>OX276337.1:1200000-2400000 GCA_946251815.1 Dasysyrphus albostriatus
ATTGGCAAGTAATTATTTTATTGCTTCGATTGCAATGGAAAACATTGGCAAGGTTTCCGTCGGTTCATTTTTTCTGAAATTTTTCTACCTAAGTTAAAAATTTATTTATCATAGTTATCGCTTTGTAATAAGGATAACGAAAACCAGATTCGTTAATTTCGACTTCTTGTTATAATTATTAAAAACTATCTCATTTAAACTGATGATATACATTGAGGAGGTCTAAGAAAAATGCTATTTATTTCTATTTGAATTATTCAAAAATCAAACTTTTAATTTCTACTTTTTTTAAGTTAAGTTAAGGTAAGGCGATATTTTCTATTCCTACTTTAAATCCATTTGAATTTTTAATAATTGCAATAATATTGGAGAAATACTTAGATGAAATAAATGAGTTGAGTTGTACACAAAAATGGTATATTTAGTAGCCAAGAGGGTTCAAGAGAAGACAACTAAAAAACTATTACTCCAAGAGCGACGAAGGTACAGTACACAAATCTAATGTAATCAATTGCGCAGATTGTTGGAATTGAAAGTGTAGAAAATAAAAGTGGCTGTTCGAGGGTCACTCAAATTACAATGAATGATATTACCGCTAATGTGTGCACTACGGGATGGAAGGACTGGAAAGTTGAAGTGGTTTTTGAGGCAAAATATTAGTACTTTAAATTGTACCGTTACGAGTTTTTTTAGAGGCAAAAGAACATCTCGAAAACCTACATATGTGATAAAGCAATACTCATGTCGGTTATGTCGCCTATCAATTCCACTTAATTGGGTTATTGGGTTATTGGAGCACCTGCCTAAATATGAGAAATTTATTAGAACTTAGAACAAATAAAGGCTTTATAGATAACAGCTAGATCAGAAGAGGAGATCAATTTTTTGCAACGCCGCAAGAGGAAACCAAAAAACCGGAAGAAGATTCGTTCCCATGAAATCGTTAGCGCTCTCAAGTACAAGAGGCATCAGAAATCTCTGAAAGCATCTAACTAATAGCAAGACGGCTTCTCCTTGATTATAATCAGCAGAAATTTGGTTCTTTGCATATATATATCACTAATAATGTACTTATCAGGGACAGAGGAAAAAAATAAGTCTAGGGTGTGATTGACATGCAAGACTCATAAACAATCTAAGTCAGGTGCTTTAACTCAGCCAAAAACTACCTTCCTTCGGATGTGGACTGGCCAGTTACTAGTGTAACACTCAAATTATTTAACTGTCGAGCTCTCGAGTTAACTTTTCTTTAGTTTTAAGCCAATATTACTCGTCAAAGTTTTTGAATTGAATTTCGATTAAATTACATAAATGTTGTTCCCATTATTTTCGGCCAAAACTTGCATTGGACTGAAAATATGAATAAATATATACTTTTGCTAAAAGTAACTCAATTTTTAATTGATTGAATAAATATGATAAATGTTGTTCAACATTTACATTGCCATGTGTTACAGATTTTCTAATTTTAGTTCTCTAATAATGTCTTGTTCCACACAATTAAATAATCATTAACAACGAATAAATGTGCTAATAATATGATAAGATCAACAGGTATGTAGATACAAGCTTTTTAAAAATAATAGTTCTGTCTAAAGTTTTAAATGTACTACGAAGGTTAAAATTGATTTAAAACTACAAACTTAGTAATACAAAAACTATCATTGCAGTTAAATAACTGAATTTGAAAAATGAGGACGCTTAATTATTTGGCTTTTGATTTTTGTATTTGTGTTTTCTTTTGGATTGATGTTGTAAGGCTAATACTTATTTTAATAAAATGAACGTACATTAATAAATATTTTCTTCTAGTGCGCTCTTGATTATTTAATACTTCTAGATCGAATGGAGAATATCAAAGGGGATAACGAAGATCTAGTTAACTTCTCTGAATGGAAAGTAATAAGAAAAGGTCCAAATTATTTTATAAATGGGAACTTTACATACGTCACAGATATGGATGATTCATTTTCAGTAATTTGCTTTATGAATCAAAATATTTAAATATTTTTCGTTTTGAAAATCTGTTTTTTTTAAGCGTGGAATCACAACTGCATACAGTCCATTTGGGAATAGTCATTTTATAAAGCAACCTTTTGAGCTTGAAAAAGTTCCAATGTGTGTTTTTCATAATACAACTTATAAAAAACACATTGAACCAACATTTAAGGGGCATACAAATTTTCCTGAAATACCACCAGAAGGTTTGTGTCCTATTCCAAAGGTAGATTCAATAATTTAATATCAACTCAACACATTCATGTTCAAACATTTTCAAATTTAATTTTTAAGGGAACCTATTTTGCAAAGGATGCTGAAATAGATGAAAAAAATCTTCCCACTCATTTGCCTAGAGGTTTATGGAGATTAGAAGAAAAATATTTTAAGGGAAAAGATTGCATTGGGGGTTTGAGGCTTTTTGCTCACATTAAAGATAATACATAATTAAAAACAAAATTATGTATCTGTTTCTACATAAATTAGAGTGGTCGTTTAATGGTCAATTTTTTTTTTTTTTTTTGTATATTATTCGTTTTATTTATTGGTTTCCGAAATTTGGTTCTATACGAGTTTAAGAAAAAACATTTATCTGGTAACTATTCATAATATATTGCACTTAAGTTGTATATGCAAAAACTAATAAAAATTATGCTGTCAAAATTGTTGACTTATTCGCAAAATAAAATTAATTTCATAAACCCGAGTCTAAGTATTGAACTGAAGTCTTAAATTTACTTTGATTAGACAAAATAACTTGAATTTAGCAGCACTGCAAAGTAAGGAATTTGTCCAATGAATATTTTTACTACAATTTCTTATCAATTCAAAACAACAATATTCTTTCGAACTCGTACCTACAGTGCGTAATTTTGTTTCTAAGTACTAATTTTGGGCGTCAATTGAGAGCTCACTCTCATATCTGCCTCACTTATGAAACCGGAAATCCGTTATAATGTTTTTAATTTCAGACATTCCATATCAACTTAGAAAAAATGTCGTTTAGGTAAGCATAAGCAAATTTAGTTCTAAGAAAAAACTCTATTTAAATTTTATACCCATATAAACTATAATGAAAAATTTAAGACATTCATATGTAAACATGTGTACGTACAATACAAAAAAAATAATTGAACGTGCGATAAGAAGAAAATCTTAAACAAAAAAAATTAAATGCCTTTTATATCCAACAGCCATAATATAAGTTAGCAGAAGATAAATATAGCACAATTGAAAGAAACTTTATCGCTTAAATAAATAAAACAAAATGTGCTAAAAACCGCATTAATTTAACTGTTAAATCGCGCTCTTGAGAAGGTCGTTTGTTATCTTCAATAATTATTGTTGTACACAAATGTTTTTTTTTTGTTTACTCATATGATAAATACTTAGTTCGATAAGGTGGAGGATATACTATACCAAAAGTGGAAGTTAGTAAAATGCTAACGAGAATTTTTTTTGTTATTTTTGTACTGATGAAAAACAAGAAGCTCGTGAATTTTTAAAATTAAAACAAACGAATATTGTTGATAAAACTTAAAACGAAGGAAAACGGTTGAGGAAGTTTTAACGTTTACATATTTTTATTTGACGTTAAGATAAGAGATCGCTTAATCTGGCTCTAATTAACACGATAATTACTATCTTAATCAAATTAACTATAGCTTGCTCGCGCTGGAACTTTGGCGTACCTATTTTCAAAAAAGCACATCTATTGTGTGATATATGTACATTAGGTGTAGGTAGTCGTTAAAAATAATCTTGGATGGGCCTAAGCCGACTTTAAATTTAAAAAAATATCCCTAATTTTTCCAAATTTTAGTTTTAGCTCTTATGTTTGTCGTAGAAGTTTATATACCTGGCTTTTTTTGTATAAAAGGTGAATCGGATGAATTCTGCCAACAAAATTAACAGCGAAGGGAGTAATATATCCCTTGCTTGGAAGAATCGGAAATTTTATATAAAAAATTACATTAATAAAAAAAAATAATTTTAAAAACAACGGAAACTCTAACAGTATTCTTATGTAGGTTATGCAAAGCCAGAAATCCAATCTTATGGGTTATTTTCAAATGAAGTCCCTTTAATAAATAGTTTCAGCAAAAAATTATTTTTTAACAAAACATTTTAGAAAAAAAAAACAATTTTTTGCCAAAACTATTCATAGAAAAAAAATTTACTTGATATAACCATAAGAATAGACTTCGGGCTTTCCAAAAAGCTGAGAAACAATACTGTATATAGTACCACTGCTTTATAGTATTTTTTTTTCTATTTTATGTAATTTTCTTTACCCTCCCATTCAGACGGGTGAAAACATTACCCCCAATAATAGGAATTTTTTCTGGTCTACTTTCAACCTAAGTTCTTGCTCTAAATTTTTTGGTAGATTTCACGCGCATCACATAGTATGCATAGTATGCATATAACGACCACCCTTATGTACAAATATCTCTTAAAATTTTGTACCTAGGCGACAAGTTTTCTCAAATATGACAATAATTCGGATAAACTTGGGAAGATATCAACTATTTGTCTCTGTACATTACTTTAAAAAAGATTTTAGAATAATTTTAATTTTGGTTGCAAATGGTTGATTAAGAATATATTTCTTTTAGATAAAATGTACATAGGTATCAAATAATTTTTGTGTGTATCAAATACCTAAAATAAAAAAAAAATTCTCTCTTTAAATATCTATACAAATATTCCGAAAGCAGTTTTAACATCGTCATTGATAGTGATTCCAAGTACAAAGACCTTAGCCAAGGGCAACACTATTATGACGTCTAAGCTTTTAAAGACTAAACTAATTAGACATTTTGTTTTTATTTTTTATTTCGAGACAAAAAATTAGTTATTCACTAGAATAGTTTGTTAAACGGAAATTAATTCAGAAATTGTCTGATATGCGGTCTGAGTCTGTGTGGAAAAGTTAAGATTGTAAGTTAATTAGCACCTGGGATAAACATTAGTTTTGAAAGCAAAAGGTTTAGTAAAGTTTCTAATGTTTTATATGCTTAAGAGTTGTTTTCTTTTTATATAGATAAAAGCGATTATATCTCTTGATTTATTCATAAAACCCTATTGCATTAATTATTTGAACGTTTTTGCTGAACGTTGAAGGTTATTTAAAGATAGTAAGTAAATGATTTATATTTATCAAAACATTTCTCAAAATTATTTTGTACAACTTTGTATTGTATAGGAATTTAAGATTGAAGGTATACATAGACTTCCTCTTGTTAAGAAGTGTTTATCAAAAGTTTCTTCTTACTGTACGATCGCATCTAAGTAGTTCACATAAAAAGAAATCAAAGTCTAATAAAAGCATGTTCCTTTGACATTTGAGAATCAACAGGAACAAATTTTTTGTATATTCATTTCGTTTCAAATTAATAACACGAGAACCTTTTTTTACACTTTACATACCTAACAGCCAATCCCCAAAACAAAAAGCCTTGCCTTTATGTTTCACTCGGATTCATCTCAAGAATGCTAATGAAAAGTACCTATATAGACACTTTAAATATCTGTGTCGACATACACAAAACAGCCAGAACCAGATTCTTGAAATTTATTAATCTTTAGCAACATCTCTTATTTCACATCTTTTTTTATTCGTTTTAATGATTTAATCCTGGTTTTCTCAAGTATTTATTTTTGTTGTTTTTGCTGAATTTGCACCAACAATTTCCGAAACTAAAAAAAGGTGTGTTCGACAACTTAAGTTTATTGTTGACCTAAAAAAAAGGTGTTATTTGCCATCTTCTCCCTGATCATGAGGTAAAAACCTTATTATCGACCTTTTAACATATTTTAACGATGTGAACGGGTGGATCTGGAAAGTTGGTCACAAGGTCGTTGTACAACACAGTGGCTTTTTACTTATATTTTACGATACTATTTTACATACTCATATGTATGTAGGTACAAACAAATATTTGCTCAATTAAATAAGTCATCTGCTTATCTACTTCAACTAAAAATCGTTGTCTGTATAATAAAATATAGAATATAGGCTGAAAAGTACTCGTATTGTCAGCAATATTTAAGAACTAATCAGTTTTAATAAATTTTATTAACAAAAATCAAAAGAAAATGACTAATTGTTTACACACTTATTACTTAAAGTGAGCAAAAATATCATGACTATTATCAACAATCAATTAAGTACATCTACTGAAAAAAAGAAAAAAATTATTTTGAAAAGGTATGTATGTTTGAACTTACATATATAGAAATAACGTGATTCATTCATTTTCTAAATACGCAAAAAGTAGTGATTCTGGTAAGATTTATTTGTTCCCTACCTGTACGGCTGCGACTGTTGTGTAATACAAAATTGTAATTATCACTAAGTGACGTCAAGAAAACAAACCCCATGTGATCGGTAAAGTAAGACAGTTTTTGGTCTTGAGTTGTATTTTATTATTATCTTCACTTTTATGATGGACAATCGACAAAGAAGGTATGTCTACCTATAAAAAAAAAATGTTAAGGCATTTCAGATTTCTGGTACCAATGAATACTTCCAGAAGTTGCTACGAAATGTCGTTCGCCTTCAGCTACGAGTATATAAAGGAACTACAATGCAGTCAGTGGTGCAATTGCCTTTGCCATTGATGATATTTGACTGTCATCTTTAAATTATTCGAAACTGGTTCTATAAAATGGTTTATTTTATTTAAACAAAAAAAAATCCAACAAAAGGTACCTAAGGTACGCCTCTTTGGGATAACCCACTCGTAAATAATTTTCAAAGGACTCGTAAATTAAACTGGCTCTATTTTTTAAGAAACGAATGTTAAGTCATTAAACTAAGAACAAGTTTTTGATATCGCTGGTCACTATGGTCAGTGTGTGTTTATTTTCTTATCTCGACAGGAAACATGCATCTATAAGATGCAACTGACTCTTCAAGTTACATAGAACATGTGTTGATGCAATACTCTGTTTGTGTAATTTCTGATAACAAAGAAAATAATCAATGCGCTGACCGAAGACGACCGACGCACGATGGACGGCTCGCGGGCGGCCTGTTAGCGATGATTTTAATGAAAAGATATTGTTTAGTCGTAATAATTATTATTATTTATATATTTTCTTATAAAGTTGTGAATACTCGTATTATAAACGATAAGGTATGAATTTTGATATATTTCAGTGACTATGGTCCTCCTCCATTGAATTTTTATAGCGTTTAAGTGATGGTTGATTTAACGTAGCGATCGATTTTAGAAAAATTCAATTAAAGTATAAGTATTATGTACATGTTTCTTTCAAATTTATTTAAATTAAAGCTTATCAATACCTAGCATACGTTAGGTATCGGTTTGCCCTTATTGCATGTCACAACAATTTGTTGCATTAATTCGAGTTTTTTTAGTTTTAGTGTACAATTTATAATTTTTTTAGTTGATATTTAACAACAAATAATTTTATGCACACCAATTATAAAAAGAATTTAGATCAAGTCGAAATTTTCACTCAAATCTTATATAGAAATGTTTTTAAATATGTTGATATCATTAGCATAACAAATTTGAGAACTTCAAAACTGACTGGAAATCTTTTAAAAATAATATAAAAAGAATTGGAACCTAATGGCTCCTTTCGATAATATCAAAATTAATATAGCGATTAAAATTAACGTCAAGGTAATAAAATTTGAGCATACCAACGAATTTCATGCTTACTTCAAGCTTGTTCATATTTGTTGCCAAAACCAGCAAAAATGAAAACTTGCAAAAACGTTTAAGGCCTGGTTTTCAAAATTCATAAGCAATGATTTTTTTAAGTGTATTTAATGTAAAAATTTTGAATATAAACTGTCAAAATATGTAGGTAATATTTTTTTTAATAACTATTCACATTCGCCAAAGCAAATTTTACGAAAAGCAAATTGAAAATTTTGAGTACTTCCGCTCTATCCATTGTGGTGTGTTTAGACCTGCCAAACGACCTGATTTTCGCCGAAAATCTCGATATTTAAACCTTGGTCCCGATATCTGCCACGATATAGAAAATGTCCCGTCATTCCTTTTTTTACACATGAAAAATAACTTTTGTAACATTTATAACATTTGTCAAAGAAGGAATAACATTCTTTATGTAAAATGTTTTTCCAACTTTAGAAAAAATATGTGGGTTTTTGTACGAAAGAGTATTTAGTAAATTTCGATCATATTTTTGGCTAATTTCTTTACAGGGAACTATGAAATTTATTCTTTTGCCGCGCGAAATTTCAACAAAAAAAAACAAACAATAATATTAAAATGCGGTCCTACATATTTAATCTTGTTTTCGACCAAAAAAATTTAGAAAATTTAGCTGCTGCTCTAATTGATTTCAGTTTTGAAAATTTTGTGCTCCTTTTTTCTTGTTATGTTTTGATAATAGGCACCGCACAGCAGCACAGGATTATTCAGTTGCAAAAAATAGACCTCATGAAGTAAAAATGTGAATAAACGCACATGACACCGAGAAATCAAGATGGGTTTTGATCAATTATTAGGGAGCGTGTTGTAATTCTGGTTTCAAAACTCAGCATTTCAAAAATCTGTTTTTTTTCCAAAAAAAAAACAGTTTTCAAAATTCTGTTCTTTCCAGTTCTGGTTTGCACTATGTCCAATTATAATCCTTACATTGACTTATTTTTTTTTAAATAAAACAGATGACCAGCCATGCGAAACTTATCCTTTCATTTATTTTTATACTTTTACAGGTTATTGAGGCTTTAAGTGCATCAATGGAGCAACCCAATTTTTTACAAAATTTTTAACCAGATCGATGTTTTACACTAAACCAAAATCTGATTTTTTTAAGGAAATTTTGTTTGAGATTTCAAATTGGTGGACCAGGATGTCCTTAAGATTTCGTTGAAATCTGGAGTTTTCATTGAGATTTTGATGAAATTTTTATGATATTTCGTTTTGGTGGGAACATAGCATAATATTACTTTATTTGAAATTAAAGTAGGTTATATTTTTGAAAAACTTATACATATTAAGAATTTAAAATGATATTTTAGACGGATTTTGACGAAATAATGTAAGTAAAACACAGGAGAATCTAAGAAAAAAAAACAGCTATCAATAGAGTCCGAAACCATACAAAATTTATAGAAAAATTATTTTACAGAATGGCGTACTCAATCCAACTATTTCAAATAAAACAATAGCATTTAATTTATATAAAGCGTGTTTTTTCAAAGCCCAGTCGAATTGAACAAATAAAACTACATCAACGCGACGCCATTGCAGAAAAAAGAAGTTTCCGTAAAAACTATCGATAGCAAATATGAAATTCGTTCCGTTAACACAGTTTTTTTTTCCGATTAAGTCCCGAGAATTTGCTTTGCTTTGCGTAGCTCGTGTTTGTTTTGGGTATATTTATTTGATTTCGTATATTTTTAAACAATTGCACAGAATCTTAAGCTCTATTGATTGAGAACTGATTAATAAAGAGTATTTAATAGAAAAGCTATATGTATAAATTGGCGTTCAAGCTCTTTTATTGGTATACAAATATTGTTGAAATGTGAAACTTGAGAATGAAAAAAATTTAGGAATATTTAAAACATGAGATTTTCAAAGACCTTGATCTCTAAAGGCAAATTCATTGCATTTAAAGTTTTATCTGAAGTGTACTTAAACCATATATAAGCTTCTTTTTTTCACTTTTCGTAAGATAAATTACATTTTAACACGCGACCTTCACATTTTCCTTGAACTCAATCACACTTTTTGCCTGGAAATGAAAAATTTTTGAGTAACTTTTTTAAATAAAAAAGCGGGTGTATAAAAGAAACTTATATTTTCCTCGTCGTTTGATTGCTTAGAACTTAATGTTGTTCTTAATTCAACTGACCCTAATTAACAGTTGCATTAATGAAAGACGTCTTTCGACTTTGTGTAGTACAAAAATTTTCCGATTGTAATTTTCAGTTATAAACAATGACAAATAGAAGATAATCCTTATCACAATACTATAATTTGCTTGTCTGCAACAAATCGACTTCTTCATTATTTATTTTTCAATTGTTCATAAGCCCTCCCGCCACCACCGCCTCGTCGAATTTCCCATAAAACAGCAACCACGACCTAAACAAGTTCTACATGTATATAGTCGTTCATTTCTATGCCTCTTTCTTTGTCACCACTTCATCATTATGCTGGCAATAATTATGCTATACCTTTAAGCTGGTTGTAACTTGCAACCAACTACTTCCATAAAACCACACCAATTTCAAGTTGATTTGCTCTCACCTTGCTATACCTTAACTTTACGAGCTCCATCAGAGAAGAGAAAGCATGCGATGGTTGATATGATGGCTCTGCCATCACCTTGCTAACTTTTTTAATGAATGAAAAAGGCCACACCGCAATGAGCAGGTAGGACAGAAATGTATGCATGTGAGCTGCAGCAGCAGCAGCAAACACCACATCACACACAACAGCCACCCTTCCTTCCTGTCTTGATAACTGCGCGGGGACTGTTTAACTCTGGGTTTGCCATATAAAATGAGTAGAAGACCATAGATGAAACGTGACCACCAGAGAGCGCAACCGACAAGCGACGGAGACGACAGCGAACGCATTGGAAAATACTTTTAAGCGTTGCAGTGCAAATTTAAATCGATATCATCGATGATATGTACCTACATGTAGTCGGAACCCAAAGAAGGTTGTACATAAAAAAAAACTAGATAAACCCGATGGGCATCACCCCACTTGGTTTAAATTACAGGTAGGGACTCAGTCAAACCCATCGGCCTTATAATGTATGTCTCACACCAAAAAAATGTTTGTTTAGTTTTAACTTTTCCCCGAAAAATCTTGATTTTCTCTTTGTTTTTTTAATCATAGAACACATTTATGACGTCTTTGAAGTTAGCAGGGCAACTTTCAGACAAGCAAACGGGACCTTGACAGGAATTTGCAGCTTCTTTGCATTTTTTTTTTGCATTTCTATTTCCGATTTTGCAGTTCGCCAAATAAGGACTTAATTTGAAAAGACCCTAGCCAATGTGTTTTTGAAATGTAAAAAAAATGGTAATTTGGAGCCGTATTGCAAGTCCTTAGCATACTTGGTTCCTACACAATACTTGGATACACAATGAGGCCTGCTAACTTTACTGTGAACCAAAAAAAAATTCAAAAACTTCCAAATTGCTATCAAGGTCCCTCCAGCATGGTTGAAAGTAGCCCTGCTAACTTCACCGACGTCACATCATGTATGTACATACATTGTACAGGTTACATATCTATATAAATAATTGAAATTATTTTCCTGAAGCAAATTTCAAGGCAATGGTGTCTGCTAGAGAATGGATAATTCATATAATACACACAGTACAGGGCCCTCAAAAGCATTGACTATACTTTTTCAAAATATCAACTAAATCCGGCCCTTGCAAAAAGCTACATGATGCTGCGTGGCGGTCTTTTTCAGTTGAACGCACACGCTTCTGTCGTTTCCCGTCCAGTAGGCTGATGTTGATTTGATGGAAGGTTAAACGATTTATCCAAGAAGATTCTGTAGCCACTGATCTACTCTGATGCCAATATAAAAGTGTTAAGTGGATAAACGTAGAACGACGAAGATGACGACGCACGGTGCACCCAGCGCGGTACAAACAGATCAAATGGAACCATCCAGCGAACCCGAGCGGGGCAAACCTTAACTTGTCCTGTCAACTTACACGAGTATAGAGAGATTGAATGAAAATTGCAGGCTTTGGAGAACTTGCTATAAGTACCTTTATCTATCTTTGAAATAGAATATCCTTTTCTTTTTGATTCAAATTGATGCTTGCAGAGAACACTCTGCACTGCGCTGCACTGCATCACTGACTAGAATAAGCTATTTGACGATAATTGCACAATTTATAAAAACTGTAGGCCTTTGAGGGTTTTCATATTATATTTATGGAGATACATATATAGATATTGATATAGGTGAATGCCTGACATTGCTTTCAGGCGTACACCTTGTCCATCGGAAGTGATTCTAGCGAAGCAATTTCCAAGGGCTGCAATTTAAACAAAGTCTATGAAAAGCAAATAATATGAATTCGTTTAGTTTGCATGGCTCAGTCGCTCAGTATGAGGAACAATGATGGAGGTTTCTTCTCTGTCTCGTTTAGAGCAGATGAGAATAACTTATAAAACCAAAAACAAACAATCTTATGAGAAATTTTCGGATTGAATAGTTTGACTATCGTTTTTGATTTTTTGTTTTAAATTTCCCTAGTATTAAACGCCTAACCAGAACCATGCATATTAATTAATTATTAATTTCAGTGATCTAAAAATTGAATTTTTTTTTTCCAGAAGGCTTTTCATATACTGAATCCAGGCTCAAAATCAGTCAGAAGTCAGGTCAAGTTTATGGGATATTTTCGTTTCAGAAAAAACTGCAATAAATTTTAAAGAATGCAAAAACATTCCCGAAAGATTGCATTCAATTGATTGCTGTGAAATGAATGGGAAAAATTGATTACAATTTTTGTAATGTTTGAGGAATGGTGGTTGGAGAGTTCGAAGTCTAAAAGTAGTCAAAAAATGCAATCTTTTATATCAAATCATAGCATTCACACAAAAATTAAGATATGTTTCCTTAACAACCATATATTCTCAGTTAACAAAATTTGTAATTTTTCCTAAGTAAAAGTAACAGCAACTTTGAAGAGGACAAAATTGCGGAACTCCCTTTTTTCGTATTTTCCTATTAATAGTTCAAACTATTAATAATTTAAACAAAAAATCTTTTGGGTGCCATAGAAAGAAACTCAAAAAATATATAGGTACACTATTGAGATATGTCACCGTCAAAGTAAACATAAACAAAAAATACACCCGAAGCACTTCCTGTAGATATATTTGAGTAAACATAAATAAAATAGAACGACATCGAAAATGTGCGTTTAAAGAAGGAATTTTCTAAAATTATAAAAGTAAAAGTAGGTACAAAGATTTTCTTTTTATTCACATTGGGCATGTTTATCCACTATGAGGTAAACTGTTTTTTTTTTTAGTTTAAAACGATTAAGAAGTTTTGTCTACATTTTATATATACATACGTACTACCTCATCTAACTAGAAATTCAGGTTTATATAACCAACTTATAGTTTATTGCATTTAAATTGAACAAACAATTTTACATGATTATTTTAGTTTGAACAAAAAGTTGTTCACTTTGAATTTCGTTGAAAGAATAACTAAAAATACCAGAAACTCTCTTCACATAAGTTCAAATTGCGATAGATATAGATGCGCTTCGCGTCTGCAATTAAAATAGACATGTTTATTTATGTTCATATATACAAATAAATTCCCCATTAAGAATTCAGTTTTCAAGACTAAAATAAGACTATGTTAGGGGTCAATGAAATGAGAAGAATTCTAGGAAACACTGATTTTGTGTATATTGTATTCGATTTTAGTAAGAGAAAAAGTCACATGTAGCAATTAGTAAGGGGAAAAAAGTAAAATTTGAAAGACGGAATAATTTGAAAACCAAAGGGATGGGTTATATGCCGTCTAGTCTCCAGTAAATTACTATTGCATTTAACTAAAGGTGAAAACTTAAAAAAATTATTGGGGTGAATTCGATTTGGAACAATACTCATAGAAATAATTGGCTGTTTTTAGTGTCAAATAAGTAATTTATGGCAAACTTATACTCGTATGTGGGTCATTTTCTGCCAACTGTTATTCTCTTCTTCAAAAATATTCAAACATTTAAACTCAATTTAAAGAATTTTTGTTTGTAAAATGTACTATAGAACTGGATACTGAAATTTTGTTTATTTGTTTTTTCTCTGTTTGACAAATTTTTGTTGAGATTCGATTGCCTGTCATGTTTTGAACTCTTGACATTTCTACCAACTTTTCTTTTTTCTTTTAATAATTATCTTCTTCTACCCTTCTAAATAAATTAGCAGAAAGTTAATATTATTGCAAGGAAAATATTTTATTAAAGTTCAATATGGAATCAAATGCCACGGTACTGACATAAATATATTTTATGTAATATCACTTGTCAATGCTAATGAGAAAAATATATTCCAAACAAATTTCAACTACTGCCGTCCAATGAAATACACAATTCTGATATTCAACCAAAAACATGCCAAAAACGGTACTGAAAATTTCTATTCGATGAAGTATTTCGAAAAACAAGAAACGGACATGCCACGGTAGGTACTGACATTTTGTCTAAATTTTTCCAAGCCACGTAAAATAAGTAGCAAATTGTGTCATGATCTCGAGTGTAGACTGTATACCTAGTAAAAAAACATTTACCCAATTCAATTCCGAATTATATAAAAAAAATTACATTGAACACAAAAAAAGCATTGGACACAAAGAATCACAGTTGGCAGAGAATCACCTATATGTACCATTTATTCGTGGAGCTATTATGTTTCCGCAATTTAATTTTCTGTTTTACTCCAGTCTGTTGACAATTATTGTACCCTAGAAAACAAATAAAGGCTATTGAATACTACTTTTTAAAAGGAACAAGGCGTGTTTTTTTTTGAGAACGCTATCCGTAGTACAGTGGAATATTATATGAATTACAAAAAACAATATCGCCAGCAGAATCGCTGCGGATAAAAAGGTTAAGTGGAATTCTGCTGCGGATAAGCTTTTGCCGTTTGTTCGAGTATCAAACATGATTTAATAGAATTTTGTATGTATTTCGGTATTGGTACTATTGATACTTTTTATGTACATATATCGAATCCTTGATAGCTGCGTTCGTAGTAGAATTATGTTGAGTAATTTGGCCCTTTTTGAATAGTGACTTTTGGCTTCAACATGACGATGGTTTTGTAGTTGAAATCGGTAAGGAGAAAATCTTACCCATAAGAAAAATAACTTATATATTTCCCATTTTACTTGTCTTTCTGAGAGAATGGTCAAACCGGCCACATTTTTGGTATACCTCGGAAAGACGGAAACTAAGCCGAGTTTGACGATTTTACAAGAAAAAATAATTATTCAGAATTAATTATTTAAGAAATGAAAGTTTAAAAAAAAAAAAAAAATGTTTAAACTGCTCAAAACAGTGTTCGGAGAAATGATGGGCCTAAGGCATTCTTAAACAAAAAAAAGTAAAGGCTGAAATCTTTAATATGGCATGTTCAAAAAGTAGATTTATATAAGTAGACTATTATTTTATTTTTCATAGATAAAGACCTTACAATGTAAGAAAAATACGCAGCTTGCACAGCGATTTGATATTTGAAGTACATTATGTAATATCTTACAATTTAAAATATATATAAACATTTTAGGAAATTAATTATTGAATTTAAGATTATATTTGAAAAATATGATTAAAACCTTCATTTGAGCGTTCAAAAAGTAGTTTAAAATTGCCAAAGATATAGTCATTCAAACTTTACCATTTCTTATCATTTTTTGCAATTTATGCCCGAAACCCCGCTTCTTAGAACTTCATGACAAATTAGACAATCCTTGCATCTAGTACCAAGTCTTGTATAAATCGATCCAGCCATTTTTACGCCAGGGCGCATTTTAAAACAATCGGAAAGCAAAGTTTGAGGGCTTACCTACTACTTTACTACTCTCAATAATAATAATGTAATATTTTATCCAAATATAATATTTTCACGATATTAAATTTGCTAATTTTCTGAGTAGGTACCAAAAAAAAGGCTTTCACGCCAAAACTGCAAACAATTATAAGAAATGGTAAAGTTTGAATAGGAAGGTAAATCTCCGTCTCAATTTTTAGTAAAAATTACTTTTAGGTCTTGAGCCTCTCCTTTATTATGTCTAATCATATTTTGAGTGTATTTTTGCTCCGAAAAATATGATCAGCAATTTAGAAAAAAATACAAATATTTATTAAAGTTTTCGATTTGTTTTTGGTTGTTTTTTATTTATTTTTCCTGCTTAAACTTTTTTATATAATTTTTTAAACCATTCATTTCGAAAGAAAATCTAATTTTGACTTAAAAGCTTTATGTGCGGGTACACAATTGTCCAATTCGACTTAGTTTCCGAGTTATACAAAGCATAATGAAACAGGGCTGGTGTAACCATCCTCTCAGTAACGGAAGGGTGTATTTAGTAGCATTTTCGGTTTTAAGCTTGCTTATGGGCCAAACAAACATACTCAACAATATAACCCTCTCATTTAAAAAGGCATTGTCTTGGGTAAAACAATTAGGTATGACTTTTTTATCAACAAAACATTTCTTCGGATCCAACAATTTTTTGGTTGCAAATTGATATTCTTTGAAATCATTTCTAATTGATTTAAGTTAAGTGTGGTGTTTAATGATAATAGTTCTTTTAAAGATAATTAATACAAAAATTACTGCAGTTCAATAGTAGTAATCAAAAGCTTATATACACATAGTTTAATATTATCGGTGCTATAGTCTGGAGAAAATGTATACAAAACAAACAAAATACAAATCATTCCGATTCCGCCCTACTTTCTTTCTCTCCCATAAATACCACTCGAAATAAAAGTCATTAAAAATTTAAAAAAAAAAAAACGTGATATGCAGATACAATTAAAAATTCTAAAACATCGAATTATTTACCTTTTCGTTTTAATTTTAGAGCGCCATCATATTTTTTTGTTGTTATTGAAGAAGACACACGAACAAAATTAAATAAAACAAAAATCGAACACCCGTCCAGCGAGTGGTTTCACTTTATTACAATGGAAAAAGAAGATATAAATTTATTCACGAACCCAAACTATAGGTAGGTACTAAGGCACAAATCGTCAACTTTAACGACGACGATGAAGTTTTTAAATATTTCCTTGCACTATACCGATACCATATCACTCACAGATACACACCAATCCAAAGCAAAGCTATGAAAGCAAAAACAAGGAATTCTCTCTAAACCGAAATTAATTAGTATTCCAATGATAAACGTTGAATTTATATTTTTAAATATAATTTTATTCACTTAAGTTAAGGTATAGCATAGGTACTACAATATAAGTATGAAGGCCAGATTGAAGTGGCTATAGTAGAAACGGCGACGAATCAACAAAATTATTATGATGTAGGTACTATACGGAATTCTTTCGTTCTCCGAATCCTCACTCACCGCCAATAATATGGTTTTGCCATTTGCCAGCAAATTGGATAGCAATGTTTTTAACAATAATAATGTCGCGCTTGGACTTTTTGCTTCAACAGAGCTCCACGGGTTTTGAATACTAATCACCAGATTTTGCCATAGTTCACAATTAGAATTATTTTTATCGAAGCTCGAAGGTGGGTTTTGGGAAAAGAGGAATTTTTATTGCACCGAAATCAGACACCAGGCTTCACACGCGTTCTCTGTTGCAAATTATTTTGACAAAATTTTCACTTTGACCATCGAAAGTTATACATGAATCAGTTATTTCTTGCTTCGATTTTGTTAATTTTGTATCTTCTTAGCTTGTTAAATGAACCTTAAAATTGAAAATGACGCAATTCACAATTTTATGAATAGTAATTATTTTGTTTTCACACTTCATTCGGTTGGGGTTTTTTGTATTATTTCTTTTATTTTGAATGAATCTTAATCATACAGCAGAAAGTTTAAATTATTTGCAACAACTCGTTTTCAATTGATCAAGCGCCAAGAAATAAATGATTAAGACACAGATATAAAAGTATCTTTTTCTTACAAAAAAAGATAATAAAATTGTTTGTGATAAGAACAAACTCAAATCACACAATCAAAACAAAAATTGGGTAACGGAATGTATTTAAATAGTGTTTATTCAATTTATAGAGTATCTGTTCGCACAGTAAAATTTTCCAAAACACAGTCGTGAGGCTTTGTAAAAAATGAAATGTTTTTTTGTTTTGAAAACTAACGAATAATACCGACGCTCACGAAGCAACACAACCAAAATGTTTGCCTCGTACAACAAAACTAACTGAGTGTGCGCGCACAACATTGTCCGAGAGCGATCGAGCAATCTTGCTCTCCATCCAGCTCCTCGATATCAGGTGGAAGTTCAAGTTATTCCACAGGTGTGTGCAGTTCAGTTAGTTATTTCACTTGTTGTGATGACCAAATCTTTGCTGTCTTGTGTCTTGATGTCGTCGTCGTCGTCGTCGTCGTAGTCGTTGCGATTTCGACTTGTGAGCTTGTGACTCCCCTATACTCTCTCAGTCAAAGAAACTCTGGAACAGGGTATAGTGTAGTAGAGTTGGAGCTCAATCAGGGTCTAGTATTGGTATCTGGTTTCTTAAGTATATTATCGTAGTGTAGTACTCGCACGTACCCACTTGCCTCTATCAGTCGAATGTATATAAAGATTCATACCATACGGTAAAACAAGGGGTTTGTTGTTGCTGTTTTTCATTCCTACTTCTGTGACGAGTTTCTTTCTATCTTTTTCGTCGATTTCAATTATCATTGGCTTTGGTTTTGTATCTTTAAGATACGGATTTACTTAGTTAACCAAGAAAAAGAGATAATTTTTTTACAAAAAAAGTTGAATAGCAAGGGATAACTTTAAGGAAATGCAAAACTATCTTGGAAACTGCTATTCAATGTTTGATAAAAATGATCGTTGGGGATTTTATAATTATGACATGTTATATTATTTTTGATTTAATAGTTAGCGGCCTGCAAAACCAAACCATGAGTGGCAAAGTATAACCACTTTGGCTTCGGAGGGCCCTGGTCTTGCGAGCGATAAAAATACGTCCTAATTTACTGACATAAATTATCATTTCATTAATTCAGGTTAAGAAACAGGGTGGGAGGCAATGGGTGCAATTACACTCTCCCACCTGGGCAAGAACGAACAAAGCATAATTTGTATTAAAAATGTTTTTTCGTTCAAGAACTTCAAGTTTAAATTTTCCTAGAACTTGTTTCATGGTAAGGATGTTTAGCAATATTTTGACCATAAGTATCTCAGCAAATAATCTTAGCTTGAGATTTCACATTCAAAATAATATTTATATTTAATTACTTTCTTTATATTTGGTTCTGTTCAAACAACTTGCTTTTATAAAAAGCTCTAGGAAAAGCCCTTGATAAACTTTAAGGCTATTGCTGAACAGAATAAAGATTTAGAATGGAGGCACATGCTAATAATAATGACATTTTATGATATTTTTTTCAATTTGGATTCCAGAATGCGATATTTCTATTCTACAAAAATTTGTTAAGTACGAAGTTTGAAACGATTAACCATAATAATGTCAGACCTTATCAATAGTGGGGACGTAAGTGCACGATATGAGCATACCCGTCCTCCTAACGGTTCGAGCTTTTGGATACTTACAAATAGTTCATCTAATCTTATTTTTTAAGAAGTGTTGCCACGGTGAAGACACAGTTAGAAGGGTGAGGGGAGGGTTGGAACCTATCAGGCTAAGACCCCAAAATACAGCCTACATTGGCTTATAAATCGAGAACCATGTCGAAAAGAATGTCGGACCATGACGCAAGAGCTCTCGTTGAATTTAAAGCACTCTTGAAACAATAGAACTACATTATTGATTTCCCCCCTCCCCACCCCCGGCTCGAAAGGGAACGAACGCTTCTTAATGACCGGCAGTATGGCTTTCGTAGCAATCAAGCTCTTTTACCGAATGTCTCCTTTATTGGATTAGAAACGTTCTTTTGGATAGATCAATACAAGTCGTGTTGGACGGTTTCAAGTCTGAAATTCAGGTGTACCCCAGGGCTCCTTTTTGTCTACGATTTTCTCCCTTATATTCATAAATTACCTTTTGTCTGAAACGTCTAATCATTTAATGGATTCGCTGAAGATAGTACCCTCAGCTTTTCTAGATTCATATCCTTTTGATTTGTAACTTCAATGGCAGCGTATGAGTAGCGCATTAAATTCTGACTTAGACAGTATTGTCCATTGGGGAATTAAGAACCGTGTAGAATTTAATGCTTCAAAAACTCAATGCTGTCTTCTGTCGTTAAAGCGGAACCCTCCCTTAATAACACTATCCCTGTGTGGTACTTGCACTTTCAGTTCTCGGTATGTGCATCCACTTTTTGTGGAAAAAAAGCTGTTAAGTCCTTAAGTTTTCTCCGACGATGCAAGAAGTTCTTCTCCTCTTTTGATCGGGCTGTAATCTATAAAGCGTTTATTAGTCCAAAACTAGAGTACAATTCTCATATTTGGGCAGGTGCTCCAATAACCCACCTCAGCCTATTGTATAGGATTAAAAAAAGCTTGTAGATTGATAGGCGATAGAACCATAACAGAGATATTTGCATTTCTCGAACACCGCAATGTTTCAAGTCTTAAATAATATTACCGTTATTTTTATAAACAGTACTCTAGTGGAATAGCCAGTTGCATTCCTTCCCTAGAACAATTCAACCATTCAAAAATTTGTTCTTATTGACATGTTTTTATTGGTCCTTATGAATTCTTTTTCTTCACACTTTCGGAATATTATTGGGTTTGAGGTAGTTTTTTTACGTCCAGCGTTACGTCGTATACATATTTTCCTATTTTTTTATTTTTATTAAGTTGAACTATGCTGTATATTTTCAAACAATCACTAATAAATGGCACTTCCATCGATAAAGCGCAAAGAAAAATATTGAAAGAAGAGAAATACTTATTAGAGAGCCATCCACTACCACTACAAGACAACTGAGAACAAAACTTCAAGATACAAGTGAATAATAGCGCCGCATAATCAGCTCTCAAATTAGATTCAAATAGATCTCCAAAGCACAAGACTGCACAGAAATCATGGTTGCCACAGTTCTATTCTATTTTTGATACAATTATGGCTTTTTTCTAATATATGTAGTTATCTAGAAAACATGAAAACTTTACTCAATGCATCTTTATTGTGGATATGGCTCATTTGCTATAGATTTGGTCTTCTTCTTTTTTTAAACTCCCTCAAAGTAATCAAATTAGAAGAACAGGGGAGTAGATATTTTATAAGAATATAGTATCTTTATGATTTCCTCTTCTTCTTCTGTTTGTTATTTATTACCTTCTTTGGTCAACATTAGTTTTCACATAGGTTTAGGTAGGAGGTATGTATAATGTTTATGTCGACGAAAATTCTGGTTTCCTGGAATTCAAATATCAAGCAGCCGGATTTCCTCAAGCGAGAAAATCGAATCTTTTATATTATTCTTTTTAACTTCTTGATTGAGTAGGTATATACAAAAGGATGATAGAGGGAGTGCCGAAAAGTGAATAGTCAGTCACTCTGCAATGAGATTTCGAATAATGTGTTTTTATTTTGAAATTTGATATTTTCTCACAATCCTGATGGGATGACCCTTTTTCTATACAATACATACCTGCCGAAAGGTGTTGCTGAGATGTTGCACGTAGATTGGGATTTTTCAGAAGGTAAACATTGAGGTTTTGCTGGTGGACCTTTTTTTTGGGATAGGCCAAAATTACGTAATTAGTATTTTGTTTCTAATGCTTCCAAATATGGACGGGAATCAATTTCCTACTGGGAAATCTGTCAGCAATTTTGTATAATTTGTTTAAAGAAAGTATTGCTTCGAAATAAAAGCAGACATTCAGAACTGTTTGTACAATGTAAGATTTGTAAGTTAAAAATCTGTTTTATTAGAACACGTAAAGTCGTTTTCAAGAAAATATTTTTTTATATTAGCCAACCCTTAGTCGCTTTGACTCCTTTTAAAATGGTTCAAAATGTGCCATAAAGTTACAAATTAAAAAAAGCCGTAGATTGAGTCTAAAAAAACACCCTTTTTTCCTGTGAAAAAATGCCCCAAATCGGGAAGGTTAAAAAAAAAAAACAAAATAACATTTTTTGATTGCCAGATCACCTGTTAGACTTGATAATAACCTAAACATCGGGGTATTTTAAACCAAATCGGGGTTCCCACGCTGTCAGACATTTAAATAAAATGACCTTGATTGATGGTTTATGCTCATACGCAAACTAAAAACCCAAGGTCATCAACATGACGACTGCGGCGTCTTTATAGATGTATAGGTTGTTAGTAATTTAACTATTATACGTAGACATTCAATGACCAGAAATTTAATTTTCCATCCACAACCAACTAATTGGAAACTTTATGAACATGTGGTCATGAATTTGTAGACTAGATACAGATAGAACCATCTCTAAGTTCCCCTGACAATCAGAAAATATATGTGAGAAAAAATATCTCATGCATGAAAGAAAGGTTAATACTTGAACTGGGACACGTTTTCGAGTCTCTCTTCTTACAAAGCGGTTTACACTTGGATAAGCAGATCTGCAAGTTGTTTTTAAAGGATTCCTCTTCCATTAAGAGGTTTTTGTACAAAAGAATCATAATTAGTTTCATCGTTTGTTGAAAAGTTACAAATAGGTATTCATTAAAGGGAAGGTCTCTAAGCTATGCGACACAAAAATCGTGTGAAGAGATAATAATAGGTACACACACAAACTGTATTTGTAAAAATACTCGTAGATACATAATATAGGTAAGCTTACATACTCGCAAGTGCTTTCGAAAAAACTCTTATGAAAAGAACAAGGAAACTCCAGAGATGTTACGGTGCATTAATTCCCATTCAAGGTCTTGTTTTCTTTACTTTGTTCACATATAATTGTAATTAATTTTTATTTTACGATTGTTTTCTATTTGATTTTTGTTTTATAGGTTTTTATCACGCTGCACAGTGGGACAATGTGGGTATGAATACATTTTTTTTTAAGGTCCAGGGGGGGTTCAGTGTGAGTGTAAAATCCGATTTTCGGGGTTGAAAGCCCCCTATTTGGCTGCCATCTTGACAAAGTGGGTGGAAAAGGGCTTCTACCATATCTTGACAACAGTTAGATTTACGAACAAATTTTCAACTTTTTTGGGAAAAAATTAAACTGTACAATTTATGTCAACATACTTTTAGTGGTAAAATTGAAAAATAAATTAAAAGTGTTGTAACTATTTTTTCATTAATTTTTTGAGAAAACACCCAAAATAGACGAACATCTTCGTTTTTTTTTTAACCGTAACTTCTTTTTCTTCAATTTTACGCCAAAAAGTAAGTATGTTTACATAAAGTGTAGATGATTTAATTTTCTAATAAAAAGTTTTTTTTCGAAAATCTAACGGTTGTCAAGATATCGTGGGAGTCTTTTTCCACCATCTTTTTTAATATGGCGGCCAAATGGGGGGGGGGTCTCAACCCCGAAAATCAAATTTTATACTCACACTGAGCCCCCTTCACATCATAAGAAAAAAATGTTGTTCTACCCAAAATTCAAGGTTCGGCCAAAATGTTGTTACATTTAAATGGACTATATATTGCAGTGGCATTGGTAACCCCCAGACCGTAAAACAAAATAAATAATAGCAGAAAACAGCACAACAGCCTTAGCCATGATCAGTGTGAGTGACAATAGTTTAATAGATGTCAATCATCAGATGATTGATTATCTTGCTGAGAAAAAAATCATCGAATTGACAAAATCCCTAAATTTTATATTTATGCTTCTTATTCTTACCGTATAATAGTAATATTGTGTTTTTACCATACAAACTGTGGAGCTAGTTTAGATTTTTGTCCTGCAAACATATTTCAGAGGTGCTAAATCCGAATCTTAAGCTAACCAGGCCAGAAAAACTTATTTAAAAAAAATATTACCTCGAATGATAATAATCTAAAATTTGCCAAAAAGTGTATACTTGAAGTTCTAAAAAAAATGTGAGGCCAGGTTCAAATTCAGCACATCAAAGACCATCAGAAAGTATATTTTGTTTCAGACAAAAATTCAAATTTTTATCACAGTGTTAATAATTTGTGTGTTGCAAGTAGATTTTCGGAAAAAAAGTAAAATAGGTCAATTTCTAACTCACGTTTGAATCGAAATGGGTTGTTGGAGAGAAAACCTGAAACGCAGATTAGTTGGGAACAGTGTAGTGTATACTGTCAACTGCATCAAAATATTATATAAGAATACTGACAATTTTCAAGCTGCAAGTGAAACTCCCAAAAAATGCTATTTTATTTATTTGTTCTATGTTGCGTCACGAAATTTCAGTCGTAAACTTCAGATAAGGATTTAGAATCCCCCAAAACATAAAGCAGGAAAAAAAATCAAAACTACCTCACATTTTGCTTGCTAAGAAATAGTTTGCCCCTCCCCCCCAGACCAAAATCATTGTTACGCTGATATATTGCTCTTAAAAGAAAATAAAAATAAATTATTGTTAGTTATAAGTCCTAATATATCAAATCAGTTTTCAATTTTTAAATTGAAAGTCCCCTTAGTCTAAAAGTTGATTTTACTCCAGTTTTGCAATATATTGTATCCACTGTATCGTTGTTGTAATATATAGAAATAATGGAAGAACATATATCTCATAATTAGGAATCAGGCGCACATTTCTTGATACTGACAACGAAAAATGACCCTGTTATGTAGCACGTGGATACACTCAAGTAATTACCAGAAATTCCTTTGAAAAAATATTTTATCAATAAAAAATATCATAAAAATAACAAACAAATCCAAAATATTAAGCAATAAAAAATGTTATGAATTAATTGGTTTGCGGCGGTGATCAATTAGATTAGGATCTAGAACGACAAAGACCTCGAATTCGAATGTATGTACATAATGTAGATATCTACAAAATATCAAATACATTTTTCTATCTGGATTTATAAAACTTTTTAGCTTTAGTGCAGCATTTGAGGAAGCAATTGATTGGCGACTTCTTGAAAAAAGTATGTTAGTAACAGTTTTAAGCGAACAAAATGTTTTCATAGTATGAAATAATCACTTCTGTCGAGTTGGTGGGAATTATAGAAATCGCTATAGCCGTTTTTAAGATAAATAAGGCTTTCCTTAATTGTTGTACTTATACAACAATTCCCTCAATTTGGAACTAGAAAAAATGAAAATCGATAAGAAACCTCAACTTCAAATAAATAGCGTGAAGTTAAGCCATTATTTCTTGAAACTCGTTATGATAATAACAAAATTGCTATTACGAGTAGATAAAAAAATTTTCAAACCTCACAAAAATATAATTAATGAAAAATATAAAATGAAGGGAAGATTACTTTTGTCGAAACATGTTTTTTTTTGTAGACAAATTATTTCGACATAAGCTCGAATCTAACGACAACGGCTATATTTGTGTATCTCAAAAACCTTAGTTAATTTAGCAACTCTCATGTTGTTTTGGAGTTCAGGACATCAAAAGCATTTCGAGAAACCGAAATTGTTATGACCTGTTAGCTAACTTTTAAACTTTCGGCTTTGGAGATTTTGCTTTGAACTAGCATTTAGTAATTCAAAAATTTTGGAGACGAATTTCCAGTTCCACATACAAATTAATCAATATGTCAGTAACGCGCTGGTCGCAGTTTCGTGTTTGCCAACCGAGGGAGTGCCATTGTTTTATGTTTTTTTTTTTTTTTTCAAATATATGTACTTACCTAGCGTTTTGAAGAAAAACTTAAATAATAGGAAAAAATACTACCTGAACTACAAAATTAAAATTGCAAATTCTAAATAATGAAAAAAAGTTTTTTAACTGGCATTGAAAATATTTGAAAAAAAAATTGAAAGTTCAGTTATTTTGAAATTTTTGGGTTCAACCATCATTTTTTTGAAAGACTTGATGATCAACAAGGTCTTTAAGCACGTATATACCAATTAATTTGTCACAATACCAATGACAGCTTGGCTTTCTACAAACGTTTTTTGTCAAGGCATTCTCTAGGTCATCAATTCATAGCTCATTAAATCATTTCAAAGTGTTAAAAGGGTGCGACTAAATTGATGATACTAGTTTCTAAATAAGTTCAATAACAAACACAAAAGTGTTTTGAATTAATAATAATTGCAATAATTGTCTCTCGTATTACCGACACTCCTTAAAAAAAAGATATTAAAGCTTGACAATTTTACAATGTAATAGTAATAATTACTATTATGATGTCTCACACCTTAAGATGTGCAATCTTCACCTCAAGCGTAAATATTCTTCACAATAGTAAATCGTTAAATAATAGACTAACCCGTGTTAACTACAAATTTCTTTGAATTATGTTTTTATAATAAAATTTAACAAAACCTTAAAATTATTTGCGAAATAAGTTTTTTGACCTTTCTATAAATACCTACGAACTTAACGAGTGCGTTTATCGCCTAAATTGGGAAGCAGTAATTTACCTTTTTGTTGACTTGTTTACACGAAATATGACACTTTGTCATTGTTAAACTTGAACTCGACCAAAAGCTAATAGCACATGATGATGAACTCAATTATTATGACAGAGACAATGGTAGTTAAACACCGAAATTTACGCGTAATAATGTTCTGCCTTATCTCCGAGGACACTTATTTTTTTATTTTTGAAACAAATAACCGATAATTACATGGATGCCGTCTCTAAATATGGCAGCTTACGTAAAACGGAAATGCCCATAAACTACAGTAAATACCGTTATGTTTATTCACCGAATTATGATTCACCATCTGAAACGGTGCTGATGTAATTTAAAACTGCGACAAAGGATGAACATTTTTGGGGATCGTTCGGATGGAAATATCTGATTTTATGACAGTAGCGCGGGAGGTAAAAAGTTTTAAATTCGAGTGTGAATTTAAATAGCATCAACATCACACGCACATTATGTCGTCAGGGAGGTGTGTCATGGTACGATCACAAATAAGCTGAACAAAAAAAAACAAGTCCCTTCAACTTGCATCTTTTTACTGCAATATTTGACGCAAGTGAGGATTCAGTTTCGGAGCGAACCAGCATGCAACTTCTTAATTTTAATCTAAAAATAAATCTTTCTTTATAAAAATGGAGCCGCTGTGGGTTTTATATGTTATTTTTGTTTGACTTGGCTTTGATTTCTGATTTCTTTGGTAACTTGTGATCAGGAATGTTTATTAATTTTTTTTTGGAAATTTTTTTTAGATTTTCTTTTTTCTTTTTCTTTTGTTATTTGACTTGGGTTTTGCTGCAATTTTGTATGCTGAAATTCAAAGATGCCATTCAACCGTGTAAGCCTTCAAGACAGTTGAAAGTGTCATTTCGAAAATACACTGAACAAATATTGGTTGAGATAACATATATATGTGTTGCTTGTTTGTCTAGTTGCATGAATGCACAAGAGCGGATTTTTTTAGAGTATGAAATTATACAATATTGCATTTTTTATCAAGAGTATAGAGTACATATATAACATACTTAAAATAAACTTAAAAAAAATTCAAATAGGGTTTTTAACTATGAGTAAACTTTATAAGCTAAAATTCTACAGCAAATTTATCATCACCATTATTTGAAGATAACGATAATTTGATGAAATAGATGAAATATGACTAAGTAGCTGAGAAATGATTGTTGCGCATATTTCGAAAACGCTTCTTTGAAAAAAAATCATTTTCATTTTCGTGTTCAGCGACCTAAAATTAGTCTCGAAAATATATTTTTTTAAGGACACTACCATGGGCCAAAATTTTGTAATTTAGAGTTATTAACTTTCTCTTTGAGGTTATTGTAAATGGTCATAGAATTGGAATCCATCATTTTTAGAGAGATATCTATTTTGTACTTAAGAACAAACAATGATATTGTCGTCGGGGTTATTTTATTCTATACACTAGTATATGTATAATAAATATTTGATAAAATTAGTAAAAATATGCAATAACCAATTTTTTAAGTGAAAAAACTACCAAAAGTATGGCGTTAGGAAATAACGCCCCAGGAAAGAACGCCCGAATCGATTTGATAATAGCGCCCGAAAAATTTGCGTATTCATTGAAATATGACCAAAATTCTACAAAAACAATTTACATACAAAATATTTGGGCAATATTTCCACTTTAATATTTGGTCACAAAGTGTTTTTGGGCAATATTTCCAATTTCTTCTGTGCTTTTGAGAGATAAAAATTTTTTGGGCAATATTTCCAAATCACTTGGCACTTTTTCCTTGGGCGTTATTTACCAACGCCCAAAAATATTACCAAAAATTGTCGAAATTTTTTGAAGCACGGAATTATATCTGTTTGGAAAAATATAAAGAAAAAGCGATGATAATTCGATGGACATTTAACTTATTTTAGCACCAACTTGCCTGTATTCAGACAATTTTTATTTTTCCATAAAAGAGATAATTTTGTGCTTTAGTTTTGGCCAACACTTTATTATTATATCAAATTAGAAAAAAAAAAATTAAAGCGAAAAAAAGAAGAACTGTCATCCAGTGCAAAAACTTTCGGGCGGCTCGACCAGGCAAAAAGGCTTAAATTAAAAAACCATATCAGCTATTTTTTTTCTATGTTTGATTCTGGAGCTCCAAAAATTTCCCTACAAACTTTTGATATAATTACACCCCTGTACATGTTGCATGGTTTTCGCTGTTTAACCTAAATATGTGAAGATAAAAGATCAGAAAGATCTTAGCCAAGGAATTGCAAAAATATTTTTGAAAAAGGATTAAAAGTGCTAATTTAAAATGCCGTCATATCAGGTCAAATATGCAATTGCAGACACATCTATAGCCGTTTGATTGCTAGAAAAAATATGAATATTTGCAAAAAAAAAGCTTAAAATTGTTAGAGCAGTATTCTTTAAAACTAATTTTGTATATAACTTTTAAGATTTTCACGGTTGTGTACAATAGACGTTCGGAGTGAGTACTGTATTGAACTAGCTAAATATTAAGTATTTATGAGGCAGCTAATTTGAAAAGTTTAAAAATGTCTAACATTGTATACACAACATTTTGTATATATTATTAATAACATTTTAAATGGGTTTTTGCAAAAACTTATGATTGAAATCGGTTGAGCCATTAATGAGAAAATCGAAAATGTAAAAACCGTTATATGGCAGTTACCCCTAAAAAAGAACACACCCTATCTATTGGCGTTTTTCTTTTTTGGCTCTGATAAAAGCTCTGAGCAGAGGCTGATCGATCAAAGCAGAGTTCTGAGCAGATTATGATCAGAGTCCTCAAATTTAATTATGAAACAAACTTGAGCACATCTCATATCATATAATCAATTATATGTGTTTTTAGAGGTTAAAAGAAAAATATAATTTAACTTCTATACTCCTTTTATGGTATTTAATATACTCGTACATATGTAACACGTTTAAAGATTTTCACACTTTTAACGAGTTTCATAGGGGTACCATTTTTGCAGGTTTTATGGTTATAAATCCACCACTCAACCATCTCCCAAAAAAGCACCCTTTCCCCACAGATGTTTTTTTATAGATTTTTTTGATTATCAGTTTTTATGATTTATGAACCATTGATGCTAAATCTCAACAACAAGCCATAATGTTCGATTGGTTTTAGGTAATATTTAACATTTATACAGAAAATTTAAGCTATCCGTACATAAAAATGATAGTTACTTTTTTCATTGATTCAGCATTCAAAGATTCTTTAAAAACAAGTTTGATATGCTTGGGTTGTACCAAAGTTAATTTTTTTATTTGAAACACCATAACATCCTCCTCCTCATCCCCTCAAAAAACGCTCCTACATGTCAAATATTTTATTCGACTCTTTTGATTATTCATTCTCATGGTTCCTAAAAAATGTTCACTAAGTTTCATGATGGTACTATTTTTTTTTTTTTAGAGTTTTTTTTATTATTTTTCCTATACAATTAAGAAATTCAACAAATGCAAATAAGCATCGCCCTAAAGGAAATTTTAGCCATTCTTTGACATTTATTTTATACAGGCTTGAACTAATTTTGATTAAGAAATCTTCAGGGATTTAATTAGGTGAGAATTGAATACCCAAAAATGTACGCTTTTTTCATAGGTCTTCATTATCATTTTGTTGGAAAGTGTTTTAGGGCAGGAACATTTTTGTAACAGAGGAAGGATAGAAAGGAAGAATAGATCATCTTAATATAACACTAAAGATGTTCGTAATCTGTAAGAGAAGAATTGAAGGCTTTTTATTTCTCAGAAATATTCTCGTCTGTTTATAGCCTACAAAAGTTCTAAATTGTGCTCGGTGTACCTACCTATAATAAATGTATTAATTGTTTACATATTTTGCAATTCATTTCGATTTTTTCATCTACGTTCGGACAATTAATCTTTTTTACTAGCTTCTTCATCTGCATACATAATCAGATTAAATCTGTTTATTATTCATCAAGGTCATTTAAAATCATTTGCTACACAAAAACACTTGAACAATTCCTATTATTTACTTACTACGTTGTTTGAACAAACGCAGATGTGAAATAATTTCTTGAAAGAGTCTCATTAAATTGAAATTCCATTCCATATACATGCACCTATGTACATTAGTATGTATTCATTCGTAAGTACTCTCCTATTCATTCTCATTCCAAATTTGCATGCTAATTCGAATTTGCTTTGATAAAATGTCTCTGATGTCGTTTGTTTATTATGGGGCGATAGATCCCACCTAGATTTAAGCTGTTCCGCACCTTGATTTTACACAGAATCAATTGTAAAAGTCTTGGAGTGTGCAAATAGCTGATTGATTAACTACGCCTATTGAGATTTTATATGACGCAGTTTGATTTCCGCACAAAACGATTATAATCAGCAGCGTAATTAATTAGACAGTTTACTTTATATCTTACTATAGATGGTTAGTCTTTCCAACTTTTTTTTTTGCAATAACATTTTGGCAACAAACACAAATTTGGAATAAATGATTGTATGTTTTTAACAGCAAAAATGACAATATTAAAATTTTTTAAGGTTTGCCTATGATCAATTGTTTGATCTTTTAAAGAAGAACTGAGATCTAAGGTTAAAATTTGTAAAAAAAAAAAAAAAAAAAGATGCTAAGTAATTTTTATTGAATGTCTGTCGGCTTTCACATGAGCTATTTTTGAAAGTCTTTTTTATTTAATATAAAAATAATGGAGTGTCGGTATAAAATAGATAAAACAAACCTATTAATCACCTTATTTGAACTGACAAACTGACATCTATGTACATTAAGAACGTAATAACTTCTTACCTTTGATTGTTGCGAAATTCAGATTTAACATTTCAATGTTATAATATTCCTATTGTACTCATGGATAACTTTATACCGAAATGTGGTATGTGGGTAGGTAAGCACAGCACAACACATCTTTCAGCTAAATCACTTTTGACACAATTAATCATTTTGTTTGTGTAAAGAACATCTCGTTGGGGATCTTCTGATTTATGTATGTTGATTTGTTTTGTTTGTTTGACCGGTTGCGAAAGGCCAGGACTGCCATGAACTAATTTTTAAGTGTCAGAATGAGAGTTGTTGACTCCTGTTGGTGAATAAGATTATACAGGATGGAGTTGAATTCTTTTACCTTAAACTAAGAGTCCTTCTTTTTTCATTCCATATTTATCCGTTATGACATCAGGATAAAATAGTTGGCCCACTGAAAATTTAATACTGCCATTTTCTTTCAGTTTAAACAAAAATTAAGAATATAAAATAAAACAAAATTATATTCTAAATACTTTTTTTGGGAAGAGTACGATAACTTGGCGCCAAAACAGTTTTTACTATGAGAAAGGGGGGCCTTTCCCGCCGGAAGAAGGGGCAGTTAAAAAAAACGACTTTTAATGAAAAAAGTATTTAAAAAAATCATTTCACAATTTCACAAATAATTTGATTTAAATTAAGGATTAAAAATTTAACAGATTGTTAGTTTTCAAAAAACGTAGTCGTTTTTTTTTTAAACTGCCCCTACCTCCTCCTAGCGAGATAGACCCACTCTCCCAAAGTAAAATAGTTTTTGACCCTTCTACAAAAAACTTTTATCAATTTTCGCCGCCAAAGCTACCGTACTCGTGCTTTTTTTTATATATAAAACAACAAATTTTCAACTATCTATTTCCTTTTTGATATTCCGTAGATGTAAAGAACTAACAAAAATGTTTAATGTTTCAGGCTGTTAGTGTAGAAGTTTCTGCTTTTGTTTTGGGTGTAGACAAAAAAGTTCTTACCTCCCGTTTCTGCTCGTTACAATCACATTCTCAGGCTTCAGGCTGTTGTCAACTCTCGAAGTAAGTAAAATCCTGCCATTGAAGGTTTAAGTAGGTTTTGTTCAAGCTGTACTTTGTAATTATTAAGTTAGCTAATTAGCACTTTGGTTTGACGCCGCGCCGGTGTTCTTTGAGTTTTCAAGAATGTTGTTTTTCTTTGTTCACCTAGTTCCTTTTTTATTGTTTTATTTTCATTTTATTTTGCATCAATTATCGCACTATATTTGAGTGTTTGGGAATTATAAAGCTCCTTAGTCTAATTTTAAATTGTTGAGTATTCACTTATGTCATCAAGGTTTAAACTAAATTTTTTCAAACTTGCACAAAGTCGAGCGCTATCAAAAAGAAGACAGTTGTAACGTCATTTTGTTTTACTCCAAATTTAAGTGTCACACCGACTAGTATTTTCGCATGCATTTGTGCTTGCCGCAAAGTCCATATAGTGGTAATTTGGCAAGTGTTTGATTGATTGAATGAATGCCTTTAAAATGGGATAATATGTATCTGTTATGAATTTAGAATCTACCTTTTTATCTCATATCCATATATTTCATTTATGAAGCTTTTGGAAGAAAATTTACTTTGTAACTAAGAAGAATATTTTATTTAAAAAATTGCACACAAATTTTAAATTAACCTTTCAGCACTTGTGATGATGAAAGCAGTACCAACAAAATACTGAAAATTATATTTAAGATTATAATAAAGCGACCACTTTATAGTTAGTTGATTATATCTATAAGAACATATAAAATTTTTATAATCTTAACCATGTATAAGTCATAATATTTATAATTAAACGCTTGTTTATCAAGGATTTTGTTCTTAACGCTTTTTCGAAATAGAGAGTTTCCAATTAATGCTGACATAAAGTCCTTATATTTGCTCTACTTAAATAAACAAATTAAATATTTGTATGTTAAAAATATTGCTAGTTCTTAATATCTATACTAGGGTATTTTTTTTTCTATGGCAAAAAATTTTCAATGTCCTGCTGGAAAGTGATAAATCTAGTGCCTTTTATCGTGGCAATCGAATCAACATTTGTTTCCTGACGCCTTTTAACTTTTCCATTATCATTTTTCTGATGATTGACTTGTTTGTCAGGAGCCATGAAATAAGGGCGATAGAATGGAGTTGGCTTTGATTCGCTTCCATTAGTGTGGTCGTAAGCACTACGTGCTGCTCGTTTCTCGGGACCACCGCCGGTTTTGTTTAATACGTCACGTGAGCTTGGCGTATGCAAGTTGAATTTCGGTCTCAAGTTGGTTGGAATCATATTAGGTTTTAGTTGAACTTCTGTAGTATTGAGAACTTCACAATCTATCTGCATCAGTGTAATGTCACCATTGATAGAGGGATCACCAGCAGGCAACATCAGGGACATTTTTGGTCGGGTGCTTTTGTTGTAGGCAGCGGCTGGGAGCAGTATATGATCAGAATTGAAAGACAGTACATAGAAGGTATCATCGCGTCTTTTGATTTCTTCAAAAAGCCTTAAATATTCATCATCGATCTGTGGTCCGTAAACTTTTAGTGAGTTTTTTGCACTATTTTGGATCTTTCTGTTGCGTAGCAATTGACGATTGAACAAATTCTTTCGATTGCGCTTAAGATTCGGTTTAACACTGTTGACAATTGGTTGGGACATACTCTTTAATTCCAAGAATTCTGGAGTAAGCTTAAACTTAAAAGGCTTTTCCTGAACATAACTTAAATTTAAATAATCATTTACGTCTATCCATTTCCTAAGTTCTCCGGCTAACCTCAAGTTTTCAGTTTGGTTAATACTGACCGGACATTTATCGTCACTTTCCGTTGAATTTGTCTCATTTTCTGGTATCTTAATATGCCCAATTGGTTTTGTTATATTTGAACTGCCATTTTCATCAACCCACAAAAGGCCACGTCTCCCAGTATACATCGAGGCAGCGTCGAAGTTCACACGTGGAGACTGCAAGAGGTCTTCTTGTGAGAAGTATGTATGAAAGCTTCCGAAATTTATTGAAACCATAAACACCATTGCAAGAAGAACAGCTGTATTTTTCTTCATATTTGATGCCAGGAAGCGATTTTTAAAACTGGAACTTGTATGGCATGTGTTTCCAACAGCACTGCCATTAAACTTATTTGAGATAAATTCACTTATTTTGAGATGGCTGCACTGGCAAGTTTGAGCGAAAGCAATTAGTTGAGATCGTAATGTTGTGTTTTCCTAAGAAAAAAAATATATATATCTTTTTGTTTGTTGGATTGTTTAACAAATTAAAAAAGAGCATATTGATAGATGGCTTTTCTAATTGGATCTGGTCAATGTCTCGATCTTGACAGTCTTTAACAGCCATGTTGTTTTGGCGGCATTTATCAAATCTGTTGTTAAATATCCATCTGATATCAAGTTAAGATGGCAAGTTACATAAAAGAGCAACACATGCAAATGCACGTACGAATCTTAACCTCCCCTAAGGAATTATTTGCTTTAAATTGGCAGCTTTATTACACTGTAATAGCACAACGTGTTATAGCTAAAGTCGCAAAGGGCATTCTGCATGAACGATTTAGGGGTAGGGTTATCTCTTGGGAAGGGACCGATGCTCTCAAAATCAATATAGCCCAGATCATCGCTTATATTCAGCAGGATCTATTTATATAATAGATCTCGGATTAATGCCACTTACACAGTGGACATTTGCACGATGTTATACTTGTATTCCCTACATAATGGCATACATGGCCTTTCAAATAAAATAATAATCTCTTGTTTCATTCTATTCTATTGGAAAACCATTTTTTAGAATTTGTGCTGAAGACTAATTTTAATAACAATTTATATTAGTCCTGTCTTCTATAGAAGCTTTTAACTGATATGTGTATTGTAGGAGTTAATTAAAATTCAATTTGACACAGACTTTTAATTTAATTGGTTGCTTAATCAATAAGTTGATAATTCAGCTAGTCAATTAAGCTAAGCTAATATTAATGTAATCATATTCGACAAGCATAATTTTAAATTATGTTTCCTTTTATTTTACGACAAAAAAAAATTTTCTTATAGTGCACTGTGCACTATAGTGCAAATAAAAGAAAATGTTGTTGATGGATGTAACGTATTGTTAGTCATCTTCAATATAATCACACTTTCCAACTGAAAAGCACCTGAAGTCACTAATATTTTAATAAAAGCAATCTAATCTTTTTTATCTTACACTTCCGGCGAATTGCCTGTTAAAATTTGATTTGATTGATTAGCGAAAATATTATGCAATTTATTCTAGAGGCAAATTCATTGATAAAAACTGAATGAGTGCATTTTATTTACTTACGCCTTTAAGAGTTGTGTTTTCCTTTTCCAAGTCGTTGATACGAGATTCCAGCGAAACGACATAGTCCTTTTTCTTTTTCCGGGACAGGGAAGCAGATTCCCTATTTTTGATCATTCTTTGTTGTTTCTTCAAATGTCTCTCGTCAATAATTCCTTTGAGCGCCAGCCTTGGCGGCTTATTGGAAATGTGTTCGGATTCAGTAGAACTGCTACTAGTACAATTAGTTGTTTCTTTTGGAAGAACCGATGTTTTTTTCTGAACTTGTGGTGTCGTCCGTGCTGTCTTCATTATGATCTTGGGCATGGAAACTCCATTTGTAGTGCCATTCTGAATCTTCTGCATCAATGCTTTGAAATCGTTGCTGGATAACACAATTGTCTTCGGCTTCGAAGCAGTTGCATTTGAAGTTGCCAATGCTGGGGGTTTCGGGCTTATTTTGATCGGTGTGCGGAAGTTCTGAACTTGCAACGTAGACAGAGGCACAGTTTTGACGGGGATGAGTGTTCCCTGCAACACATTTATGGGCGTCGCACAAGTGCTGATTGGAACAATGTGAGTCGGCAGTTGGAAAACGCCTTTGGGTGGGGACACGGGAGGAGGGTCGACAACCATCGATTGCACTGAACCGCCAGATGTTCCTGAACTTGAGCTGTTGGTAGGCGATGGAGTGTTTCGATTTTCATATTTGACTGATTTTCCATCTGCATCCTCATCCGAGAAAAAGTTTATGAAGTCGTCAGGGTTGAAATCCGAGGGAGAATCACATTCGCTTTTAAGATTTTCGCAATTCGATGAGGATGAAGCGGGAGGAGATGGAAATGTTTTTTGGTCAGCCACTAGCTGTGGTGGAAAGCTATAACCGATTCCAGATGATAAATTCGCATCTGTACTACGCAGTATTTCGTCCAACTCATCAATATCGTACTCGGGAGTCATAAACGGAGGCAATTCTGGTTGTGAATGGTTTCGTTTTCAAAAGTTCGGAAGAAATGTGATGCAAATACCTACCGTACAATCCATGGCACGAATCAAAATCCATTGCTTTGTTTAATATTATAAAGCATATAAGGTGAAAGTAAAAACTTATCAGAAGGGACGTAAAATTGTTTTAAAGTTTGATCTTTGGATTCTATCTCAAGAATTTTTTTTGCCGATATGATATGAAAAATTTTAAAAACAAAAAATGACAGCCCAGTGCAGGGATGGTAGATGATACAGTTGGCTTTGGCCTACCCTGAGGCCACACTAGCTTTGTGCCACTAATCTAGAGCCTATCTACATTTTTTTTTTTGGGATTTCATAAATAGTACAGTAAGAAATTACCACTAAAAGGTATCCGCAGCTGCCTATATTTTTATATTTGTAATATGGTACCCCTAAAGTGGAAATAAAGCAAAATTATTAACAATTACTAAATTATATTGAAGTAAAATATGAAATATAACTATATACTTATATAATTTATGAATTAAATCGAATTTTTCAGTCAGTTTCATCTTTGTTATCCTTTTTCAGATTCGAAAATTCATTTTGCAGCTAACCCTGAGGCCACACTAGCCAGTACTGGCTAGCCAATTGGTTACATACATTGACTGTCAAGTTCCTTTTCGTGTATTGGCTGTGACGTAGGCGGCATGCTGTACTGGCTTCTTTCCTGCCAGGGCTCGGATGTTAATCCAAATGGAATAAATCTACTCCGATTTCAGTGAAAAAAATAGAAGTACTATGATATTCCATTCTTTCAAAATTAAATGAACTAAAAACACAATAATGCTATGCGACAAAACTAGCATGTTTTGCTTTGTTTTGAATGTTTTGCTTTGACTCTGGAGAGCCTTAACTTGTTTCTGTAAAAGCTCTCTCAAACCAACGCGAAACCATCAGAAAGAAAACTAAAATTTTACTTCTCAGAATTTCCTTACATGGCGTTAAATGAGAGCAACTACACTGACGCGATGGGAAAATTGATTCACTTTGGTTTGGGAAAGCCTGCTCACCGCTTAATCAATTTATTCACCAATTTTTTGGTTCTCTTCCCGAATAGTAAGAGGACCCAAAAACACAACACACGAGACCTATAGCTTATTTCAACCACTTTGAAAAATTCAATTTAAAAAACTTTGGGGAGACTATGGTGAGACCCAAGCGAGATAATGGCAAAACATGCTCAATGCAAAGGACAGCGTGGAAATGTGATGGCGAGACCATAGCGAGAAAACCATGACATAGATTCTCGTGTAAATGGGCATGGCGAGAACATAGCGAGACGAGCTTAATGACCATGATACTGGTAAGTAGGTTTCGAAGACCACGGCGAGACATGTGAATCTTGAGTAAGCCAATTCGTTTTCCAAAAGAATGCATGATAATTATAACAAATTTTTGGTTAAACTCTGTTGAAAAATCTTAGGTTTGATATCACTTCTTGAAATTAAAATGTCAAGAAAAGTGAATAATTTAAAATTCAGTATTTATCTGGATTTAATAACTTAAACTGACCTCCGAAAAGCAGTTTAAATCCAATTGCATTAAATGAGTGAATAAAATGGGCACTAGCAAATTAATAAAACTTTGACTCCCCTATTCTTATTTTATTAATATTTTGTGAAATAAAATGCGAGTCAATTTTAGTTTTAAGACCTTTTTTCCAAATCTGCTCCGAAAAAGTACTGCCGAACCCTATAACTGGCTGCTCTACTGGCTTCCCAACTGGCTACAAAAAAAGCAAGCCAGTTGACGAGCCAGTTGCTCATGTTTGTATGTGTCGGTAAAAAAGTGTGAGTGTATTGCGACTGGCAAGCCAGTACTAGCTCGTGTGGCCTCAGGGTAAAAATAGAAACAAAAGTGTTGGGGTCTGTTGGTAAATAATGGTCAAAGTAAAAAAAGTCATTTAGTCTGCTATTACACGCGGACTTTTAAGTCAAATTTTTTTTTAAATTAAAGGATCTCCCAAACCAACGCGAATGCGGAGCGATTCGCAGCGAATCATTCGCAATAGTACAAAATATGACAAATGCATAACGCTAAGAAACAACAAAAATTCGCCGTCGCAGCGAATTCGCGTTGGTTTGGGAGAGCCTTAACTTTTATCGGCAGTGAGCCTACTGCTGATATTGTTTTTGTTATTTGTGTAAAATCCTACTATTTTATGGATCAGCTTTTCCAATAAAACACGGGTATTGTCTTCTTAGGCCTGGTGCCCACTTGGCAACTTTAAGTTGCTGGCCCCTGCAACTTTTTGTTGCTCCCGATTAAAATACATTAGGTTGTATGGGAGACCACCCACTACACTAGGTAACTAAATATGTGTTTTTTTCACTGCCCGAATGGGCTTGGAAGAAAAAAACGACGTCGGGGCTAAGCAATTTACATGTTATATGCAACAACAACTAAAAGTGCCCTCTACACTATCTCATAAAGTATTAACATATGTCAGAATAAAGTGGGTAAGAATTTCATACGACTGCCAAATTTGTGTGCTTAAAATAATTTTCTTATTTTGCTTCCACACTTGTATCCAAACAAATTAGTTACACCATAACCTCAAACCCTTAAGTGGGATCGAAACTGAAATGGTTTTAGAACTGTTCCTAAATATTTTAACACATTAACATCTGTCAAATCATGTCAGATGCGCTGTCAAGTTGTGTGTGATGAAATTTTTTATTTTGCTTCCACACTATTATACGTGATTTTCTACACACTTTTTTGACATGTGTTAATACTCAATGGGATGGTGTGGAATAGATAAGCCCCTTCGGGCTTAGCTAAGCCCAGATAATTTTCGGTGCTTTACTTTTGCCCTGATAAAAACTGTGTTGCCGATGGAAATGGAAATGAATTATGGAAACTCCATTTTTTTCTATGATGGCGTCGCTAAGCCGATGTCGTTCTAATATGTATTATGTATTAATTTTCAGTATATCTTAAATTTACAAGTTAAACATTTCAATTAATTTTACTTGGAATTTATATTTTACTAACGTCAAATTAGAGATCAGACACAAAATAAAAAATGGCAAAAGTCAACAAAAAAACAACAAAATCGTCGAATTCCAAAAAGTTGCTTGGCCAAGTGGGCGATATATTTGAAATGTATAACTTGTAACTTAAAGATATACTGAAAATTAATTTATAGTATTTTATTGTTAAACACGGCCATCTTTGACAGATAAAGTTGCTGGCAACTAAAATTGCCCAATGGGTGTGCCCGACCAACTTAAAGTTGCTGGCAAAAATTGAGCGTGAGCGACTTTCGAGAAACTTAAAGTTGCTGGCAACTTAGTTGCCTAGCGGGTGGTCTTCCATATAACCCAATGTAATTGAACCGGGAGCAACAAAAAGTTGCTGGGGCGAGCAACTTTAAGTTGCCAAGTGGGCGCCAGGCCTTACTGAAAGTCGCTTTGATGATGCATGATGCATTATGCAAAAAAAAATCCGTTCAGTTCAATATACACAAGTAAATTCCATACATCTCTCACATGCACAGAAAAGAATCGTTCATGTTGAAGCCAAGAATTATTGTTAAAAGTGGCGCATCGGTGGATTTTGACTGAAATCTCTTTTCTCTTTCTTTCCCACCCAAAATCTACCTATCTCACTGGATCCACCTTTCAGTAAGAAGACAATGTAGACACGCACTTATAATACACTGGATAGCGTATACATTGAAAAATCTGCTTCCATTTGAAGATTTATTACAACTTTTTTATATAACAATAGGTGTGTTTTATTGAAAAAATTATAGCTAGCACCATAAAATTTCCCTTGTCAAACAACCACAAACCCAAGAATGTCGAAAAATAAAGTCAGTAAAAAAGTGAATGTTAGAGTTGACATAAAGTTTTTTTATGTTTAAACTTATATAAAGTGCGTTTTATTGGTATTTATAGCAAGCGCAGCAATGCAAGTACCAATAAAACGCAATACTCACTTTTTACTCAGCCCTATTCCAGCGTCATAGAAGATTAAATTTAACGAAACTTTATCTCAACTTTTATATCCACTTTTTTATTGACTTATTTATCGGCACTTTTGGGTTTGTTGTTGTTTGTCAAGGGAAATTTTACTGTGCTAGCTATCATTTTTTCAATTAAACACGGCTTTAGTACCGGAGTTGGGTTGAAAGTGAGTATAGGGTTTTATTGGTGTTGTGTATTTGTCATATTTTGTACTATTTTGTATGGTTCGCTGCGATTCGCTCCGCATTCGCGTTGGTTTGGGAGAGCCCTATGGCGAGACTGAACGCGAATGCGGAGTGACGACGAATTTTTGTTGTTGTTTAGCGTTGTGTATTTGTCAGCCTACTACGTTTTCATTTGGCCAAATGAGGCGATTTTGTTGAAAATTTGCAAATTGGCTAAAGGCTGACCCAAACCAACGCGAATGTGGAGCGATTCGCAGCGAATCATTCACAATAGAAAAAAATATGACAAATACATAACGCTAAACAACAACAAAAATTCTTCGTCGCTGCGGATTCGCGTTGGCTTGGGAGAGCCTTAAGAATCATCTCATTTTCCATACAAATTCACATTTCAAAATGAGATAATTTAAACCAAATTTGCATGAAATTAGGTTCGAAGTTAAGTCAAAACCTATTGAACACACCTTATTGGCAACAGATTGAAGAGCATTCCTGTTGGTTTGGGTAAGAATCATTCAAAATAGCACACATACTGACAAATGCACAACGAGAAACAACAACAAAAAAGTCGTGGGCGAATGTTTCGCGTTGGTTCTGTCGAGCCGTTGTTGGGGACTTTGGGAAAATCAACTCAAAAATTCCTCCTTCTTCACAGCCCTGTTTGAGTATATAAAATTTCCCTTATGTTGAAAATTTCCCTTATTTACAAACTTTAAACTTCATGGTGACAGCTGCTGTTGACAAGCGCTTCTTATGTCACTCAGAAAATAAAATTTAATTTATAAAATTTTATTTCAGTTTTCTTATATTTTTTAAATTTTCTTATAAAATAATCGTTAAAACTGTAAACTGTTCGCCATGGCAACTTACAACAATCCACATTGGCTCCTTTCTCACATCCGGAACTCTTTCATTTCCACCGATGACACAGGTATGTGTGAAACAGTGATGCTCAGCGATGACCTGCCAAAGCAGTACTTGAAAAAGTTCCAAACGCCTCAGCAACAGCAGCGTTCTACAATTAAAAAGATCGGAGCTAAGAACAATACCCGACCGCCAGAAAGTGCTTTGAGCGAAGTCGATTTTGTTTGCTACCCGGGTCTCGATCAGAGCGACGACGAGGACATGGACCTGGCCTCTCAATCGTTTGACATACAAATGTATCCCGAAATTGGAGCACACCGTTTCCGTTCCAACACGGCGCAGAAGCTTGAAAAAATGGATATTGCCAGGCGGAAGGCCGCCCGAACAAAATGCGTAAACTTCGAAGACCAATCGACTGTAGGGGGCGAAAGACCGGACCTATTCATCCGGAAACCTGTGCTGAATGTCACAGACAAGAAAAACAGCCGCCTTTCTCTGGAGTTAGTCAATAGTCCCAAGCAAACCACCAATAAATTTGTGGAATTTTCGAGATTCGATGGTGCTGCACAGACAGGAATGCAAACTAAGCGCATCAATGTCTTTATCAACATGCTCCCTGAAAAAGAGCGCAACTATCCCATGAAGATCTGTGTTTTGGCCAACGCGAAGATTCAAGAAGTCATTGGATTCATCTGTTACCGGTGTGTCATTCAGTACCCTGACATCCCTCTCAAGTCGATCCGCCACTACGGCCTCTACATGACGGAAGACAACGATGACATGGAAGATTTTCCTCCGTTAGACGTCCGAGAGCCATGTTCTAAGTTTGGCTTCAGCCATCTGACACTCGCCGAACGTCGTCCTCTGGCTCATATCACTCGCGTCGACTACCGTTCCCTTTCTATGACCTCCGAGGATGAGAAAGCGGGCGAGGCGGCCGTCCATGACGTGCATGGAAGCGGTGGAAATCTGGCTTGCTACGAAGAACGAATGATGGACCACAACGAAATGATCGATGCCCCCATGTATCGCACATACAAACTGAATATCATAGACAAACGCTTTTTCAAGTCCGAAGTGCAATTGGGCATCTCTGGGGAACGCATTGAAATAGATCAACAGAAAAACTCGTCCAAGTTCTGGACGAAGCAAAAGGCGATGACCTATCCCATCGACTGCATTGCCTTCTGCGAAATCGTTGAACGACGACAGAACAAATCGATTGTTAGGATTTGGATAAAACCTCAGTTATCTGACGGCTACTTGTCGGCCTCATCGAAACATGCGGCTCTGACAGCAATAAGTGGATCTCCCAACAGCCCGCAGCATTTTAACACAACCACAGCCTCATCGACTTCATCTTCGTCATCCAGCGCCCCACCAGTGCGCTTCAAGCACTACGACTTCGAAACAGATCCTACGCAGGCTCAACGAATCTTGAACAAAATGAATTTCATCTTGGACGTGCGCTCCAGTGACACTCGTAGGGATTTTATAGCTGCGCGAGAGAAAAAACAAGAAAAGCACGGAAAGAAAAAGAATTAACTTTCAAGATGAGTTTGAATTCTTTTTAAAGATTTCCTTCGACGATTCTGTGATTTGTATTTTTAAACATTTTAAATTAAAAAAAACTGGAAGGAAGTCTTTTAGTCATCTTAAAGTTCTTATATTCTTCAAACAAACATTTGGTATTAATTTTATGTATGTAATTTAAAAATTTTAGAAACCGTAATAATTAAAATAAATTGCATTTTATCATCATAACCGTTTAATTCTTTTTAGTTTTTTTCATTGGGATTTACAGAATAGAAATTGTTTTGTTCATTTGCTGTATTCAATAATTTTCATAGTTTTTGCCAATGATTAATGCGTGCCATTGGATTATTTAAATAAAATTAAATCAAAAAGTTTACAACTTATAACAAACCAAAACATGTTTTATTTTTTATTTCTGATGATGTGAAATTTTGTTTAAAAGGTTGAAATTTCGGTTTGGAGTTATGTTTCGCTTTGACTACAGAATACCTTGGAAACGTTTATTGCAATGCTCTGCTCTGATTATGGAATATAAAGTGAAACGTTTTCGATTCGATGTAATATCAACTAAGTCTTCGACTAACTTCTTCACGGTCAGTTCATAATGCAGAAATGTTGTGCTTAAAGTTATCAAGTCAATTTTCAATTTCAATCTTTTCTACCTTAGATCATGGCTAAAAACTGTCTGCCAAGAACTAGAACAATCAATTTAAGTACCCACCTAATTTTAAATCGTAAGAGTTTAAATATTCTGACCAGCAGCATTTGTCTTTTAAATTTCCTATTAACACTAATTAAGAGTAAGCATACATAGGTTTTACATAAATTATAATATTATTTAATTTTGAAAAATTTAATTCGGTTGATTTGAATTCATAAGTCTTCAACGATTTATCCTTCTTCGGTAGTTTGATGCAGTTTTACAAAATCTGTCGATAGCATCCAAATCAGGTACATTTTTCACTTTTTTAGCTGGTCAGAATAAAGAAGTCATTAAACGTTCCATACATGCATATATAAAGTGTGATTATTTTTGCGATCGCTTCTTTCATAAAGACTGTATAGAAATAAATCATAGTGGCTTTAGTGCAATTTTGCGTGAAAAGACCATTCTGGAAATGCAATTCATGTCTCTTGCATTTAATAAACTATATCTAAGTACATAAATTGATTCTAATGCCAGTTTGCTGGATAAATATATTGAGCTTGAAAATAGTTAACGATTATTACTAATTTTCTTACAAGAGCTTTTACTCTATGGAATGCAAATTAAAAATAAGCAGGAAATGTTTTTGGAGCCTTAAAAAAAAACTCAAATGGAATTCACGAAAAAAGCAAAATTCAGGATCAGAATTCTACCTACCATTTGTGATGACTTATCTAAGTTTTTTAATGGAACTAGATAGGTTCTTAACTACCTCTCATTTTCATAACTTCCCTTTTGGTTGTGCCATCTTATATAATCTAATATAAAATAATTAGTATAGAGCACCTTAATATTTCTGTATTTGAATTTGAAAAAGCTTTATCTTGGCTTAATAAGTACTCAAATGCTGGTCTAGAAGTGCACTAAATCGTTTTCTGTAGAGTCTTGACGTGCTTCATGTAACTGCAGCTTGATGGTGAATTTATACCTGATTGGAAAATATCCTGTGCCTCTCCCATTATTGTTTCATACGAGTGGCATAAAGTAATATATTTCGAGCTACCGTCCAATTTGCAAATTATTTGCAATATTTAAGCTATTCGAAAAAGTAGTACCTGCTGACATGTGTGATTCACATTTTTGATTTAAGGAAAAAATATCCCCTTTTCAACACGATTTTGTATCAGGTAATTAGATCACCGTCTGTCTACAAACCTCACCATTTTACTTATATGCTCAATTTATTATAAAGGGGCTACAAACAAGTTGATGTTATTTACACCGATTTTGCCAAAGGCATTCAATAGGGTCTATCATGAGATCCTATTTATTATTAGAAAATGGGTTTCCACTTAAACATGCTTAAGTGGTTCATGTCGTATTTGAAAGGATGTATTCAGTGTGTTTATTTTGATTTGATAATCTCAAATTCTTTTTTAATCTCTTCTGGTGTTCCTCAAGGGAGTCAATTTTGTTTCTTTCATGAGAAAGTATTATCGAAAAAAGATGGTGAAGTTATTTTTGATTTCAAACTTGATTTTGTGAAGCATATTGAATTGGCAATGCTGAGGCTAACTCGATGCTTGATTTTATCTTCCGCAATTCGTATGGCTTGAAAGATCTTTACACATTTAAAATATTATACATCATACAAAGCCAATGTTATGTCGATTATCGAATATTTCTGCATTTTATGGAGTCCATTATACAATAAAATCATTATATTAGAATTGAAAAAGGCAATTGAAAAATGTAAAATATTTGTAATTAAAAAACAAAGATGGAATATCGAAATTCCATCATAGGTATAATACAACTGTAAGACGTTTGCTTATTGGCATTCAGTGTCTCGCCGCAAGATGTTTCTTGTAGTTTTCAATAGAGGTATCGTTTTGTTTCGTATAAATTGCCCTCTTTAACTGTTTTTAATCGACTAACACCTTTTAAGGTATCATATGGAAACCCTTTTCAACTCTCCCTTTGAAGATGGCACCCAAAAAGGGGTTTTCAACTCTATACTCAAACTATAAATTAAAAAAAAAAAAATTTCTTTCTAAAATGCAAGGTCACTGTAACATTTCAATGGATTTTGTGTAAGAGATTTTCAGCAAAATTGGTTCAAGGGACCCCACTCAATTGACTCGGAGGGTATCCACAAATTTTTATTTTTACACCAAGATTTTCCAATAGTAATTTGTTAAAAGAAACCCAAACATTTTATTAAGACATCAACATTTTTGATAATGAAGTTATTATAGTTAGAGAGTCTAGCGTTGAATTGACTAGAAATAAATATAGCATGTAACAAACGTGCATCGACTTTTGATGCTTAGTGCTTGAAATGGAAATCTTACTTCCGTTTTTAGGTTGTCGCTTCGACATTTATAACATTGATAGTTAAAACTTACTAGGTCATTGATCTTAAAAAGAAGGTAGGCATGCAAAAAATATGCATAGCATTATTGAGCTTTTTTTAAGGGGGAAAGCGGGAGACTTAACCTTGGCCATTGGGGAGACATGAACCACTCGCAAATATTTTCTAAATTCAAGGGAAAAAGTTGTCTATCTGGTTGGGTACAGCCTAAACGGTTGGATGGATTTTCTTCAAACTTGGTACATAATGGTTTTGTTGATCAGTTCTCGAACACTTTCCTATCAGAACCAAAATAGCGGTACCTGCCATCAATTTTTTTGGGCATTTTAACTAAATCTTATGGGGGTTTCTTTTGGTAAAAAAAAATCGATTATTTCCCCTTCAGATTAACCCCTCTTTTACTGACACCATTACACACCAGAACAATCAGTTTGTCAAGCCTGGATCGCAACAGTTTCACAGACACAAATTGTGCACCAATATAATAAAAACGAAAAATAAATCTGCAAACGTATACCATTCGCGACGAAAAAAAATCAATTTTCAGATGAAAATCTGAATTTACCCATTTTATTACTCAAAAATGGCTCCACAACTTTTAGTGAAGGCTATCTTTATGTGCAAACCCATTTTTCAAAAAATTGGTTATAAATAGTACCTCTCAAAGAACCATTTATTGATTATCGATTTTATGCAGAGGCTCGCAGAAAGATCAAATATTGAGTACCAATCAATATTTCGAAATCAACCTCTTGTCGATTTTTCTAAAACTTGGTACTTAATGCTTTCTTATAACAGGTGTCAGATTATTTAAAATAAAATATTTTACTTAAATGCAAAAATAGTGGTACCTTCTATACAAAATGTTAAAAAAACCTATGAAGAAGATTTAATTTTTCCCCAAAATGACTCCTAAAATTTTTGATAAAATGTTTTCTGTATGCAAAAATTAGAACTAAAAAATAATAAAAAATATATTAAGCAACTCTTGACAGTACCTCCCTTGTAGAGTGCTTTTATTAATTTTAAATATTTTCATTATTGGCTGCTTAGATTTGAAAAAAAATTCTTATACAAAAACTTCCAAAATGTATAAATAATATTGCATTATTGCATATCAAAATCTTCAGTAAAATATTTTGTGAATCTAAAGAAATTCCATTTTTTATTTGAAAATAATATATTTCAAAATCGGTTTGGTATTTTTTTTTGGAAATTTTATTCTTATCTGCATATCAATAAAAAACTTTGCTTACCAAAATTTTTCCTTAAAAACCCATTCAAATTTTACTTTCCATAAATTTAGATTTGGTCAAGATTTCATATTATTATTAAAAGAGTTGTTTTAGCTATTTATAGAAAAAAAAAATCAGTATGTTTTTAAACATTTTTTCTCACCTAATGGTTTTGCATAAATAATTTTTTAGATTCTAAGCTTTTGAACATAAGAGCAAGTACGTGCGACCCAACCATGAATTTTATTTTTTAAATTTTTGTATCAACATGTTAAAGTCAACTGCTTGAGAGGGATACTTGAGCCAAACTTATTTTTTTTTTTTAAACAATTAGCTCTAGGACAAAATATGTAGTGTGTATTTAAAGCCAAATGAAACTAGTCTTGAAATACTGAGATGATGAAGTTTTGAATAGATACATAATATATCTTCCCAATCACAGAGATTAATAGACAAGTCGTCAGCTTTCCTCCTTAGTCATACATTTTTCCTCTTAAGGATCCAACAAAATAATGAACTTTATTAAAAAATCAGATTATTAACCAAAAAAATTGTCTATTCCAAATCATATGAATTTCCAAAGTGCAAAAAGCAATCCCTCAGACTCTGCTGGCAATGGCAATAATCAGGGAAAGGTGGAGCCAACACTTCGTTCATTATCTTAAGAAGATCGATATATTTCTTCAAAGCGCTCGAATATTCACCAACGTCATACAAACGTTTAGCTGTTCTAGTCATAAGTTCAGTATCCTGAGAAAGAACAAACGTTTTATAACCGTTTTAATATATAAAAATTTTATCCAACTTTCGATCTTTACCTGCATAACTTTTAATCCTTTGAGTATATTGGTGCTCTGTCCACAATCCACGCACTTAACCATAAAATCGTTACAATTCATGGGAACCTCAATTATAGCTGGACAAGGTTTCGCCGCATCACACCTGAACCTAATAACATCGACTTTCATTTCTTCGAATTTAGGCCAATTCTCCAAACAAGCATCACAAGAACAATCAAACCAATATAAATCTTTTAGTTTTGCCTGACGCTCCTCACGGCTCTCCTGTGTGTACATTGGCCCGTAGTTTTCAGATATTGGAAGTCCAGATTCGATGGATTTGACGGTGCTTACATGAATTGTTGTTCCTCGGAAGAACCTTGAAATTAAATTTAGCATTTTAGTAGTTGTTCTAGGTGGAAAGTATGATTCCTTAACTCACCTTACAATACCAGGGTCACACGAGTGGTTGAATAATGCCAATGTTGGGTAAATACCTCCTCCAATAAACACTGTCTTTTCAGTCTGATTAGTTTTCGAAGTATGAAGTTCGGAAATTTCGTGAGTGTTAAATTGTATGAATTGCAAATTGCGCAAAATAATTGAGCTTATTAAAAGAGTATCCTCAAGATTAGCTGGATTACCAAAGTAGCCAGATGCTTGAAGACATTTGGTAAGAAAACGGGCCATTAGAGCATGTTGGAAAAAGTTTGAAGCCGTTCGTTCATTTTCATGGCGAACCAAATGTGACACCCACCTGTAGTCATTCCTCGGTAATCTGTAAGAAATTTAAAATTGCGTCGTCAAAATACCTAAATACCTAGATTGAACAAAAGTGTTATAGCAAGGAAGGTAGAGTTGCCAACCTTTAAAACTTTTCTTTTTTAAACTGTGAACAGTTTTGCAGCCTTATTTCACCAACTTTGATTTAAATGCGGCAAAATTTTGTTCTGTCTCTTCTGTTCATAATCGCGTAACCATAATTTTTATATTTAAGTTAAAGCTTACTTAAAGTCAAACTTACTTCTTGATATCCTCGATTGACAATGAAACATCGACCTCATCCTTGATTTTTTTGAAATATTGCAATGACTGAATAGCGATGATTCTTAAAGAAAGATGACAATTTACGGACGCCCCGGAACGCCAAATAGTTTGCAACAATCCACATTCATACTTATGATATGATTCACCAGCTTTTTTTAAGCACTTTTCGGAGCAGTAAACGACGTCACAGCAATTAGGGCATGATAACGGAATTACAGTTCTAAAAAAAACAAAATCCAACTTAGTAAAATAATTTTTTTGTGCTATCCAATTTAAATTATTTAGGTACCTTATAAAACAATTTTCGCAATGCGTTTTTGAAAATTTCTCGATGAGCACAGCGGCAAAAGGGTGTTCCACCAGAATCTCTTCACCAACTTTGACATCTCGACCAGCTCTAGCAAACCTTCCCTCATCTTTGTTCTGGTCAATTCTTATAGCCGAGCTGGTAAATGCTTTTTCATCTTGGATGCCAGTGCTTGATAATGCTTCGTTATGCTTATCAGCATTTTTAGTTGCTTTTGGATCCTTTTGAAGCATTGTTATCATCGCAACTGCATCAAATTTCATTTTAGCTTTCTTATCTTGAGGTAGTTTGGCATCGTCTAATGTAGAAACAGTTTTTCTACAGGCATAAGCAAAAACAGAATGATATTTTAAAAGCCTTTGATAAACCAAAAATATTAAAAATAGAAAAACATTATGTATTTCCATGCAGTCAATCAATAGAAAGAAAATTAATTCATAAAATCACATCAATGATAAACGAGGCTTGCATACAAATTTGTTAAAAAAATTAAATTCACGAACTGTGGCGCATGAATTTACTCATTTGATTTCGAATTTGTGTTCCAGAAGCTTAATTTTTCAAATTCAAAAGATTGAAATTGTACAAGAACGTTGGATTGTTCCAAAACTTTTAAATTCAGTTACAAGATAAAGATATAGGTAGACTGGTTTCGCAAGTTGAACTTTCCTGCGCAACGCCAGCATTTCGCAAGTTTTCTTGATAGTCCCAAGAGTTATAAAATCGTATCGAGACCTTATCGATATCAGCACCATTATCTTAGTTCTGCTTTATGCTTCATGATTAAGTCATGTTTCATGTTGACTGAGTTAAATTATTAATATTATTTACAAATGCTATAACTACCCTTTTAACTAAATGTCTATTGCAAGTAAAAATATGTACATACCCACAATCAGCAATCAACTTTAATATTTTAATAAAAAATGTATGGAATTCCTTTAACAGAGTTATTGATCTTGACTCACATATTATACAAAACGATCGCATTCATGAATCATTATTTGAAGAGAGCCTTATTAAAAATGCAGTCAGTGCGGAAGTGAAACATTTGTTTAGGCAAGGGCAATCGTCGCCACTTCTGCTTCACCACCATTGAGGTTTTCGTGTTGTATTGAACCGTTAAGGTAGATACAAGATTGTTATTTAAATACATACTTGGATAAAATAAAAACGGGACACGATCTTTTGTTTACCAGTTAACGCTGAATCAGAAAATAAAACGAGCTATTGTTTTCAATAAAAATGAGTTTTAATTAATCTCAAGGATAGAAATTAAAAGAAAATTAAAGAGTATGGAAAAATAATTAAATAATGAAAATAAAGCAAATAGTTCGTATGTAACCTTTAAGGAAAATGGGTCATGCTCATATGGTTTTGATTGCGAAATTAAAAAAAAAAAAAAAAAAAACAATGGTGATACTACACTATGTGATATTAATTAATTAATTTTTCGAAGGAAATTTTTAAAAGTATAATTAAAGATTAAGAAATTAATTAAAAATTTAGAATGGCTGCAGTTATTCGAGAGAAAATAAATTAAACGTAAAAAGAGCGAAAACTCCATATACAAATTTATATGGGAAAAGTATGGGCTTATAGAGCCATGGGTACATGACCTCGGACAAAATATTTGTCGGTAAAAAGAAAATTGTTTTGGAAAATAATTAAAAATGAACATTTTTGAATTTATTTGACTATATCACCGGGCTTTACTTTTTTGAAGGCGGTTTTGTCTCCTGAACTTCGAATCTGAATGTTCGACAAAATTGTATTTCTGTATATTTGAGCTTATGTAATCACCTTAATCACCTCTTTCTTCTATGATAAATGAAAGGATAGTTCGCCTTGCATGTTACTTAGGTGCATATGTATGTATGTACATTAGCATGGTCCTTATAAAGGTCATTGTTTAATTAATTCAATTTGGCGCATGCACCCCTAATGTCTTCCAAATAATAAACAAATCCTGCACAATTTTGGATAGTTATTTTACCATTAGCAACGAAATAAATTTTATGTCGGAATAAAATAATGTTCAATAAAAACTAATTTATTGATAGAAAAACTTAAATTTTTGTATAAATGTAGTCTATTGTACCTACTTGCTTCCTTTTTCAATTTTCCTCTATGGATATGAAATTAAGGAAATTTTCGGTTCCGATATTTTTTGTTGAGCTTTTTAGCAAATCTTAGATATAGTCATAATAGACTACTTTCTTGCAAAATTAGAATTTTCAACTCAATTATTACCAAAGTAATAAAAAAATGTAATTTTTTTGAAATATTTTAACGTGTTATCTTTTGTCTTTGTGGGCCGGGTTAACGGTAAAATAATGAGCTAAAATTTTACAGGAAATTCGTTTCCCTCATTTCCTCTAAAAAGAACGCAATTAAAATATCGAAAAACGAAGACAACTATGTATACCTTTATAAATCCATTGGATTTTATTAGAGTTTCATGTACCTACTTTATAAGAAAATTTTGTGTCACTAAAGACAACCATTGACTTAAATTAGAAAAAAACCAACCTTTTACAATTTGCAAATATTTTCATCCATTTCATTCCGTACCTACCAAATTGGACAGACATTCTATTTTTAGCTTAAACTTATCGAATCACGCTTTAACTAGTACCTACCTGTACTACTGTTTTTTAGGTTAATAATTAACCTTTTTGTCATTATAAAACTTACTGAAACGATAACAAAGCACTGCTGAAATTCTTAAGTGCCAAGTGACATCTAGCTTGCCTTTCGTATAATTTGTAAATTAAATCCTTGGGGTATCCATATTCCATAGCTCTTTGAATATCCAAAAGAGTTTCGTTGTATTTTAACATATGATAAAGAGTTGCAGACCGGTTGGCCAAAATGATGGCTTTTTCAGCACCTTCATATAAAGAAATCATAACCTTAATTTGGTATTTTATGAAGAAATAACTTTATACCTACTTTTGCCATCTGGTAAAGCAATGTAGCTTTTTGAGTAAAAAACCATAGCCTCCAGCCATTTCATAGCCTTAAATGCTTGATTGCCTTTTTCTTTCAATGCAGCAGCAGTTGAACTATTTTTTCCCTCAAAATTACGCTCAATTTTTAGGTCAGTGTTGCGAACACATTCCAGACCGTCTATATATTCCATGCGATCCTTGTCATTTTTGCACTGAGAAATTTTTTCGATATCAGTTTCTTTGCAAACATTTTTCAAGTTCAAGTAATATTCCGGAAAAAATCCTGTTATTTCTGATGTTAAGACCATTTTTTCACTTTTACGTTTTATATATATTTCTTTTTTTTTGTGACAAATCAATTTTTTTTAATTTACCGGATTTGTATGGACTACTCTTATGAGATTCTAGTGGAAAACTAATTGAGAAATCCCTTCGAAACGCTAAATATAGCTTCTAAAACGAAATACTTTTTAAAAATTCTCTTTGAGTGGTCTAAAAGATCTCAAGAGAATTATTTTTAGTTTCCAAACTCTCTATCGAACATTGTCTTGCTTTGAAAGCTACTTTAATGTATTTTAAAATTTTCTTCTTACTAAAAGATTGTTTGGATTGTTATGGAACTTTAAGAAATAGAGATTAAAACAGAAAACTAACATAGCTTCATTCCCAGTTTTAGAAATAAATTTCAGAAAATATGCATTTCTGACTGACTTTCAAAACCCTAACTTCCATACTTTCAATTTTTGAAACAAAACAAATTGATTTGCAATTGTCAATTTCTGCATTCGGTCAGCATTTTTTACTTTAGCTAATCCTAAGACTCATCAACTTCAAAATCTATTTATCAGCATCAGTGGCCAGTGACAAATTTTAGGTAAAGAAATGATGTTTGGCATTCGCGCTTTTTGCTTTTAAAAAACAGAAGATACATTTTATAGAATTGTATCTTCTACTTCCTTGTATTTAAATCTTAACCATATTGTGGAAAAATTTAGGAACATGTTAATTTTGTATGTTGAGAAATAAGCTCAACTAATGACATTAATTGAACTTTCTTGAGTATTTATATCAAACTTAACAATAAGTCGACGGAGAGATCTATAATACTGGACTAAGTAGTACCGTCATCTGTCACATTGGACATTGCGTCTGTTCATAGAGTTTGATTCTTAACATTTGAACAGATAAGCCTTAAATTTAGCAGATTTTTTAAATTGTATTCCCTTTAAAAATTTTTGTTTAAGTTAAAAATAAAAAAAATAATAAGTTTGATGAAATGAAAGCTCGTCAATAGTGCGTGTTAATAGTGGACAGAAGTGTTGTGGTCTTCTATATCTTATGGAGTCCAAACCAATGGACAGTTTTCATGAAAAGAAATACATTTGGAGGTTTTAGCACACCCACAAAGTTGTTAAACCTTTTATTAAACAATTGAAATTTTGCAAGTTTTAATTTCACGCCAGTTTACTCAAATTATTATAAAATTAAGAAATTAAATAATATTCCAATGCAATATTACTATCACTACCGTCTGATGCAGCAGACCAGATCAATTAAATTAACTTGAGTTAGGGTCCAAGAGTAGAGGGGAAAAACCTAAAGCTACGTTATCTCACAAAAACAGCAGCAATGTTATTTATATATATTATGATGATTGACTCCTTATACAAATTCTGTGTAAAGTCACGAACTTTAATTTTAATATATTTTTAAAATTTTTTTTACTACCAAGAAACCATTCACGCTATCAGCAGCATTTCGTCTAAATTCAAACAATACCTGCAAAAGTATCAAATTTCAAATTCCATAGAACAACATGGAATTGTATTGATTACCTTTATACCACATGTTATTCAATAGTAAATTGCAATGGGCTAATGAATTTCTGTATTAAAAGAAATACTACAACAAAGATCTGGATCGGTGCGAAATGACTATGCACTACATGCAGCTGGTTTTGAATTATGGAACTGCTCAGAAGCGTTCCTTTGTAGACGCCAAACGTTTATCATCAAATAGCTGATTGAATCATTTAATCAAGTGAGACATATGGAAGATTAAACACTCACCGATGGATGACTGTGTTGTGAATTCTGTAAAGTATGATTTTTTTTTAAATTTTGCTATCGAGATGGCCGTATTGCTCAGTTTATAGTAGACTCTGGTGTGAGATTGATCATTTTTTAGCTGATAGTGCAAAATATAAAATTAATAATGGTAATCTATATTTAATTTTTAAGCTGTTGTAGTGATTAAAATATATTCTTGATTGATTCGTTCATCTAGACGAAAAGGATATTATTTTTGGTGGCTCTTGTTGCTTTTGGTGCTGTTAGGAAATCAACCGCACAGGATATAGAACCAAAACCTCTTCCAGGGCCTACGACGAGCGGCCCCTTAACAGTTTCTACCACAACAGAGGCTACTATTGAATACGCATCTACAACACTCAGGGATGTTGGATATACATGGCCCTTGAGTGAATCTACTGAACCCTCACAAACTGAAACGATTCCAGTTTCGGAATCAACTCCAGGTATCACAACTTCTACTGAGTATCCTGGCTTAGGAACGACAAACGAAGAATATGCAGCAACGTCAACTGATAATAATGAATCAACTACAGAGATAACCACCTCAATAACAGAAACTCCAGAGGATGCAACGACAGTGACAGATGCTGTAAAGCCCTCAACGGAAGATAATAATACAACTGCCTCAACTCTAGACGAGCCTACGTCTACAGTTCAAACATTAACGGAAGAAAACACCACTACAGGACCAACAACCACTACTGGGCCAATGACTACTTCAACTCCAAAAGTGCCTTCCATCATACCTCCTGCCCCTCCTACGCAAAGTACATCAGATAAAGGTGATAATGGTAACTCAGCATTACTTTGCCGGTTGGTTCTTCAAGATGGAAAAGCATTCTATAATTGGATTTTCCGAGGCAAGTATTTTAATTCTATAGTGAATATAAGTTTAAACGGTTGGGACTTTGTTTGTCATTAAAAAGTTAAAACAAACAAAAATCAAGCAGGATTAAAAATATAGAGAACATTTCTCTCCGTATATACATATATTTTTTATCATAACGAGAAAGTTTTAATATGTAATACAACTTGTGTATGTCCGCTTAAAAAATTAGTCGAGCTTAAAACGAACAGGACAAAACGCATTTACTGTGATTAAGACCAACACTTTAAGGATTCTGACAAATTATGCGGACAGAAAAAGTAGCAAGTGAATTTGAGTTCGTCTAAAAAATTAAGTATCGTTTCAGAAAACGCGCTCTATGAGTCTCAAATATTCAAATTAGAAAAACTTCCGAAGTGATTTTCTACAAATTTGTGTACTTTTGCCTATAGGCATATATGAAATTAATTTAGGCACAAAAATGGCTTAAATGATTTTGAATAAAAAAATCTGTGCACTAATGAAAGTATGTAGTCTAAATTTAAGTGAAAATCTTGTGCACACCAAGAACTATTCAAAACGATAATGAAGCATTTTTGGATTTATGACTTTCACTAGCCTTACCGATTTCATTTAAAATGTTTGTACGTGCGATCCATTTTTCCATTGATTTGTTTAGTTGGTTAAATTGAAAAGAACACTCTATTTAGAAATTTGGGGCTGATTCATACATTTTAAAAAACAACATAATGTACTTTTATTTAATTAATGAGAAAATGAAATCAAAACTCGTTATCAGTGAAAAAATACATTAAAACTTTTTTTTTTTAATTATCTACTTCCAAAGCTTCGAACTTAGAGCTTCCATAAGAAAAGCTCAACTGTTAATAATAAGAATATATGGAACAAACTTAAATTAAACCCTTTAAATCGCAAAAACGAAGTCTTTTTTTAATCGGTTCTTAAAAGAAACTTACAGTCTATGTAAGACCTTCGAAGTTCGAACGAACAAGGGAAAATATATGCAAATAAAAAAAAAATGCATTTATGGTGTGTATTTAATATTAGTGTTTCCATGGTAAAATAAGGCAGCTGTTTAATAATTATTATTCAAGTTCAAAACCAAAGATGTTTAAAGGTTGAATAATTCCACTGAAAAAACTAGAAGGTACATACATACTTACATACAAAAAGGAATACAGTTAGTTGGGAGTGTGTCAAAATAAATATAAGAAATATTTAATTAAAAATATTTTTGAAAAAATAGTGAAAATAGTAAGTAAGATCATAGCACAAGAGCCGACAGTAGAAGTATGAGTATGAGATTTGTAAGTATGCACATATATGCATTAAGATATTAATTACAATAGTCTGGCAGGTTTTATATAAGGCTTTGATGGGGGATTAAAACCAGCTTGGTCGTTAACACTTCAATTCACTTTTTAAAAATAGTAAATGATGCTAGTAATTTTCTCAATAAGTCGAAAGATGTTAATGATCCAATGTATGTACCACTCTTTTAGTTTTCTAAGCAAACCGTATCACCCTTTTTGTAGAAAGTTTATTTAGTTGATTTTTTGTGCTGTTAAAAATCTCTTAAAAGAGAAGGTAAAGTTCAATTCACATAAAATCATTATATCTTAAGTTCTCTTAATCGGGCCGCCAAGATTGTGGTTTTTATCCTTATGAAAAATGACAGAGCATCGTGTCAATTTTTTCTTTAAATATATTAAAGTGGTCAAACTCCTGAAAATTAAATTGGAGACCTAGCTCTTTTTTACCCACCATCGGCCTCAAAGGCTGAAAAAAAAACTTGCCTGACTTAGGTATTCGATTCCACGATACTAAGATTTTGGTTACGTATGCGTCCATTCCTAGAACTTGCTGTCGGTTCCTAGACTAATAATATGATAAACAAAATAAAGTTCAAAATTTTTATGAATATAGGTACTCGTATATACACATACATATGTTCACACATAGTTTTATAAAAGCAATGTGACTCAAATAAGGGTGGAATCGGCCAAGGTGATTTGTAATAGGTAGGTTTCTTTTTCGCATAATACATCGAATATTCATACTTTTCTGAACCACTTTAATTTTTTTTGTATGCTTCCCATTTCTTATCCTTTGCATTTCTGATTTTGTGGAAACAAGCTCGTTTTTAAATCACTCATTAGTTTTAATAAACTTGGCTCAACTCTAATATCAAATAATTATAAATTAAAACAAATGTCTGTACAACGTTTTGTGGTCATTTGAAACCAAATCGAAGTATTTTTTTTTAAATTATAGAAATATTGGCAGAAAAAGAAAATTATGTATTTCAAAATACTGTTTATCAAAATTCTGGTTACTCAAAATTCTGTATTTTATGTTCTTAAATACCGAAGAATTTTGAAAACACGAATTTTGTAATACAGAATTTTGAATACAGAATTTGCATTATACGTCAGAGCTTTAAAGTACAGAGTTTTGTGTAACCGGAATTTTGATAAACAGTAGGTATTTTGAAATACAGAATTTTGAAAATAAAATGTTAACCATACACTATTTCGACCCCATATATGTATTTTCCGATAAGTTCAAGAATTGGACTGTATTAGAATGCAAGTGGCTTTAATAAGAATATTTTTTACTAATAGCGATATGATAAATAAAAATACAAAAACATTTATTTACTGTACTCATAGATGTAGATGATTAATATCGTCCACCTGGCGTGAAAAAAATTATTCTAAGGCTTGAATTAAATAAAACGCATCAAAACCTTCAGAAAAGTTTCTTGCACGTTGTAGAAAACATTTATTAAATTTTCTCAGACAGTTTAATGATTATCAATGTTACTGATTGTACCTTCTTTTTTTATAGGAGTTATTAAAATAAAACTCAACACCAATTAATAATAATTACTATATTTTAATTATTAAATATAACGATGGCGTGCTCACGATCTTGGTGTAAAGTTTGTAGTACAGAAACTATTTTTAAATTTGAAACTAATCGTGAATACAGTAGTTCTCATAATAAATTATTAGGAAATATAGTTGCTCAATACCTATTATAAGATTATTAATGATCATTAACAATGATTTCTATGGTTAGTTATTTAACGAATTAAATAATAAAAGTTTTATGATCTATTTGCTTTATTTTAGCTCCGAAGACATTACTCATACGCCCTAGTGATCCTTCGTAATAAGAAGCTAAACATTTTGATTTCATGTTGGCTACGTATGTTATTTAAAGTAAATTTATGCTATGTAAGGCCATTTAAGGCCACTTTGTTCAAAAAGAATCCACAGCTGTAGCCAGAGGCTTACGCTGGTGGTCTCAACTCACCAACACAATTTTAAATTGAGACAAAATAATAAAATGGTTCCTTGCTTCAAAATTAAATTTAAATTAAATACTATAAGCCAATAATAAAATTGTGATCAATTTTGTTTTGAAGAAAATAATTAATAACAGATTTTTTTGCGCTTTTCAACAAAAACTGACTCAGACTCACTGTGAACAATTATTTAGTTAAAAAACACACGAAATTATGCCAGTTACAAAATTTATAATTGATTAAAGATAATTAGCTTCAAGCAAACTGGCTCTTTAAATTTCGTTGCTTTGATAACATCAGTTACTGAAAATTAGATCTGGTATAAATAGAAAATGCCTAACAGATTCGAGTGTTTCTCAGGTAAGTAACATACTTTTGGATAATTTTGAACTCCCTCTATCCCACTTACGCAACTACATTGTTGCCAGGGTATGTAAAGCGGCATACAGGCGCCAATGCCAACCATTTTTTTACAATCAGTTTGTATCTTGGGTGGCCTTCTTCAGGCTGTCACCGTTTTAAATTGTTTTTAAAGTGGCTGTCACCTTTTTAAAGTTATTAAAAAACAAAATTAATTTTTCAATATTTAAAAAAAAAAATTAAAAAATATGTTTTGGTCGATTTAAATTTCAATTTTTCATCGAAAATTCAAATCAATAAATAATTCCAAACTTCGAAACGTAACCACTAAAGAGATAAAACTCAATCATTTCAAAAAAATTAAAATAGCCATTACCTAGCTCAATGGCTACATATAGGTAAATGTATAATACATAAGACGTTTTCAACGGTATATATTTGATGCATTTCCTTTGAGTATTTTCGAAGAAAAGTATGTGTAAGCATTAAAGAACGGAAAATGTTTTTCTTACTGACCACAAATAACAAAATAAACTTCGTTTATCTCTTGGAACCACTAAAGACTCTATACCGATACTTGAGCGGAGTGGTGTTTATAAAATCACCTGCAAATACTGCAATCCCTCTTACATAGGGCAGACGAGAAGGGCTTTGAAGACAAGAGCAAGTGAACACGAAAGAACAATAGAAAACAAGGAAATTCAAAAAGCTCTACCATCACATATATTTAATTTTGACAACACAGAGCCTCACTCTGTTACTCCAATTGTTGACAATATTAAAATTTTAAAAACAGTGAATAACCCCTCTAAGCTAGATGTTTACGAGTCATTTTTTATACAAACAATAACAAATTTAGTGAATTTAGAATCTGGGGCAATAGAGTCATCCCTTTTTAACTCTTTTTAATTTTTGTAATGTAATTGTATAATTTTGTTGTTTATAGTTTTTGTAAGCGAGCTATTTTGTAAACAAATTTTGTAAGCGAGTTGTTTTGTTTAAATGTCATTTTCAGCTTGGTTCGTTTCATTTTGTTTTAAACTCGCGCTGAAGATGAACTTTCAATTTTAAGTTCGAAATGCATAAAAAAATTATTTGCGGTCAGTAAGAAAAACATTTTCCGTTCTTTAATTATAACCACCAAAAAATCACGTTCATTTTAATTTCGGAGATTAAATATCGAATATAATTTTATATGTGTAAGCAGTTTTAGTTAAATAAAAACTTAAAAATATTATAATATAATTTCTAAACTTTTTTTTCAGTTATAATCGTTCCAAAAGAGTGTTTCTTCTGCTGTCGAATTGGCTTCTTTGGACTGGAACAATGCACACAGATTAATCCATTTTTCTGCAGTTGTTGATTATCTCAATTGAAAAACTTTTTTATTATCTTTTATGGTATTTAAAAATAATTTTATAATTTTAATGTTATATTTTCTGATTTAATAAAATGAATTTTAATATATTAATTTTAATACTGAAATGGCCAAAAAATTATTTAATTGGTTATTTATTTAAAGCAAAATAGCTATAACTGAATAATGACAAAACGTTGGAAAAATATAGAAAAAGCTTGCATTTAAATACTTGCATTGCATATATTGGCCAAAAAGGCCTACCGAAAAAATTTAAAACATTCACTTTGATTTATAAAGTTGGATAATAAAAAAAAACTGGCTTAAACTTCGATAGTAATTGAATTAATTTCAAATAAAACTGTAAATGTTTGGGGATATAATAATTTCTCAAGGTAATTTTTCTCATTTAAATTTGTATTGTTATTCTTAAATTTGAAAATATAAGCAACAAAACTACAAAAAAAAAGTTAATTTTTGTAAAACTTTTTGCAAAATTTTGTATTTAAGGTCTCGTTATCTGGTACACATTTAAGCCAAAAAAAGCAAAGTGATTTTAAAATAATGCCCACTTCATTTATATTTTTTAATTTTATTTTTATGGTGGAACTTTTTCATAGTCATCTGTTTTACTTTTCCTGTAGGCCCTTTTAACTCTTCTCTTATAAGATGTTGAACTTTTTAATTTTTAAATTTATTGATGATTTTTCAGAAGATTTGATTTTGATTTGGATGAGGATAATTTTTTTACTGCAAATGCTATTGTTTTTTTTTTTTAATGAAAAGTTATGCAGTATACATCTTTTTAAGGTTTTTAGTATGGTTTAGCAGTTAAAACTCTTTTAAGTGCATTGTTATGGGTCTATTTATAAATATAAGGAGATTGTAAACAGAGTTCAATTTTATAGTAAGATTCTTATAATATTTGTAAGCTCTTACGTAAGGAGAAATCACTGATCTACTAATAATACTTAAGTTCTTTGAAATTCGAACAGAACTAATGTCTCAAGGAAAACGTTATGGGCGTATGTAACTTTCATATCATGGTTTTACTTCCTGAGTATAATTATGGGATCTAAAATCATTAATTATGGGATCATGAGCATTGGTTTGCAGATTTCGGGAGTAGGTATGTAAGCTGGGAATACTTAATGGTATAAAGATAATTCAATTCTCTTCTTTATAACTAAAACTTTGTTGTTCGCGGAAAACGGTTGATTGTTGGTGATCAAGTATAAGAACATACTTATAAGATTGGAATTGACGAAAAAACCAAAATCATTTGCATAGTTTTAGGAGTTTAAAAATACTCAACGGTATTTTAAAATTTAAATAAAACATAGTTTAAATGATGTTTTGCTTATAAAAATTGGTTTGTTAAACATAGTCTTGATACAATTTTGAAGAAAAAAAAATCAAATCAAGAAATGGAACCACTCTCAGCTTACCTACATATACATAAATACACTTTGAAATAAAACCATAAGCTTAATTTTTCACATTAAAATTATTATACATTTAATATTCTTTCATCTTATACTAATAATACAACAATAATTGTAATTCATACATACACTATCCACTGAATTTAATTTTTGTTTTGCTCAAAACTAATGTGGATATTAAATTATTTGAGTCAACTAAAAAACAATAATTTATTAGGTACAATAATTAATTAACAAAAATACACCGAAAGCTTATGTTCTACACATATAATTTTGTTAATAAAATTAAAAAATTACATATTATATTATATTTTTTTTTCGAGTTTTTATATTAAAATTAAGTTCGAAATCGATATCTGGCAATTGCTGCAGCTTTAACAAATATTTGGTATCATCTTCTGTGATTTCCACAAAAATGAGAAAGTGATAAATCTTCTCCTTTTATAAATTTACTTAGATTCAATGGTGGTGGTGCTTGCGTATTAACTCCCATAAGGCAAATTTTTCATTATGTACATTTCAGCTTATGCTTTTAGATATCTTAAAAGTCGTAGGAGTTCGCTTCGTCGTCACCTTTACGAGCTTTAAAGATCAACTTGTAAATAATACCAGCGAGAATTCCTCCAAGAATTGGACCAACCCAGTAGACCTATAAGGTAGAACAAAAAATTGAAATTAAGTATTTCAAAATTCTTCTAAAAAAAGCAACAGCATTATTTTTTCAAAAAAATTTTGCTTGTAGTTGTTAGAATTTTCATAAAAATTTAAAAGCAATGATTTATGACGTTGTTGCTTTGAGAAAGATGTAGTTTTTTACGTACCCATTGTTCATCCCAGTTACTCATGACAACAGCAGGTCCGAAAGAACGAGCTGGATTCATACTGGCACCAGTCAATTTTATCTAAAAAACAGCAAATAAATGAACAAAAAATGTTAAAGTATTCGTTTTTGACATACTGCAGCAAGATGTCCAGATGTGATAGAAAGACCAACAGCTAAAGGCACAGAACCCTTGATATCACTTCGGCGAGTGTCACAAACACCCTTAACAACAAAAACTAGGATGAATGTGATGATAGCTTCAACAATAATTCCCTGTCCACTAGTTAGATCTGGATTGACCGAAGTAACTCCCAGTGTATTACCAGCCAATTCCGTAGGAATGACGACCTGTTTGAAAAAAAGTTAGTATCCTAAAAATGTATTTTTAATTTCAAAACAAAAAAATATAACCTTAATAAGAGCAGCTCCAGCAATTGCTCCAATACATTGCATTATTATGTAGAATGCACCTTTAAGGATGCTCATTTCACCAACAACTACAAACCCAAGGGTAACAGCTGGGTTAATATGACATCCGCTGACATGACCAAAAGCCTTAAAATAGAGAAGATGTTCAATTTAAAAATAACACTTTTTAAAAGGAAATTACTTTGAAAACTGTTTATAAATATAAAGATGAATAGTTCGAAATATATTAAAAATAAACATATTCCAACGTATTTTTATTTATTTTACGAGAGGCCAATTTGTTTAAAATTAATTTGAGCATTACTTATTTTATAAAATTCTTCAATAATAACCTCTGGAACTCATATTTTATGATTATAAACAGCAAATGAAATGTTTTAAACCATTCCTGAACCTTAGGTAGTTGTGTTATGAGTGATGACACTAAATCCATTCAAAACACAACACTAGTCCTCTTGCTTTCATTTAAAATTAGTTCCTAACTTTGATTTAGAAACCGTTTTCCTGATTAAAATACCAAAGATCTTCTGCTTCAATCTGTTTTACCTAACTTTATTTATTTGGTGTTAATTTGCAAAGAATACAGTTGAGTTAATTATAATGAGTGTCATTGTAAATCGAAACAATATAAAACAATAATGATATTGTGGTATTGTCTGCGGATGTAGTGCAAAACGTGTATTTGTAGTCTATTTAACAAAACGATAATTATCTGTGAAAATAATAAAGTCACTCAAGTGAAACTGCACTTTTTCTCACAACTAATTTGCAATTAAGTGATTGCAGTGTGTACTCTTTCAATTATAACGCGGCTTGGATTATTGTTTTGATACTAGATCGTAGGCCTTGCATTGAAAACCAGATGTACAGTATACATGTGTATCTAATAATGAATAGGTAAAATCAGTTTTATAATATTAGAAAACAGCATGAGAGCGTTCAGAGGCGTTGATGGAGTTTCTTTTATCATAAAAGGCTTTCTATCCAGTCTTTCTCAGATATGTAGCTCATCTTAGACGTGAATTTAATTTTTATTTTCACAGAAGGTTTGAAATGGATAGATTTGGTGAAGTTTACTGGTTTTTCGAACCGAGTGAGAATATTCTCAAATATAGATTTCTTTAGTCAAGCAATTTATGAAACTTTTTTGAATATTTCTTGAAACCATGCAATAGATCATTGGTCTATTAATAAAATCTTTTGATATAATTCAATGTCAAATTAGTTGCTTACCCGTTTATTAAGGACTTGGATAATCAGGCAGCTAACTCGTAACTGTCTTATTTAATAATTTAGATAATTGGCATTCTACAGGAATTTATAAAATAAAAAGACAAACGTAAGCCAGAAAATTTAAACTCTCTTGTATTTGAAACTAGTAAGCTAACGATAACTGGTTGATCATAACTTGAAAGCAAAATAAATGTATAACTTCTACAATTTCAATAAAAGAAGCAAACATGAAACATCAAATTAAATTGATGAACAAATTATACCTATTTAATTTTTGCCTTGTAGTAAAAATAAAAAACAGATAAATATTTTAGAAGATTTCGCAATATGAGTAAGAACCAAATCGATTCAAATGCACGTGACAGAAATATTGTCATGAGCAATTTTTCTGAGAATCAAATCGGATAATTAGTTCTGCGATACTTTTTATCAATTTCACTAAACAATATTTAATTACAGTTTTAAACACAATTTTCTTGAAACAATTAAAATATAATCGGAGATGCAACTAACTATGAGTATTTTATTGTAAAATTCCTTTTCAATGTGCCCTATATAAATAATTTAATTTATAACTTCAGTGATCTTAGGTCATAAAGGTCTTCATTATATTAGTTTAATTTTTATACATATCGATTTGAGCACCTGGACACTTGTTCGTTTTAACAAAATAAAAGCTTAAATTATCGAGTAAAGAATACAAAGCTTAAAATTGTTTCGATCAAAATCTACTATCAATTATAGATCTTATTATTTATAGGGTATAAATATCCAATACGGATGATATTTCTTATTATGAAAGACAAAATGACAGTCAAACGAGCTATTTATGATACTGAATTTTAAGGGCGAACTTAGGATTTCTATCACGGAGACCTGGCTCGTTCAAAAATTTTAAGTTGAATTATCATATTATTCTATTTTTAAATAAAACAAAATATTAAGTACTTTCTTGCAACGTATAGTTAAACCATCAATAATATTGTAAGAGCTGGATCTTAAAATTTTCCGTCGTTTACAAAATTTACGATTATTTTACTACGTTGTATGAATATTTTTATTGTGAGACAGAAAGAAATATTAAAATTGTCTTGTATTTTTTGAGAAATTCTCCCTTTACGCTTCTGTATTCAAAGCAATCAGGTCAGGCCACAATTCTGTCAGTGGAACAATTATTAAAGACAACAAAGTTTGATGACCTTAAAATAACTTGAATTTCGGAATTAAAATTTTTTGACGGAAAGAAACAAAAACCATTTTAATTGTCAATATTTCTCTACACATCTTATTTTCAAAAGCATACATTGTCATGATGGAAGTCTTTGCGAAAGTTTTAATCAAATTCCCACACTTTTTGTTTTCATAAGAAAACAATTCAATTCTCCATCTTAGATGACAACCCTCTGCCGTTGTGCATCACCAAATTATCATGCAGTCTGAGCAATCATATCATCACTCAAATCGGCCTTAGCGTCGATCAATTTCGCAACACCATTAGCAATTTAATCCAAGAGCGTTTCTATATTCAATTCTTCGATTCAAAATAAATTGCTTCTGGCTTAAGTAAATAATGTTCTCCTTGCCAAAAGAAATAATAAATAATTAATAAATTGTAATGAGATTATCTAAAAGTACCACCTCCACACGCAGCAAGCATCATCATCAGCCAGTAACAATCAGCAATCCACAAAAGAACACAACTTTTGATGGATCTGCCAAAGTGCATAGTTGAGCATAAATGAGCGATGAGCCTTAAGCTCATTGCTAGCCTAGCTTAGCTAACCATATCAGACCATCAAGAATTAAGTACCTGCCTACACCACCTATAATACCTAACCAAACAAAACGTACCTGGGTCTGCTCGAGTGTTGACATTTAAAAGTATTAATTCATTTTGACATAATCTGTACAACAATAAATTTACATTTTATTCAGAAAACAAGGAGGCATTCAATTTTTATTTTGCTTGTCTTAAGAACAAAACCAAAGTTCGAGGTGCTATTTTAACCGGAGAACGTCAATATCATTGCTAGTTTGTTGTTATGGAATTAAAATAAATGTGTACATAAATACCTAACCTACATCATTATGATGGAATAAATGTTCTATAGCTGCGGCTGCGGGTTATAGTTTGATAAGTATTTTTCAGGTGAATGTACATATGTGATCCTTAAAGTGACATTCAATTTATTGATATACAAGTACCTACTTTCAATTTTTATTGATGTTGATGATTTTATTTGGTCAAAGATAAGTATTAATATCACACTTTTTGGGACCTTTTATTCTACATTTCTTATCTATTTTTAATAAAAATCATGAATGATTATATTCTTACCACTATAAAACGTGCCCTTATAAAAATAGAACATATCGTATCAGTTTCACATGTTGGAACTTGGAAAAAATCACTGATTGATCATAACATTTTTGTCCGATAAGATTTAAAAATTGTCCTTGATTTAAAAAAAATCAAAGAATGCATGTTAAAAGCAAAACCGATTAATTAAATTGACCAGGTGTATTAATGTCACAAACGAGCATTAGCCGCTCTGATGCTATAAATACCAATAGAGTAAGTAGCAGCATATATAGCTATCAAAATCCATTCACTCTTCATCACGTGCAGAAATGACGTAGAGTTTTATGCAAATTTTGTTTAATTTACTAAAATGCTAATTTAACGTATTAAACTTTAGAGGTGATGTATGGTTATTGGTGATGATCTAAAGATATCATCTTGCGTAGATTGAGCGCAACAAGCTAGCAAATTGCCCTAAGGGGAGGTCTTCTTCATTATCTACCATATACAATCACTGTATATATTTTTTTATTTTTTCCTATTATAGAAAATATGGTAAAATATGGAGAAGCACCTACGCTCAAAGCATATCCGTCACATTTTGAGTTTGTCGCGCGAGACAAATACGGCAAGGGCTCGTGAGAATTGGCATTGCAAATTTTCAAGGTTGCATATAAATGTCTCCACATCCAGTTTTAAAGCATCTTCGGTCTAAACACAAATCTCAAAACTCACACTCCATATAACATCAAAGGCCATGAGTCTTCTAATGAAAACAAATTGCTGAAACAACAAGAAATCCATAATTTGCGTTGAAACGAAAATCAAGGTTGCACACGGGAAAATTTAGGTTGCGCGCACTGCAGTCATAGATGATTGGCAATCTTAAGTAAAAATCTGATTTAGTTTCGCTGTGTGTATCTGTGTTTGCCATTTACCATTCCAACGTACTTACAAGATGACGAATGCACACGCATTTAAACATTGATTAATGCCGATGGAAGTGCGTACAAGATTTAGCAGGTGTTTTGCACTCTGATTGGCGATTGCGCGGCGGCTGGCGGTCCAGCTTCAGGTCCACCCAAGGTACAAGACCACATTTCGTGTGATTTCTGCAGATCGAATGTTGTTTGGTTGCGTTGCCTTGCAGCTTGCTGTATGAAATCGTATACTTGCTCAAAGTCGTGCACTTACAGTGTCCGTCCAGTTTTGCGATTCATTAATAAAAATCACTTTCGGTTTAGGCTCTTGGGGGGGGGGGACAGCTCGGAATATCGACCTGCCTTATGGTGTGAATGAGCGTTGGAATAGTTAAAATGCTTAACTGCTCCGAGAGTTGTTTTAATTCATGTTCTTTTTTGTTGTTGTTTGATTTTTGTTATTTCGCGAAAGTTCGTTGAACGTTGACGTCCAAAGCCAATCGATATTACCAGGATTAAAGCACATACGCAATCATATTTACTAGTAGTAGGTACTTACATTGAGTGTGAAGCTTGACTCTTTTTTAAGTTATGTTTATACTAAGCCTCTGGGGTTGGCGGATTTAATCGATGGTTTTAGTGAGTAATGTGCTGTTCGTGATGCCCGCGAACCACATGTTTTGGGTGCGCATTAGATCACTGATACAATTTTATTGAAGTTAGATATTTTGTGGAGGATTTTGAACGTGAAAGACGATCGGCGCATCTCCAATAGATAATTCTTATGATTAATACTTCTTACGAATAACTTATAAATATGATAAGGCTCTCAAAAATATTTTAATCTTTGCGACCAAGGAATGAGTATTTCAATTTTTTAATTCCACTTTTGACAGTTTCCAAGAAAAACTGGCCCAGCATTTTCTTCTGATCTCGATGGTGGAGTGGAGCTCACCTTCTACCGAAACAGTAGACAACGAAGCATTAGTAGAATCATACGTTAAAATGCGCAGGTTGGTTTTGACTTTCAACCAATTTTCTTCAATTTCGTAGTTCCTTCTTAGTACTCACAGGAGCACTACCGACATCAATCTTTGTTCTTCCAATCATGTCTAAATTATCAGCGTATGCGAGTAATCAGGGCTTACTTTTGAAAGATTGTGTTGCCACTAGAATCTTGCAGTATTCTTTCAAGAACGATGTTAAAGAAGTCGCATGACAGAACTTTGCCTTGTCTGAAAGCTTTTCTGACATCGTGAAAATCTATGTTGAATCTAAGAGAAGAAGCTTTCGTTCTCTATATTGTCACCCTAGAAAAACGGAAAAGCTTGACAAGCATGCCAAAAACTAGCTCTAGAGAGGTTGTATGCTGTCAAGGAAAAGTTAAAATATGTCGATTATAAATTCCTCAGTTTCAGAACTGTCCAGAGGTTTAAAGATCGATATAAAAACAAAACCAAATGATGTACATACGTAATTTTATTTTGAACTGGGCCATAAACAAATTCATACGGCACAGCGTGGCACAGCGAGCTTCCAGAATTTGCACTGGTAGATTCAAAGTCGACAGCTACAAACGAATGTAAGATATTTGAGTTACAAAATTCATATACGAAAAAAGTTGGTGAGTTATACAAAGATTTAAAAGGAATATTTAAACAAGGGTTGAATGATAATATAGTTCCAATATCTAAAATTCGTCTGGGACGAGCTCTACCACGGACTGTGATGCAGTTTTTAGTTACCTAAATTGTATTTCTAGTATCTTTTTATCAGTTTGGTTGATAATAGTTGTTATTTTCTGAAAATTTACAATTCAGCCAGTTGAAATTTATAAAAAAAACAGTGCACCATCATACACCAGTTGCCGCATTGCCGGTAACTTTACCCTTTTTCTGCAATCGAATGTGACTTGCGAAGAGTGCTTACAGCTTTTGCCCTGTTGTACAAAGGTTTTAACAAATATATGCTGCTAATATCTTACAAGAAAAGACTTAAAGGAGAATTCCAAAAGGTACCGCAAACTTAAAAGGAAGCACTTCAACTTTCCAAAGATATGTATGTGTAATCAAAAAAGTTAGAAGAGTAGACAGTTTATACCAGTCTGAAATGTTCCTTGTTTATTATAAAGGTATAGGATGGAACCAGAGCATATCTGAATGAAAATGTTTCCTTTGCAAATTAACGTAAGAAACCGACAGCGAATTCATTTGAGAAACTCAATAAAAAAAAATTTTATTTATGAATCTTTGTACCTAAACATTAATTTGCATATAGCCAGAAAACAAACGAAAATGAAAGGAAGATGAAATATTACTGTTCTACATAAATAGCTCATTTGCATTGTTCAATGATTATTTGCACTTTCAATACTAAGTTCTAGCAAATTAAATGAATTTTAATAACCCTGCGTAATAACAGTCTATTAAATTGTTTAATACTTGTCAGTCAAAAAGTGAACGTCAAAGCCAAACATATCAGACTTTGACTTTGAATAGTATAACACCGATCTCGTAGATAAAGATGGCATTTTTCAAAGAAAATATCATCGCTAAGACTAGTTAAGTTCTTAATCTACACATTATCGCTCGTTAGATTAATATAATTGCATATTCAACGAAACAAATTGATATAGAGGTTTCAGAAGTAGAAGATATTGGCTCTTATAGGTATAATAGAGTTTATCGGTCACTATCATTATGGCTACCACTATATAATGATTAGGGGCGACTAATGAACGTAAAATATTATCAATTTACGCTCACACTTTTTAAATTGCTGTGAAGAAGTTAGTTATGCATTTAAACACTCATTTAATGTGCATAATTGTGATCAAGATATTGTAAAATTTTACTGTTTATAGTGTTGTTAATTACTGCTTACAAAATATAACAACAGGTTAATGTTTGTATTATTATGTTTTATTTATTGTTAATTATAAAATTTTATTTATACAATCAATTTTATTATTTATATTACTATTTTTTGTTCGGTATTCTGTAATATACATAGACGATAGTATGTAAGGTAAGATTCACCAAATACTGTACTAGAAATACTAGAAGTAGATTGGGTCGAAATAAAGAAAAAAATGTGATTTGAAGCAAGCGGTCTATTTTTCCCTGTTAAGGCATAGCGAAAATTTCTCAAGGAAATTGACTAAGCAAATAGAAAAAAGTTGATAAAACAATGGCAATGCTTGTAACATTTTTTTAAGTTAAGTAGCCATTCTCATGATTTTATTTTTAAACATCATGTTTCGCATGTTTTTAGATGACAGTCCAACGCACTAAGCATCATGTGACGAGGTACTTCAATATTAAAACATTAGATAGCAGGTACTTATCATTAAGGTTGATATAAAGCACAAGTTTGTTCTTATTTCTTCTTTCGATATAGTGCTTAAACGATGGTTAAAAAAATGGTTCTTATTGGATTGCCTAGAAATTAATCTGTAATCTCGAAATTTTGGGAAAATAATTCCAAAGGTGTTTTTTTTTTTAATCTTGAAGATCTCTAGAATGCAAATGAAAACTACTTTCTTGCATGCTTGGTTTAAATAGTTTTATAAACACAAGTGGAAGCTTTTTCCTTTTTTAAGTTGTTTAAAATCAGAAAACTATATTTAACTTTATAATTTTTTGAAAACTAGCGTTTACGAAGAATACAATTTTGTATTAATATTTTCATTGACCTGGTGACTTTGAAATGAGACTCTTTACTGTAATCCTTGAGAATACAAATCCAAAGCCTCAATATTCAAGTTTTCGTTAAATATATTATACAAAATCAGGTAATTTGTTTTCTATATAAAAACAATTTTCAAAGACTACTTAATCTTTTTTTATTATAATAAAATATAAAATATGCCCAAAAATATGCATTTATTATAAAAATATGCACAAACAATTAGATGCCATTTAAAAGGAGAGTCATGACTCGTAACTTCTTAAATTCAATAAAGAAAAATTCATTGGCATGATGGAAATCTAGCCCTACTCATTACTCACTATTAATTTAGTTTTTAATATTGATTGCCCGCCAACTTATAAATAATACAAATTTCTTGTATTTAATTGAATGATTTATGTATGTAATAAACATATAAGCTGTATTTATATTTTAATTACAGCGAATAAAAATAATTAAAAATGGTAAACCATTAAATTCATGCATTTTATACTTCTCCTTCATTCTTGTTGTAAGTTCACTTACCTGTGCTAATGCGGCCACTGTCAAACCAAAAGTGAATGCAATTTGAACAATTGATGGCGAAAAGCCATCATTCCAACCACCTACGGTACTGCCAACGCCAATGAATATCAAAAAGAAAGTTCCGATAAATTCAGCTGTGAGTATTCGCCATATGTTTTTGTTATCTGTTATGTCGGAGATTCCGATTATTTGAGACATTCCTGAAAGTAAAAGAAATTTAAATTTAATAAAGTGAATGCATATTTGAAATAAGTGATAGTGATTATAATTTAAGCAGACAAAAGCATATAAACAAGGCCGTAGCCAGATATTTTTTTTTGGGGGGGGGGGGTGAGGGTTGAGTGTTACATAATATGAAGCAAGAATTTTATTTCTTACATTAAACTTGAACTTGAACTCATTGGCAAGTAAAACATGTTTGTTTGGCTAATAGCAAGCTTGCTAAAAACCGAAAAAGCGACTAAATTAACCCTTGTGTTGCTGTTTTTGAGAGTAAGTCAAATTTGACTCAGAACTTCTTGTTCAAAATTAAATTTCTTATCGAAATGGATAGTTTAAAAGTTGTATGTAAAAATAGGAAATATTAACGAAAACCAAACAGAAAAAAAGATCGAAATATTTTAAATTTCTAATATTCTCAATAAATTGCGCATAACTTTATTGGAGCAAAAAAGTCTCATCCATGCTCAGACAAAATAAAGTAGATATGACGATAATATGACATGTTAAGAAAGTATTTCTTATTCAAAATTGACAGATATACTATATCCATTCAAACTTTACCATTTCTTATAATTTTCGCAGTTTTGACCCTTTTTCGGTACTATGGCATATTCTGTATTCGTTTAAATAGTTTAACTCAAAATTTAGATGAAATATGACATTACGATAATTGAGAATATTGAAACAGAAGGGGAGTAGATAATTTTGTTTAACGGCTGTTTTTAAATGCTTCTAGACCTACAAACAAAGACTTGGTACTAATTGGAAGAATTAATGAATGTACCATGGTGCGAAAAAACCGCGGGTTTCATCAGGAAAAAACTACAAGAAAATTAAGATATGGTAATGTTTGAATTGCCTTATCTCTGTCAGTTTTAAATAAAAACTACCTTTTGAAGATGTCATATGAAAGGTTTAAGTCTTTACTTTTAAAGTAAACCTTGAGCCTGTCTTTGCTCCGAATAAAGTTCTGCGCAATTAAGAAAAAAATTTAACAATCTTCGATTTTTCGATCTTTCTATGTTGGTTTTTGTTGATTTTTTGAAAATAAAATTTTGAAAATCTTAGTTTAAAGTTGTCAATTTCAGCTTAGTTTCCGAGTTATACCAAAAATATTCAAGAATAACCAATGTGACCATTCTCTCAGGTATGCATGGGTGAACTAAGTAGCATTTTAAGAATGTTAGGTTTTTGGTAAAATTTAATATTATGGCAATAGAAAAGTCCAACAAATTTTTGTTAAGATATGGTCATGTAGAACGGTTATAGCTGCCAGACATCCAGTTTTGTACTTTTTTCAAATTTTCTTTAAAATGGCTCCTAAAATTTTTCTTTGAATTTGTAATATTTTTTGTGAAATCACCAAACTTATATTTCATTAATGATTCAGATAAAAGATTCCAATTTTACACTCAAGTACTTCTTAAAAGAACAAATAATATTCCATATCACAATTTTACAGACAAAATTGGTATAAAAAAACAAAATTAAAGAAAGAATTAGTTTTTTGTTGGTATACTTATGTTAACAATGTAATTTACTCGTATTGTATAAAGAGCATTAAGACTCTATACATTCAATTTCAATAAGTCCACACGAACTTATCCAGTTCTGCATGTTTTAATTTTTTGCTAAACGCAACACAAAAGATTTTTCAAACATCTATTATTTCTTGAAAGATGAGTGTAGGTAACTAAAGCGTTTATAAACAATCCCAAATGTGTTATTTATTTAAAATAGATAAAGCAGAAGAAGGAAGGAACCACTCGCTGAAATAGAATTTAAGTTTATTTCTATGTTTAGAGGCACTTATCAAAATTCAACACTAAAAAAAACACACATTTCTTACCTTCAACCACTTGTTCCCATTTTAAATGCACCATTTTTTAGAAAATTTTGTCTCTGGAGTTTACTTAAGCAACAAAATTTTGAATATAAATTTTATCTTAAAAGAAATAGGTCCATGAAGGACTTCCACCCACGATGTTTTTCAAGAAAACTTAAAAGCAATACTAACAAGAGTAACTGATATCTAAAATGTTCATAAGCATCTTATGCCGGAAAATATTTTCGATACTTTCAGTTTTTTTTTTGCTAATTAATCGCATTAATTAGAGTTCATTTGAAGAAGAAAAAATGTAAGGAAAAACAAATGGAAATAAAGGTGCTTTTAAGTATTTCGAACTTTATAGAATGTTTTCAGGTAGGTACTGAAAAGCTTAAGCCAACGCGGCAATATGTCGTCACCGATACCCAGTCGCACCGACAACGCCGAAGCATGATCCCATTGATGGTCACATTTGTTATGAGTTTATCATATTCCCACAAGCAGAACAGTAACTGGCACTGATAAATAATATTAATCACCAAACAAAGCTATGATTTTTTGTCCTCTTGAAATTGATAGGGGCTTATGAGTGCTGTGAAGTGCCATTATATGGCTTTTGGGGGAGGCGAGACATTTCCTACAATAATCTTCTGATTTCTGAATCTGAATGAGTGCATTATGAGGGTTTATTAAATAAAAAACCAAGAACCCATGTCAACAAGATAATAACGTGATAATTATTGTATAATTATTTACATCAAAAATTGTTAGTGAAGTTTGAGTGTATATGTACATATTATGAAATCAAAGATAAAGAAGCTTTGAAAAATTGATCCTATTGAAGCATTCTTATTTTTTTTTTAATTTTTCTACCATTGATTACATAAACATTGATTACAAAAAGTCTTTAATAAGCATTTTCAATATGTATCTACGTAAAAATTGACAGACATTTCACACTAGCATGACTTTGTAGTATTTCAAGGACACAGAATTTTCTGAGAGCGTATCGAAATTCTGGCTTCGAAATTCTGTTTATTAAAAAATTCTGTTCTTCAAAATTCTGTTTTCGTTTTCGGTTCTGTCTGTTAAAATTCTGCTCTTAAAAACACTTTTTTCAAAATTCTGTCACATAAAATAATTAAACCATAAAATTCTGTGTATTCTGATTTTTCTCTTAAATAACTCATATTATTTACGGAAGTAAACAAAAAGAAAGTAGTTTTTCAACAAAAACCAAAATAACTCTCTATTATTTTCGTTTTTACTTCTTATCATCCGTAGTTTTCCAACTTTATTTTTAGACAAGTGATTGCGGCACTATTTTTCAAATTCGAAGAAATATTGTTTTTAATAGTAGTTTATTTTTGCTGCACATATTTTTCCACAACTCGAGGTCCATATGGATATGTTGGCCGTACTGATTTAAACTGTATGCAAAATCACAATTCAATTTCTTCACTATTCGTGGTAACTCGTAAACCATTACTTTTATTTTTGGTTAGCGCATGCCCTATTATAATTTGTACATTGACTTGCTTTTTCGAAATAAAACAAATAACCAACCACGCAATCAACTTATCGTTTCCTTTATTTCATACTTTAACTTGTTATTAAGGTTGTAACTTCAAGTGCATAAATAGTGTAACCCACTTTCTTTAATTTTTGACAATATCGATCTTATATAATATTATGCTCCCAAAAAACCGAAATCTGAGATTTCAGCTGATTTTTTTTTAAATTTTCAATTGGTGGAGCAGGATTTCATTAAAATTTCGTTGAAATCTGGAGTTTTCATTGAGATTTCTATGAAATCTTATTCCATCAATTAAAAATATCAAAAATCAGACTTCGATTTGGTAGGAACATTAATTCTTGATTTAAAATTCAAGCAGGTCATATGTTTGAAAAATTAAATATTTAAGAATTTTAAATCTTAGATTTTAACAAATAATTTTAAAAGTAGAAGACAAGAAAATTAATTTTCAAACAAAAAATGACCTACACCACTTTTTCACTTATAACCTCAAATGTATATATTGTCTTAAGCCTCGTTTACAGTTCACATGCGAACAAAAATCAAAATTTTTAAACAATTTTCCACCTATTCTGTGCACCAAATTGTATAATATTCAAGACCAATAATTTTTGCCTTGCCCATAATTAATAAACTATAGGCCTAAAAATGAAAAACAATTATTTTTGGACGCAACAACCATTTACATGCAAATAATGCCTTGAGGTGAATATATTTTTTTTTTTGTTGAAGTGTTAACCGACCATAAGAAAAGACTATTTTACTCATCACTTTTTCGCATGCAAAACAATTATCGCTGGCCCATTGTTTTGCATGACATTTCAAGACAGCGATGGTTTTTTTTTTGTATGAAACTGTAAACCAATCATGCAAACAATTAATTTTGCATTTCACCTCAATTATTTTTGATATGAGAGAATATTTGCATAGATTTTTTTGCGCACGTGAACTGAAAACTGGCCTTTAGACATAAGAGCAGTCTAAAAACGAAAAAATCCATGCTTTGGCAAGTGTGAGAAAATTGCTTTAAAAAATTCTGCCAATAATAAAAGAAACTAAAAGTTCATCTAATTTGAAGATTTATTTTATAAAAGAATAACTACAATAAAAAAACTCATGCTTAAAAAAAAACTTATTTATTTCAAAAAATTTTGTGAGTTACTGTTTACGTAGATGACGTAGTTATGCAGTCTCTTATGGAGCCATCATATGAAATTAAAGATGACGAGAGAATTTGAAACTGCATTCAATTTTTATTTATTGCAAAATTAGGTGACGCACTTCTTGGCAGTTCAAGTAATATAAATATGTGTTTTCTTGTTATACATATAAATTAAATATTTATGTATTTTTTCAGAATATGTAATACAATAATTTATTTTTTTTTTTTAATAATATGCCACACCTGAAAAATTTAAATCAAGTAAATAAATTTCCGGAGTGGTCACTTAATCTCAAAGGGTATCTCTGCTACTTAAAACTTCATTATTAATGCTAAATATGTATCAGCGATTCGTTATGTAGGCGTGCGAAATTTCAATTTCAACTGAATCTGAACTGAAAATAAAGGTGGCTGAGGTACATGCCACTATGATGACTAACCCTTATTATTGGTAAAACTTTACTATCACACAAATCTTTGCTTGGTTGTTTCTTTTTGGTACCTATTAAGTTAGTCGCATTTTTTGATAGTAAACAAATTCATCGTGGAATTTGATAATTATTTTCGCATGAATAATTTTATTTGATTAACTCGTATTGTTTCTTTCTCGTTTTTTTTTTTTAATTTATTAAACAGGTTTAATTATTTTTCGGTTTGATTGATACTTAAAATTTTGTTAGCATAATTTTATTCCATTTTAAATTTTTGTAGGTACGGAAAAATTAAGAAAATGCAAATAATATGTAATTTTCAGTCAAACTTTTTCAAAAATCACTATTTCCTTATAAGTATCTAGTTTCAAACTACCTTGAGTGTCTAATGTTTTTTGTTCTTATCTCAATCCATAACCTACCATTTTTCATGGATATAAAAGCAAAAATAAGTCACTTACATGCAAAATAAACCTCCAGAACTGAAATAATGATTAACTTTTATTGCCAATATAAACTCTTGTGTCAAGGAGATCACTGATTAAATGGAATGACACACATGGATGCGTCATGTTTGTTGTTTTCTTACAGTCATTTGAGGATTAGAAAACTGATTTGCATTTTCAAATAAAAGTTATTGTTAAAGTTGAACTTCAGGAAATTCTATTAAAAAATAATTGGAAGTTTTGGCCAATAACCATAAAATTGTAACCAGATAGGACAAGGCAGTATTCTGTCAATAATATAATAGGTTATAGGTTTCGTTTGATATTGTAGAATATATAGGAATATAAAAGGTTCTGATACTAAATAAACAAATAATAAAATTAAGTACGTCGTATATATACATTCATACGTACATTTTACAAGTACATATAGCAAGGCAATCCTTTGTAAGTAATTAAGAAATTAGTTAACATATAAAAATTTGATAACCTAATCGTTTAGACAAAAACTTTAAGTATGTGGACTCTACAACATCTTATTCAGTTATTAAAACTATAATTGTTAATTTTTACCATCAATATTTGTTCATTCTCTAAATGTTCATTCTAATCCCAAAGATATTAATTAAATTAGAAACATGTGAACAAATCTAAATGTTTATGGATTTAGCACACAGTAGTTAATAAATAAATACAAATAGATTTTTTTTCTATATAACTCCATCTGATAGCAACTTTTTCAATGTCAAACAAAAGTATATTTAATACTTTGAATAAATTTACAAAACTAATTAGCTAGGATCTGTATTGGTTTTTATTGTTTGGGTCAATATTGATTGCATGCATTGTTGATGGTCAAATTTATCATTTACTCTTTAATGGCAGCCGATTCAAAATTTGTATTATATTCCTAATAGAGAATAAATAAATATTTTTAGATAAGAAGAGATAGAGAGAGATAAAGAAGGCTAAAATAACGTTCACAAAATTTAAGGTCTTTGGACTTTGTCAAACAATCTGTCAGAAAAAAGTCTGATAGAAATTACACTGTCAAACCGGTCCGCTATAAATATGGTTTGCATATTTCTTCCACACTATCATCGTATTTTTGGAGTAGACATAATAGCTACTGAACAAACTATAAAGTGTTAGAGATCGGTTTGAGATTGGTTTAAAATCGTTTTGAGATCGGTGTAAGATCACTGTTTTTCTTAAATATTCAGTGTTCTTAACAGTTCCTCGCACAAACGGAAAACAAGATTGAAATCTTTATTTTTTGAGAAATTTGAAAAAAATGGCTTTCATAAATTAAACCAATTTTCCAGATTTTGGAGAAAAGTATCTTTTGCTTTGATGAAAGTATTTTCATCCAGTAATTTAGTAATTGGCTTAAAAGAGCACTGAATATAAAAACAATGGCACTCAAGTAATTATGCAGAATTTGGAACAAAAAAAATCAATTTGGAATTAAATAATTTACTTATTTTCTATAATATTGACTTTTGAATAGGTTTACCAAAAAATGAGGAAAAGGAACAATATGCGTTCAAGGATTTTTATTACTGACTTTGTATTTATTTGGTGTATGAGCATACTTAAAATTGAAAATGCTACTAGATGCACCTTTGCATTTCTGAGAGAATGGTCAGACGGGCCGCTTTTACATCTGTTTGGTTTAAATCGGAAACTAAGCTCAATTTGACAGTTTTACACTCAAAACTATTTTGTTCAAAATTTAATTTCTTATCGAAATGAAAGGTGAAAAATGTTATAAGCAAAATTAAGTAAAAAAAAAATGAATTACAACGAATCAAAATAAAATCGAAACATTAAAGATTTCTAATTTAACTTAGACCAGACCAAAACGAGACGAGACTGAGACCGATACCGATACCGAGACAAGACTTTGTTATACGAGACCAATCGAGACTGAGTTATATTTACAAGACCGATACCGAGACGATACTAACATTTTTTGATTTTGACGATACCGAGACGATACTTACAAAAGTATCATTTGGTTTGGTATCATGGCCAGCCTTGCTAATTTTTTAACTAAATTCCACATCAATTTCAGATCAAAAAAACGCTCAGAACATACGAGTGCTTAGACAAATCAAGAAGAGGTTCAAGGCTTTAATATGACATTTTAATAAAAAACTATAAGAGATATGGCCTTTCAAACTTTACCATTTCTTATCATTTTTCTCAGTTTTGAAAATGATGGTTTAAGTCTTGATAATACAGTAAATCAAATGCAGTTTATGGACTTAATGAAAATGAAAATATATATAAATCTGAAGGCAGTGAAAACTGCAAGATTATTTTCATACATTTAAGATGCTAACTGATTGCCTTGCACGCCCTAGGTGCAATATAACTAATCGTGAAATGCCAGAAAAAAATTAGTTTCATCTCCATTCACTAATTACTCATGCTACTGGTGACATTGAGTCAAATTGCAAAAATGTCAGAGTTCCATTAACCATTCATTACCTTTAGCAAAATCACAATCTAATATCAAACATCTCACCACATGATGATGATGATGGGTTCTGTTGTTTATGAAGACTAAAAAATGATCACATCAGTGTGTTTTTTGTTTTTATAAAATAAGTTCGATTTAAAAGAGTATATCGAACAACTTCCAATTTCCATTGCTACCATATTATATTATACCCTCGATTTGTTGACGCCCGTTTTTCCGTAAAATGTCATTTTAACTTTTATAGCTGCCATTACACGTTTTATGTATACGGCTTTGAACAGGTAGGTAAAGAGATGGCCATTAAGAGTATTTCTGCACTTGACTTAAACGCTGTCAACATGACGACGACGCGATGTAAAAGAAAAAAACTAAAATGCCCTCGACAATGACCGATGAATGAGGATGTTTGACAACAAAGCCGGTTAATGTGATATCAGTTTCCGCAGAGCGTTACAAAAATTACGAACATAATTATTCGATCGTGAGCTAAGCTGTCAAACTGGCAGCACAGTTAGATATAGCATTATAGCAACGTGTTCACCAAAGTGAGTAAATGATGTTTTTGTTGATTTTGATATGCATAGTAAATGATACTTCTTTGCTTAAACTGCGCAATTGAATATACGAGTATGTTTTTGAATAAAATTTATGTGAGTATCTAAAATTAAAATATCTCTGTGATATGGTGTTCGGTACAAACCTGATAGCATGAAAAATGAATTTGCTTTTTCAAGTCCACTTTACATCAAGCTTTAGAGCCTGAGCACACGAACTGATTTTTGACAAAGGTACATAATTTTTCTAAGAAGTTTGTAAAAATTGGTTTACCCCTTAATGTTCTAGCGGTCTAGCATCTAGCTCAATGTTAGGTGGAAGTGAAGAAGCAAATACATTTTTGGAGTTAGGTATCAGGTTATAATATCAAACACGACAGATATTAACTATGTACGTAATTTTCAACGTTCACCGTTCAAGAAAATAATTAAAAAATAGTTTTAGTTTTGCAAAGTCATAAAACTCAAATAAATTAAAACTTAAAGGTTTTTACATAATTTCTTAGCAAACAACTATTGCAATAGATTCCAATTCTGGCAATTCTGCTTACAGGAGATTTTTTTTGTTTCTTCCTAACTAAAAATCAGTTTAAAAGAATCATTGTTAAATATTATATATGAAAGCCTTTAAACTAGAGTGAGAATTATTAATATTACTTTTATTAATGAATAATGTAATTCCACCGCAAATACAAATACCAATGAATAAGATCTAAGCCGCCACACCATTATGTCAATTTCTAGCATTCTTGATATAAGAATATTTCGGAACTTCTTAAAAGAAGTTACATTAAAAGCCATACCATTTCATTAAGGTAGTTATTATTATTAATTATTAGTGGGTGGTTCTAAAAAAATGTTTTTTATTGAGAGCATTTGATCAGGTTTTTTCCTGTAGTGGAAATAAAATGTTGGACTCTCGAAGGTTTCTTAAAAGAGTTTGGGGTTTGATCAAAGTTGTCCGGAATATAACAAATAACAAATTTTGCAGAAAAAGATTTAAAGTCTAATATTAAGGGATGTGCAAAAATATTGAGAGTTATTTTGTCATGTTGTTGAAATTGTCGAACAGTCATTTTTGTTTTTTTAAATTTTATTTGAATTTTGGAATCTCTTATTTACACACGTATACGACAAGTATCTAAGGTACATACTAATTTCTGACTGAAGTGAGTTGCAGGTTGCCTTTATTCTTCCGAAGGCAACCGGGGCTACCCATCACCCTCCCCACTATCTGAGAAAAACTCAAATATTTCTAGTTTCTTTTTTTGAATATTTCTATAGGTTCTTTTATTCCGATATTAAATTCTAAGCAAAAAGTTCCTTGTATTAACGTGTCGAGGTAACTTAATATTTTGAGATTATAAGATAAATAAAAAATAAATAATTTGAAAATCAAAAAATGTTTTAGTTTTATTTAATTTATTGCAAAACTTTGAGTTTTAAGAAACACAATGATTTAATTTACAAGCAACGCGTTTCAGAATATAATTCCGTCATCGGGCTTTTAGCAACTGAATGGGTTTTGAACTGAAAGCCCAATGATATAATTTAATTCCGAAATGCGTTGCATATAAATTAAATCAGTGTGTTTCTATAAACTATTGCAATAAATCAAATAAAACAATTTTTTTTTGATTTTTCAACTACTGATTTATTTAATTAAATATTATTAAATATACAGATATCACACAACTGGAGACGAAAAAACAAATTATGAATTAATATTTTGGTTTAATTTAACAATTATTATTATTATCAGGCTACCAGTCACCCTCTTTGCTATTTACGTAAACTTTTTTTCTTCGTGGTCGTGGTGCTTACTTAGATGCTTGGTTTTTAGACCAAAATGGCTTAAATTACATTTAAACAAATCTTGAAGCGATTATTTAAAGCTTGTTGGCATTAGAACTGGAAAAATCCATATTATGGTGCTTCGACTGACTACAAATTTTCTATGAGAACTCGGAAGCACTTTGCGGGATATTCTAAATATGAACCACGAACACAAGAGATAAACTCTGGTTAGATTTTAAGAAGTAGGCAAGATAAACATTGTTTCAAAGAAAACGAGACAGAAAAGCTGAAAATTCAAGCTTAAAATGGCAAATGGCGTGCACTAAGAACCTTTAAGATATTTACCTTAACTGCAAAAATTATGTTAGATTAAAAAAATTTAAAACTACTTTTCTTAGCTTTGTATTAATATAAACATGCGATCTCATGATATATAAGAATTATTTTTCAATTTAAATATTCTTAAGTGTGGTATGGTGATGACCAACCCTAGTTGCTATTCACGTAGAAAAAAAAAAGCCTGGCCATCGGAAGGTTAAAAATTATAACTTCTTATGTACTTGAATAATGATGTTCCTTTTTTTATAAATAAATGTTTGATATTTTTGTCTTTATCTTACGGTTAGTTTCTGCCAATGGATTTGCAGTATCTGTTAAAAAAAAGAAAGAAATATAATTTAATTAGAGTTTGTCTCTTTTTCTGGGACAAAAAACTAAATAGTTTTTATAAACAGCGATTGAAACAGTACAAAAGCAAGCTAAACCATTAATAACGACGAATAGATTTTTAAAATAAATAACTCCTATGTATTATACAAAAATAACAACAAATATATTTTTTTCACCTGATTCAGTCCTACATACAGTATAGTATACCTACTATATTTAAAAATCTAGTAATACATCTTGTACAATGAATATGTAAGTTGGTTCCTATATAAGTATTATAATTTATTCACTTAGATTTGACAAATGCTTAACATTTCAATATTTTAGCTGACAAAACTATTTAATAAATTTAAAAGTTGTTAATATTCTTAGTTCTTTATTATTTCTTAGGTACTTATACTTAAACGCCATAACTGATAATACTATTTATTCAGTCAGTTGATGACATTAAAAAAAAGAAAAACAATAACATTTTTTTTGTAGAATGTAAAAGTAATTACAGTTAAAACATTGCGCCGCATTCATTTAAATAAGAAAAGTAAACAAATATGTACCTAATTAAAATCTGTAGCTCACTTAGAATTGCAACTTTTTAAATATGAACAATTATTATAAGTAATCTATATTATAATGTGCTGAAATATATATATGTAGGTACCTACTTCCAATTTCCCATTTGTATCTTTTTATTATGCATTTTAAAAGAACATTTGCTTGATAAGAAAAAGTAAACAGAACCAAAAATAAACTAATTATTATTATACTCTAAAATCAATTAGTACGCAGCAGTTCGTGCCTTAATGTATTTGTAAACAAATATATTTGTTGACTCTGTAAAATATTTCGATAGTATTTCACTAAATGAAAAAAAGTTCTGAGAAATGTTCATGGAATTTATTACTAGAACGTGTATGAATGCTAAAAATGTAAAAATAAATAGCTTGAGAAATTTGAAACTTGTGTAATATAAACTAAAGGAAGCTAGAAAAACCGATGGGCAGTAAATTAATCATTTCAATATTTTAAAATTAAAATTTTACAATAATGAGAATCAGATTTTTATCTTGGAGATATATATGTATATATTACCTATGTATACATTTTTAATACAATAATAATGCTCAGTAATTAAACTGGACAATATCTCCCAAAAACGTATAATGCAAACAGACAGTTTATCAATTAAAATAATATTCGTTTCAATTATTCTTCTTTATTAAAAATATTACAAAATGTACAAAACTTGTCTTTTCACCTTTAATATATTTACTTTTTTCTTTCAAATTCCCTAGAATTCTGAATAAAGTGTGAATAAAGTATTCGAACAATACATTAAATTTAAATTTCTTTGCATGCATAACAGTAGGTATATTAATTTTTAATTGTCACATTTTTTAAATTAAATAACGAGTTATATTATTAACAAGTTATATTAAACTTTGAAGTTCAATGTCAACCTCCCGCATTAGGTTCATACCAATTATTGTCGGGCAAAAAGAGAAAATCACGATTAAGCCTTAGCCATTGTACTTTTCAGTTGGCTTTAAGTTGTTAGACATGCTTAGTTTGGGATGGGATTTAAAGCTTTCCTGTGTCATATTTTGTTTAATAATAATTGAGCTGTCATAACTCATAAAAACAACAAGGTACTGATTTATGAGAGACGCCTCAATTCATTGTTAAAATGTAACGTTTTCTATCATTTAAATTTAATTTATTATTATTTTAGAGAGAGCAGATGGAGGTATGTTAGCAATGCAAGTTTCTAGAATTATTATAGTCAATACTAATTCAAACAATATTTTTAATTTAAAATTAATAAAGTGTTCCCAAAACATGGTATTTTCAAAAAAAAAAAATAATAATATGAAAAGGTATAATAATTATTATTAAAACTGCTGTGGAGCTTTTATATAAAACATTTTATTGGAGTACTGAAGTAGCAGTTTTTTTATAGATTTGTTTAATGTGTCAAAAAGTATTCTGTTTCGTCTTTCTTTAAACATACAAAATTTCATCAAAATCTTTTGAGTCATTTTTGGTTAAAATAATATTTCTGTAGTATTTAACACTTGTGTGGTTGATATGGTACCTAATATTTTGTTTTGTTGAGATGTTGTTCAAAAACCACTAAGTATAAAATCTTTAACGGCTGCTGATGCTTACTGAAAAACCTATCCAAAAATGACATAATTAAATCATAGATGAAAAATGTATTGCAACTCCTTTTTTGAATTTGATAAATATATCAGATTATTTGAAAAATCTACATTCTTCTTTCGCACATAGTACTCATTAACAAAGATTTTGAAACAGAAACCAATCCTTCCGAGGATTTTAGGTGTACAGAATTATTGTACTACTTTTTTAAAATAGTGCCATTCGAAAATTGAAAAAAAAAAACAATTTTCACTGTTGTACAAAGCTTTTCGATATCTTTTTTCTTCTCCAAGAAATCTTAAGTTGAAAGAAAATGTGGGCATATTATTATATATGTATTATTTTTTTAATCAAAACGGCGCAATTCAGTGCAAATTGGGCACCGAGCAAGTTTTACGCCCGTGCCACCATTTCTACCTGTTATATCATAAATAAACTGGCCAAACATACCTATTTCTGCCATAACTAGATTTCTTGGAGAAAAAAAGAGTTATCGAAAAGATTTCTACATTATTTCAAAAAGAAATTTAGTTCTTTAAGAACCTTTACATATTTTGCTGAAACAGATTGCCTCAAGTTGAAACGTAACCTCAAAAACAATGAAAAAACAGTTTTTTGTTGTCTTGTTGGAGATAAACTAAAAATTCCAAATCCTATCAGTAGAGTTTTAGGTTTGGCTAGGCAAGGCATAACGAAAGGGATTGAGAAGTCTGGGTAGCAAAGGTTCTTGACTGCTGACTTATAGAGAAGTGGGTTTGAGCACACTGTAGGCAGAATTCTATTCTATATATCCCCAGCTTAACTGAATGCCACCCGTGGGATTTTATGAAATAATAAACACTAATATCAATACACTGTGCCAATTCCTTTATATCCTCCTATTCTTTCTAACTAATGCAGTTAAGTTTTCCGGGCATAAGAATTCAAATTATATATTAAGTTTTAAGAAATTAGAATTTGCCGTAGCCAAAAAGACAGACAGATTTCCGAGTTTCGAGACTTTTGGAGTAATTTCTATTATCATTATTGTGATGAAAATTTCAATTTTAATTTTGCCTACAGTCTGTGCTTTTGTATGACCACTGCACATCGAACTAGACCTTTAACGAACGGGTAAGCCGATAAGTTATATCTTCGTCATAGCAAACAACATTTACCTATACATACATAAATTTTATCAAAATTAGTTAAGCTTTTAAAGCAACACATTTCTCTGAAGAAAATCAAAAGCCATGGTTTTTGTTAAGCTGCTAAACTAATTGACAAAGGTAGCTAGGCATTTATATTTTAACTTTCATCATAATTCGAATATAAAATTGTAATAAAATTGAAATAAGATTTGAAATTTATAATTTATGGGAAAATTTGCGATCACTTTCTTTTCCATTTTTTTTTTCATTTTGCTTGATAAATGAAAGTGAAAAGCTTCCCACTTATATTTCTTCAATCGGTTAGATCTTGTAGACCATTAGTCAGTGCGATGATGATGGTAAACCTTTATGAAAAAAAAAATAATTAAACTAGGTACCTTTTATGAGATATATTTGGTAATGTATGATTACACCGAGGTGCTTGAAAAATGCTTTTATTTGACGTAGTAAAACTGTTGTTGTTTGAAACTAAATGGGATTTACTTATTTAATTTGGATTCTTATATTTGGATGTGGATTTAAAGACTTATGAGAAGTTTTAGGTATAATATTATTCAATTATATTCATTTATAAAATTTTAAGATTTATTATATTTTCGTACTGAAAGTGTTAAAACACGTTAAGATATAGCTGTTTCTGAAATAATATTAAGTTTAACATGTGTTAAAAATTTGTTAATTTGATGAAATTTTGATTAAACCAAATCAAAATTTAAAATAAATGTATATGCTTGCATGTAGATGACAAATATATAATGAGTAACTACATTATGTATGTACGAGTATATATAGAGTTCATTAAAAATTAATAAATGATTGCTTCATAGAAACAGTCAAAGCCATCGGCAGATTATGTTTGAAGACTTAAACAAAATAATTATTGTATCACATGGCAGTGGGTTTTTACAGATTTTGGAGGAAATTCACTGCTGATCAAATTGCCAATTATTTGTTTATAGCCAAGACGATACCTACCCATTAATCAAGAGATGACAAATTCGCCAAAAAATGCTCCACTGATATAAAATCTCATCAAACTGAAATTATATCCTAATTTCATTGTCTTTTTTTTGTTACTGACACGCAACTCTATAGAATAACCCACACAGTTTGCTCCACCATGTGACCCACTTAATTATTATTCTATTCTTTATCACAACTAAGCAAACGAGAAACCCCTGCTTAATAAAAAAAAACTATAGGTTTGTTTATCCTTCGCAACAGCGTTGTTGTTTATTTTTTTCGCAAAACAAAAAACACTTCTCTGATGTGGGAATAGCAAAGTTCAAGGTATTACTTTCTATTTCATCAATCTTTCCGATGTATATCTTCAAAGACAATTTGAATTAATGAATGAAATCCGGTGTGCCTTTCTACAGGTGGGTAAGAAAACTAATTATAAATAAAAAAGAAACAACAAAACTGGTTTATGCTTTGAATCAATATTTTCATGATTATAATAATTTAATATTTTTTTTTCGTAACACATCTATGATTAATCGAAAAAAGTCAATGTTAATATATATATATGTATATAATATACTTTTCGAATTGTATAATGAGATCCATAATACATAGTTTAAAGGTATCCCTACACGATCAACCAATCAAGGTTGGGCTCAATCCAACGTCAGATAAATTTCCAAGTTTCAAAGCGTTCTTTAGTGTGAATAGGTACCTACTATGTAACTATTCAACTGATGGATATTGCACATAGGCGAGTCGCGCACATTTAATTTTCAGTTTCGAAACTGTTTGATTGCAAAAATCCTATGTACTCATATGAAACTCTGCGCACTTGCAGAAACTATTCAGTCGTCGATTCGAGCGACTTTTTAGTGTGCGTTTTGGCACAAACTGGCAATTGTTCTTCAGTTTGTGCCATATAAAATAATATGTAACTGAGCAGATATTCAAATAAATAGTTGCGGATATTTAACCATATCGCTGAATTTTGTTCTTTACAAACAAGCATAACATTATCTACGTGAAAGAGACAAAAATGCTTTTTTTTTTCTTTTATTTGCTGAGCAGAAGAATAGGACAAATCTGATCCGGATTTAATTATCACAATAAAACAAACAGGATCCCAGCAACTTTCAGTTCCTGGGTAAGAAGGGCAGAAGGAAAGGGATGAACAAAATCTCTCCAGTCGAGGATTTGAAGAGATTTTTTTGACATTTCCTTTCACATCTAGGATTAAGGAGCGTTCAACCAATAGAATTGCAGGAAATCTCAAAATTGCCTAGATTTTGTTTCCTCGTGTGTAAAGTACAAGAGATTTTTAAGGAAATTTAAAGAAAACGTCAAAAAAATCTCCAGCAAAGGAGACTATCTATTTTCTCCCTATATTTAACACAAAAAGCCCGTCAGAGAAAAAACTATTTTTCACAAGAAAGTGCTAAGGGTGTTTGTTTTGAACAGATTTGTAAATCCAAATCCAAAAGCAAAGTTAGGTTATTTTTGTTATTACATGTATTTACATGTATTTTCGTATGCAAATCAATCCCCAGATCAATCTGGTGGAAAATAAAATACAGCAAATATTTTTCTTTGTATGTGTGAGATAGAAAAACTGAATAAACATTATCGGTGTGTTAGTTAAGTTCGTTGTGATTGCTTGTGGAGTTGCTCATGTGCGCGCTCATCGGTCATCTTGTGAGCTTGTGACTAAACTATTTTTAATTGGTAGCAGTTGCATGTGTGCGACTAGTCTAAGTCTCTCGTACTAGAGATTTTGCATTACAATATTTTTCAAATTGATTACTTTCAAGTCTCGCACCCAACTATCAAATAAGAATAGTAAAAAGAAAAATAATATTTTTATTTATGAGATATTGATGATCTTTCATATTATACCGAAGATTTATAATGTTACTGCTTCATTGTGTTTCACTTGCAAAAATTTAGATTTCATTGCAGAACTTGTAGTTTGCCTAGAACCGTGATTACAAAATTTCGCAAATTAAAGTATTGAAAAACATACATTTTGTGTATGTATGAAAATATATATATGTAGATACCTAGCATTTTAAAACTTAACCTTGCAAGTTAATGTCTTCTACAGTGAGATGTCATACTAAAATAGTTTCCTTAACCATTACCCGCATACGAACCCATATGATTTTGAAAAATCCTTATTGTCACATATATGGACTAATATGCACTTAACGCTGCTTTTGTTTTTATAAAAATATTGAACTTGTCCAGCTTTAATGGCCATTTCAAGCTTGTTAAACCCATAACTTGTAATGAATTTTTGAGTGACGATGAGCAGATTTTTGATTCCGACCAAAAATAACCTCGGTCTCACTGGGTGTGTTATCATGTTAGTATTCCAGAAACGAAATCGGAGAGCTTTGATAACGATGACACACACTTAATGCATGCTCAGATTCATTCAGAGCAAAGGGATATAATTAAAAAACGATTATTAAAAAGAACACCATTTGATGAAAAAAACTATGATTTTAAAGCTACCCAATAAGCCAAGACCCCACTCCATCAGCCTTGTGAAATTTGCCAATATCCAATAAACAAACGTCAAGGCATCAAGACTTTCCTCTTTATATGCTGCGTTCAAATAACGGGGTTCATTCCCCGGAATGGAAGAAGAAACAAAGACAACTCTCCCAGAACTGTTACAAATATGAGAAATTTGGTTGTTCATAAATGAGAACAGCTTTAGATTTCCACAAGCCATAGATTCTTTTTTCCTTTAACGCCTACGAAGCCAAATATGGATTATTGATTTCTCTTCTCAATGCATACGAAGCCATAAATGGATTTCTTAACAAGTTTAAAATTATATTTTTTAAATTAACAATTAATAAAAAAAATTATTATTTAACATAATTTCTTAAGCAAAATAAAACATATTTTCACAAACAAATTTTTTTCATCGTTTTCTTAATTCATGCAAGTGGGTGCCCGTTAAGATTTATCACCCCACCACACACCGTCTAACACAACATTACATCAAAAAATATAATTTGTCCGAAAAATGGTTTAATCGTGTATGGAGACCTTAAGAATCTTAGTTGAATTTGAGAGCATACATTTTTAAGTGCGTTTTCCATCTAAGTATATAAATTCTTGTTTGACTGGTCAAATTCTAGGCCAGGCTTCAGTTGATTTGTGAAGTGTGCCAAAATATGAACGAATTTGCATATCAAAGAAGAAGAAGTAAAAAAGGTGCGAAACAAGTATTAGTCGTTTTTTGTCTGATTTTGACTTAATAATTAAAGATAAAAAAAGTTAAAAGCAATTATGATGTTATCATCTTATTTGAAAAGTAACTCTTTTTAATTCCGTTTGATTTATATAGTTGATAAGCATTCTATATTTAATTGGATAAAACAAAAATAAATAATATTTTCTCAAAAAATTGTATAATATTGATAAAAACAATGGGTTACCAAATGTCACTTCTGGTGGTAAAATAACATAAGTGCAAAAAATGATCATTCTCAAGGAAATGAGACCAGACCATTACCGAAACGCCTTCGAAGCATTGCCATGTAGCCATACATTTCCGAAAAAATCTAAAGTGAAATATTTTAATTAGTGTTCCTTATTCAGGGAAACTCTGTAGAGAGCAAATTTGAAATTTTTAGTCTAAGACAGCCACCAAAAACATGACAACTGAAAAACACGGAATTAAGTAGGTTTATTGTAAAAAGCAGGGAGGTTTGGTACTGGGCTGGGGGTGAATGGCGTCTTCAGGAGTTGGAAACCTCGTCTTTATTGACAGTACGATGAGGAGTGAAGATAACCTAGATATTTTAAGAGCCAATTTGCCATGTAGTGCTGCGAAATTGGAGTCAACTAATTCATGCGTCTTCCAACAAGACAACGACCTCAAGCACACATGGATTTTATTTAAGGAATGGTAACTCCATGGTACTTCTAAGCAACTAGAAGACATACCACGATCCCTAGACCTAGATCTTATCGAGTATTTGTGAGATTATCAGGATTATAGATTATAGATCCAAAAGAGGAACATTTTCAGCAAAGAGGCACAATATTCAATTAAAATTGAAGAGTGGCAAAAAATCCCAGCCGAGTTGACAAGAAAGCTAGTAGAGCCCATCCCCAGACGTATAGATACTGCCCTAAAGGCAAAAGAGAAGCAGACGAGGTATTGCTTTTAAGTTTTTCGCTTTAATTGAATAGTGTACACTTTTGTTTGTCGCCATAAAAATGAAGTATTTTTTAATTGAATTTTGTCTACAATGCCTTTTCTTAAGGTTTATATTGAAATTAATTGTAGATAAAGCGCTTTAAAAAATAAGATTGGTTTTTTCCCAAAACATCGAATATATTTGCTTTAACTGAGTTTAAAAAATGCAATTCAAAGCTGTACACTATGTTTTGACGCTCACATTAAATGAATTGTTTTAAAAAAAATGTTGGTATAGAACCACCAACTTTCTTACTATGGGTTAATTTTTAGGTAAGTGTTTTTTACATATTTTTAAGCTAGAGCTACAAAAAGTTTTTTTAATGGGCTTTCAATTTTTGACTGTGGCAATGGTGTCAAAACTCGACAAAGGGTGAGGCCAAGGCTAGTATTTAACAAAACTCAAGTTATATAGTTGAATGTTGAGATGAAGAAGGGGATAAGTGGACATTTGTATATAGTTTTGAGATATAAGAGCTCAAAGTTTTTTGGTTAGAACTTTTTTTGCATTAACTACTGAAACTGAGACAATTAAATACATTACCTATACCTACAGTTTTTTTTATAAATTTAACTATAGTTTATTTCAAAAAATAGCTTTAAGCCTAATTTTTTTACTGTCTAATGTTTTATGAATGATATCTTGTTTTGCTGTATTGCATTCTAAAATACTAAACAAATTTTAAGTAAGTAAGTACCTTGGCTCGTGTATAGCCCAAAACCACTTGGGATGTGTAAATCTTTTCCATTGAATAAATGGAAAATATATAAGTTTTTAAGGCACACTACAATCTATCGACACCTTGCGAAGCTAAGTCAAAAGCAACAACACGTTCTAACCACTTTACGCTTACTTTTCATTACATTTCAATGTTTGTTTTGTCAGGAAAAATATAGGTATCTTTTGAGGACCCCACAACTCTTTTATTTCAGATCTACAGTTACAATTCCTAATAAAAATCACTCAATTAATTTAATATAAGTATCGACTTTTACATCATGTTAAACCATAAAAATGATATCGCATGCTCTATGTATCTTACAACAATCAAAGTTCAATCATAATTCATTATTCGAAGCTTTTATACAGAACACTCAATACGTTTCCTTCACTTTGCCAACCTACCTAAAGTTATCTTCTTGTTCGCAATTTTGTTTATGCAAATGATTCCTCAAATAGAACATTTAAACCTCATAGCTACCCGTATCAACTCGAATACATTAGGCAAAAAATAGTGTCTTGATTCTTAAAAAAGAAAATTGAAACTTTGCCATTGATATACAAAACTTGTCTGTAAAGTTTCCTAACTACATATATACAATGCAAATAAAGATATTACCAACAAAAATTGCAGTTGGTATAAATAAGCAAGTTGTTTGATTTCTGATTTAATTTCGTTTGTACTGCAATTTTTGGTTTATATCCTGTTTCCATCTAAAATACAGCATATCGTGACGACAGCCGAAGGATATGCACCATGAGAAAATTTAATAATCCATATTATATCCAACTTATACTTGACCAACGAGAAACCTTATTTGCATATCCTCGCAGACATGAGTGTCATTGGCGGATACAAGGGGGGGGTCATGGGGGTCATGACCCCCCCCTGGGGCTTTTTCCAGATATAAAATATTAGACCGATGAATTCAATCTTAAACAAAAAATTTCACTGCTCAAAGGATATAATCCACCTTCAAATTTATTTTAATTGAACGTGCGTATTTAGAGTTAGAACACAAAAATCAAAGTATAAAATACATATCGTGGGCTTTCTGTCAAAACAAATTTCAAATTTGAAAAATTGCTTATAAGACACAAACACCCATTTAAAAGGTAATAAAATGGAATTTTAAGATAATGAAAGGTTTTAAAACTGGTTGATAGAGCCAAAAGAAACCATGGCACAGTTACTAGACATTGGTATTCGAATTCAGTAATTATTGTTGACCAAAAGTACGTTAAAATGTCATTTAAGGACTTGCTAGGTTTTGACAGAAGGCCGACGATATGTACATCGTTCGTGAAATGTTGAAAAAATAATTCTTCTGCCAGAAAACAAAGTTTTCGTTCCAAGAATAAAACAGAATTCTACTTTTTGTTTTACCGTAAAAATAATTTTAAATTGATTTGTGATTTTGTGAACATTTCTGACACCGTACACCGAATCAGATGACAAATTTCATCCCATCCCGTATGTGTACTCTTCGAAAGGTCAATGGTCATAAAAGGGGAGGTAGTAACAGTAGATAATTTTCAGACATAGAATTTTCAAAAAGTAATACTGAACCACGAAAAAACTTTAAAAATTCATTTAAAAAAATGTATGTCTTCAATGAATCTAGGTGACCTTTAATAACAATTTAGTGACCTTTGAAAAGAAATATTTGTTTCTGAAGATTACCTTAATAAGGTACCTAAAAATTTTGTTCTGTGACCTGGAATGACTTTAAAAAAAAAAAACTTTAAAATCCCATTAGAACAAATCCACAACCAATCAATGTAGCTAGTTGACCTTATCAACGGCCTTTTGAATTGGGCACAAATTACAAAACCATGCAAATAAAAAACTCGCATTTGAGATCTTGCAAATAATAATCCCGCTAATTATGTGACCACTCAATTTTGAGCAGGTATTCGAGATTTTAATTTTCGAGATTTTGGGTGACATTTGCAAGATTGTAAGGTGAGAATGCTATGTTTTATTTTTACTTAGAGTGAGATATAACTTGTCAAGATCTATAAATAATGCAGTTTCGATATTTTAGATTTTGGTATCTTGCAAATTTCTCACAGTGAAGTGCGAAAAATTGGTCGGTACTTTTTTTTTTTTTTTTTTTTGATGCGATGGAAATCTTCAAAAGACACTCGGTAAGAATCGGTACCAAGTAGTGTGGGACTTTTACCGCACTAAAACCACCGGTGAATCAGGACCAATCTATGAAAGATCGACAAATGATTTTTCTTTCTTAATTTATCAGTCGCATTGTGGGAAGTTTAAGTTATAACACTTTCCATAGCTGTTAGACCATCAGCTCATGAGGCTTGGTTCTTCTTAATCTCCGAACATTGTCTCGTACATTTAAGACGGTCTCCATTTCGGAGTTGGTATGACTTTGCAGTCGCTGATTTGGTAATACAGCGTGTTTTTTCTTTGGAATTTTTGGATGTCATATGTCCAAACGGGTTTCAGTACTTGCTTATATAACATTAGCTTGTTCTGGATAGATAGGTCAGAGTTCTTTCCTAGTAACCAATACATTTTTCTGTACTTCAAGTCTAGTTCGTCTTTTTTCTTTTTGATGTGCTCTTTCCATTTAAGCTTTGCATGAAAGTCATTCCAAGGTATTTGGCAGTATTGGAGTAAGGTACTGTTGTACTGTTTATAAGAATTGGAACATTGTTTATTTTTTTGTTTGTAGAGTTTATATGCGTCGATTTTATTTCATTTAGTTTGATTCGCCATTTTTGCGTCCAATCACTAACTCTATCGACTGCATTTTTCAGTTTTTGTGTAGCCTTCGTAACGGATTTATCTGGCACCAATATTGCAGTATCATCAGCAAAGGTGGCCATGATAGCGTTGATGTCCAGTGGAATATCCCTTGTATATAACAGATACAGGGTTGGTCCTAGGACACTTCCTTGTGGTACACCGGCTTCAATTTTCTTTAGTTCCGAGTAATTATGGTAGTACCGTACTGTAAAGAGTCGGTTCGTAACGTAGGATTTCAGTATTTCGTAGTACTGCCTGGGAAGATCCCTTTGCAGTTTGTACTCAAGTCCCAAGTGCCAAACCTTGTCAAAGGCTTGAGCAACATCTAAGAATATAGCCGAGCATACTTGTTTTTCTTCAAGTGCCTTTTCCACTACATCCGTAATCCGATGCACTTGGTCTATCGTGGAATGTTTATTTCTAAATCCAAACTGATGGCTCGGAATTAGTCTTCTTTCTTCTATTATTTTGCTTAGTCTTTTCAGAAGCAGTTTTTCGAAAACTTTTGCCATGATTGGTATAAGCGAAATAGGTCTGTAAGATGTTACTTCTGTTGGTGGCTTACCTTGTTTAGGTATAACAATGACTTGTGCAATTTTCCAATGATGTGGCACATATCTTTGTTTAAGGCATGCATTTATTATAAATTGGAGTTTTTTGAAGGCTATAGAAGGCATTTCTTTCAAAACCTGAGCAGTTATTAGATCGTACCCTGGTGATTTTTTGTTAGACAACTTATGTTGACACATACTTCTTACTTCTTTGAGCGTGACAAAAGGAATTTCACATTCGTCGTTTCTATCAACAAACTGTAATGGATCTGTAGCTGTGTCTGCTGGAAATGGCTTAAAAACATTCGCGAGATGTTCAGCGAATAGATCAGCCTTTTGTTTTGGGTTTCCGATCCATTTACCATCTTGAGATTTTACTGGCGGGTTTTGTGCCTGTGGTCTTTTTTGGCGCTTAGCTGCTTTCCATAAGGAGTATTCCGTAGAAGCATCCGCCGTCAGACTATTCAGGAATCTACTAAGTGAATCACTTTTAAATTCACAGATTCTTTTCTTAAGTTCATTGTTAAGACGGTTAAAAACTGCCTTATCACCTGGAAATCTCGTAGCTTGCTATTTTCTTCGAGCTCTTCTTTTCTCCAAGATCAACTCCTTTATTTCGACAGGATATTTTATTTCTTTTTCTCTTGAGTTCGAAATTGTTGGAGTACTTTCTTCTGCAGCCTGTTGCACATCAGCAATAAATTGTTCTACTTCATGATCAATCTGTTCAATTGTTTGCATAGGGGATCTTAGGTTTATAAAACTTTCAAGTTTATCTCTGAATTCGTTCCAGTTTGTTCTTTTGTTCACGAGCTTAGGATTACTTTTTTCTATTATTTCTGCTTCGCTCAATGATAATATTACTGGAGTATGATCTACTGGAGTATGATCTGAACTTTTTGGCACAAATAAATATTTTCTTACAGCTCATGCAAATTTCAACTTGGAAATATTTTTTTTTGAAAATTAAATCAAGCTATTTCGTTGAGAGTTGAGTCTTCGAGAGAATCATTTCTTAGCCTAACTGGCTGAACGAAAAGGTGCATAATCTCATAGGAGAAAGTTGTTATTAGACTGACGAAAAGTCTAGTTCCTTCACCAAAATAATTGAGTAAATAGTCAGGGATAGTATTTACCCTCTTGAAATAATTAATACTTGGAAGTGCAGAAGTTCTGACTAAACTATTTTATGAATGGTCACTTCAAATGTAAGATATAAGTACCCCTAACCGTCTAACCGTAAGTAGCAAAGACAAATCATTGAAACCTGTTTCATTGCCAAATTTAAGAAATGTTCTTATTTTGAAAAGAAAAACTTCGAATCGATATCATCTATGAAGACAAATCTCATGTACATACTTTGCTTACAACTATATTTATTTTCTCGTCATGTTTTGGCCCGAATTTATCAACGTCATCAACTCACATCTTAAGCCATGATTTATAGTTTTAATTTCCAGCAGGGTAAGTTATAAAAAATCAACATTTCCCCTTGATCTGGTAAATTTTAATAGCAAAGCAAAAAAAAAGATAAATTCAAACCATTTACAAACAGGTATACTTACTTTTCAATGCAGTTCTAGAATTTCCTCTTTTGACCTTAATTGAAGAAGAAAGTGTGATCGTCCGTAAAGATACTATGCGCAATATAAATGATTATTCTCTCGCATGATACCACTTTAAGACTCCAAGTATATATACCTGCAGTTGAAATATAGACAGAGTATCTTCACGAGGTGCCTCCAAAAGATTTATTGTCCGGAAGGTAGCGGAATTTGCATGTGTGTTTTATGGCATAATACTTCCCCCCTATAAGTAGCTGAATGTCTTACTGTGTATCTAAGACTACCTCTCAGACTAAACACCGCAAAGAGTCTCGGGTGTTGTATGCAAATTTACTCTGTTTTGTTTTGGCTAATCTATGCATATTATTATACTCTTTCTGCATTGAATATAATTTAAAATGTGACGAATACACGACCTACGCAATGTCACGACGATCAATCGGCCTTAGCTGCCTTCCTCGTTGTCGTTCACAGTAAGCGCCGCACAGCGGAATAGCCTTTATTAAAGCACAGTTGGAATACATTCAAAAAAGAATGGACAAAATGAGGAAATAGACTAATTTGCCAAATATTAAATGCTCCAATGCGTCATAAAACCAAACAAAGTTGTTAATTTTAACATAGCAATATTTTAAAATTGTGAAATTGAATTTCAAAATGAACTTTTATTCAAACTATGCTGATTTTTGGAGAGTTTTTTTTTTTTTTTTTTTTGAGAGCACCTTATCTTTTGATAGATGAATGAGTACCCTAATCTTTATAATTTCTTTGAACTTTAAACTTTGCTTTTTGTAAATGGTCTGGTAGGATGAACTTCACACTCAAATGGTCTCAGAATTCGTAATGTGTGATCAGAAGAGCATTATCTGATAATGTCGGCTTACACGAAAGCTCTTGAAGTTGCATGCATATTTTTTTCCGAGGCACTGTTTAATCACAATCACAAGGTTATGGACTGCAGAATTTTTATTTCTTAAATAAGTTCTACTCAAGCTGTCGATTTACTTCTTTTATTTGTTGCTACTATTCACACCCTAAATGTGCTGGGGGCCGCTAGACTATGTGTATGTGTAATGTTCATTACTGATGTATTGTTTAAATAAATTTTCAATTTTCCCTTTAAACTTATATTTCTGTTGATATCTTCAAATTTAGATTTTAAACTTTGAAGAACACCCATTTAAAGTTTTAAAAGTGGCGTCGCTGTAAGAAACAAGTTTAATTAATTTGAGTTCTCTTAGACTTAGTGACAAAATTTCTGATTTAAAAGGACGTAGAATAAGAAGAAAATAAAAAAATACAGTCCACGACTGAGTCGCACGTAATTGCTCTTGTAATTCAAGCTGCTTAGAATTTGAGAACTTTTAAAAACATGTACATAAGTAATTAATAGAAGATTATAAAAAAGCGTGAAACTCGTTCTTTCAGTTGGATATAAAACCAGTCAAATAAGTAATTCCTCCGATTACTTGAAGAAATATAAATACATGAACAAAAAAATTTAAAACTTAAATTTATAAATATACATTTTTTTAAATAAAAACTTGGTTAGGTATAATTAAAAAAAAATAGTTGAAAATATTAATTAACATTATTAACATTAAAAAAATTCACAAGTCATGCCTTAAATTGAAGCTTTATAAGAGCTTTTCGGCTTCCTATAGGCACGTAAAATAAGGAATGAACTAAAAAATATATCAAAATAAAATAAAATAAAATAAAATAAAATAAAATAAAATAAAATAAAATAAAATAGAATAAAATAAAATAAAATAAAATAAAATAAAATAAAATAAAATAAAATAAAATAAAGTAAAATAAAATAAAACAAAATAAAATAAAATAAAATAAAATAAAATAAAATAAAATAAAATAAAATAAAGTAAAATAAAATAAAACAAAATAAAATAAAATAAAATACACAACTAGTTCGCATGTATATGCTCTTATGTTCAAGGTGCTTTGGATTTAAGAAAATTATGTAAAAAAAGATACAAATTATGAGAAGAAAAAGTTTAAAAGTTCGAGCAAATAGAACTTCTTTGAGAGTTTGTGACAAAAAAAAGAATGCCAACTTAATTCTTGGTGGACAAAAAACATTTTAAATTGTTGTATCTTGTTTTTTTTTAGAAATAATTTTTTATAATATCAAACTCTTAAAACATTTCTCTTAAGTATTTAATTATGTGCATATAAAAATTAAAAATAAACTGTTGAGATATCGAATTTTCAAGACAAAATTGTTTGTAAAAATTCAAAAACTATTTTTTTTGAAAATTTGGATATGCAATATTTTTTAATGTTATTTGAAATTTGTTTATTAAAAAAAAAATATCAAAATATGTCACTCGATAATGAGAAAATTCATACTTAGAAAAAGTTATATGAGAGATACTATTTGTGGATGATATTTGTATTTTTTTAAATTAAATGTTTGGTAGTGCCGCACTAATTTTGGCATACAGAAAAATTTTATAAAACTCTCAGGAGCAGTTTTTAGGAAAAAAGTATGTCCCTTAATGGTTTTTAACATTTGTATACAAAACCCTGAAACAGTGATTTTTATAAAATTCGACTATGTTGTTTTCAAAATATTTCATTTAAAATAAAATTTCTTAATTTTGTTTTCCTAATTGCATAACTTGCCATATATACATAATACCTATAAGGTATGGTCCCATAATGAGCTGCCGTGCACCTCAACACGACGGTGGCCGCACCGCCTGCCTCGGCTGGGCGTGCCGATTTCAGGTACGTCACAGCTTTTTCTGCTTTGAAAATTTATCAATATAAATTATTTCATTTTATCTTTTTCTGACATTGTTCTGTTATCAGCTTTGACAAAAAAAAATCTAGTCACTAAGTTGGTATTTACCTACTCCTTATCAACTAGACGCCATCACTTACAAAATAATCAAAACATAATTTAAACTAGCTCGCCACTATCATTTCTTTTTTTTTAGCAAACTCAAGACAAGCAATTATTTAATTTTGATAGCCATGTAATGATCAAATTTGATCACAAATTTTATCATTAATTTCTTATCACCATTTGATTCAAGCACGTTAAGTATTTCTGTCGGTATATTGAAGTTATTCTTATAATATCATGAAATTTAAAAATGTCTATCAAAGCCTGAGCCATTGTATCCGTAGTATGATAAGTGTCAATACATAAAAATGGCACTTTTGTAGAGATCGAGTATTTAAAAGCTTATAGAAGGACAGAGTTTTTCTCCAAAACGATGGTTTTCCAAATATTGCTTATGCCTTAAATTTAATCTTCCAATGTTCCAATGCTTTTTTTATCGTATCATAATGCTAAATTTTCACAATGGCAGATAAGACCTAGAAGCACATCAAACGAATTAAAGTATTTAATCGAGCTTATTAAGGTGAAAATAAAACTGAGCACACTCAAACAAAAGTCATCAACATTTGATTTCAGATGAGTCTATTTTTATTTTAAAAAACTTTAAACTTAAAACTTCATTGGTAACGAAAAATGCAATTTCCCAACAACATTACTCAATTTTGGTTTCAAAATGCTAAGGCTGACAATTTGAAATACCTTTTTAAGTCGGGTATTAGTACTAGGAAAAAATAAAAGTTCAAATAAGCCAAGTCCCAATTTTGGTGGGACATAGTTTGTAGAAGAGGCAAGTTTTTTTTTTAAAATTCCAGTTTCCGGTGATCCTTACACAAATCACAGATCTGAAAAATTACACAAATTGAAATACAAAAACTAAAAAATGCTCAAACCCTTTGGTTTCCTTAGCACCACTAGTAAAGTTTAAACAGTAAATAATAATTCCAAACCCTATCTCTTCCCCGATTGACCAAAATAACATCTGTCAGCAAGGCATATTTCGCAATTTACAAGTGATTTATATTCTTTTTGATATCATATCAAAACGAATAAAACCAAACGATTCATCATTTAACACTTTTATATTGGTACCTACTATTAATAAAGTATCTATAAAAAGTGTAATTGATATGAAAAGATGATTGTATAGTTCTATATAGTTATGTTTTCCGCAAAAAACACACTATAGACTTCCGCACGGGAGTGGTTTCTAATTTTGTTGATGGATATTAAATTCTTTTACTCTGGGTGGAATAGAGTGTGGTCACCTTCAATGATGGTATAACCTTTCAGCCGACTTCGACATGGAAACATTTATTAACGCAGTATTATAGAATACAAAAAGGTGTGTTTACATTAAGCATTCCAGATATAATTTTTATATCGTATATTTGAATTAACTTTATTTGATAGATGGTTTGACACTGCCACTGAACTAAGGTGTTCCCTCTGAAGTATTATATTTAAGGATTACTCAGAAAATCAACTCCTTTGATAATTCAAAAGATTAATGTCTCGTGTAAGAAGTAAGAATGTATCTGTTTAACAATAAAGTTATGTATGGACGGTAAACTAAAATTTTAATGTCCTTTGTCTTTTGGCATGTCCATTTATCAAAAGGGTATAATGGCGATTTGTCTAAAGTTCTTAATTTCACATTTGTGTGTAAATTACTTGCTGTAATAAGTCAATGGTTTTTGATGAATTAGGCAAAGCAAATTTATATGCGAAACATTCAGAAAGCTGTCAGAAGAATAAATAAATTGTGTTTTATTTTATAGAATAAGTACTTTCTGATATTTAAATAACTTTTAAAGAATTGGCTTTTAGATAAATAAATTATTTTCAATTGTGTAAATATTTTATTATTGTAACAGTTATTTAAAGCGAATCTAACGAGCGCAATAAACGAGTCGACGTCGAGCCAATAAAAGAATAGAAATCTTTATTATTCTGCCTTTAAGCTGCTTTTCAAAAATATGTCCTACTTTATAATCTATTACTTTTTAAAACCTTTTATTAAGAGACTGCCTGGTGCAACTACACATAACGATATTAGGTACTACATATACATATATTTATGGGTTAAAATACACAACTACTCGTTACTCACAGCTTTAATCCATTATAAAGCCGATATGGTTTTCAAAATATTTGACTTTTATCTGCGCGCGATTTTCTTTGATTGCACGTCTTTAAGTATAAAGCTTAATAGCATATCAAAATATTGCATCTCCATCTAATCGCATAATCGATAAGATTATGACAAAGCATGAATTATTACCCACTAAACAAGTAAGCCTCAAACTTAAGCTTATACCTCGAAATATACATTCTCATACTAATAAGGGTGTGTCTAATCACGCGAATTAATGCAATTTCTAACCTATCGCTTGAACTTAAGTTCGCTAGGCTTACGAAAAAAGAAATAAAATGCTCATACATAAATCTTAAGCTGTCATTCGAAACTATTCTCAAAAGACCTCAAGTACCTGAGCAATTAACCTCTTATCTAGACACACTTATCGGCCCAAAATATATAGATAGGTTAGGTACATATAAATATATTGAATACCGGTGTGATACCATATTGAACCAGTATCTGTACTATGCTATGCGCGGCTCAACTATTCGAGTACCTTGTATCTATCTACCACGTGAGAGACTTCATGGTGCAATTAACCATCTAGTATAGTATGCTGCATAAAATTGACACAACATACGAATGTGTATTCCCAAATGGTGCAGTATCGAAACGTACAGGTTAGGTACACCTATCATACAAAGACTATCATTCAATTTGTTGCAAATCCAAAATCCAATGGGCTTGCAGATTATTATTTTAAGATTTTTCTTTACAACTTATGTTGAGGCAGCTTACGGTGGCGCGGCGGTGGTGGAGGAATGCTGTGGTACATAGCTCTTGAGATGTCAACTTTGCCAGAAAGATAGATACTTTGAGGCAAGGTAGTGTGATTTCGTTTAGTGAGTTAAGAGGCAAATCGTGAATCACGTGTGGTATTTGCAACTACTTTTTCTATTTTCAATAATGTACCTTCAAGAAACCAAGCTTGAGAGTTTGGTTCAAATTAATCTAGATTTAACTATTATTGTTAAATTAAGAAATTATTGTTTAGCTAAAATAAAAAGTTTATTCAAGTGCGTGGATATGTTTTTTTTGTTCAAGGTAGTTCATACTAGATATTTCAACAGACGAAGATAAATTATTTGAATTTCTGTAGGAGAAAACTTTTTTCAATAAGTCTTTGATTGCTTTCATCTGTGTAAATTTACTGGCTAAATTTTGATCAGTCAAAAATATTTATCATGTGATTATTTCCATTATGATTATTATTATAAATGATTTCAATAAGATATGACCTAAACACGTTTTTTATTTTGAATTTGTTCTTACAGTTGGACTGAACGACGTTTAAGGGAAAAATAAATCTTCTTTTTAAAGAGTTTTTTCATTGGCATTTAACTCATTTCATGAGTTCAAGCTAAAAAAAGCTACGAATATGAGTTTGAGCTCTAATTTCAATGCATCAAAAACTTGATTTTTTAAACTCAAAGTTAATTATTTAATAAGCTCCTTTTAGATTTAGTCAAAAAATAAAATAAATTTCATGGAAAAGTTCTCCTCATCTTATCCGATCGAGTTCGTTAGAAAATTGCACCTTGGTCCCTTTGATTACAGCCCACAGGAAAGGTAGAGAATTGTAAGACACTATAACGTACAGTTCTATATATGAGTATATCTACGGTGACGGCCTTTCAGATGAAATCTATTTTTCGTTTGTTCCTAAGTTAAGTTTGTTAACCTCAAGAAAGTAAAAAAATAGATGATTTATTTAAAAGGGTTTGCGTGGGCAACAATCTTTTGTACTCATAATACTTAAAATCCCATAATTTATTATTCTAATGCTAAAATTAAATTTTTCACTTAATTTAGCAAACGCTTGATCCTCTATAACATTTAAGTCTAAGATATGAAGAAAACCATTAAAAAGCACTTGGAAAAACACAACTCAAAAAAAATCACTTTTTTACACTTCTGTTTTGTTTGTTTTTAAAACAATAAAATTTGAATTAAATTATAACGTGTGACCGCCTTATAGACATCCACATCATTCATAATTGTAGTCATCATCATCTCATTAAAACGAGAACTCAAAATAAATGGCAAATTATATTCTACACGTACCTACCTATATTAATGTTCTATTGTTGTAACTTAGATTTCCAGAGAGAAAAATAAATGTAGAATAAACATTCCAACCACAATAGGAGCTTATAGGTATAATAAAGTTACTTCTTGTTTTGATTAATTATTATATTTTGTTAATTTAACAATCATGATATTTTCTTTTTTTTTTGCGCCTTAGGATAAAATAATTCAAGAATTCAAGGCCATAGGAGGAAGTTAAAGTTTATCACTTTTGCCTTTTCTTGTTGCAAATTATGAGGCAGGAAATTAGGGCTAACTCACTTTTATATGTAAAATAATTTATAAAACGTGATGGGGAATATATCAAAAAGTAACATAATATGGTAGATTTTCATAATTTTCACTTATGAAAATCATGCGAAGTCCTAGTCGTAAAAAAACTTATTTTTTCTTTAAGCTATGCGTGACTTGAAAAAAAACTTACTTTGTGAATTTATTGTATGTATTCGTTGTCGCGTGGTGTTCCTGCTAGTATGACTTTTTCAACAATGAATACACGAAGATAAAAATCTTATTCATACCTCTTTTCTATTAAAACACCCACCACCTAAATCAACATTATAAAAGTAAATTAACAATAAGCAATATCTCATTTTGTATCTCCCAAATTTGTACTGCCACAGAAGTTTCACTGCGTAAAAAATATAAAAATTTAAATACTCCAGAAGCAATAAGTAAATATTATTTAAATAAAGTACCTACATTAAAAAATATTGGTAAAATTTCAAGCTTCAATAATTTTCAACGGCTAATGAGAATATTAAGTTTTGTATTTAAGTATTTCCTAGGGGACGCCGGGGTTACTTGAAATACAAACAATTTTGAAATGACGTAAGCAAAATTACACTTTTAAAATTTAATTGAGCAGAGAAGAAAATGTATTGATTATAAATTAATTTGTTTAAAACTCAAAACGCTGTCTTAATTTTCACAATAGTTAAACCATGATTTTGATATAATCAGTTAAGACGTCAATTTATAGAATACTTTTCCATAATTAATTTTACACGTCTATAATACTACCAAAATGAAAACAGGTTTTCCAAAATAGCAACCAAACAATGTCATAAGGGAATCAATATTCCATTATTTCATATTAATTTTATTCATTTTTTTCTCATTACTTTCTGATTGAAGAAGGAAACAATAATAATAAACAAACAAGAAACCAGGATGGAGGTGCTGTGTTTTTGGTAAAAATTCAGTTAAGATATTTTTTCATATTTCTTTGCTAAACTAAACAAATCGGCAATTAACCAAAAAGCAACGGCTATTAATAAATTACTTTTAGCTAACCTGGCCGTAATGAATACACTGGGAGGTAAACTTTGGTGATGGAAAGTACCTGATCAAATTTATTAATTATTTTTCTGTTTCTGGTTTCTAATACCCATTTGCAGATTCTAATTAAAAATCGGACGTTGGGATGCGAAGTGATTCCAGAGCGCCAAAAGTCATTTCAAAAATAGTCTCCAAATTTCATTATTCGTAATGAAAAACAACGCTTCCGGTTTTTGTAAAGCTTCATTTTAATTTTTGATATTTGTCGTTTCTTAGATGCTTATGAATAAATCAGAATTATTATTAGTTCTATCAATTGATGGATATCTGCTAGAATAATTTGTTCACGTTCACCAATTGTGTTGCCATCATTAAAAATGATGTGTAGTACTTCATTTAAATCATTTTACTTAAACAAGTTTTGTGTCGTTAATTTTTTGTAAAGCCCTTCCAAAAACTTGGAACCTCCTGAAAAGCCAAACTAATTCGAAAATCGAAAATTTTGTTAGATAAATAAAAGAAAAAGTTTTGAAAACCTTTTTTTTTTTTGGAAACATTTTTCATTAAGGTAACTTATTTTGAAATGAAATAAGGGATCTAATTTCTAGTTTAAAAAAAGTTACAGCAATTTATTGTTAAACAACGGAAAGTTTTTTAGTATATATTTTTTTTCTATTTTAAGTAATTTTTTTATAAAACCTTCCTTTATTATTATTCACATCTTGACTCAATCTACACGCACTAAAATCCCATCTCATTCCAATATGATGCGTGTTCATTATTATTATATTAATTGTTCAAGAAATAAAAAATAAACAAAATTAAAGAAGATCTAAGTTTAGTTTCAACCTACCCAATGCCATGTCTCCCCTAAAATTTTTATGTATATATGTGTAGTTTAATTTCAAAAAACTACAGACCATACAATTTTAAACTATTTTGCTTAGTTAGTTGGTAACGTTCTTATCTATTTTTTTGTAAGTAATCTTCTTGTTGAACTTGTATAGGTGAGACGGTAGATTTGTTCACGAGTTTTATTGGTGATATAATTGTTTATATTTACTTAATCTATATTAAGTTTTTCTACTGCAAGGTATGTGACAAATTAAAGAAACATTTTTGCATACATATATGTTTTGTATGTACAGCACCCACATTTATATAAAAAAATAATTTTGTATTCTTAAACTCATTTTGAGAAACTTCTGTAAGCACAATTTTTTTAGAGTCAATATTATTTGGTACAACATTTTTTCCAGATAATGTCAACAATTCAAGAGATATAATTCCTACGATCAAAAAATGGGGCTTTGAGTAATCATCATCATTTATTATTATTTTGTTTGTATAAGAAAGATAAACAAGTTGTAGCTTTAGCGGAAAGAGGAAGATCCTTTTGTTTTTCTTGAAATTGGATCTATAGTTTGTGCGAGAGCTCTACGGATGATTTTTTTTTAAATGTCAGCTATGTTAATAATTTACATTTGTTGCTTATTGCAACAGATATTAAACAAACTGATAAGCAAGATAAAGGATATTCCTCTTTTGCTCTTTTGAGTTAATATAAAATTACAAATAGTGCATATGTGGAAAGCGTATACTAAAAACTAGTATTCATTGCTTAAAAACTGTGTTTAATTTTGATTTTGTGATTGATAAGGTAGGAAAGATTTTTGTGGTTTATAAGTGTAAAACAGATGATGATTTATTACATATGTAGTTCGCTGATATGAACAAGTACATAAAGGAATATTGTTTTAAAATTTTTAAAGAAATTTCGTATACAGAAATTAATTTCTAAGAAAGGTTAAGGTGGTCATAAAAACTACCACACTTAGACCATAAGTTGGTTCATTGTGATAAAAACCGCTCTAAGAATTTTTGCAATGCAAAAAGCCATGCACTTTTATTTATGTAAGCAATGAATTCTTTTTTAAAGCTCTATGCTCTATTTTCTATTATAAGAGTTAATTTTAACAAAGTGAAAGTTATGCTTTATCACATTTTTCTTTAATAATTAATAAAAGAATGTTTTATACATAATATTCCATCAGCCACCATTTCAATAAGTTGTAATGAACTAATATTTGGAAAACGGATGGGTTTTCTTGATTCATACCAACATTTCTAACATTTTGTTTGAAAATTTCCTGTTAGGAAACACTCTTCAAAATACCGGAACTATAAATATAAGGATAAATTACCTTCAACATTTTCGTGGTTTATGAAATAAAAAACAACTTCTTTAATTATTTCCCAAAAATAGGTACCACACTTATAAATTTTAGTGACTTTCGCAAAAATAAACGAAGTTTAAATTTTTTTTTAAATTCAAACATAATAGCTCCAAATGACGTTTATATTACCAGGCCCTGCCAAATATAATGGGTTTCTGGAAATATTAACTGCATAAACGATTTTATGTTATGTTATATAAAAAAACAACCCCGAAAATTTTCCCTGCGTCGATCCTTGTAACGAGATATGAAAATCGAAAGAAACCTGCTTTTTATCTATATAAACGTGTTTTTTATACGTGTGGTTCCCAATCTGGCAATACCTTTTTCGGAGTTGGTCTTTTTGACAGCTGTTACTTGATTTATGCGAAGTTTGGTTTGCCATTTTATAACGAATAGACTTACTCCTGAACAGTGTTTGCAAATTTATTACCAAAATAATTGTTTGGTTCGAATGACGCATCGCGAAACAATCAATTTATTGAAGGAAAGTTTTGGTGAGCGCATTATCAAACGTCGTGGCGTTATTTTTTGTGCGGCTATGTAAAGTCGCTTGTTTGCGCAGATAAGCCCGATATGATTGTCGCCTTGGAAGAGAATATTCGGTGCCTTACCAAAAGTTTCCTTCACTAAATTAATAAATTAATTGTTTCGCGATGCGCCTGGTGAAACACACCATTATTTGGGTAGTAAATTTGCAGGGTTTGCAAACGTTATAAAATGGCAAACCAAAATGAGCATAAATTAAGTAACAGCTGCCAAAAAGGCCAACTCCGAAAAAGTATTGCCAGATTGAAAACAACATCACGTCTAAAAAACAGCTTTTGTATACAATGGTGGGCCAAAAATTGGGCATAGTCTTGAATAGAATGCAGTTGATTCAAAATATTAAAAAATAATTTCTCTATTTTTTCAAATTTGTATTTCGCTCCCTTCTTCTCCCCCTTTTCACTTTAAGTTACAAACTATGGGTCAAGGTTGATTCTTATCAAAAATTATAGTGTAAAATTTAATACAGACGAGATTAAAATCGTATTAGAATGGTGTCTACCCCCCCCCCCCCCCCTATTAACAAAAAAAACTGGAAAAAATCCCTTCTCCAATATAAAATTTTGACTGAAGTTTTTATTGTTCTATCTAAATACATGTACTTCATAAAAATTTTGAATTATTTAATTTTTAAATTTAAATAAATATTTTGTATTTTATTTTTAGTTTGAAAATTCAATTTTCAAAAACTATTAACAGTGAAAACTTTATTTAGAAATCATAATATAGAATAGGTTTATGGCTTTAAAAAAAGAGAGTCGCATTGTATAAGTGTTCCCGTTGTTTTTGAATCATTTTTTCTATTCTGAGTCAACTTTTTACAAAATTACCCCTCCCGCCTGAATGGGGGATATAGACTGCCCGTATATAATCTATATATAATCTGATTTTTTTTTTCAAATGTTACAATAATCACTCTAAAGTAAGTCCAAAATTACTTACATTTAAAAAGTGAAAAAAGGGAGACAAAGGGAGTGAAATAAAACCAAAATTATTTTCACAATCACGACTTTGGAGACTCATTAACAGCGTCGTGTTTTTCAAGCTATACACGGTATTCTTCACTTAATTGCAACCGGAGAGATATGCCACTAGGTTAGGTTTAGCAGTCTAGGTACATTTAAAAAATGTTAAGTTAAATATTAATAGTTTTTAAGGACGTATAGAAAAAAGTAGTGATTAATGAAGCAAACATTTCTAGTGTAGGTAAAGAAGATAGATGTACAAAACTCCAAAAACACCTGTGCTGGACCTAGTCAAGCCATCATACAAATAATAATAAATACAGATATACATACAATCCCCTTTTTGTGTTGGGAATCAAATTGGCCAGTCTTGCCAGCTAAAATTTTTAAAGATTTTTAAAGATTAAAAAGGAATAAAGATTGCTGGATCCTAGATCCTCCTTGTATTGTAAAAAAAACATATTGACCTAGAACTTAAAATCCTTCTTTTTTTATTTATATTCAAGTACAAACACTTATAAGTAAAATTATACGCCACAACATATATCTTTTGTTAAAAAACAACATTGTTTCCATGTTTCATAAATAAGAATACGACTATGCCCTTAGGTTGGACTTTAGGGCTTCGAAAGAAACAGTGGCTCAAGGAATACGGAATACCAAAACTAAACTAAATGAATTTTATCTCATTTGCATACAAATGTGTATTCATTATCAATGGTAGGTGGTAACTCACTGCCTTCAAAATTTCGAACGTAAATTAAAGAGTATAATAAATTTGTATACTTTATTCTTGTAAAAAATACTTTGGATTCGTTAATTCAATTACTTTCCAAATATGTTCATGTACAGAATACATATGTACATATGTACATACGTCGTGTGTATTTAATAATTAAATGATAATTGATAATTTATAAAATATTTAAAAAATATGTGTATGTAGGTATACAATGTTAAATATTTTGAAAATAAACTTGAACCCTGTTTATCATTTAAGGAACAGAGATATTTAAAAGCCAAATTAAAAGGTTAAATAACTTTTTGATATTGTTCAAAACAAAATTTTGTAAAATGTTACTATATATATGTACAATGCATATTCATGTATGCTCATATGTGTGTATATGTAGATATTTGTGAGTATTCTTTAGCTTGCTTATAATAACCAAATATTGTTATTATTTTTTATCGCAGAGAATCTAAGTTATTTTGATGATTAAATTCAAATAAATAAATATAATAAACCTTACTGATTCAAAGATGGAAATGTTTTTTTACCGGTACCGGTTGAATATTGAATATTTAGTCTTCTGTTTATACCGGTTATTTTGTTTTGGATAATATTTTTAACTAAATCTATTTGTTTTCTTTTTTATATTGATACAAACAAAATAAATAAAATTAAAATAATAACAGTCATTTCATTATCTTGACGACCACGTGCAAGATAGACCAGTTTTTCCTTTAAGAGCAGGTATGTAGGTAAATTTTGTGAAAGGTTAGATATTTAGTGAAGTCCCTCATAAGCGGTAGCGACAGCACCGAAGAATTTCTGAGCTTATAACGGTTAAACGGTGTCCTGTGTACTTAATAGAAAAATGAAAACTTAGTAGAGAACCTATTGAAAAAAAAACATACAAACAAATATTCGTGAATTTTCTTAAATTTCAGTCCTAGTGCTGTTCACCTGTGAGTTTGTTTCCAAAAAATATTGGCGGGCAGAAATATCAAATGAGTGTTCAAAACTGAAAGAGTTATTACTATGAAAAGTCTTGTTCAAAATATGTACGGAAATGACTGATTCTGATGAGAGGTTTCCTATATGAGAGAGTACACTGTATATTGTTCATATGTAGAGATTATCTCATGTTTGAGATTAATTAATCTTTCGTGATTTAATTTATATTGTTAATGATATGTAATGTTTAATTCATAAATTTGCGTTGAAATATCTTCAATTTAAAATGATAAATTGATGATACAGTTGAAAAAAATTTCACTACGGTGCTATTTATTTAGAATTGGATTATTAAAATAATAAAATATTAAATCAATTCCAAATGAAATCGACGACAGAGGGGTTATTTCATAAAACTGAGTCTTGAACTTGCAGACTTGTAGCTACAATAAATGTAGAAAGTGGTAATTTTTTATTTAATAAAGGATTTTCAACACTTGTTGCTGAAAAAATTCAAAATATTGAAAAGCTTCTAAACTAATGAAAACACGTTACTTTGCATACGAGAAATAATGAATAAAAATAGATAGCTCATCGATCTGTATCTACAGGCTAATGAATATATCGGAAAATAAGATTTAAATGAACAATAAAACGGTTAAAGGATTTTATTATTCAAAGTGTTTGTAGGAGGTTAAGGCATGTTTAAAACCAAAAATGCTACTAAATTCATCATTGCAATTCTGAGAGAATGTGATTGCACTGTCCATTTTTTTAAATATTTGGTAAACTAAGGCGAATTTAGCAATTTTCCATCTCTAACTTTTTCTTCAAAATTAAATTTCCTATCAACTGTTAAACAAAACCAACAAAAAAAATCAAAAATAAAGAATGACTATATTTTCACGAGATTGTGCATACTTTGTCAAATCTAAATCAAGACATGATCATGATGCAAAATGATGATGCAAAATTAAAAAAAGAGGCTGAAAGCATTAATATGACATACTTATACAAACAAAACCCACTTTAATTTAAAACTGACACTGATATAGCAATTCAAACTTTACCATTTCTGAACATAAATAATCATTTTTTGCAGTCTTAAAGACATATTTAACAATCCTTTTAAAAAATATTCTCTATAATCTTACCGTCGCTTATTTGATCACAATCTTGAGTTCGAATATTTTTACGATCTTGTGAAATTTACCATGTGTAGGCTTTCGGGCCAAAAATGCTAAGAAATGATAAGATTGGAGTGGGTATATTTCTGTCAATTTTGAATAAAAATGACTTTCTGAGCATGTCATATTGAGGTGAAAAAGATTTCACATACGCCATAGTGTTCATAGTCCACATTTTCATAAAGAACTCATTTTTTTTTTTGAAATTCATTTTTATTTTTCAATTTTCTTAAAACTATCTTAAAGCTAGACAAAAATTCATAAAAACTAGCATACTTATTAATATCTTAGAACTAACTTTCTGGCCCCAGTCGGGCGCTCTAAGTTAAACTATAATAACTTAATGCTAATGCCTTTCGGCCTAAGAACTATCTTAATACTAAATCCAGGTCGGTTTTATTTTTTACCCAGAAGAATTTACAAAAAACTTGGATAAAGAACTCATCAGTGACATAGTGAAGGCTTTTGTCATATGCAAATATATAAGTAGGTACTTATTAAACATGGAGTTTTTGACAAAAAACACTGTTAACTATATCCAACATGATTAGAGTACCTAATCATAAAGCTGGATTTTTTTACATTTTTTAATGTTTCTACTCTTGTAAAAAATTGATTTGTAGTTACAAGTCTTTACAAATAAGTTACAAATAACTTTTTTGCACAGATCTTTTATGAAAAAGGGAAATACGCCACACAAGTTAATTAGATAGCAAGTCAAGAATACCTGTAGTTAATAACCGAATCTAATTTTATTTTTTGTATGAAACAGAAATTCGTCAAAAATTTACGTGAATCTACTTGAATAAAAGTGTCACAAAGAAAATAAATTCAAAAACTAAAAATGAAAACTTACTTTCAGTGTAGTTGACTGACATAAACTGAAAATGTTATTTCACCTATGAATGAGGAATGTTATCTTAAATGCAAAACTTATCTTAATGGCAGTTTGAAAGAAATATTGGATTTTTGTGTTATGATTTTTTCTGATAAACTATAAATTGGCAAATTTAGAGATAGAGATAACTTCTCTCTCTTGGGGCCGTAACTTGAGCAGTGATTAAACATAAATCAAAACCATTAGACTAAAAAGATTTGTTGTTTTGGCAATTAATAAATTGCATCTAAATAGATTTCAAAAATTGCTCAGAAAAAATTTCCCTTAAATTGATTATACAAATAGTACATATAACTATACTACAAAACTATGACCTTTAAACATACATCAAGTAATTGAATATGACAAAACCTTATCTTATATCTTCTTATCATTGATTGCATTATTATGTTTTTAGATTTTTTTTACTAAATTTTAACAGGAGCTAGAAAGTTGTAAAATTTTATGACACCTGAGGTGAGCACTAATAAAGTTAATGTACCCAGGTACCCAACTATCATAAAGCATTCTCTATCTCTTAAAAACTAATAAAAGAAGACCGAAACTATAAATATACATTTTTGTGTGATTATTTAAGTCTTTAGAAAAGTTATAGTTATGGCAAATAATAATGATGAGCACATATTTGATTAAAATTTTGTTTTAATCAGCGATGTCAATAATTGTCATAATGATGCATGAAATTGAATATATTTTATTTAATTCAATTTTCCGGTTTTAATGAATAATTTTTTTTGGGTTGGTAAACGTGATTTTGAGTGCAAAAAAAATTAACTTGCCAAACTTTAACATTTTAGAAAATAAAAATGCATAATTCAACTGTAGGAACCCATTTTTAAAAATGAGGAACCTAAGAATACTACTATTTAAACAGGAACGTAATTATGTATGATATTTTCAAAACTAGTATAGTTTGTTGAATTGTTTGAATGTACCTTAATGTGTCTATGGATTTAAATAGTTAAAAAACTGACTTAAAAATTTTCTTAATATTAAATGTAAATTTTATATTTTTTAATTTATACCTGTTTCTCGTTTAAATAAATCGGGTTGACAACATAGTAACAGAAAACGAGAATTTTTCGAATACGTAGAATGAAAAGGATCTGACAAACATGTAGACGCCACAAACAGAATGTTAATTTTTCGGTACCGAATAGATTAGGATTCATGCACATACAAGTTATCAGAAATTCAGGACCAATCCATATAAAAGATCGATCAATGTCTATCTTCTTAAAATCATTTTCTTCTAGTGAAACTAAAAAAAATCAGTGGCATTCGGTAACAATTGGTAGTATTCGGTACATATGAAATTTTAAGTGTCATTTTCCATTATACATACATATTACAAACCTACATATCGTCGACTTCGAATGAAAAATGGTTAAGCCCATTTTTATTTTTTTTTATCATACTTTGATTATTTGAAAATTTCTAAAGAATATTCACATACCTATATCAAATCTTATCTATTCTTTCCAGTTGAATAATCATGATGGAGAAGAATATCATTCTATTCAAATTTTACGACCAATTTTTGGTTAATGTTTTTTAGTAAAAACTGGAATAAGCTGTTTTTCACTCTAAGCCAACGATATGTCAATTTTGAGTGAAATATGGGGTTTTAGATTTTTACAATTTGCATCCTTAAAGACATGTAAACCGAAAGATTTAACTAATAGGTATTAATATTTTGATTTAAACTTGGAATGCTTTTAAATTGATAAAAAACGACGAGCCCGTTATGTACCAACAAATTTCATGTTGAAGTAAAATACTTTGAAGATGATTGAGGATTCACTTAATTAAAAAAGTATTTTTGTCATCTTTGTGATCACTATTTTGATAAACCTAAATAAATATTTTCAGTGCATTGAATGAATTTTTAAAATGTTAGTTCTTTTACAAAAAAGCTGTTAACTATTTCAGATGTCAATCAAGATTTATCTTAAGCCTCCAAAGAATGCGTTAATCTCATCGCTCACGATTTAGAATATCTAATTTATTTTATAAACTTGAAAGCATGGGCACATGAAAAAACGCACTTATAGGAAAAGTTCACTAACCTGTTTTCTCGACCATCGTTCTAGTGAGCTGCAAATTTATGTGCCTTGACCAAAGTAGAACAAATGTCGTTCACACTAGCCCGATTTCAAAATATTATATCTCGAAACGCGTTTGGAATTCGAATTCCAGAAGTAGGTAAGACACTTTTAAGTTCAAGCTTCACCCGTTTAGTGGAATCTCCAGCTGATTAAAAAAAAAACGCACAGAAATAAATATACAAACTCTTAGCTATTGAGTGCACTAGAAACTACTTTTCCTAAAACACAAGCCGTAGGTTCCAAGAGTAAAATGTATGTTAATAGCAATTTAACAAAAACAGAAAAAAGAAAAAGAAGAAAGTTTTCTTATTCTCAAGTTCAACGTTGGATATTGGCACTTCAACGGTTAAATTCAAACTAAAAACAAATAAAATAATTGATACCGAATTGGCAGTAAGTTTTTAGACAAATGTATAAACTTTTTTTATTAACAATAACTGATTGAAACCGCAAATTCGCGTGGTAGTGCTTGTGTACTTTCTCGGGCTGTTGGCGCTGTCGCTTTCAAAGTTCGAATGGAAATAAATGAAAACGTTAAGCTACAAAACTGATATAGTGCGCTGACTTCAGACGTAGAGTTGTGTTGAATATTGAACTTGTACGGCTGATGTGCCAGAGAAGGCGCAGACTACCAGACTAGCAGACATCAGGCTCTAATGCGAGCCATAAGAGTTATGCTTAGTTAAGTGTTACCATATATTTGTGAAGACAAAATTATGAGTACAAGAAATATTAGACTATTTATCATTAGTTTATAACTTTATGAGCAGATGGCCAAAAAAGTGTAGGTACTATTTTTAAGGAAAAAATCAATTTATGGTATTCATGTCTGATTGCCTTTATTGGGGGTGTGTTACATTTTATATCATTTTTGGCATAAAATATAAACTGTTTGCTATGTAATAAATAATGCGGGTGTAATTATACTAACCATGGGTCCGAATTTTGTTTCAAATTAGACGTTATTTGTTTGTTAAATTCATCTGAGTTGACAAACAGAAACGGAATTGCAAATTCGAACTTTAAAACATAAAACAACACCTTATAAAATAGAACTGATGGTCACCGTAACCACATAGTAAGTTGTTGGTTAAGGTTGTAGTTTGAAACATAAAAATGTGGTGGTTAGTGGTTTAGTGATGGTTGAATTGCATGCAACCAAATAGTGAATTCCTTGTTATATTTTTCGTTTGTCTCAAGCTGACAAAAAGGTAGAAAGTGAGAGGCCATTGAAGAAATCCCTCTGCTGCGTCATAATAAATGAATGAATCGTATAGGTAAAGTGTTAGGCTGGGGTTTGTTTGATTATTTAAGGCTGCTACTGTTAAAGAGGTTGCGTTATGTTTGAATGGAGTTTGATTGGATGTATTTGTTGTTTATTTACTGGTTATAATATTTGGATTTTATTTACATTCGATCTTTTTAGCAACTTGTTGGCCTTATACACGGTATAGGTATGATATTAAAGTACATATGTACCTACAACTGATAACAATAGAACAAAGAATATAAGAACTTGTAAATTTGCTAATACATTTATATATTTTGAAGTCTAAAAGTATATTTGTTAAAGGGATGATTACACTTGTCAGATTTATGGGTTTTAAACTGTGTTTTTGTATTTTAACACTATAAATGCTTGATAGGGTAATCTTTGAAGTAAAGTTAAGCACCAGTTAAACCTAGCTATCATGGAAACTCATTATTGAAAATTTTGTTCGTCAATTTTGAGGCATTTAGAAAGCAAGAACATTTATTTTTATTATGATGCAGATAAAAAGCTCAAGATTTATTTAGCCTTAAAACGAAATTCAGATAGGCCCAACCCAACACAGAAAATGACTGAATATTTCAATGACCATTTTGGTAAGGTTACTTAATCCTTTAAATAATAAAACTCATTTTATGTGAAATGCTTGGACAAAATTAATTTTTTTGTTTGCCAGAACAAAATAATTAAGGTAAGAGCTTTTGTTTTGACATCAGAATAATCACTGATTTTACTTCTTAATAATTTCAAGATTATTAAAATTTTCTATGATGAATATAAATGATAGCTACAACTGGGCCTTTTAAGGTTATGAAAGGTCCACATTTTCATCGCAACTTCCATAATTCATATATGAATATAATCATAAATAAATCAATATTTTTGTATAGATATGAATGAGATAAATAAATTTGGTGGTAGTTTATGCAGAACCAGGGCCTAGTGACTTACAACTGTTAAACATTCCTGGGTGCGTATTGTTGGCAGAAATGCAGGGACCTACAATTTCAGCTGAGTCAAAACCATTAGATGAGAAGCACTTATGACAAGTGTACTCTTGGAGGATTTGTCAGCTCCTCGCAAGAGACAGTACCTCGGAAAAAGCATTTGTTTTTTGGTGGTAGTGACTCGAAATCGAATGCAGATGAAGATCTTCTGCATGACGGTCCAACGCATTAACCATTAAGCTACGGGGTTATTCATTATGATAGATCTTCCAAACGACTATCAAAATATTAATAATCAACTAAAAGCCTAGCCGATTCGACCCCTGATTTTGCAGAGTTTGTTTATTACTGAAATTCAGAAAGTTGATTTTAGTGAATAATAACTTTTTTATGAAAAAATTAATTTTAGCCCTTTGGTTTTAACCAAACAAAAAAATTCCCTTAAAGGTAGTCTTCTACCTTTACTATAGTTGGCTTTTTTTTTTTGTTGGTATGAACAATATTTTTACTTCATATTACAAATACAAAATTGTACATTTTCTCATAAAAAAAATTCACATTTATTCAACCAAAACATAAATTATAATGAAATATTGTCCTACGAGTAAGTTTAAATTTTTCAGACCCAAATAAAATATTAATCGTTGATTTGCTTTTTGGTTTTTCATTTATTCTTAAATGTTATTTCTTAAAACAAATTGAATTGGTATGCGGTTTATTAAAATAAACAAACAATGACAAGTATTTGGAAGCATCAGTTAAATCAAATTAAATTAATTTGTTTTTAAATAAAAAAAAATCTGTATGAATGTTTTTTTTTTCAAAATAAGGACTTCAAATTAATGATCTAGACTTTTCTTGAAATAAAAAAAAACAGTTTGAATTGTCACTGTCAGCAGCGCAAACAAGGGATAAATGGTGTTCTGAAGAAAGGAATATCATTTCTCTGAATATGTTTTTCCAATTACTGGTGGTGTTCACATTGGGCTTACTCCTCCGACCATTTCTCCAACAATGGACCCCAAATTTCACCATTTTACCACTAGCACATTTTAACAATGCGTAGCTTTTGCCACATCTTATTTGAATCAATCGTCCGATTAACGAACTAAGTTTTGTTTTGTTATTAATGCGAAGTGAAATCCTTATTAAATTAAAACATCAAAAAGTTTCGTGCAAGGCTTACACAAAAATTAACTTTGTCGTATGTGGGGCTGTTATAAAAAATAATAAAATGTTAGGGACTTAAGTATTTTTTTTTAACACGAACATTTTATTTTTGTTGGAAGTGAATAAGGAAGGTGTGACCAAAAGTTTTATTTTTTTCATATGCAATGACAATGCGTAATAAATAAGAAGACGTCCTTTTCCTTTAAACAGCAGGGCTAGCTAGAATTTATAAATAAAATTCAAACACACTAGATTTTTTCTCTTAATGTTCCTATACATAGAAATAAGTTTTGATATATGTAAAATAAAAGAGTTTTAGATGTACCTCCATTACGTGTCGCTATTATCGAAACAATTTCGAAAAAGTAAAGCTGGAATCTAGCTCAATTAATAAAGATTAAACGTTTTCTTATTTAATTTAAAAATTTGATGAACATTGTAAAAAATAAGAATATTAAATAATTATTTGAAAAGTATAAATTCTCATAGTTACGGTAATTTGTGGTTTTATTCATAGGAAAACTATTTTAAAACAAATACAAAACTTTTAACTTGATAAATCTTGCTTACAATCATATCCCATTAATAATTAGAAAATAAAATCATGACAGGAAATGATAATTTTTATTTTTATTTAATTGACTAGTTATTAGTTAGGTGATCATCTTTAATGCTTTAAAATATCTGTGATATAATCATTAAGCTCAAAAATTCACTTTTAATTTCAGCCATTATACCTATCTATGGAAAAATTTAAAAAAAGGTTAAACATGCAATACGACAGAATATGCAGTTGTCTTGAAGTTCTAATTACTTATCGAAAACAATATTAATTTATTTACGTCACACGGAAGTGCAAAAAAATTTTTGTATCCAACAAAATTAATTGTCTTTATTAGATTTGTCAACTTATGTATATTATGAATAAACACGAACAACACAATCAAGCTTAATGTTTAAAGTAATCAAAATATTTAAGTTGTGAGTAATATTAAGGAATGCTCTTCTATAGTCATTACTTTTTTCTAGTTGAAAGATTGGTTGAAGTAAATTTCCTTTAGAATAATATATCGGATTTTTCAGGTAAACTGTGTCTTGCGAGGAACTGGTTAATCTTCTTAGATTATCTCTTTTCGTGACGAAATGCTTCTCATTAAGGCTTTCCGTTCCAACAAAAAATTATAGGTCACCTCCATTTTTACCAACGCAACGATATGAACATAACTCACATAGTAATGGTTTAGAGCTTTAAGTCATAAGGCATTTATTCTTCACTAGCTCAAAAGCCAGGAGGGGCAAATGGCTCCTTGCCTTTTCAACCCTCCGCATATGCAGCCGTGGAATAATTTCATAATCAGCCTCAGAAACTTTTGATTTGTTCTCTAATACGTTTTGGAACATGGCTACTAGAAAACTTATTTGAATGCCTTTTGTCAGTCTTTCAGAAGCAACTATTTTTTTGACAAAAGTTGGCAGAATAAAGAAAATTAAAATCACCCAAGAAGTTTAGATTCAATCCTGTAGGTGAAAGGTTATTAATTTCATATCGTCGGTTGGTTCAAAGAAAAAAGTCATTAAGTGCAGAAAAAAAAGGTTCAAGAAAATTAAATTAAAATGCATTTTTTTAATCCAGGCCGGGGACTCTATTTCAAAATTTACGGAACGTGAATATTCAGCTTCAAAAATTTGTTTCAATTCAATTTACTTCAAATGTGTTTTTTGTTAGTTAGTGAGTTTTACCTTTGAACCGAAGATATATCAAAGACTAAAATAAAAATAAATAATCTTACGATCATAAATTAATTTACTAAGAAATTAGTCACGTTCGCTCTTCTGTGGCTCTTCCTGCAAATTCAAAAACATAATTAAAACGAAATGAAAATTTATTCACCGGATATGGACTGTAATTTTTGTCTTATGAATACAAGTTTTGCACTATGAACAAAATTTTGGCAGGACTTCAGAAGTTTTACAATTACTTATTAAGTCTAATTTAATAGTTGAAGAAATCAACAAAACTAACACAAATTAAACAACAAAAACCTCACGTAACATTGAATAGTTAAAGTTTTTCTACAAAAGCTAATTAAGAACAGAATTAAAAACAATAAATATGTTGTGTGTTGTGTCCTTAAACAAAATATAAGTAGCATAGACGCACCCATTTAAAAAAAAAAAAAACAAAAATAACCTTGAGCTCGATAATTAGTAATGCACATTAGCGGTATCTTATTCTATGTATGACGATTTGAAACAATTCAAAATTTAACAATCAATCTATTTGTCGGAAGTAATCGTGTAATGGCGGTGGATGGTATAATGTTTGCATACAATTAATGGGATACAAATTAATTTAAGAACTTATCGTCACCTAGCAAATATTGCGCCTATTTTTCAATATCCAACTCTACGAACGCACCCATATCATTTTGTCCTACCTTTTTCCTTGATTGTTTTAAAGCCAAGGAGAAGCAAGACCAACAACCAATGATAATGAGGCAGAGCTCTCATTTAGTCATTTCTCTTATCAGATAAATAAAAACAAGCAACCCAAATCCCAATCACTCTTTTTTGTAATATTTTCTACTACTCTTACTGCCCCACCTATCTTATTAATCATAGATTTTCTTTTAAATTCAACTAACGAAAAATAACTGTCGTTCGAAAAACTGCTCCTGACATTGGAACGGTATGATTCCTCTATTAATTAATCCTGAAAGGAGGGAGCTATAATTAAAAACAAGAAAACAGTCGTTGTGATTTAAATGAGCTACAACTCTTCTTCTTTTTTTCTCCATCACTTTACTTCCGTGGCGGTCGTGAAGAACCAGGTAAGTCAAGTAACCTGAAGTGAATTATTATTTTATATATAATTCTGCAGTAAATAGCAACATTTAGCGACATTGTATCCTTCTGTAAAACTTTCCTACTACTTCTGAAAACATATGATGAAAACTTTTTTCCACACTGGTAAGGTTTTGTGAATGAAAAAAAATGTCCGTTATTTGTTTGTTAAAAAGTAACTTTTTCCATTTAAGTATTGTTGTAATTTGGAATTGTATAAAATGTTTTGCCAGATCTGAGCTCCTTCCATGAAGTTGTTATACAATATATTACCAGTTGTCTTAATCAATTCCTTAAGGTTTGGCCTTAGCAACTTCAGTTGTCCATAACTTGTAATCAGCAAATTAACTCCACTTTGTTGCCGGTTTCTTTCACTCTTGAACCCTCCTTCAGTCTTCAACAAATGCTTCAGTACTACTTTTGGTATTCTTTGTTTAGCCATTGTAATTGCTCTTGTATTTTCATTGTAAAATGAAATGAAGCTAAAGAGTATCCAGAATTATAAGAGGTATACCAGTCACTAGGTTTAACATATTTATAGTTTGGGCAACTGCTGGGTAATCTAAAAAACCTCCTGGTAAAATAACGGAGTAACTTTTTAACTGCTTCGAATGATCTGTATTCCCTAGCTTATGCTCCATAGAGTAGAATGGCAGTTACTGTTTCTCTAAATATTGCTTGCTTTGAGGTTTGCGAAATAGTTTTCTTATTTATACAAGTGACTGCCCCAAATAGAACAGATAGCTAGTTTTGCTTCAGCAAGTTTGACTTTTAGATGATTTTTCATACTAGCGTTTGATTTTATTCATACCCCAGATAATAATATTTGCACTTCAGATTCCTTGTTGCAGTGAGCTTAGAGCAAGCTGCAAACCTACAATCAGAGGCTCATCATAAGTGAATGTGATAGTGGTTAGTAAAAAAATGCGTAATATCGGGTTTTAGCTGAACCTTTTTCCCGTTTTCTGTGCTATAGTTTTCCCTTTTTCCCTTTCTCTGGCATCCCTGCATGGACCACATGTTGTTTTTGTTCTTGAGTAGAAATTCTCTTCTCTTAGTGGTACTTTACGATATATCTGCTGCCTTCTAAATACCTATCAGTATCAGTAATTTGACTGGTCGCTTGTTGTTCGTTGATGGGGTTGTTTATTGGTTTCATTGCGCATTTGCCCAACCTTAAAACTTAATTGCACAAATAACTTTTGCCTCTTCCTGAATTTTACTAAACTAGGCTTTCATAATTATTTATTTCAAAAATTGTGGTACAAATTCGTTTATACATAGCAATGAATGTATTTTGCGTAAATCGATAGATTTAAGAAATCTTCTTCACCACGCAAGGTCCTTGCACGCGAAAAAGAGTAGGCAATTAATCTTTGCTGGTTAGCTCTTCTTCAACTGTGACCAAATATCGTGTCAACCATGACTTATGAAATAGATAAAAAGATCTAATCTTACGACAATCACTTTGGTTAACATGCAAACTAAAAACCTTTGCTAAAACAGGTGACAAACTATTGAACATTAATATTCATAGGTGTGTAAATAATTAATTAATTTCCTGTTATCTTTCTTACAGAGAAAACCTGACAGTGTTTACTATTTTACTTCATGGTAGGTACTTTTTTCAGTTAAAATAAAAAAGGATGTCAAGGCTGACAAAAATTTTAACTATTCTAATTTTATTTTAGAGTAGTTTTTTTTTGTTGAATAAATCTCACCTATAACCCTAACTATTCAATATCCACATACTCGTAGGTACTAGGCACTTATTTCAATCAGTTACATATTGTACGTATGTATGTTTATGTGTATGCTTCTTTTTAACAAAAATATGAAATATGATGTATCAATCATTCAAATTATAACAAGTTAATAAAGAAAGCAAAAACGCTAACTCGACAACTTAGATAAATTGTTTTACAGTGCCGGATTGTCCATAAGGGTAATATGAAAAATTCAAGTTCGTTTAAACTTAATTTTAGCTCAGGTTTGCTAAAAGGAATATAACGTAAATGGCTCTAAAGAAAATAAAGTATAATATTTATTTACCTTTTTTAAGTGTTACTTAAAAATAATCTGTTAAGAAGAAATTTCGTTTTCGATTTTTTCTTTTGAACCCGAATTTGGGGAATTAGGTTTTGTTTATATTTTTTTTTTAACAATACTTCAAATTGGAACAAAAACAGCAAATGCGACTTTCTTGGTCCCCCACACACGAGCTGATCAGTGATGAAACTTCTTGAAGCCCACACGAGCAATAAAATTTAAAACCACAAAATATGAGTTCCAAAAAGAGAAGCAACAATAAAATCACATTTTGTGCAAATTTTTTAAAAATATTTTGATATAGTATGAAATTTCATACAGTTTGCCTCAAAAGAAAAATTGATTTGACACCGATAAAGCCTTGTTTTGATTTGAATACATACGAGTAGCTTTCGTGTCGGTCAAAGAGTACGAATCGAATTCAAAACAAGTTTAAAAGCAATCCCATTTGATGCAGGTCCTAAATATGTTAGAATCATTAACGTAGGGCCTTTTATGACCTATTCCACCCCTGATAGTTAAATTTAGTAACAAAAGCTTCATAATCTTGACTCTTTTATTCACGGTCAACAAGCTTTTAAAAATTTGGACAAATTGGTTAACTTGAATGATGGGAGTTTTTTTTTATTCAATAGATTTGCATGGCTGAAAAAGTAGGCTAAAATTCGAACACCTACTGCAAATAATAGCCGTATATGAACAAGAAGGTGGTGAAATTATAACTACCGTATTGTAGCTTGTAGATATCCAATTTTATTTGGCTAGAGGGTATTTTTTATTTTAATAGACAAAGTTAGTTTACTTACTTTACTTTAATGTTTTTTGTTGTGGTTGCGTACTTTAAATTGACTCCAATTGCTTGTTTTCGATTCGTATGAGCACTTGTTGCGTTCTTTTTTCTTTTTATTTTTTAACAATTTATTGTTTCGCAAACATTTTTAAAGCATTGTTTTTTTTTCACTGTCTGAACGTTCAGCGAAAGATTGGCATTATGCTTGTTTTGATGTTGATTAATGAGTTAAGTTCAAATTATCACGCTTTCTTGAAGAAAACCAGGAGCAACTGTTGTAAGGTCTTATTTGATAGAAATATAAAAGCATTCTCATCAATTATATTATTTAGAACTTGTTTGTTTACCAGTTTAGAGATTTTGCTGTAAACTCGTAGGTTTTGTTACAAAAATACGATAGAAATGTTTTAAAATTTGAGCAAATGATAAAACTTTAATATCAGAATGGGTGTTCTTTTGTGGCAAAGATAAACACCCATTTAAAGGATTACACGATCGTCCTTCCCAGTCCAAGCTGACTATTCCCCCTTTGGTGGCCAAATTTAAACCACCGCGGTGCACATGTCCAGTAAACAATCATCCAACCCGTACGTAAAAGAAATGCAGGATCTGAGGAAAAGAAGCAGTCTTTTGCGTCAAGTTAGCCATCGCAGATCTCTCCCGATCATTGATACACAATTTTTTTTTTGATTAAAATTGAATGGCATGTGCATGACCTGTGTTTTAAACAGAACAGCACTACGTGTTACAAATTTGATGCCACAAAGGACATTCTGCATGAACTATTTGAAGAAATATTGAAGTCGATACTGCGCAGTTGACCGATAAAATCAATATCAACACTACTCCGGCCATTGACCTCTCGGATACATGCCACGGTGCGGAGATGCTGTGGGCATTTCAATGATGACATTTTTATTCCATACATAATAGCATATACATTCAAATAAAAAAGGAATTTGTTCATACCTCAAAGAAGCTCTGCTTTTATTTTATTTCAACATCAACCCACCATGGTAAAAAAACCTTTATTATTCATATAAACAAGAGCTATGATAATAGTTATATTAAGAAATGTTTGTTTTTTACATCCTTGAACAGGAGAACATCGAAAGCGCACGGTGCTCATTCAAGGTAGGTGAAGACCTCACTTATTCCAAAAAGGATATATACCTATTGTCGGTTTCATAACATCGCTATATGATTCTGAGGCATGTACCTTTCCTGTGAAAGGTGGTCGAAGGAAAAATAAAAATATGAACTGTAAGGGCTGCGTACAGTGGCACTGAGCTAGCCAAACATTAAAACTAAAGTTGGCCAAGCCATTCAATCCATTTGGCTCGGTTGGATTTCAGATTGGCTGAAAGTCCAAAAATCCACACACGACCGATTTTGGATAGGCACGGGCCATTTGGCTCTTTGGCTCGGCCGTGTATGGCCAGCTTAACTCCAAGGAATGTGGCAGCTGGTTCATTTAAGATAGAATAAACACTCATATGTTTCAGCTCCAAGTTCGAAAAATTGAACCTATGTTCAAAACTGGCTTGTGAAGCTTGTTGATGAAGACCTAGGTCCACCCCAACCATGACTCAACTGTTTTACAATGCTTGTCATCAACAAAATGCAACCATTTAAACACTATTCACTTGCAATAATAATTTTTAAAAATAAATTCGTTTGCAAATAGTCCCATGGGACCACATATTGACTTTAAAAAAATTGCAATGAACATTCATTTTATACAGAAACAGACATCAACGTCCTTTCATCATTTATGATTACTGTCTTTTTTCGCAAATAAGGAAATATGATATTCTTTTTAGAATTCAACGAACGCATTGAAAAAACTAATCCGATGAAGATGATTAATGTAACCTTCGACAAAAAAAATTGTGACTGGTTTGATAGAAAGACCAAATAAAGTATTAATGATGCTGCACCTTAAGCACCTTCCTTAATGATCTGATCTAACTCCACCTCATTGGAATTTCCACTGCAAATCAATCATACATTTAAGTAACGTTTTCAGATTAAATTTTTTGTTTTTTAAAAAACCTGGCAAGTCACTGTGTACCAATCTCCCTTTTGCAGGATGCATTACATGCCAAACAAAATCAATTAAAATTCCATGTCAACGTTGTTAACAAATCAAAAATGAAGAAGACCTGGTTTTTTCTCACTTTTGATTGTTTTTTTTTTTTTCACAAAACTGCATTAAAATATAAGAAAATCCGCAATGTGCCGCAAATAATTTTCTATCATTTAAAATACTTTTATGCAGTTGTATAAATTTATTAAAATCAGCACGCTTTTTTGCGTGTTTTGAATAGTAATATTCTTAAGCTGTGATTTTCTTTGCATTTCAGCTACAAGCAATTTTTACTATACCTGTTTTGCATCAGTAATATTTTTTGCGTTTTAGAACTTAGAGTAGTTTTGTTTTCAAATAAAATTATATCACCTTCGGTTTCACACATTTATCTCTTTCCTGAATTTGAAGCTGCTTTGGAAGAATAGAATGATTTTATCGGAATCAAAACTGTATGCAAATGGACAATGTGAAATCAGGAATTAAGAAACTTTAATTTATATCGAGTAATCAGATTAAAGCTAGCTAACATCATGTTGATTTTAAGGTTAAGTTTTGAATCAAGCTCATTTAAATCAAGATAAGGATTTAATGGTCTTGTTTTTATCTATCATATACCTGGCCTGATTATTAACTACTTATTTTTCCCTAAAAGCCATTTTTCCATTAAGAGTGGATTTCAATTGATAATTTCAATACAAGTTTGAAAGAATATTTCGGTTTTAATTGTCTTTGTGAATTGGAAACACATACAGCTATTCTTTAGGAGTCAACAGCAAATTAAAAGTGAGTGAATGAATAACCAAAATCTGAGTATGAGGGCTTATAGGAACATGGTACTGTGATATCAAATACCAAAGTCTGGCATGTTTTGAAAGGGGTAAGTAATTTCAAAGACCCAATTCCACCATTATATTTTCTGGATTACAAACATTTCAATTTATTTAAAAAAAAATCAATATGATGCTCTGTCATTTTGCCTTAGCATAAACACCTAAATCATGACGGTTTGATAAATAGAATTCATGATATAACAATTTTCTTCGAGCATTATCACCTTTTTTTTTTGGAGATTTAAAGCAAAACCAAAATTCAACAAAATAAAATCTACAGAAAAATGCTGATAAAGCTAAAAAAGCGTATATCATGAATCCTATTTATCGGATCGTCAATATAAAAGTCTTCAGGGTAACGGAAATTGGCATATACTCCCAAAATTTGTTGTCGGCTCATTTAGTATATGTATGTACAATTTTAAAATTTGTTTAAAATCGACAGAAACAAAACTAATAAAAACACATCCAGAAAAAAATTGCGTATAATTTTCAACAGCCTTTTATTAAGGTTAAATCATTGTGCTCATCAGCAAATCTGTTTTACACACAAGAACCACATTAGTCACATGAAGGAGAATATGATAAGATATTGTAGCCGCTAACGACTCACTCATGCACAGTAGGAACTTTTACAACTCGCTAGTCAGCTGACTTGTCTTCTAAGAAGCGAGTAAAGCCGAAAGTGATTTGACAGCTAACCAACTCGTACCTAACTCCCTTGTCAGAATTTGATCATGTGACTTGACGGTTAAATTTATCAAAACATGCAAATTAAAACACTTAACATGTTAAAAAGTTCATATTTAGGTGTTTATTTCAATAAAAAATTATGGTCAATTTTAAACCATCAACCCTGTTTCTTGCTAAAACAATTAAAGTCAAAAACATTTTTTCACATTTAATTTAACAAACTGTAATATTTTTGACATTTCAATCTCTCAAAACTCATATACAATATTGTACCCAAAAAACAGTCCGTAAAACTTGTTAATTTAATAACAAATTGGTTTTTATCGATGTCTGAAAAATTCTAATTATTTGACTAATGAGGTTCTTGCAATGACTGATGACAATGATTGTAATGCGCATTTTTGTACGTTAATTTATCTAAGAAAACTACTAAAATTAATAAGTGATTTTATTTGATCAGTTACTAAAAGTGTGTAGTGTGTAATCAGTTAAACGGATTCAATTAATAAAAAAACAAATACATCTTTGGTTTACCCTATGTTTCGCCGGCTTTTTTCCGGTTTCCTCAGGGGTTTCTTTATTTTATGTTTTTGAAAAATTGATTGTTTTTTTTTCTTACATTTTATGAGAGAATTAACTTGATTTAACAATTAAATAAATTAAAAAATAAATAAATTAACATTTAAGACCATTAGAACAACACAAATTAAAACTAGTATCACTATTACTAATAACAGTATTAAAATGTTCAATGCGCTGCAATACTGCCTTTTGGAACTCAGCCATTCATGAACCAATATTTGGTTCGTTGATTTAGTGTCCACATTAAAACTCAAATTGTATCTTATCACATATATAGGTGTGGAGAAACTGTTAAATCTTAGTACTAAACCACATACTGAATCCTAATTATAAAATTTTGTTAATTTGTCATGATTATTTGCTTGGTCTGTACTGTTATGAGAGTTTTTCCTAAAACTATGCAGTGATTCAATGATATTTGAAAAATTTAAATGAAATTTAAACTATGCCTTTGTGCATAATATGGATTCCATCTACCAATCGAATGAGTGTATTTAATGAATTACAGAAAAGAAATGTATATTGTTATTTCCGCCCGCAATCTACTTAATGGAATTTTTATAATGACATCAATAACACTAGTCCGAGGTATTTTATAGTTAATTTATTTCATGTGTGTGATTCACTTGCATATAATTAATGGAAAACGATTAGATTACCTGCATTAACGGATATTCATTATTTTGTGTGTATACATAGTATAGGCATAACAGACCTTGTCGAAAAAAAAGAAAATGATCGTGATAATTGTCACTGTCATTCTTCTTAATGTGGTTAATATCATCACTGATTTCTCATACAGGTACATACATTGTGAATACAATATAAATTACAAGGTTTTGTTTTTTTATTTCATGTATTTTGGTGCTACTATTGAAATTATAAAATGCTAAGGGTACACATGCGACGGCGGAAAGTCATCGTAAAAGGAGAAAAGTTTTAAACTTCATAAATCTATAAAATAATTTCATACAAATTGTGACAGATTTACGAGGAAACCAGAGTCAATAAAAATGAAACATATGTGAATTGAAAAGGAAAGGTAACAAATAATAAATATAAAATTTTGTTCTTAAAAAGTTATCCCCGACACTGGCTATGGTATATTTCATATTTAATAACTAAGTGTTTTTTCATGAAAACAATATTGATAAAGAAAAGACACATACACCTACAAAGTTATGGATTAGTAGATATTTATTACAAAAAATACAAATCGAACAGTTCGAATTGAATCCGAACTCGAATTGAAAACGGAAAACAAAAAGAAACCCCAATTGAAAACGTCATTTCATTCGTTGTTCCAAACTTCTAAATGTTCGGCAAAACGAATGGATCCACAATCCGTCATTTTTTTACGTTTCAACTCCAGTATCTCTTTGTTGGGCGTTTTCAATCCGTACAGATTCAATTCGGCCGAATATCAGAACAACCATTATATACTGAATTTCCATGACTTTTGAATACCCGTTGCATATATGTTTCATGTGATAGATCCTTTTTGTAGCTATAACAAGCTGTCATGATCAATAAAGACAGAATCTGGACAGCAATCGATTGATGTTCTGGGGCTGGTCGTGTTCACTGCTAATCATATCTTTTATCAATGATTATTGTGACAGTTAAATCTTCGAATGTTCTTATTTACTAAAATTTAGTAAATGAAGCCATTGTATGTTGTTTTCAATATTGGTTAATTAGCTCCATTCAATCAGAACCTGAGAAAAAACTTATTATACAGATTCAAACCAATGTGAACAAACTGGCTCAAAGATAACCAAACAAAAACTTTAGAAAATCGAAAAGTTGTGTGTTGTAAAAAGTAAGTATTCGCCTCAGTACACAAATCAAAATTGAAAGTGTCCGTAATTAAAATGGCTATTTGTTGACAGCCCCTCAAATAACACGTAATCAAAACAACATAATATTTTGAAATTTGACAAGTAAATTGACCTCTGGATCTGCCATTTTTACCGATTTGAATAAAAACTAAAACGCTTATGATATTGCTTTTAATATGTGTAGTGTACCTACTGTGAATATTCGCTATATGACCCATTTACCGCTTGAATATCGCTTTTTATAACTACGAAAATTATTTAGCTGGTTTTTGATTTTCAAAAATTTCTACGAAGGTACATAAATTGAAGTACTGAATGAAGAATTCCGTGTCTGTTTAAAAAAAGCACTATGCATGGTTAATTCACAGCTGATCATGGAGGAATTCATCAAATACAATCTCAGTCAAGACACATCTTTTTTTGGTCAAACAAAACAATTAAAGTTAATCTTTGTCAGAATATATGAAATGTTATATTTTCGTATGAATATACTAATCCAACGAGCTTAATTTCAAAGTCGCCCAAGTTTCTTAATATTTTGATGTTTCGAGTCAAAATCAGATTTAACATCTTTGATATGGTTACCTATTATTCTTTTGTTTAGTAAAAATAAAGCTTTTATCTCGTTTTTGTAGTAAATAGTAGTTACAAATGCCTAAGAAATATGGCGTATGTTGTATGTACATACATACAAATTATCATGATTCTTTTAAAAGTAGATACCTACCTCTGCAGACAAAACAAACTGACGCAACTGCCAAACTAACGTCCATAGATCCTACAGAAAAATTTTAGGAAGAATATTATTTAATTTTTCATATATACATTGTTTCTAAGGCAAAAGTTATTAGATTATTTCATATTTTTTTTGTTTTTGAAAAAATGTGCACCTCCTCCAGAATTTGCTGCAAAAGACTCATAATAACGGCTTAGTCAATTTTGTTCAGTTCTATCTTTATAATAAGAAAATCAAACGAGAAATTAATTTTTTTAGCAAGTGCTTCCTTTATCCATGACCATGAAATATTTTCCATTTCATCTCATGCGTACGTGTTATGGAGTAGCGCATTTTTTGTTTTACTTTTTCGTTCTTACCCTCCTCGCCTCATAAGGGAAAAGAAATAAATATATACAAGAACTTAAATAAACAAAGCCATTTAAAAAAAAAGGAAATTTATGACGTATACAAAACGAAAGCAAGTTATCTAACAATAAAAAAATAATAAACAAAACAACAAACAAGGAGATCAAAAAAAATTCTTAAATTCACTACCCGAAGCTATGCAAAGTAAATGCATACATGAACCTAAAGCAGAAAAAGCGAAAACCAAACCACAAACCAAGGTCATGCCCATTTAAAAACAAAATATTATCAATTTTTTTGTATATATCAATTGAAAGTTTTTTTTTTTAATACATAGTACGATTGCGAAAACCGATGGTGGACCATTATTTGGATCGAAAATTAAAAAAGGTTTGTGTTATGAGGGGAGCAGCTATGTGCTTATAGCTATATAAACTTAAACTTCCAGCCCTTTCCTCTTATTTTGATTTCCTTTTTAAGATCTATCCTCCCTACACAACCTTATTCATATGCGCTGTAAATTTATTCATGCGCAAATTTTAGTAAACAAAATTACCAAACCCAAAATTCCTTATAGTATGCTTATGAGGACTTTTTTATTTACTTTCAATATGCGTTTCATTATTTGCTTTATATATATTAGTGTCAGCAAAATAATAAATCAAACTGAAAAACACAATAACATCATCAGCGTCACCAAGACAAATCTGCAATTCGAGTTGCTCAGTTCCCGATAACCGGTGCCTGGTACTAAATTTATTATTGTTGTTTTTTATTCAACTGAATTCATAGTTAGGTATGCTTCCAATTCCACCTTTTAGTTTAGTTTAGTTCTGTTGGGCTGATCGTACCAATATGTCAATTACAAATTTGCTATATACTATTTATATAGCCTTTAAATATATATACTATGCACCAACCTGTAAACACTTACCAGTATTGCATCGCATCACATCAGTGGAGCATAATCTTTTTTAATGCTAGAGAGCCAAAATTGATAAATGGACTAGCTTCAAATTTGGTACACAATGATTACTTATGTGGTCTGTAACTTCCTAAGGGAATTTTCAATTCAGTTCCTCTACAATACAAGGATTTTAGTTTTCTAAAATTTCGGAAACGACTTTAACCATTTTGATAAAACTCTATAAACAGTTTAAATAAGCCTATTTAATTTTTGGCTATTTTTGAAAAATGTTTTGGCTACTTCCGTATATCCAATTAAAATATCGAAAATTTACATTAGTAAAAATCTAAATAGGTACCAACTTTAAAACAAATTTTATTTTCACTGTATTTCCCTAATGCTATCATTGTATTATAAGCTTATTCAAAACAAAGCCACTTTATAGCTTTGAACCACAGACCAAATTCCTTTCTTGTCCTATTTATTAAAATAGGAATGTAGATACTCCGATTGATGTTGATACCGATTTATCTGTTGTTTATTTATTTATAGGGCAAGACTTAGACTTCATACTTGCCTATTTATAAAAGTGATACCAGTTCTTTACAAGTTTCTCTGGGTGCCTAAAGTATCCTCATCAATGAACAAGTGGGGTCAGTCATTAATATGGCTGGCCTAAATATTCTAACGAGTGGCAACATTATATTATAATCTTATAAAGCACAGAAATGATGAAATATATTTTTTGATCAGTTTTTTTTTTTGGACTTGAGGCTCATGTATATTTCCATGCAAAGAAATTTTCAAAACAATTTTCTATTAGGGCAAAATATTGTATAATGTTCAAATTGAAATGAAAAAATAAAATCTGATGCAAAATTTTTTGCTGTCAGACAAAACAAAAGTTTCTTTTTCCATGACGATTTTTTGTTTTAATATGTTTATGATTCAAAATAAGAGACCAATCATAATATCTAACCTTTTTTCGGTGTTTTTGGGAAAACGTACTTTTGTTTTTTAATTGTTCCAAAAATTAAGAAATATTTGTACGTCAGGTTTTCAACTTGAAACAAAAATTCACAATTTTTTTCAAAAATATTAACTTTAAAATTTACTTTCTCAGAAACTTTTCACTTAAGCTTCCGTAAGTCACGTGTACCTCACAGGTGCACTATATTTTGGCAGCGAAGTCGTGCAGAGTGGTTTCGCACCCTTTCTTTCGTATACCCACCTGAATTCCATTGTTCTCGTGATGAGTACTACCATGACAGGCGTCCTTATCACTTCCGAGGTGCAACAGACCTATTGTGGTTAGTTTTGCAAATGTATGGTTTTTAATATTTTTATGTTTTTTTTAATACGTATACGTAGAGCCACATGAAAAAGAAAATTTCAAAATAAAAGTTTTGGTTTTTTATTTGCTTTCATTTCGTTATTATATTAAGGGTATTCATGCAATGTCGTAAGTTTACAACTTGTGTAAAATGATAAGTTTACGCAAAGTTTGCATGAACGAACTTTTTTATACATTTGATTAAATGCTAGGTAATTCAATCAGAGTAAGAGTCATAATGACGTTTGGGTAAGTTTAACCAGTTTGGATAATCTTACGCAGAAAAATCCTTTGATAAGTTTAACCAAATTTTGTAAATCATTTCCTATAAAAAGTTTGACAGTTCATTAACCAAAAGATAAACTTAACCAATTTATAAACTTATCCAGGGTTTTACGAAGTTACATGAATATCCTTATTATTTATTATTATTTTTTTAATCAATTAAATTAAGTATTCATATACTATTTTTACTGCAAAATAAAATTACGAAAAATAAGTAAACGTTAAAGGCATTAACAAACAAGCCATCAGCCTTATTCATACATTAAAAAGTTGCAAATTTTCTATTTTAGTTTTGATTAAATTGATATACTCGTACCTACCAAAAATATTTTTTTTTTTCAAATTTTACTTAACACTTTAGAATTTTTAGGAGTTCTATGATTTTGGTTGGTTATATGGTTTAACATATTTTTTTTCTTTCTTAGTCTTTATGTGCTATAAAATATATAATTCCAAGCAACTTGAACAGTTAAACTATAAGAGCAAGTACTTGATTAATACCTACTAGCACAATGACAAATTTTTCCAAATTTGCACGAACGAATTTTAAACCCACCAATTTGGCGAAATTCACTCAGTGTGCGTCTGAACTTAGGAAAAAAACAACCCCCCCTTCCCGCCACCTTTGTCTTTGTCCATGTCAAATGTAGTGGACAATGATTAGAATCGAAAATCAAAGTTGGCCTGCATAACATATTTATTATGAGAAGAGAATGTGCTAGCTTAGCTATAGATATAAACATCGTCCCCACTCCTTTTTCGTTTTCCTTTTTTAAGTTCCATCCTCCCTATATGCACATCTAATTTATGCATGCTAAAAATTCAAAATTCTTATTTACTTAATATACGTTACTATGCTCAGTATTATACAGGGTGATTCAATTAAGGTGTGATAAAAAGATTAAACGTTTAAATAAGGTCGAAAAAATAGAATTGTAGAATGGGGGGTCTGTTCGCCCGCTTAGACAGAAAGGGCAATTTTGTACAAAATCGACTTAAAACAAAAAAGATATTGAAAAACATCCTTTCATGTTTGGTATAGCTAGAAATCCCATATCTTATTTTATTTTTAAAGTTCTTTTAGTGAACAGTTATGAAAAATTATGTTCACACCATAAAAAAAAAAAAATAATAAAAAAAATTCCAAACTAGGTACTTGTTTTATAAATGTTACATAATTAAGTACTATTTTCGTTTTCAAAATTCAATGAATAAATAAATTCGTATTCAAAATGCTGAAAAGTGTGTGGTTTTTATCATACCTTAGATGAATCACCCTGTATTAGAGTTGACGAAATAATAATTCACAATACACACATCTCCGAATCAAATCTGCAATTCGAATTTTTCAATTCGAGATTTAACCGCGTCTGGTGGCAAATTATTGTATTTTTATTTCTTTATTAGAATGTTCTCAACCGATTTCTAAGTAGTTATATTTGGCTATGCTTCCAACTAGGGATATAGTAACATAAAAACATAATAAAGCTTATATACTTTAGACAAGCAGTTTAAATTGGCACAAGTTTGTTGTGCTATCAACATTCTGTGGGGCTGATATCATGTCAAGTACAAGTTTGGTGTAGCCACAATAAGTCATCGTAGTCTTCAGGTATCAAACCTCACTAAACAGCTAAAAACAGTCATCACTTCATCAGTATCAATCTTCTCTGAAGCTTCGCGTTATTTCATTTCGGTCGTTCCGAATCAAACCAAAACAGAAATAATTCTGTATCTGTACTCCGACACTCCGAGTCCAAATGGTTTTTTTTTGCTTTTGTAAGGTTCATTACTTATTGTTAAACTGCCGCGATCGCACGCTAAAAAACTGTGCTTCGCATATTTAATATTGGAAGTTTTTTGTACAGAAGAATATTGTGTTTGATTTTTGTGTTCTTGTGAATACTGTTGTGAAGCGATACCAGAGTAAAAGAAAGTGCTAGCCTTTATTTGAGATTGGAAATAGTGATTTTTTCTTCTCCGCAGGTATGATCAATGTTGTGTCCTTAAACAATATCTACTATAAAATATAATACAATGATGATAATTAAAATAATTATATACTAACGTGAGCTCAAAATTATATTGTGTTTCTTTTGTTAATATGTATGTAGCCAGGTACGAGTATACCCATGGGTTCTGTACCTATATAAACTTAGGATTAATTGTTTTTAACTTGTTAAATACATTTCATTAGCACTGGTTTAAAAAAATAAATACATCAAAAGTGATCTTGACAGTGTCCATGATTTAATCTGATTAGCTGATGGATAATTTTTTTTGGCGTAATATTTTAGAAAACAGTGCGAGAAACCGACTGTAATTTATTTTATTTGAGAAGAAGTCAGAAATTCAATTAAATGTTTCTTTTTTCAAGGTTGATAAAATTCTTTTTAGTGGTTACCTATATAGGTATGTATTTACTTGTGTAAATCTCTGCAATTTATTATTCAAAAAATAAATAGATGTTAGTAGGTACCTATTTGAATTTGTTATTACTGTTGACAATCAATGGTCAAACGTATTAAGTGATCTTAAACTATAATTATTACTTGCTTATGTTTATTCAGTAGAAATACTTTTTTTTGTGCATAAATAAAATATGTGTGTGGGAGTTAATTTTTAAACTTAAAAAATAAATATCTGATATGGCAATAACTAGTTATTATTTTTCAACAGAGTTAAAAAAATTGTTTTTCATTTTGTTTCAACTTAATTTCATTTGTTTCAAAAATAGAAGGTACCTAGGTGCAATTAAAAATTAGAAAATTCACATTTCTGTGATCTCAAAGGAGAAAAATACTTTTTCTCGGCTCTCCGACAGTGCGGAGATTTTTGAGAAAGTGACTAACTTATTTTATTTTATGAGTTGACATTCCATTAGCTTAAATAGCAATTATGTGTACAGCATAAAGATATACATACCAAATATATGTATATGTGTGTGTCTACATTTCTCTTGCAAAGAAATGAAAATTAATAGATACAATTTAAAATATTTAAATTAATAAATAGGTATCAGTATATAAAATATGTATATTTAATTCAGTACAAAGGAGCTCAAAGAAATACAATTTGTTTGCACTTTTCAACAAACAAATACTGAAGCATGTGTATAGGTGTATAATTGTATATCAAGTCTGTTAAAAGTTTTGACAACACCAAAAATTTATTAAAATTTAATTGCAAATATTTAAATTAAAAAATAAAAAATATATAAAAACTTAATAGGAGGTACATATTATCACATATTACAAAGAAAAACGAAATCTACATACATTTAAAAATTTTATAAAATAATACAAAGTTATAACAAAATGTACAGTAATTTCTCTCTTAAAATTAAATTTGTATAGATACTACCATATTTTTAAGAATAAATTGATCATAAATTACAAAAATTACAATAGTGAAATTGTATTTTGTACGAGTTTGTATAAGCTAAGTTGTATTTTATTATCTTTGTGTTAGCTAATTGGTTGTAGTTGAATTTAATTTTAAATTGAGTTTTACAGATTGTTTTACTACCAAATGCAAATAAAGAAATAAGTTCTTTCATCCATTTATTGAAATAACTTGTTTGGATCAAAATGATCTTTAAACAAAATATAAATATAATTCAAATTATCTTTATTGTTTTTAAATACCTATACCTGCATGCGAACTAATATCTTATTGCGATTAAAACTTGATTTTGTAATTTGCATATTAAACCTAAAAATTTCTGTGATTTTCTGCTAATTTCTGCGCATTTTAGTCCAAAGTTCTTTGAAAGTTCAAATAAAAAAAAAAAAACAGTTTTAGACATAAGTTTGGACTTAAAATCACAGAAATTCAAAGTAAAGGAACACACATTATATTTCCATGCACCTTTAAAATAATGCATATCTTAAGCAGAAAAAAGGTAATCACGTTTTATTTATTATCGTTTTAGTATCTGGTATTAAATTTAAAAACATAAGAAACAAAAATATATGCTTCATATTCATGTTTACATAAATATGTTTGACGCTTGCTTGTTATGTCTCGAATTTTAGCACTATTTTGTATTTAAAATTGTTTGCATCCCGGACATATTTAATATAAAATGTATTAAATTTCAAAACTTTCTGTCTTTAAAATATACACATCTCATTCCAACTTAATATAATTACTAATAAATGCCAATACTTTTATACTTAATACTACAAATTGTACTTAGTTTTATACTTTTCGTATTTAAAAATATGTGTGTCAAATTCAAAATTTATTAAAACATACGTACAACATGTTAATCAAACCAAAATAATGTTTTACAATTCTTTGTATACAAAGAACAATTAAGAATATTAAATTAAAAGTTCAATAAAAGATAGACAGTACTTTAAAAATTAAATTTTAAATGATTAAGTTCCAATTAAATATTTCAGTTATTAAATTTAAATAATTAAAGACTACCTTATATTTTATTTCGTTGGGTTACATTCTGAACTTTTTCATATAACAAAACATAATTTGAATATATAACTATTAGAATGTACTAAGGAACAAATTTATCTTTAATATTTATAAAATATTGCTGTATTGCATACGGTTGCATAACGAAGGCTGAGTCTTTAAGCGCACGATCATTTCTTGAATATTTTTATGGTATGAATTTCGAAGTTTCGAGTTGTTTTTAATAGTTTTAAGAACAGCAAATACCTGCATATACCATCTGGCTTACTTATGTATTTCAATAAAAAAAAACTTCTTTGCCTCAAAATATCACAGATTTTGGGGAGTTTTTTAATACAGTCTTTGTAATACAGCCGTATTCAATACAGAAAATATTTCTTTTTAATATTCAGTAAATATAAAAGAAAATTTTGTAGTACTTATTCAATTTTAAAAACTTTTAGAATCTTACTACATATGATGATGATCTTAGGACTATCCAAAAAGAGGTGAAATTCAATAATTATTTGCACGCAATCGAGCCTTACCTGTTGCGCGTCATAAAATAAATGCCTCCGATATCAATTCAACAGCATCAATTTCAGGCAAACAAAAATCATTCAAGATACACATCATTGCCATCACTATAAGGGTTGCACCCACTTAATTTGGAAAAATATTACTCAATCAAAACCAAACCTCGTTATGGAATGTGGATGGAGAAGTTGTTTCAATATTTCCCTAGGCTTTTCGTAGAGACAAGGTGACGTTTTTTTTTTTTTTTTTGTTTACGTAGATACTCGTACCTAGACAAAATAAAAGTGGACCGGTAACAGTTAGTTTTGAATAAACATAATTTTTCAATATCTATTATCACCTACAATTTATATTCTATGAAATTTTAAGAATGTAATGATATTAAATTTTGAAATATTTGTTACTATTTGAACAATTGATAACGAGAAGCATTCATTGATCAACAGACTGGTCGTAGGGGAATACCAACTTTTTTTATCTTCAACCATACAATATATTCCTAATGGCAGTATCAGTGATTAATGCTTTTTTTAGTTTCAAGCACAGTCTTTGAATTTTTTTTGAGACATTTTTTTGTAATATAAGATATTTGTCAATAACCCAATAATTTTTTTTTTTGTTTTTTGGAATTAAATTCTATTAAGAAACTTGTAATCAGCTGGAAGAAAAAGAATAACTCAACAAACAACTCTTTTTCGATAATACGTCTAAGAAGATTTAAAAACAAAATATCTTTTTAAGTGTTAAAATATGAAAATGACACGAGCGATTTCTTTTGGAGCCACAAATATTTAAATAGAGCGTTTTTGTTTTTCCAGCTGATTGATTTTTTCTCTGTATACATAAAGACGATTTTAAATAAAAAAAGCAGTAATTTCTTGTTATCGTTGTTCTTCAAACCACCACAATATAAGACCTGCTAGTAGTCTTTTTTCATCTTGGCTTGGATTGATTTTAAATTTTCCGGTGTAATTTTTTAGAATGAACAATCCCATTAAGAGAACTTATATTTTACATAAATTGAGAATTTTTCTAAGCAAACCACATAGATGTTTTATTAAAAATTATACCGGTATTGTTTTTGTGTTTGCTTTTAACGTGTTTAATTTATCTTTTTTTTCTTTGGTGAATTAAAAACAATTTAAGGCAACCAAATAAATCACACTGACAAAAATTGACATTCGTTTGTTAGTTGAATTTTTATCAAATCAAATTTTTTTGTCCCACTAATAAAGACAGAAATTGAGCGGGAAAATCCTTAAAATAAATGCTTTTCTTTTTAGGGAGGGAATTTGGTGGAAATTCTTCAAAAACCAAAAAAATATAATTTTTTGAGCAACCTGTTTGACACAAATAAGTAAATAAATTTGGTAAAGAATTCAATACCTGAATTCATCACCTTTTATGATAGACTCACATACATACAAATAGTAAACCAACTTTTTATTTTAATAACATCGAATAGAAAAAAAAAATAATAAAGTTTACTGAATCAATATTCAAATCTTCCGCTCATGAATATTTTTTACCCGTGTCCAATGCGTCATGTTCTTGACCAAACAACAGACTAAAGTTATATTAATATGATCAATACAATCCACAAGATAGATATATCTGGTACCTTAGCTTTGGTTTGAAAACTATTTCTAGCTTAATTGATTTTCTATTCATGTTGCGAAAACAATGTACCTACGATGGATTAAGTAAATTAGCTTCTGTTTTTTTTTTTCATAACTTTTTCCATTTTGTCTACCAGATATAATGTATGTTTAATAGTAGAAATTATTTTTTTTTTAAGAGCCACCTGTGATTATATTATAAACAAGATCTTTTTATAAGGAAAAAATCAATTATAGTTCTCGACAGGTGATTTGGATGTTTTAAAACAACAAAAATCAAATTTTGGAATACAACACCCCTGAGGCTATGAGAACATCAAAAATTAAAAAAAAAAAACTTAGACGCGGAATGTATTTATAATTAAGATGATGCAAAAGTTTGGTCAGCGAATTTTTTGATTCAAAAAGAGGATTCGAATTAGCTTTTAAAATATTAAGGAATATCCATAAGTTACAGAAAACAAACAAGTTAAGAAATTGAATAGTTAATTTTCAATAACAAAGTGTATTTTATACCTACATACATACAAATGAATCTGAATGCTAAATAATTTTATTCGAAAAATGTTAAAAATTAACAACCATGACGTAATCTTTTTTTTGGTTGGTTTATATAAATTTTGTATTTTCAAAGTCACTACCCATATAGATTGTACGAATAATTAAATCGACCGTAGATGAATGTTTCAATTTGATTAACTGAAATAAACAACGGTACCTACTTTTACGTTTTGTTCCACAGAATTATAAATATAAGTTCACTGCAATTTTTTAGGTTATCAGTTTGTGTAAACAATCAGCGGCTTAAGCATCAAGTTCAATCCAACAATCACTGAAAAAGTAAAATAATAACAAAGAAAGAACAAACAAAAAAAATTTAAAATTGCCGTACTGGTGTCACAGAAATTTTTGTAATTAAAAACAAAAATGTCGATCTCATACCAGTTGGTTTTGTTTTTGAATACATTGAATAGCATATGGCTTGGAAGTCAATTGAATCTTTGATTGAAGTTAATGCTTTTATCATGATCATTATCGAACGCGGCGTTATTCAAAAAGTCTGGGCTTTTCCAATTGCGTACGCTAAGACTTCGACCGTCCCGGTCTACCCCACCACATCAGTGCGGAACTATTTATTATAGTTGGAATTTGTTGAAAGCTTACGTCAAAACCAAACGAATCGTCAGTTTGACAAGTCACGTATGACAACTTTGCAGACAAATACCATATAACTTCATTAAAAAGTGCTATTTCCAATTTTCATTTTGAGCATAAGTACTATCCATGTAGTGGCCCTAGTGTGTGACGAATTGTATGATCGACTAAAACCAATTTTTCAAAATCTTCTTTTTCATTATAATTTTGATTAAAACCGTGAAATTTTGTTTTCTATACACAGATAATACAAGTTTTAAAGGAAGGTAAAAGAAGTAAAAAGACCTTCCTTTTACAACTTATATATCTATTTTATAAATGATAATAATAAATTGTATAACAGTCAAAAAATTTCATTTATCAAAGCAGGTATGCACCAATAAGCCGAGCATTTTATATTGTTTTCAATAACATAACTTAAAATCACCTTGAAGAAGATTATTTATTTGTTGGACCCTTAACTCATAGAGGAAAGAGGATACAAAAGAAAATAATATGTATGAAGGTTATTAATTACTTTGACATAGAACTTAGCACGACACAATAAATGACTTATTTCTTCTGTTTTTTCATATTTTTGTTTTTAAAAATAAATTACGCATTGATGTCATCAAATCTGTCATGATGTCAGTTTAAATAAAAAGACATTTTTGTTTATACTCTATTTTTGTTTTGTACTTTTGTACCTATGTGGATATTTTATTTTAATTTTCAGCAAATACATATGTATGTATTGTAAATACATAATATGTACACACAAATAAATGCTGTTTCCCTTATGATCAGTATTATAAAAGCATTTATTTTACTGTTTCGATTGAGCTACATAACAAATGGTTCATAAGTTATAACAGTTTAATTTATGAACTGAAAATTTAACTATCTGATAAGGTATAAATGTCAACAAATCAATAAAATAAAAAAAACTTGCTGCGATATAAAGTAGGTAGTTAAATTTATGTCTCTGTATATAAAATTTAAATTTTGAAATTAAGCGTAGACATGGTCACAAGAACAAAAAGGCTTCAGTCAATGATATATAATATAATGAATAAAGCTTGACCAAAAACCGATTGCAAATTATTTGACAAGGAACGAACATTCTAAAAACTTAAGCTTATAACAAATATTTTGTTTTATATGAATATATACACAGTTCATATATATTTGCTATACCATAATGTTTACAGAGAAGAATAAAGAAATGTTTAGATAATTAATTTACTGTTTTTTGTTCGAGTTTTTTTCTATATTTTTTCATTATATGAATTTGTTTAGGTATCTACTTTAATGTAGAGGTACATATCTCTTAAATAACCTTCCTTGTTTGCTGCCAATAAAACTTGTTTAGTTTATTTAAATTAAAATTTTAAAAAATCCAAACTGAAAATAGAAATTGATAGGAAGTTCGAAAATATATTTATTTTCATATATTTTAGAAGAATATTCTTATCCTTCCTTTACATTCAAATTATTATTTCTCGAGAATATGAGTTGCTGAGGCTATAATCTTCAAATTTGGCAAGGGAACTTCTTAGAAGGGAAAATTAAATAATGATAATGATTTTTTTGAGAAAATATTAAAAATATAACTATTGGGAAGCATTAAAATTGATCAAAATCAATCAAATCAAATTAAGATCATCAATTAATCGAAAACCATAGAATTGGTTAAAATTTTGAATGCTTTTATTTTCTTAAATTGAAACTTGAGTTTCCTTTTTTTTGTCTTGGCAACGAGTAAGTATTTCCTCCAAAAACTATTGAGTAATTTTCATATTTTCATCACAACTTTTCTGAAAATAGCTTTGAATTCTTAAGGTAGGTATTTATTTCACAAAAAAGAAAATCATCTTGCTAATTGCTATTTCAGTTGTAAATTAGTAGGGTAACAATTTATATATTTTACTCAAAATCAAATTTCTGAATAGGTATTTAGTCACGTAATTCAAAATAGCTGGCTATTACACTATCACGAAGATACCTGAAACCATATTAAATCTAAACTTTAGCGGAATGATAAACGATGAAGCAAGCAGCTTCTATCACCTATTTAATTTGATTTATAGATTTTAAAGATTGATATTTATTTAAGTCCCCTTTTTAATGCCTTAGATACACCCATATGTCTATGAAATAATGGAATTATTTACTTTCTACTTGACTAACTATTCAAAATTATCTGAATATATGTACAAGTACATACATATATGTACATATTAATAGTAGAATCATTAGAAATGTAATTTGTCATTTCTGTTCAGGTTGAATTATTCAAATATTATCTGTGTAAATCAGTGCAGTGTCATGTCATGCAATTCAGATAAAATTACCACCTACTTAGAGCTTATAAATAATCACTTGAGTAATTTCATTCATAAAGTATATTCAACTACAGTGTACATATTTACATAAATAAAAAACGCTCAGTAAAAACCAAAAAATGTAGTAATAATATTAGTTCATAATGCCTTGTATATTGTCACAAATTATTCCCACGCGCCACGCATTCTTTAACCGTGAACAAATAAAATATATCCAATAGAGAAGAGTCCATATGAAAGCCAAAATTAACTTTTTTTATCAAACATACCTACCTATATAACAACAAATTTGAATTTTTTTAGTGGTTTTTATTTTTCAATTAAGATTCTCTGCTTTGTTGCCCACACTCTACGTCTCTTTTGAAATTGTGTCTCTCATTTAAAATGGATCATCCAAACACAGATCTTGAGGTTGAGTCTTGTGATTTGAAAGATCTCTTTAGAATTTATGACTTTGAGGCTATGGCCTTTGATATGTTTTCCACATTCACATTTCTACAGCCAATTCCATGTACGAATATATGATTTGTGGTAGACTAAACAATCTACAAATGGGTTCACACCGCCGATCATTTACCATGAAGCTCTACGATACAGTACCTTAATAATGATCAATTATTATAAGAAGTGTGACCACCTTTCTTTATGCTTAGAGTTTTGTGCTGAAATAAATTTAAAGATCTAGATTAAATGGAAAAAAGTCTAAAAAAAAATCCAGTTTGTTGGACTCCAATTAGGTATTTTTGTAAGATGGAAACAATCACTTGATCTTTTAAACAAATGCAAATTGAGTTCTTTGCCAAAATATTGGAAGAGAGCCTATTTAAGTTATGTACGATGACGATGAACTGTTCATCACATTCCACCAGGTTCCAGCTTCCATAGTGGTAAGAAAGAAAAAGAAATCATATTTCACTTCTCCTTGCAATAACGCACCAACTATCAGCCATCATCATTGTCCCATCAGTTTGTGCGTTCTTTTTGCCGAAATCTGTTGTGCATCGGTGCGTCGGTTGTTCGTGAGTTTTTATGTACCGGTAAGAGTTTTTTTATTTGATTTTTGTACTTAAATGAAGACCGTTATTAGATTTATTTACTGTGTCTTATTTTATTAAAGAAATAGAAATAGATATACCTAACTTCAAACTTACAAACAGCAAATAAGCAAAATCCATTTTTATTATGTACTTAATTACAATTAACTCCCTTTAAATTTACATGTTTCACTTTTTTATCGCACTTAAATTTTCGTATAAAATATACTTTTTTGGTTTAGCGAATCACAATATATATGTACATTGCGTATATAGACTGTTCTATGAATGTTGTAAATGATGTATACATATATATTACCTAAGCCAATGGACTCTTATAATGCAATCTTATATGTGACCTCAGCCTTGTGCACTTGTCAGATCATAAGTAGACATCGCAAACGCCGTTATACATAATGTAATTGAAGGACAAGAGCTTTTCTAAACCTTACCGGGCTCTTAAATTTACCTGGACCTTTCTACTCGGTTTTGATTACCAAAAACTAACTCTCAGCATACGAACGTAATACAATCACGACCACGTTTGGTCAATTTTCTATATTTCACATATTTTCCTCCGCCAAGAATTGTACAAGCCAATGTTTTGCTTTTTAAAATCAAAAACGTTTGATGATCAAAACAAAAAACGTTATACCAAAATATTTGTTTTAATGTACAAGTATTTAGGCAGAATTTTATGGAGCAATTTTTAAGAATAAGTATACATATATTAGAAATCAAAAGCAAAATACAATTTTTTTCTTAACAGAAAACCATTGTGGGTTCTAAAAGTATCAATTTATATCTTGTCAAAATTCCTTGGATATTATTCCCTTTGAACTTGTTTAATTTCAGGCTCATATCTCGTACTAACTCTTTTCTTCCAAAACTCGTAGTATCGTTCAATTAATTAAGAATTTTGCGGTAAAATTTAGTAGCCATAAACTGGCTAAAAATAGAAAAAGTCTTTTTCATACTTCCGTCAACAATTTAATTATAATTGAGAAACTAATATTTTTATATTTTCATCAATGCCTAGCAATGGTCTTGATTCTTGAACCACAAGAGCAAGTTCGTTTATTCATATTTGTAAATTCTTTTCTCGGAGAAGCTACAAACTTATAAACCTAGTAGGTATAATTACTTATACTTCTTTTAGTACTAATATGAATTGCTCTTGCTAAAATTGAAGACATAAGGAGGTAATTACATAACTTATAATTGAAGATTTAAGGAATTAAAGGTGACATTTTCACTTTTTCATTTTTTCAGAATTTAAAAGACAAATAAAAACAAAATTTATATTTACATAATTGAATTGAATGAAAAATGTCGCCTCCTCAATTATATCATATTCTTAACTAAATATATTAAGATATTTTTATATGAACCATTGATAATATGAAGTATGGTTCAGTTTGTAAGATTGCAATTATTGGTTTAATTGTTTTGATAAGCTACCATATTTTGTATTGTTTAAGTCATAATTCATATTTTGTTATCAGCTCATCGTTTTTGCTCTTCAATAAAGCAAACTAACTGTGGAAGAGTTATCATATTTTATAATAAGTCAATAAACAGTCTATTATTCAAAATTGAATTTTCCAATAATTGTTGTCAAGATATTTGAGAAGAAATAATTTGTTCGGCAATTTTTGGCAAAGTTTCTTTAAGTTTTCCCACTTTAAAAAAACAATGTTGGTTGAATTATTTTACAAAACCAATCAAATACAAATTATGAACTAGTGTATAGAATTCAATAAACCTGAAGCCAATACCGTTTTGTAAATTGTGAAAACAAAATCTAATTGAAAGTTTTTTCTCAAAACTTTAGAAGGGATAGGTATTTTATATTTTTAAGAGAAATGTTCATTGAAATATTTTGATTTAAGAATGTAATAAAAAAACGATTTTTTGCCATATTACTATAATTTTATAACTATCTAGTATTTCCATTTTTGTTAAATAATTTAGCTCTCCAAAAACAGTTATTTTTAAGTTTGTATGTTCTTCTCATTTTTGTTTCAACATATATCGTTTGGAGTTATAAGTTGATCAGTGGCGTAATTCTTTAAGTTTACCTATAGTTTTGATTCTAATCAAATACACTTAAATTATTAAATCAAAATATTCGTTTATCAGAAACCAGTTCACCGAGCTGATGGTCACACTTGTCTTGATAGAGAGTTTATAACTCAATCGGTTAAATATGCCGGTTGCCGGTTGGTGTGCCTGGCCGGCAAGGCAAGACGCTACCCGATCCCTACTCTTGTTTAGCCTATTAAAGGATTGTGGTGAACTTGAAAATGTGGTCTACACGAACATTGTAATTTTTTTCTATTTTTTCTATATATGTGTGCATGTATGTATGTATACAGGTACTATGAACTATGCTGATGCTGATGCTGACAGAACATGATTAACTATACTACTTTTAATGATGTCAGAATTGTTTCAGGGGTTATACCTACTTAATAATTAATCCATTGAAAAAAGACCGGTTTTGACGATTAAAGCTGGCCATACACTACAAAGCCACGCGATCTATTTAGCTCCGTTGAATTTCAGATTGCCTGCAAATCCAAATGGATCAGTGGCCGATCCACCCTATACAGGTACACGATGGATTTTTAATCGCTGCGGGGCCATCAATGTATGCTTAGCTTTAAAACCTAATTTTGTGTTACGTAGTTTCATGGTTTTGGTCTTGTGATTAAGTTTATGGCAATTTTTGTTTTTGTATGATGAATCATAAACATTTCCATTTTGATGCAATTTTCTTTGTCTTGTTATTCAACAGGAAAAGGGAGTTACAATTTTTTTTACGACTTTTCTCAACACTATAAAGAAACAATAACACTTGTAATAAGTTGTTGAAAAATTAATTTATGACGAATGAAGAATCAACGACCGACGACGCTTGCTGACGGCGACTTTAGACTTTAGAAAATTTGTAATGACAAGCACGTTTCGAAACATTCAGATGTACGTAAAAGAATGTATGCACTCACGTCAATTTCTTTTTAACTATAACTTCAGCTACTGTGTTGTTAGGCTACAATAATAATTCCAGATACATAATAAAAAAAATAATTAAACAGTACCCCTACCCATGTATTATTGCATTTTTATATCCTGGTTTTAAGATATCAACTTAAATACCATATCTCAGCATGAGCTGTGAATAAATTCAGACATTCCTTAATACGAGTATTATTAGGTTCTATTTTTTGATTCCTTTTTAATTCGATTTTCTTACATGAACTTAAAAAGAACTGTACCTACCTACCTACCTACCTTTTTTGAAAGTATTCGTAAATGTTTCTAAAATTACTATATATTCATATCTTAGATATGTAGGTATTAAGCACATTCAGATTTCGATCTGAAATAAAATTTTTCTGGTCGCGAATGATTTCAGATTGATTTGTTTTATTCATTGCATTAGTGTATATGGACTAGGTATATTAGCGCTCGCATGTCGTAATGAAATTTATACCTATAACAATTTTTTCGTCAAGTATTATTAAAATCTTCAAAGAAAGCGAAACTTGTTTTTAACATATTTTTCCAAAGAAAAACAAATTTTGGATTATAATAAACTAAGAAAACCAAAACTACTCAGAAATTGATAATTGTAAAAAAAAAACTAGTAAGCTTGTGTAAGTCTATTTTATTTTTGTGAAAAACAACTAAGTAAATTATTTTTTGAAAAAATAATTTAAAAAAATTTAACTATCATTTTCGTAATCAGAGTAATAAAATCTATAAAAAAAGAAAACACCGACATATATGTGGTTGATTCTACAAAAAATGGAAGAAAATGATGATAATTAGACGAACAAAACTTTCATTATATGAACTTTAAAACGTCCTTTTACATAATTGAAAATGGCCAGTCTAAAAATTTAGTTTCTTAGAAAATCGAATCCCTCGCCTTAATGGGGAGATACACACAAGTTTTTTTTTATTGTTTCGACCCAACCTGTGCTCTATAAGCACTTATTTATATAAAACACCCTGTGTAAATTATCTTTAAATTTCTTGGGCACTTAAAAATAAGAGTTAATTCATGCGACTGAGTTGTAATTTTTATTGTAAAAGGTATTTAAGAAGAAAAGCAGCATTTAGTGAGCATTTTGAAGTCCTCAAGAGATAAAATCAGTAATTAAAGGTCAGGCGACTGAGTATTTTCATATAGTTTTTGCCACTTAAACATGTTAGCGCATTGTACGAAAAAAATAAAAAAAATATAATTAAGGTTTTTCTAAGCTTATATAAAAATGCCAAAATATATGCCTACTTACATAGAATTATTTTCTGTAAATACCCATCAGGGGATTTAGAAACTGAACGGACAATCCGTGACCTCCTGCACAAATGCCTTCATTCATTAGACATAATGTTCCAAGCTGCTAGATCTGAAACTTTGAGAGTTTTCAAAGTTACGAATATTTTTGACTATGTCAATCTGTCAGGGGTTTGATAAGAAATCCGAGGGACAAAATTTAATTATTTTGTTTTTGGTCTAAATATATAATGGTACAAAATCTTCATTTATTTCATAAAACGATATATTATAAATGTCAGTAATTGAAAATAAATTTTGGTTTTTGAACTTAAATAAGAGAACTGAGAGAATTTTTTTTCGAAAACGGGCAGCGGACACGTCAAGGGACTAAGAATAAAACCCATTGAAGAATTTTTTGGGTAATGAAAATATATCAGATCTTAATATTTTTGTCTGGCCATGTAGACATCAATTGGATTTAAAGAAATAAAAAAAAATGAAATAGAATACTTGAACAGTTAATAAAATATCAACAAAGCCGTCGATAATTCATCATTTTTAGAATCACCCATGAAGGTACATTATGTACCTATAAAATGTGTTGTTTGGGATATTGGAGTAAAACAACAATATTTTATGTTTGTTTGATTTTGATTAAGTATTATTATTGATCGTTAGTTATTTTTGTAAGGGTTTTCAGCATCAATAATTACTAATTGCTGTATGTACATTTTTTTGTATATACGTTTATAAATACAATACCTAGACAAAACAAACTAAATTTTGAGAGAAATAATTAAATTGTGTAGATGAGCAAAGAGCCCCGAAAGAATTTTTACCTCAGGGCCCAGCAGAATGATTACACATCACTGACTTATGTATATATACAAAAAATACGTAGGTAGGTATACAAGAATATATATATGAATATATGTATAGTATATAATAATACATTTAACGGTACGCTTAATAAATGATAATAATTTAAAAAATTTGCCACTATAGAAATGGAAGATATCGTGTTCTTGGTTTAATTAACGTATTTATTTTTTCTAATTTTCTGTTCATCTTCTTCAAAAAAAAATCTTTTAAAACAAATAAAGTTGTCGTTGAAAGAATTGTTAATAATAATTCGCTTTAATACGTTAATAATTGCGGAAGTAATTTAAGATACATTATATTAGCAGGAATTTGCTGACAATACCAAATATGATAAAACCCAAGAACCCTTACCCGAGTATGCGGGTATCTACAACTATATGGGTAACCAAGTACACAAAAATTTAACAATACACAAACTATTTATTACATATTGCAAAAATGAACTTTCTTTGATTGTATGGTTAAATTTAATCTTGTACCACCCTCGAATTTTATATTTTAAATGCAGTTAATCAGCTTTTATACTCCAGTGCTACCGTTCCTCATGTACCCGAGACACATGTGAAGTACCAATCAAAACCACCTGAGTTTGTACCTGTAAAAAGGGCTAGCGCCAGACATTGGCCGATCTGAAGTAGCAGTTATTTGGCGGAGTATGAAATCTACTTCCCTTGTATATTAATCCGCTCATGACTCTATATATTCTTTTAATTTTGTTGTTTTTTTACCAACAAGTGTATAGCTCTCGAGATAATATTCAAATCAGTTTATTCTTGAAAAATTAAGTGCCACAGTTGATTCTTTTCTAAGGGAAGAGTGTCTGAATTGTCTTAATGATTTACAAACAATAGTTTGTTGTCTGTTTCAGTTTTTTGACAAGAAATTTTCCAAAACGTTATTTTAATGATTGTTCTTTTATTTGTTTTTTTTTTTGTTTCACTCACATGTAGATATGTATATGCACACAGTCAAAAACTTAAAAACAATTAAAAATAAAATTTTTGCAACAATTTCAAATTTTTTCTTCAAGTCAATCAAACCTAACATTTATTGCGAATTATGTGGAAGAGCCTGGAAATATTTTGATGCCGCGACACAAATGAAATACAAATATGGATAAATTATTTTAATTTATTTTTCATGCACATTATTGTGTCATCCAGGGGACAGTAGTTGTGGCTTGTGGGATGAAAAGATTACCGCTTTTTAAAATAAATATTGTTTAATTAAAACATTGAGCTAACTTGTAGTGGTTTTGAGAATTAAATAGAATTTCAATTTATATATATGACGGTAAATACGGTTTCACTTGCAATTAAAATTGCCTCTAGCCTTGATCTTGATCTATGTCATAAAATCGTTTTTATTTAAGAGTTAAGTATGGATAGGCAAGATTAATCAAATGGCGTAATGACAAAAGAATTGTATGAGTTGATTGTTCTGTTTTTTTTTTTTTGGCAATTGAAATGTACCTATTTATGTATTTATCATAAATCAATATTTACCAGTCATTCATATAAAGCTAAAAACTTAAGGAAATGCTCAAAGAGACAGCGAAATAAGCCCACACCTAAAATTGACCCATATTAATAAATGCGTTATATCAACACTTTAAATCTATTTACATATACATACTCGTAAACGATAGCTAGATATGGAGTATCTTTATAGCCATATCGTTAAGTGAAATGACAAGATATCATTCCCCACATAATTGTAGTTCACTTGAGGCAACTCATCACCTACGCTTTTTAAGTTTCAGACATCAGACACAAAAGATAATCAGACGAGTGAGAGTGTAATGTAATGACTGTAATAGACTCATTTATTTTACTGTTAGATATCCTCTTAATCTTTGCATGGAAAACGAATATCTTATAATCTTAAGTATGAGTATGAATGAATTTTACAATTAAGTTTGGAAACCTTCACAATAGCTTATATGTTGTATCTTACTTTTAATTTCAGAATAAACAGAAGTTAATCCTTTAAAAACAATATGGCTGGATTCGAATACAAACTGGGAGTTAACGAACTTAAGTCAAAGAATGAACGGCTATGGCAAGCGTTAGTTGGAGAATTCTTAGGTAAGAATTTACTGTGCGTTTTTTCAGATATATGTATAACAGATTTTATGATGCAAAAAAAAACATGGAAACGTGTTGACAATAATTATTGGTTGAAGGACAATTTTAAATTCCGGTTTCATCCATAACACTCTCTCAAAATTCTTTCACTTTTAATTTAAAATTTGCCAAAAATATTAAATGAGTCAACGAAACCAAGAATAAAATTGATCCATGCAAATATTTATTGGTTAATAGTGTTTTTTTTTGTGCGGGTGTTATGGTATCAATTCTGAACTCCCTTCAAAAAGACACCCTTTCACCAGTCGCCACTTGATTTTTTAAGAAACCTTCAAATCGTTGGTTTTTTTCACAAACAAAACATTTATTTCAAGTTTCATTTGTATATGACGCTCTGGAAATTAGATATAGAAAAACTAGGAAAAATTATTAATGACCTTAAGTTTTTATCAAAAAAATAATACAAATTTGAAATAATTACACAAAAGTACGATAGATTTGTTCCCTTCTTCAAACTAATGTCGTGCTAATGTGGAAAGATTAAGTTTAATAACTCATAATCTTTATGAAAACATAGATTTACAAAAAAGATAGGTCACTTTTTCGAAGAAAGAAATGCTTGAACTTAAACAAAATTTCAACATAAAACAGCTAAGCGATGAAGTCGTTCATAAAAATCAATGAAGGAGGCAACATAGAATGAAAACGGTCTTTCACAACATGTATCAGAACTAAACATTTTTTAAGACATAGAGCATATACAAGCCATTTAATTGGTGTCCGAAACTAACCTAGCTATAGAACAAAGTCTTGATAATAAATTACCAAACTATACGTGTTATCACGCTCCGCACCAGCTGACAAAGCTAAGAGAGGATCAGCAATACTTATTAAAAAGTGCTTAAAACACTATGAAGAACCAAAGTACTAACTATTGGTATAAAAAAGAAAGGGTTTAAGATACCAGCTATATACTGCCTTCCGAGGTGCTCTCCAACTGAAGAAGACTATGCAGAACTCCTAAATTTTTAGGACATAGCTTCAGTATCGAAAACCGAAACGATATAGCGAGAAGATACCAGGTTAAAAGCATAACCGATAATTTTTCACTATTTTCGATTTTATACTTACAAAACAACTGTCAAAAGTGTCGTTTGATTTAGTATCGCCCTATGAAATACAATAACAATGTAAAATAGAATTACTAGCCTGGTTTTAAATCTGCTAATGAAGCTGCTTTAATGAATATAAAAACAAATATTAATTTATAGATAAAATTAATAAATATAAAAAAAAATTATCACATTTTACTTTTCGAATTATAGGAAATTTCATTCTGAACTTTTTCGCGGTCGGAGCTTGTACACAACCTGAAGATGGACTTTTCAAGGCGATGGCATTTGGCCTTGGAGTTTTCATGGCAATTACGGTAAGCTTAAAATTATCTCAATAAATGCAGTAGATGAAAGTAAGTCATTTAAACTTGATCAATTTAACCTCACACGCAAACACAACATCCCATATTTGGCAATTCTTGACCGGTTAGACTTTTGAAATATTTTGTCATGCATTGCAGCGTAAATAAATAAATTATTGCCTTTTTAGACTTGAAACTTTGAATGCGTTTTTTTTTTTGGTTTTTTTATTTGTTTTTTTTTTTGAAGCTAATCTTTGGGATATACAATATGTATGCATATAATATGTATGTATGTACTGTACATATACGATACATAAATTCAAGTTCTAGATTTTGATTTCAAGGATTAAATATTAGGGTCGTGTATAATAATATGGGGTGTTATAAGAGATATTTTGGAAGATTTTGCTAACTAAATGACATGCTATATAAATGTCTACGCTTTAAAGTCCATACCGAGTTTCTCCTCGTATATGCAAATTAATTATAGATACCTTTAAAACGCAATGAATTTCACCCAATAAAACTTGTCGTTCAAAGTTGGTTCATGAATTCAAGAAACATTAAGATACAAATTTGAAAATAAAAAACTTCTTTTTACCAAGTATTAAAAACTTTTATTTATTAAATTGTTTTTACACATAAATCAAATCAATCAATTGTTCAATTTTGTTAAATTATCAAAAAGATTTATAGCCAACTTATTTCTTTTTTTGCAGTTCTACTTATACTCAGAAGCTCTTCAGTATAGAATTCTTTTTCAAATTTATTTTTTAATCGATGTTACCTTCTAATTCCAATGTATTTGTCTTAGTTATAAGAAATGATACTCGTAAGTGATACCACTCTAAATAACTTTAACTTTTTATTCATAAGGGAAATGAATATGATATTAAGCATATGTAGATGTAGGCCACAAGTTTATTATATTTACTTGTTTTATTTATCTGTTATTAATCCGTATTACAAAACTGGATGTAAACAGTAAACAGGTACTCAAAATAAAGGAAATGAAATTGCTATCTTTAGATTATATTAGTTTGTTTTATCTAACATAAATACATATGCATTTAGGGTGATATCAAAGTTAAAAATACGTAAGAAAATAATACATAGTGTTGAAGTGTAATGTTAACTATTATGACCTTAAAGTTTTAGTTTCTAAAAACCTATAAAGTTATCATTTCAATTAATCTTAGAAATTTTATGGTTTAATATTTTTATAAAGATTAGATAACAATCGCTTGAAGAAAGGTTAGACAAATATTTTTTAATGATGAAAATAGCTTTGCAAAATGACGTTTCGTTGGGGTTAATTTTTTTTTTATTTTTTTTCAATTGGTTTAATAATTAATGAATAAAAATTGCTATAAATATATTAAAAACATATTAATACAAATTGTAATGTGTCTGCCAATTTTATTGATGACTGCGAAAACTATATAAAAAAATGAATTTCGAGAAATACGTTTATGTATGTAGATATTACGTAAGGAAATTGTGTTCAATTTAGTCAATATTTATAAACGTTAGATTTTGTTTTTATCTTGTCAGGAAACTACGAGCTCTTTTCGTATAAAACTAGAAACCTTCCTACTTAAATCATAATCGCAAATAATAGAGATGGAGCTTTATAGTCATAATCTTAATTCCTGATTCATATTGAATCCATTCATTTTTAAGGAGATCCACTCTTGATTGTCTCGCATCAATGCATTTGATAACTCTGCAATAGTTTAAGTATATTTTCAGATAACATTGTTGTTTCCTAGTTTTCTCTTACTTTACTACTTACTTATATCCGGTTCAAAATTCATCAAGGGTCGCAGCCTGAGACAAGGAAATTATATAAGGTTAAGTTTTTATTCTTCGACATGAACTTTGTTCATATTGTAATACGCATTTTTAAGGAACCATGTTTTCCAGGCTTACTTTGCACTGGGAAGGTTGCTCATTCTACTTTTCGTATTTTGACCACTAGAGTGGCGAATATGCATAATAGTTCAAGAGCGAACGACATAAAAAGTCAAGTCATTTGTGTAGCATTGTAATTCATATCAATAATAGCCTTTTGGGGGTTGATACCCAATACGTGTCGAACAGGTGTAAAATTTGACGTACATCAACGATTTCAATAGCTTTTGGTTGGAGGAAAGAAGTGTGCATACATCAAATATTTAGCTTGCAATTTTGAACAATTTTGTCATAGGTTTTACTTTCTGTAGTTTGTGCTTAAGAAGATAGAGAGCAATGAAGTTTCGAAAAACCACTCAGGATAATGTGTTTACCTGAGTGGTTTTTGGAAACTTTAAAAATGGATTTCATCAGACGGGATGCATGGGATTATTACTCTATGACTTTTCGAAATATAAATACACTCCTACAATTATTTCTTAACGGACATAACTATATGTTATTTTTCAAAATTTCAAATATTGTTTTTGAATAAAATGTTCAAATATGGTTTATACGGTAAATATTTTTTTTAATTTTTAAGGAACCCAAATTTTTTTGTATTAAATTATGTTTTGCAATTTCGCACGATTTTTAGTTAATAATATCCATTAAAGTTATTCTAAACGACCGAGGATTTAAAAATAGCTGTCTTAATTTCGAAACATTTAATTTTGAAAGATTCATATTTTTTGTATCTGTTTCGCGGCTATACTGCATTTGTAAAGTTTTTATACAAACCACCCGTTAAATTTACTTTGAATGTTTCAAAATTGCTCGAATTTGGTCATTAGTTAAATCAGATTTTAAATTACTTAATAACTTTTCTTACTTTATCTTGTCTCTTAATGTTTTGAATATAGTCAAATTCTTAAAAATAACAAAGCTATTTTTAGAAAACATACTATCACCTCACCATGAAGCAAAAACCACACATAAATAAAATCATTGGATTTCATTATCAAAATTCCTACTATGAATTTTGTTCCCCAAATAACCAACGTAAAAAAACTGTATCTCCTTTTGTGATCTAAACAATTTTATATCATTATGATAAAGTAGGTAGGTACTCCTTTTATAGAGGCATGATTCAATTTCAATTGCGCGGTAGAGCATGTTATTTTAGGTTATAATAAATCTTTGCTGAAATTGTGGTTTATGCGGTGTCGAGTTATTTTTTTTATCATAATCAGTTTCAATTGATATTTCAATTGAAATTGCAAATTTGAAATTCAAATTAATTTATTCTTTCCCTATTCGGATACAGATCGTGGGTCATGTTAGTGGAGGTCACGTCAATCCAGCTGTGACGATGGGTATGCTCGTCGCAGGACGCATAAGTGTTGTTCGGAGCGTTTTGTATATCTTATTCCAATGTGTCGGAGCCACAGCTGGCACAGCAGCGATTAAGGTGAATTAGAAATTTGTGTGATGTTTATTTATCGTATTATATACTTAAATTGACCGCATTTAGACGCTTCTTAATGAGAATGACTTTAATGGCTTGGGTCATACTAGCCTATCACCAAACACAACTCCTCTTCAAGGTTTAGGAATTGAATTTTTCCTTGGACTCATCTTGGTTCTCACAGTTTTCGGCGCTTGTGATCCACACAAACCAGGTTGAGTTGATAATTAGATAATTACAAATCAATTGTCTCCTGAAATAATGAAACCTAAATATTTTAAGTAGATTCTCGATTCACTGCACCTTTGGCAATTGGTCTCTCTGTAACACTTGGTCATTTGGGAACAATTAAATACACTGGTGCTAGCATGAATCCAGCTCGTACCGTTGGAACTGCCATTATGACAAACAACTGGAGCAACCATTGGATATACTGGGTTGGCCCAATTATGGGTGGAATTGCTGCTGCACTTGTTTACACACAAGCCTTGGAACAGCCTGCACCTCCAGCAAGCATCCCTTCGTCCGACAAATACAAGACACATGCTGACGATCGTGAGGTCAGTAAAGCAACATTTAAAAACTTCGCTAACTTATGAGTATTTAACAAATAATTTTTTTTTATTTAATTTTAGATGAAAAAACTAGAGAGTGCCCGTGATTATGCTTAAAAGAACTTGCAGGAGAAGTATACATCTTTTGTTTGAAACAAAAGCCTGTTCAATGATTCAGGAGCCTTCACTCTCATTCCTTTGTAAGGAAAAAAAATGCCCAATGCGAAATATATTTTTAAAGTATTCGAAAAAAAAAGAAATATAAAAATCAAACCATGTACAACACATATTTATATTAAATGTTTCATGTTTTTTTAACAAGCTTTATTTATATTTTATGTTCTTGAACCGTCTTGTATAATTCATTTTATTTTAATTTTTAATTTTGCATTTTATCAACACAAAAAAACTAATTTTAATCTTAAGAAAAAACGTTTTCACTGTCGAACATCGAAATGTTATTTTATATGAATAATAATTTTTACTGATTATAATCTATGTAATATATGTAATATAAGCAAATGAAATATTACGTTGGGTTTCCTTTTATCTTTAACTATGGGAATTATATAATTATATGATAGAAAAGAAAAGCATTTAATAAGACTTTAATACTGTTACATAACCAGTTCAACTGAGCTTCGCAATCATTAATTCTTTTTAGTTTAAAATATAAATTGGTATAAAAACCGCTCATAAGAAATCCAGAGGCACCATTCTCAGATAATAGGTAAGGTACCAATCTACAAAAGAAATGATTGAGTGTGTCAAAACATAATTTTTGAGTTTTTTAAACTGAGCCTAGAAATAAGCCTCAGGAAACTAAGGTCGACTTGGACGAAGATTTTTTCTCAACAGCATTATTAGCACTGATTTGTAATTTGTTTAGTATAATAGTTTATAAATCATGGGATAGTACTCAAAAATAACATATTAACAACAACACTTAAAAGATTCAATTCAGATCATTTGACAGTAGTGGAGGGCTCCAGGGGAAAACGGCTTGGGTCCACTTGGGTTGATATAGAGAAATATGAAATAGCAAGTTTATTACTTAAAACACATTACTTTGTTTAGCACAAAAGTTATTAATTTTGCGAACATTCTTTGATTAATTTTTACTTCATGCATTAACTATTTATTCCCATATATGTAGGTACATAATGATATGAGTCAAAAAGCCTTTCCACGTTGGAATCGAACTTAATTTTTGAAAATTTCTTATGACTAGACATGATAGTTAAAAACAGTTTAGGTTTCTATTCATGCATAATCGTACATCTTTTGATTTTCAAAATATTAGTTTAGAAATAAAATAATTTTCACAATCCTGGCCTTCGATCGTCCTGAATTTTTAATTTGTTTTGGTAAGATTTCGATCAGAATAAGGTTGTTCAATTGACTTGCCGCTAAGCTACTTGCTTTTCAAAAATTTTGTTTTGTTCTTTTTTTGGAGCCAAAAATCAATTTTCAAAAAAAATTTCAAGATCTTACAATGTATCCCATTTTGCAAGATTTTCCAAAGTCTTGTGGAATGAGCTATACTACATCCTACTATTCAGAAAAAATAAAAGATGTCATCATTTTTTAAATTGGATTTGAAATGCTCTTAATTCAGATGTAAAATGTTCTTAAATCCTTATGTAAGATCGTTTAATCCAATTTTCTAAATATTAAATTTCTCCCGTGACATGTTTATGTATTTTATTATTAGTTGTGTTTTTTGCAACTCAAAATCATTCTGTCTGACAAAAAAAAACGACAGAAAAGCAAAGCAATTTACATGTCAAATACAACAACAACTATGTATGTCCATATAGAGTTAGCTTTTGTCCCGATAAAAACGGTATTGCCAGACTACTATTGGCGTTGTGTTATCGATAATTTGTATAGAAATGTCAAATGTTTGTTGGTAAGATTATTCAATACAAAATGGCAAACCAAGGCAAATGTTGAAATGTCCCAATGCCGTTTTGTCGCCAACATAATGGACACACAAAAAAACGCAGTTATTATAAAGAGCAAGTTGGTCGTTTGAGTGGATTAAAAACAAATATAAATTATTAATTAATCAAAAAGTGATGAATAATATTTAATTAGAACTGACCAAAATATTAATAAACTTATCGATTTCAAGTGCGAATTGAATACTCTAATAAATACGCTCTAAGCTCTTTATGCTTTATGTTTCCACCATAGTTTTATCTTAGTTCAGATTTAATAAATCAATTTGGTGTTTTCATTGAACAAAAGATTTAAAAAGATATATTTTAACAGCACTTTTAAAAATGCAAATGGTGTTTAATTTTTTCTTATGAAGAGGAAGTGAGATAGAATGCTTCATTTGTGAAGTACTGATTGGTTAGTTCGATTGTCACGGCGAGACTATAGCGAGAAAATTACGACACAGATAGCCCTATAAATGTGCACGGCGGAATCCTACAAGACTAACACAATGATCATATTTATTCTCATTATTTATCTGGATAGTTTTGTGTTGTTGTAATCCCCTGTTTAAAAACAGCTGATTGCCAAGTTTTGTTAACTAACTACTAAGATAACATATCGAATAAACATCGGTACACGATAAATGAGTTCCAGGTCGATTTCTTGAATGCATATGGTCGAAGCTTACTTATTGGCCAAGGTTCTTTGCCCTTAAAAGTTTTCTGAAGCAGTAATAAGTGTTTTTTGAAAAATTTCACACCGCTATACCTACATATTCGACAATTTTGTTCATGAACACAAATTCTTAACTTTACTTATATTTTTATTATATACCCAGCACATGTTCATTATTCAATAAACCCTCAATTTTTAGGAGTCATTCGAAATAATTTTAATTTCCTAATTTGAAAATAAAATTGTTTTTTTTTTTAATAACGGCGTCCGGAACCGGAAATAAGTTTTAGACATATTGCCGGAATAGCTTGCTAGCAACAAATATCTCATATTCAAACCTATATATGTTTAAGTTCAGAATGCATAAAATGTTCAAGTTTTCTATTGTGAATAACACACACTACAGCTGTCAACCATTTGACGTCTTACAAAGTGACAACTGAACTGACAACACAGCTGACCATTTCGTCCGTATGGAGATAAAAATTTTGTTTTTCAAAATGTTGTAGCAAATTTTTAAAATAATTAAAAAGAGTGTCTTCTTTATTTAAATAGCCTATTTATTAATTATGTTTCATAATCAGCTGTGTGTTCATTTTTATCAATTTAATCAGTTGTAAGATGGTAAGGTTCGAATTCTATGAAGCAAAATAAATTGCGCTGAATTTATTTTAGGGTCAGGTCGTTTGCCAGTGGACCTCCAACGCACTATGATGTTCTGAATCTCAAAAAAAATTGTACAGCTGAAGAAATTCGAGAAGCCTTTTTAAAACTTTCAAAACAGGTAATTGCCAACAATAAGTTTTTTGACTTGTAAAAGCATCTATGTACACAATGTACCTATGTATTTGAAAAGGTTTTCGGATTCTATCTCTTATCAAAGATCACTAGTGAAATTGAATAACTGCGAAGTGAATCTTCAATCTAAATTATAATTGATTGGTAGTCAAGAAGACCACAATAGAAAGAAGCATGTAGTTATGAATTGTTCAAATGACTAAAGTTGCTATGATATGATGCTTTATTTTACGAGTAGCTAGTCATTATTTTAAGTGACGTAGATTTATGTTTCTTTAAAACACTATTTGCAACTATGTATACAAACTTATTATGCAACTATTTATTTCCCGAAGACCTTGAAAAATAAAACAAAATATGTCTCAAAGTCTTATCGAAAGCAAATTTATAACTCTGTTAAGACGTTGAGAGCTACAAGCGCCAGCTGGGATGTTACTCTCGAGAGTTAAGTTTTGCAAAACTTAACTGTTGTTGCATTATTATCTCCGCTTAAGAAAATAGCAATTTAAATACAACAATAATTTGGTTTAATTCCGTATTGTTGTTTTATTTAGCATGCTACTTTATTTTAATCGAAGAAGAAAACTTCACATGCCTAGTTGCATGTGTACACCGTACAGTTTTTCTTAAAAATACCTTGAAAGATATGATATTTCTGATTCTGATTCTGGGCGATTACCTAATCTCCCGATAATCTCATAATTTTTTATTTATTTGTCTTGGATCTTCCATGATGTGAAGGTATCATTTTAAATTATTTGTTCATTTATTTCAAACCTTGTGTTTCCTTGAATTCTCCGCAAACGACTTTACCTTTGTTTCGTCGCTCTACAAAATGTTTCTATTTCCCGCTTTTAGAGGGTAATTGTTAATTTGATGTAATATGTGTGGGTACTTTTTTTGCAACGGATCTTTTCTTGCCGATCACGAAGGTAGATCTGCATTCCCTAAACGGTAAATTGTTCTGCAATTAACACTCATCCCTGTTTCCCACTGCAAGATCTTTTAATGAAAGAAATGGATCTGATTTAGACTTCCTAATCAATGAAAATTTGTCTCTTCTAATGAGTTTCATTTCATCGTTTCCACGGATTTTTTTTTGCTTGATGGGTTTAAAAGCATCCTTGCAGATCGTCCGACAGCTTTCACGATTTCCTGTATTGCCTTTTCCCTTTTATGCATAGCTAAAATGGAGATGCCTATTGTATTTCTTCATCTGAATCAAATATTTAATATTTTTTGTTTATATTCCAGTTTCACCCGGATGTCAAGGGTGCCAATACAGACCCGAAAGACACGGCAAAGTTTGTAAAAATCTCAGAAGCATATCAAGTTCTGAGTAAAACAATCACTCGCGATGCATACGATCAAGATCTGTTGGCTAGAAGTGTTATGGGCGGAAGCAGCACTAGCACCAGCAGAGGGTTTAAAAAGCCAGAAGTTCATAGGTAAGATACATCATTATCTCACCCAAGTTTAATTATTGTATTTACATTTGACTTTTAAACGTTGTAAGTATTGCTTATGCAAAATTACTCCTTCCTTCATTCCTATTTGAATGCTTAGATAATGAATAAATTGTTGTATGTAAAAGTTTCTTCTATGGAAATTTGTGTGTGCAATTTATTTAAATAGAGATAAATTATAGTGTTAGACATTCTAATTAGCAATATATTGCTCCAGTCAATAATAATTTTTCTTAAGTCTTAAAAATGCTTATTGAATTCACTTCTTTAAAGTCATTAATCGCTCTATCTGCACGATTTCAACATATTAACTCATCAATTATAATTATAAATAATTTTTATAAATAAATCATTAGTAAATTAAAATGTCATTTCAACACTAAATTAAAGTTATTATGTTACAGGCCCTGGGAGATAAAACCTAACTTCGATCCGAATCCTGGGCCATATTATGGCATAAAAGGTCTGCGCAAGGTTTCCAATGCCAAAATCGTTTTGTTGCTAGTCGGTTTTGCGTCGATTGGGATTGGAATTGGATTTCTTTCTGTAAGGTAATCTATTGTTTTTTTTTACATTCAAAGAGGTTCTAAACAATTTTTCATTCAAGCAAATCCTTTGAACTTAATCGTAGCCAATTAGATGAAAAATCGAAAGAGGCTGCAGAACACCATTCCGCAGTCAGAGTAAATGCTCAGAAATTCGGCAATGATGAACAGTTGAAAAGAATGGTCGATAGAATGTTATCCAGGCCCTCATGAGTTGATGGATATGATGCATATGAAGACAGATATTTCCTACATCAATGCAGATTTTAATAGTTGGAATTTTTAACTTCGTGATAGCTAATCTATAGTTTAGTTTCAAGAAAAATGAGATTTGTTTAAAGACAAAGTGTATTTGATTGGTTCTGTCACATTTTTGTATTCTGTTGGCTTATTCAGAATAAAATTATTTTAGCTTATTAAAAATTTGATTTGTATGCAAGTCTTTATTTAATCGAAATGCAAAATATGTATGTACATACATTTATATATGTTAAGTTTTTAAGAACATTTAAATATGGGCTAATTGGTTACTCCTCACATGGTTTATATAATAATTTCAGCATTTCAAACAACTCTGTGTATTTTGCATAATAGCCGTATGTCATTACATGGGGAGTATGCCCCATTGTCTCCATATTAGTCGATTAGATCAATTGAAGATAATAATTATTGTTATTAGCTCTTCTTATCTAATCCCTGAATTTCCAATGTCGTGATTTAATAATGGAAACTATAAATTGCTTAAATAATAATTAATAAATTTATCGGCTTTAATGCAAGTTTAAAGATGACAATGAATAACAATTTAAAAAAACTGCAACATTTTTAGTATGTTTAACTTCTAGCATACTGCAAAGATTATGAGGTGTTAAGAATGCAAATTTCAAAGTGATAAAATAATATAAAAATGTAAATATATTTGTTTGTAATTTTTAAATTTCTGAAAAAATAGGAGTGATAGCATCTTGTTTTGACTGTTAGAATCATTTTGAAAAGAGCATCGCATGTTAACAAAGTGGTTTGAGAAAATTAGGTTTTTGGTTTGAAGAAATTAATTCATAAAATATTAAGATTGCAATCGAATTAACCAGCATTCCCACATTGAGTCTTATTAAAAATCAAATTTAGAGACGACTTAAATAAATAAGTAAATGGACCAAATATGGTATAAATTTCATAAAGTAAACCAAACATGGTATGACTTAAATATTTTAGTGGACCCTATGATAATAAATAATACATGGTATGGACTATTAAATATAAAACATGTGATGTATGTATAGTTACATATATAGTCCATACCATTATGGTTAATTTTACTTAAATATTTAAGTCGTATTTAAATTTGATAATTGGAAAGGTCCATTGGAATTTAAGGAGTGAGGATTGTTGGAAGTTTATCAGATTTACATATTTGTATACGAGTGTATGTATGGTTTTTCTAACAGCGATAATTTTTAAATTGGTCAAAACTCTATAATACTGTTTTTTATATTTGCAGTTTTAGTAATAATGATATTATTCATTTTAGAAAATGCATGTACCTATAGACTCTCTCATACATATATTTTGGTTAAGCGCTCACTCCTAAAGTTTGCAATGGCTTTTGGTCTATATATTTTAGTGATAACTATTAGAAATATTTTGTAAATGCAAAATCAACAAATCGGATACAAGAATTTTCGAAAAAATTAATTGCTTAAGAGCTTTATCGATAAACCTAAATTCTTAACACATCTTCTTCTTTTGAAGTAGAAATATCTTATATAATGAGAATGAGAATTTATTGACATTTGTATAAGTGTTCCTTATGCCAAAATGAAGATAGTTGCATTTAAAAAGTTACTTGTTTTGTAACACCTGTTATATATAAGGCCAGGTTTAATAAAAATGTTGAGTGCTATGGGGGCTTATTTCTCATCGCTGTATGAAAAAAGTTATTTGGCAAATAAGGTTGTGTTCTCGGGCCCAATTCTCAAGAGTGAGTTTTTTTGTCCGCATAAAAAATCGTGTACACGTTAATTTTTGCGATTCCGCAAGAGTGTGTTTTAAGTTTTTGACAAATATCGTATGCACAATCAGTCAAATTTATTTACACTTGTTTTGAGCGTGAACGGAATGTGTACACGGAAAAACATTCACACATGCGGAATTTGTCCCCTGGTGGATTAAAGGATGCATGTGTAAAATGTTTTAAGTATACCTGGTTAAAATATATTTAAACTGGTTGAACGAATATTTCATTGAAAAAGCATTTTCATTACCTACAATATAGATTTGAGTGTGACTGATAGCAAAAAAGGAGTGTGTCCAAAAGCTTGAGTATATGCTATTCAAAAAACTGGAATCTTGCAAGGGTAATCATGTGGAAATGGTTTTTCACCCCTCTCTAGATAAGCCCCTTGGATCACATATCATGTCAGACTGTTAAAAAACCGTTTTAAATTTTGAACTTTGAATTTCTTAAACGGTCTGAAGGGGCGAACAATAAACTAAAAAGTCGACTCTTTTCAAATGGCATTTTTGATTATTTATCCGAAAGCCATCATAACATAATTTGAATCCAAAAACTATACACTCACGAACAAAAATCGTTAACCATGTTGCCATTAAAATTGTCCTCGTGATTTTCAAACCTTTGTATTTACGCTTGTAAATTTTCAATACTATTACCTTTTGTTTTAAGCCAATTTTTTAAATATTTTGTAAGATAAAAAAAAACAATACAAATTTAAATAAATTATCCAAGTTTTATTTTCATCCAATATCATTTGAAACAATGAACAAATATTGGTACACATTTATAACAATTTTGCAAAATATTTCACATAATGAAGCATTTATTTCATATCGTTCATCCACCATGATTTTGAATGATCGGGTGATTTCCTGAACTAACTCTACAAACAATTAACTATTAAATTTGTACGTTATTACTAGTTAAATTTTAAGTCACAATGTAATTAAACTTGCTCTAACGATTAATTCTTCAGTTTTTACAGATTGTTTAAAATCAATAAATATATAGGTAATTAGCTACATTTATAATATTTTAATTGACACTTATAATTTATATTTAAAAATACTTTTTTTATTTGTATTTGTTGTTTTTGTTTTAGTGAACAACATTTTGTAAAAAATAATATTACATAATACAAGAAATACAATTACAATATACTATATTGCAAAACTTTCAAAATTTGTTGTTCTGTACGAGAAAAAAATAAATTCCTTAACCCAAAAACATGTACAAAATTTTGTTTTAATAAATATACATAGCATAAAAATCACTCTTATTTGTTTGATTAAAAAAAAAAACAGTCAACAACAAAAAAAAATTATAGGTTAGTTAGACGACTTACTAATTTGCTTAGCTAAAATTCTGGCTGCCACATGTGGCTTAGCTGGGCGAAGTACTACTTCATTGTTCATTTTGAAATTTTCAAATGGAAGTTTATAGACTTCATGAAAACCAAGTTTCTCCATAACACGGGCTGAATAATGACTTGTGCAAAGGACATGCATCACAGGAATTGAATTTTCGCGCATGTAGTCGAGGACTCTTTCCGTTAAACTACCAGCGATACCTAAGCCTCGGTAGTTGGTGTTTACCGAAACAATTTTACCATCCAAAATTATGTCTGTGTCGGGGAAAACATCGAAAATGTTGAAATCTTGGTCAATGTAGTCCATGAGGGATAGGATTTTCTTGAATTTGGGATGTTCACAAGAATCTGCAGCTTTTTCGTGTTTTTCATCAGGTTTCTGGGGCAATAATAGAAAAGAAGTTAGTATATATAAATGATTCTAATGATCTGGTCACTTACCGGTCGGCGCATAAGACCGTTTAGGAACACTCCAATGATTTCGCCTTGTTTGTTGACAGCTTTAAACGAGCACCCTTCGGGTATACACTTTAGAGAGTATTCCTCTAGTTCTTGACATTCACCGAGGTTAAGGAAGGTATTAAGTGGTTCATCCTATAAATAAGAAAAGAAAAACATTCTTACAAATTTGGAAAACACATAAATATTATAATGAGGAAGAAATTTAGCAATGAATTTTTCATGGACCATGGAAACATTTCATGAATATACATAAATACAAAAAAAAATCAACGCAGATTGCCAATTGCTCCTTCAGTGTTTTGATGAATGTTTACTAAAGCTTATATATCGGGGCATTGGCCAAAAGTTTAGACAAGGTCCAATCGCTTGGAAAGATTTTAATTTTAATGTTCAAGTAAAAGTGATGGACGCTCTATATTCCCCATTTGAATGTTTATTTTTATGAGAAAATATTTGTAGGCCAAGTGGAAAATTATAAATAAACTGAATCGTTATAAAATTAATTAAAAAAAAAAATACGTATCGATGAAATAAGAGAATTGATTTTTTAACACAAATTCAATATTTAACTGAGATAATTCAGCTGAAACTTTTAGGTTATAAACCTAAAAAAAGTTCCAGTTTATTTTGTGAAAGTCGATAATGGAAGTTGAAAATCAATTTTTATTTCTACTGGATTTTTTTCAAAACTTAAGTTCTGCAACTTTTATTTCATCAGCTTTCTTCTAAACTTCAAATTAAGTCCAAAATTGACAAAAGATGACATTTAAATGTTTTTTAGATCAAAAACTAACCACTAAATTCAAATAAAAAGAGCTGTTAGTGTATCATCAGTGGCGTAGAGTGAGGGGTGGGGGGAGGGGTTGTCCACCCCAGGGGGCACTTTATGAGTGGCAGCAAATTTTGCGGCACTATATACTAAAAGGTATCAACTGTAAGATCTTGCAGCCTCCAGCAAGTGTATTCGTGTGAATTACTGGAATTTGCAATCCAAGGGACTTTTTCATAAAACTACAAGAGTATAATAATTATTGTTAACTATAGTTCGAGAGATGACCTTAAAATTTCGTATCTTATTAGTGGCTCCTGAAAAACAGGATACCAACCGAGAGCTTTATTCCAAACATTACAAAACCGCTGGTCGTATAAGATTTCTTTGTTGCTAAGGTTAGAAAATGCAATTTTTGGGTTGCATTTTCGACTAACTTTTCCACATTTTTGACCTTTTACATAAGGAACTTCTATCAATTGGATATCAAATGAATGCTTAGGCTGTTCTCTACACTTTCCTGATGGTCAGGCAGACTTTTGAAGGTTTTTGCTTCGAGTCCGATCGCCTCTCAGACTATTATTCACAAATAATTATTAGTCTTCTAGTTTTATGATATAGGCACCAGGCGGGAGTCTTTGTGATCAGAAAGGCTACTTATGGATTTGATGAATGAGATATGGGTGCAAGTCATTAATATTACTGCTTTAATCGTAGCCTTGCTTCATCCAGCCAATATGCATAATTCACAATCGACATCCACCAATCACTATATCCCCTTGTTGATTTTAATCTCAAATTATTATTAACAAATTATAAATAACAAGTAATTTTATTGTTTTTCATAATTGAAGTCTTACGATTTATAAATAATACTATCAATATTTAATCATCGATCATCTGAATATAGCTTAATCGTGCGTAATAAAAATTCTCGATGGCTCAAGTCATGATGTAAAATATCAACTTTACTACGGCTTTTCCCAGCTAATAACCTTATAATGTGCATATTAAGCTGTCGATAAGTATGATTCTGATATGAATCATAATTTTAATATTTAAATCCGATTACAAAATAGTTACAACCTTTTATGTGCCACCAACCTACTCTGCTCATAAATAATACGGAAAATAATATTACCGGCGAACGATACGCTGCGCTGCGCTGCTGGGGCAACTTTGGGATGTTGTTTCAGAGGGCGTTGGGGTGGTCGGTGGCGATCATTGTTGGCCAGGTGGTATAAAGGTGTTTCCCCAACTCTCTACAGAGTCCGTTCTCCGTTCCGTGTGCATGGCACGCCTTGGCTTTCGTAGGTGGCACTTTATAAAACGTGCTTGATGGCACACCGATAATCAAAATAACATGTTTGTGACTGTAGAAGTTAAAGGCTTCAATATTTATGCCTCCCCCAACCACTAACGCCTATAGCTATAACCGTTGAGTTGAAAACAGACGTTGTTTTCGTAAGTGAGGTAGGTCATTGCTAATAGCAGTTAGAAGTAAGAAATACTGCCAACTTAGTGAAAATAAAACTTCCTGTTTGGTGATTCAAAATAATAATTAAATCCTTAGAAATGAACTCTTGAATTTTTGGTACCAACAAACAGAGGTCGATTTTTTAAGGTCACTTTGCATTTAATTATTTGACAAGTTGGCTGGGATAATGTACCTTTTAAAAGTAAAATAGGAATCACTGCAATATGTGCATATTTCCTATTTGTATTTATAGTTAGACAGTAAGTTTTAAAGCCAATCCAAGAACCGTAATTCATTTCAAACATCGATGCATGTCTGATGTGTCTAAAATTTATAAAAAGTCGTATTTGTTTTGTGCATTTTGTACGCATTTTTGGTATCGATTTTAAATTACGAAAAAGTCAGTTGACAGGGGGTTAAAACCTTTTTTACTTTTTTGACTGATATTAAGTTAACATCCCGTGTAATAATATTGAGTGGGGTACATTATTTGTTGTCGTTTCAGAAACTCATGGAACTAAACTGCAGTTGAATATCACATGACTCAATCAATAATGATTTGACGTATACTTGTATATTCGCAGGTTCACGTACAAATATTGAATTAAATTATTTATAATTTAATTAAATTATTTTATTATAAAAAGTTTCAAATATTTGAATTAAACTTAGTCTAAGCTAATTTAAACCTAGTTACTCTTTCAGAACGACTGCTAATACATCTAACTTTTTGTGATTAATTTAAATCATACACAACAAATTAAAATAAATTTAATGAATAAAACATAAGTGGCAACCGTATTCACTTGAGAATGTAATTCGGAAATGTTTAATACGTTGTTCTTTTAAATTCAAATTTTAATTACATACATATGACTATATGTAGGTATGTATATGTATTGTTTACAAAATACAAATCACAATTCAAGCTATTTAAAGAAAGATCTTTATCACTTCACATAGTGAGGTCCTTAAGTGCAAATCGAGTGAGCTTAGCGAATGAAGTGTTTGCACCAATAGAGAGTTGCAGCTTTAACCTCAGACCCATACAGGTGATTGGTGTATCGCTTATCCGTGTAGTATCAATATTCATGGGGTTAAACAGGGTTCATTTAAAATTAAAATAGATGGAAAAATAAAAACAACTCAACTGGATGCTTGGTCAAGAAAACTCATTGTCATGCAAATGCAAATTAAATGAAAGGTGAACCAAATCGTGAGATTGTTGAATGTCGTTTTTATGGCTAACAATCACAAAAGTGAATAATTGGTAAGCGTCATTTGTGTCGCCACCATCGTCACTGCAGCTTGGCTGCAGATTGAAATGCCCTGGTTGCTGCAAGTGCCTACTTCCGATTATGTTTGGCACGACTTTCAATAGTGATTGTCTGAGAATTACTTCCTATTGGATTGTTCTTTTTTTCAAACTAGAGTTATGTTTGTGGGCTGGTATGGCTGACAGAAGTCCTTTTTTTATTTTTCCGGCAACAGAGGTCAATAGGAAAAATGTTATGTTTTTTCTCGGATTTTGGTGATTGAATTTAAAACGACTGATTTATACTTTAATGAGCTGATAACTTCTTTCTGGGAACTATGGTAAAAGTTTCTGTTACTTTAATTGAACTTTTATTATGAAGGTAAATTCTGAGTCATTGGATTATTGAAATATTTTTATTTCTACTTTAAGTAATTGAACGTATAGGTAGTGCATGTTAATTTTATCCGACTGAATTTACTGCAGCAAGATATTAAAAAAGACTTTGGAGCGTCATGAATGTTCTATTGCACAATTATTCAGTCAAAAAAAGCATAGGTAAGTTTAAACGTGAAGGACATCATATTGGTTAGTGATCAATATTTTTAGTCGCAAGGACAAGAAATCTCAAGTGCGGCCCTAGCCTAACTGCTCCTATTCTTAAGATATTGGTTTGAGCTTCCTTTTGAGATAATCTTTGGTACACTTTATTTTTAAAACTATAGGTAAACTGTGTTGAGGAATTTTGTCGAAAAAAGTAAAATCATCAATCCCAAGATATGACATTCCTACATTCCATCGACTAAAATTATGCGTCTTAGAAGGGTACAACAACATCTAACTGATGAGCCCAATTGTTGTACCTGGGCGAAACGCATTTGGACTAAAGGTCGTAAAAACTTTAAATTGAATTCCTACATTCCTACATACATACATCAGATTTGCAATAAAATAGACCACATGAACATATCATCGAAACTAAAGTCAACATATATTTTCATAAATAAAGTACATTTATTTAGGTATACTCACTTTAAAAAAGAATGTCTTGAGCATTGTGAGAACACCATCTGCATCTTTTTCTGTGATTAGTTCAATGGTATAAGGGACATCATTGACCGCAGGTGCAGGTAATTGCTCAGACACTTTTAACGAACTGTCCATCTTTTTTGTTAGCCTGGCGATGGGATTCAAGTCGGATAGCTGAAAAGTAAGAAGTAAAATTAATTAGCTTATAGAAATTAAATTATCATACGTTTTTATTTTAAAATATTAAATAATTTATTTTTATTGTTTTTATTTGAATATGTAGTAAGTTTCTTCGGAATGATAATAATTTTTTTGGTTACGCTTAACACATTAAGGATTATGTTTTTGGTACTTTGAGATTTGTTTTCCATTATATAGGACTTTGATACTTGCAAGAGAAAACCTTGACAAATAGATAAATAGTTATTTGCGAACAAAGCATGGCAGAATATCTTTAGGTTGAAATAAGTAAGGAAGACTTGCCGACTTGGACGCCCTAAAAAATTGTAAAGTCAATTTAGGATGAAAGAAAAAAAATCGACAGTTCATCAGTTGTAAAAATGAATTCTTAACATTTTTAAAATCAAAAGTGAAAGATTTTGAACAGTGTTATGTTAAAGATAATATTGGAAACTATGTACTTAAAAATTAGATAACATTGTGAGATTGTGCATTTAACTTGCGTTTTCTTAATTTAATATATATATTTAGTTATAGTAGCATGTTTAATCTGTTTCAGCGGCTTTTCATTTTCAGCTTAGTATTGTACATACTATAATATATAAGCTTTAACATGGTACTAGTCGGCAAAAATGTTGTGCCAAAGTTTTTAGCAAAAATTTATACGAATACTGAATGAATACTGTCTTTTATATGTTCAATCCTAGAATCAATGATTAATGGGAATGTTTTCCAAAACGATTTTGATTTTTTTTTTCGATTTTGTGAGGCTTAATCAGAAAGGTATTTTGTTGTTGACTTTCTTTTACTGCATATTATTTTGCTGTAGCTTATAATATAATGCAATTTTATCTAAGCTGATTTTAAAATAAATACGAGTGGTTAGTCAGAACAAAAAACTCAATATGTCATCCCTTACATTCTTAAATTTCGTTAAATAAATTTGAATAGACTGTTTTGCATAACTAGTTAAGATATTATAAATATTTTGAAATATAAAGTAATTACAACAATTTGTAAAAATAAACAAAACATCATGATTTTGAAAATAAAATCACGAAAAAAAGCTTACACATTTTTTTTTAATACAAAAAATGGTTGAATTTTTAATTTCCGTAATCGGATTTTGCAAATTGAAAAATGAACTTTTCACACTCGCAGTCTTTTTTTAAATTTTATTAAATATAATAATGATTTATTGATTTTTTTTACATTAATTCCCAAATGGCCAAAAACTGATAGATACATGCATATATACCTACATAATAATACAATCCAATTTCGCTGATTGTATTCTTCAGCAGTATTCATAATAATTATTCTTATTGCCAAGGGATATTGTTCTTTTTGTTTGTGATTTTTAACATCTAATATGTATATGTTAATAAATACCTACATAAATAAATATTCATACAAGTATGATGTTGTGAAATCATTTTAATAAAATATATGCATATGCTTGACAAATTATAAATTTCTCACGAAAAAGACATTTTATAGTTTTTGGTTCAGTCGCGTAGAGGAATTATGATTAAATGATAGCGCTTCCTAACTGACCTTCTGAGCTCTGAACCCAAACTTAAAATTGCATTTAGTGTAGTCATAGGGTTATTCGGAGTTCATATTAAGGTTATCAATTATTATTTTATTTATGTAGGGGGTAGGGCGAAATGCAAAGAAGCCATATGTATGTAGAAGTTCTTGTTATATCCTTTAAAGATTTTAATGACTAATATTTTTTTGTATCTTTAAGACAGGTATTTTTTTTCTAATTGTTCTGAACAAATTTATTAAAAACGAGTTATTATATGAGGATTGTTCTCAGAACAAGGAATCCCCTTAAGGTGGCAAAAATTAAATTTGAAAATTTATTTCAAGATTTTATATAAAATAACGCGCATGAAAGAAAGATTCTAAATTCAGTGATGATCTTATACTTTCATAAATGCACTTACGTTAAGTCTTTTGCGTGGCATTGTTTAGCACTCAATTTATTACACACAAAGCAAAATATGGCATTTCATATTTAAGTGCTTTTTACTTGCTCTGTGGAATTATAGGGCACGTATTGGTTTCATATACAAAAATGGAGATTTTAAGCAATTTTTATATTATAATAGATGATGGACAAGTCCGAAAAATTAATTCAAATCATAACCAAAAAACTGCCATAAACGTATCAACTCTTGAAAAAGTTGTGAACAATACCAGACATCATTTTTGAAAATTGATTTTTCTTCCAACAAAAAATGTAAACAATTAAGTTTTCAGAATAAAAATAAGTTTTCAAAACGAAAATACCTCAAAGTTAATTTTGTAAACTTTGTTCATTCTTCTCAATCAAACTAGTTCAGTATTATTTTAAATCTAAGCGATTTGTAAGATCATTTTATTTATTATAATGTACCTGCTCATAATCTATTAGTCTATGGTACTTGGTAGAAACATGATATCTGCATTAAATAATTTCAGTTTTAACGTCCACTTTACATTGAGCTAGAGACTGAGAGTGAGGTAAACCGATTTACTTCAAATTGGGAATATCGTTTTTCAAGGATATTCATAAATATTTCAAGTTTGAAGAAAATCGATGAAACCGTTTAGGATTAGTAGTGGGCAGGAAAATTACTACAAAAATTAAAATCAACAACATAAAAATGGGATTAAGTCAAGTGTCAAGAACAATATTCAAATTTACTTTGCATAACTATATTTTTTTTTCTCGCTGCACTAATGCCTTTAAATTAAATGACCAATTTATGCTAAAAGTAAAAAAAAAAACTCCGTAGCCAACATTGTTATTTTTTTAATCAGAACAATAAAATAATACAAATTATTATTATTCATATCTTTTCGGTTAATTATTGCTTGTTTAATAAGATTCTGTCCAACAGAAATTGTTTACATATTGTGATGAGCATGAGCGTTCATGAATAACAAATACATAGGCATAGTCTGGTTAAAAAACAAATCAAGTACTGGATAAAATTCTTCAAGTTTTCCCTCTGACTTTGAATAAATTTCCTTTTCTCTTTTGCCAATCAATTTAAGACTTTCTTTTTTTTTCTTTAATTCTGATAAACAGACTTTTCTGATAAAGCAGCACTTCACTTACCGTATATCGTGACTCGTGCATAATCGAGCCATTTTCCGCAAATGATTGTGGTCCTTTCACACTACTTAATTGTTGTTGAATTTGAAGCTCCATTTTTGTTTGTTTAGTTTACTTTTCTTTTGTTTATTTCACTAATTAAAAGCAAATGTTTTTATTTATATATGTAAGCTATACACAAAATTTTATTTGTTTATTTTTTATTTGCAAGTATGTTTAAAGGATATTTATTTAATATTTAAACTCAAATTGAAACAATTCACTTTGAACAGAAAATAATTTATTTTTCACGGATAGACTTGGCGAAAACGTCCTTTTTTCGTGAAACTATATTTATTTATATCCGTATAGTGGATTCTTTTCCAGTTTTGTTTATGTATAATAATTTCTCTCAGAAGAATACTGATCAAGCCAAATCGCAGCAGAATTTGCTAGACGGTCATTCAATCTTTTCTGAATCGGAATGGCAAACCTGCGGCTCTATATATAGGTAAAATTCGCGAAGTGAGCTTCCAACACCTCATTCCTTATGCCCGTGTGATCCAAAACAACTATGCCATGTTTCCCTGTCTCGTTTCAGTCTGCCCGGCTGTATGCCGCCGATGTGCTGTAAATGTATCTTTTCATTTCTGTATCTGTTAGGAAAAAAGCCGATTAGCTACTTTGCTTGCGCTGGTCGTGTACGGGCAGCGGCATATCGTAGTTGTTAAGGTGTAGACAGGTTGGAGATCTCTTGTGATCACCTTAGGCAATGATCTTCAGTATTGTTATTGTTATGTATGTATATTCTGTTTTAGGTTTATTTTTTATGTCACGTTTTTGTTTGTTTATCTCTCGTGCTTTGAACAGGTAAGTGAACGGAAATCTTCGGCAAAATAAAAAAGAAATAAAGGTAAAGTCGACATATAGGTGTAACGGGGGTGTTCAGGCCGGCTTTGGAGCCAAATGTTCCTCGAAACTCACAACACTTCCTGTATGCAACTAGATCAGTTGTTGTAATACGCATTGACATCCAGTGCAATTGTAAACGCTCGATAACTTTAAAGTGATATAATGAAGGTGATAATAATCATTGACTTTGCTGGCGCTCGCCGGTAGGCCATTAACGTAAATATATGAGGAATCTTAGAATCAGCAACGTTTCCAACGACAACAACCGAAAAGTTAACACTTGTTGTTAACAAAAGGAAAAAGAAAAACAAAATCAGGGTTCGATTTTTATTCCTCACATATATAAATAATGACTATATGGCAAATCTCCTCTGTAACATCATTTTGATAATCATTTGCAATGCAATTGACTTTATTCAAAATATTATTTGGATATGTTATTCTTCTCACAACATAAATTTGATTCAAAACCAATCATCGACCGGTCTTATTCTACTCGATATAGAAAAGGTATTTGACACAGTTTGGCATGATCGGATTGTGCACAAAATGATATGTTTCGGATTCCATATGTATCTTGTTAAAATAATTCAAAGTTTTCTGATGTTTCAGTGTTTTTTATCAATAATACCCATTCAAACTGTTATCAAGTTGACCAAGGTGTCCCACAAGGATCAGTGCTGGTTCCTTTCCTCTTTAACGTCTACACATTTGATATTCCCAGGTTGAAATGTGAAATATCTATACTCGCTGATAATACAGGCATCTTTTCATCACATAAATTAAGTCTTAATATTGAGAAAAATGTACGCCATGCACTCGAATTGAAGTCTAAATACTACCAAAAATGGAAAATTAAACTAAATGCTGACAAATTACAAGCAATCAGCTCAATGTAAATGGCATAAATATAAGATGGGAATCAAGTGTTAAATATCAAGGGATTTATTTAGACCGAAAACTTACGTTTAAGGAACCTCTAAAACTCTGCAAAAAGTAAGCATAGCAATCAATATTCTAAATCCATTTATAAAGAGAAAGTCTTTCTTAGCAACTCAAATAAAATAATTATTCACAAAGTAATATTTCAAGCAATCCTTTTGTATGGGTGCCAAGTATGGGGAAATTGTGCAAAGTGCCATCTTTCAAAATTGCATGTATCGCAGAGTAAATTACTCAAAACGATGCTCTCGATACAGCAAGCAAATGTGGTTTCTCTAAGAATCAATACGCTTAATATTAATTGTGAAGCGTCTGACAATTCGTTAATTAACCAATTAATTCTTCAACCATATTTCTGATATTTTATGTAATTACCTTTCATTATCAAGTTACTCAATATAATTATTAACTTTTGTTAAAGTGAAGTACATATTATTCTTGTTATCTGTATAACTGATTGTTAATTCATTATGTACCTATGTATATTATTATTTATTCACTTATTTATTTATTTATTTATTAATTTTTATTTATTTATTTTTTCACTTATTTTGTTTAATTAATCATTTATTTATTTATTTATGTATTCACTGTTTTTTATTTATTCATTTATTTATTTATTTATTTATTTATTTATTAGTTTATTTATTTATGTATTTATTTGATAATTTATTCATTCACCTGTTTTAATCATTAAATGATTAAGTTATTTGTTGTTGTTAATTTATTTATCTATTAATTTTTTTTGTTAAATTACTTATTTATATTTATCTATCTTATTTATTTATTTTAAGTAACCCCTTACTAATTTAATAAAATATATTTATTTATTATTATTCACTAACCTAACTAACTTATATTTCATAACCAAAGTTCTGAAGTTATAATTTTATCTCGAGTCAAAATGTACCTGCCCTTCCATTTTTGAAATGAAGGTTTATGTTTGTATTTTCCTTCAAAAAATTTGTATCGTAATCACTTAAAATCATTATAAATTAATATACTTATTAGGTAGAAAGATATCATATTTTTATATCAAATCTCTGTATGTAAACTGAGCGGTAGCTTACCAAATGAATATCTATGTACCGAAAATAAAAATCTATCTAACTATCAATCATTAAAGTAAATAGTCTGCTGTTAGGTTGGTAGACTGTTCTTCAATGTTTTCTCCGGATAGTTTAATTTACCGAAAATTTTTGTTGGGGTTTATTTTTGACATTTTGAAGAAATTATTGAAGGATATCTCAATAGACATATGCACATACAAAAAATTATACATTCAAAACGGTGCTTAAATCACTTTTTTGAGTATAAAGGCCAAGTAGGTATTAGATAGTTTAAAAATTATGTTTCAAAACGATGAATGAAAGGAGTTTTACAACTATTTTATTGTTGAGCTAAGCAACTTCGCATTAAACAATGATAAATACCCACATACATACATATGCGTGTTTATTTTGTTTTAAATCAAAAGGATCTATACTCCATAAGGCTTACAAATCTCGGCTACCTACAATAATTTTGTATTGAATTAAAGATTGAGTTTACCCTACATATATGTAAACGAATAGCAAAAGTACTTTTTTGATTTTTCTTAGGTAAGTCGATTATTATTATTTAAAAAAAATGGTTTTGCCATATTTCTAAGGTTTTATTTATTTAAAAATTTGTTTGCTATATTATCTCAGTTCCGTCCACTGAGAGAGTCTTTTCGGTCATGACTCATGAACGCAAGGTATTGAAACATGTATCGCCCGGTGGTCGAAATTCGACCTAACTCTTTTAATGACCTAACGGTAGTAAATAAATATAAAAATTAGATTCTGCCAGAGCGATTGGCTTTACCTTTCAAATAAAAAATATAATAAAAAATAAATATATAATTAATATAATAAGAAAAATTATGAAAATACGTTTCCATTATGTAAGTCAGTTAAAAGGGAGGTATAGAAAAGTGTGAAAGTATTAATGCTCTTCCAAACCAACGCGAATGCAGAGCCTTTAATAATAAAAAAAAATATATAGATTGATAAAAAATAAGCTTTTGATTTATATGAACCCTTAAAATAGTTTTAGATTTATAAGATTATTTTCAAAACAAAAAGATATTGCTATTTTCTTCGGCAAATAGTACAAAAATACATTTGTTTGAAACAGAAATAAATCATATTCTTTTTATTTAACAGTAGCTATATGTTCTTTATTTATCCTCCCTGAAATCAAATACACTCTATTCCGTCTTGAAAATGTTGGCAACCCCAGGTATGCGCTCTGTGTTTATTTAAAGATTGTTGAAAATATTCTTCTAGTTCGTTGACATTTAAAAAAGGTAAGGTTTTGTATTTGTTGCAGGATATAACTGAAGAAAACCAGTTTCTTCTGGTAAAGAACTGATTATCGGAAATTGAACTTACTGATTTCATAAAAAAAAACAAAAAATAAGTTATTTTTAAATCTTGTGTCATAAAAGAATGAAACTACACATTATTTAATTACTAACGGATACCTTAAGCGTTTGTGTCATTTACCATCACTTAATTTAGGTAGGTGCATTACATATTAAATTTTTATTATCTTGAACTTAATAGAGTGAATTTGGACTAAACAAATTAAATTTTTGGTTTGCCAAAACCTATGTGCACAAAACATCATGACATAGATTCCCACTGACTACTGCACTCCTACTCTGAGTAAAGCTGTTCAAGTTAAATTCCCATACAAATAATTGGTAAGATGAAAAGAAGCTTTGATGTGTTGATTGTATGGTGTTAATGGTTCAGGAATTTTTTTGAGTCCTTAAATGTCTATATATTTGTTCCTACTCAACTTTGCTGATGTTCTTATGGGAGAATTACTGCCAACTAGAACTAGAAAGATCACTATTCTCAGAGATAGTCAGGTAGCTGTTAATGCTATTGATTTGGCTAGATCATGCTTTTAATTAGTCCGGCATTGCCAAGATAGGCTTTTTAAAGACAATGTAAGTGGTTTCAGGTGCATATTGTGATCAATTTTGAGTAATGCCCACCTCCTCATAATTTTAGAAAACATACCATGCCATACCACCACCATATAACCTATCACATGAATTTAATCAAATAAAGATGTCTGGTTTTATAAGCAGATGGCGATCTCTTGTCAGGCTAAGGCCAATTGGTAATGTCACATCCAAACGTGCAACTCAATGATGATGATCACCCTGTGCGATAAGATAAACAAATTATTTGCCTTGGCAAATTTCTGTCAAATTCAACGGGGATTGAACAACCAATGGACAAAAACGTCAACCGAATTTTATATAATGATTTCTTTTTTCTTTTTACATTATTTTATATTTGTGTACAGATAGCAAATTATAACTTTAAAGGCTAGGAAGGCAATTTTCATTCAATGGCAAAAAATAGAACTCATGAGATTAAGTGAGAATGAACGCACACGATACTAAAAAATCAAACTGGGTTGCGATCAAATTTTTAAGTCGCAACGACAGAAAATCGTGAGTGCGGTCCTAGCCTAACATGTGACCGTTTATGTTTTTTTTTTATTTGGAAGCCAATGGTGAATGAAATAATAATAAATAGTACCTAATTATGTAAAGATACAATCTTCCTTACTGAATTTTTTTTTTCTTTAAGAACAACACCCTGGACATTGACACATGTAAGTATATGTTTTTATAATTGTATACAATACATAGTTATTAATAACAAACAATTATGTTTGCAAATACCATCATCTTCTATTGAAAGAGATCGTTTGAAAAATTAGATAGGATAGTATACAAACATGAGAGGACAATTCATTAAAACAAAAATTGGATTTTGATTTATTAAAACAACGAGAAATTAATTTTAACTAAAAAAAAATACAAAGATAACTTTTGGTATTCGAAAACACTCGAGCAGATGTTTTTTTTACATTTTTAATGTGTTCTCTGAGTTGGATTGATGCCAATTTGTTATTATTCAAATGAAATTTATGTTAGAATGCGGTGATGAGGGGCATTTTTGCAATTTTTGAAAAATGATTCAAACCATTTATTCAATTAAAGATTTTGTGCCCAAGTATTAATATCATAAAAATCAATGAAAGCTGTAAATATTTTAATGGATATCTCAATTTGTTGATTATAAATAGTATGAACAAATTTTAAGTGTTATTTTTACTTAAAATTAACAAGATCAGTTGAAGTTGTTTGCAAAGAACCTCGTAGTGGAGGTTAAGTTAAGAAACGAAACGCAAAGTAAATTGTGTTTCTAAGGTCAAAGTGTTTATTAGACTCAACAAATGTGTATAAAAACTTTGTTGCCCCTATCTTAAGGACACAAACTACGAAGAGTTTGACCTGAAATCAGAAAAATCTCAGTTAAAAACAAAAACAGAAATTATTATTGTACTTTAGGACATTACGTAGGTACATATCATGTGTATAGAACTGTAAGAACCTCTTGTAAAAACTTATTTTTCTAAATGCTTCCAGGAACATTCGATCTTTTTCTAGTACCTACGACTTTCCACAGCATCCTTCACTTGCCTACCCCACCCCATATTTGCAACGACGCCTTCTCATAACATGAACAATTTGTCAAAAAATATTAAATACATAATATAATAATTCATATAAGGCTGTTTAATGAATAATTGCAAATTTACGCAAATAAATTATTAAGAAAGTTTCTTAAAGAAATTAAAACGACAAAATAAACAGGGAATTCTGGTTATTACATAAAAAAACCAACCCCTTCAAACTAAAAAGTTCTGATTTAACACAGAAAAACCTCAACGCCACAGCAATAAACAAAATTTGTATTAGTATTTTCCCAAAAAATCTAATAAACTTAAATATTCCAATGCGTAATCTAACTATGAATACATATGTATACATATACATACATGTATATTCTTTAAAAAAAACAAATCTAAAAAAATGAATGAACAAAAAGAAATCAATGTCAAGGGTGTCTTTAATTTATGCTTTGATGATTAAGCCGAACGGGGATCCCCTTAATGTTTATCGGCTGATTAAGTTAAAAATGTGTTTGATCAGATTAAAACAAAACAGTTCTTAAAACGTCACATATTATTGTATTTATGTTAATTAAATCTGAACCGAAATTGCGTAAAATCAAACCAGTTAAGGCATTTTTTTTGGCAGTAGCAGCATGTATCTGTTTCTATAGATACATGAAGAGAGCATCATTAATCGAAATGACGTCTATTGACCACTTTTATTTGACGTCATTTGGGTTTTGACCACTATAAGAGGAGAAAACACAAACGTAAATGGAAACATATGCATATATTTTGATATTATAATAACAACCTTATACTAAACTATTTATTTTTATTTGTTTAAATTCAAACCTTGTACTGTAGGTCGTCAAACAGTTTGAACAAGTATTTTGCTTGGGTCTTAGAAGCCCAACACTGCATAATCGGAAGTTATATTTAAGTTACCAATAACCATTGGAATTATGTTTGTATGTATAATAACTTGACCAACCGTCACTGGTGTTTCGCAAATATTTGGTTTCTTCATGCCTAAAAGAATCTAAATGGTAATGGAGCATATTTATAGCTATTTTATAAAACCAATTTTAAAGTTAACTTGCAGGTTAGACACAGTTATTATATTCATAAGGAATTTGACAGCTGTTCTTTTAAGGGTAGAAACGTGTATTGTAATAGGATTTGACGAAAATTTATAAAGAAAATCTTCAATATCAAAAACATTTGACGTTGAATTTCTTCAGCACTAAATTTGTTTCATCATTTTCTTCTCAAAATATTTTTATATATAATTTTTCTAAACCCACTCGGGTAAAAAAAATGAAAACCCGATTTTTGGAAACCTTTCCGTTTTCTATCTTTTAAAGGACAAACTAGAGAGAGCCAGATGTATGTATGACGACAATTGTTCAGAATTGTAGGCTTAATATTTCTTGCATACACACTTTTTCTCTCAGACCAATGGGTATTGAAATAAATCGATTTCTAAAATAGAGGATTTTGCTGCGGAAAATTAACCAAACTGGTTAAACTTATTTAAACGTCATTGAGAGACTCTTACTCTGATTGAACTACAAAATCAAATGTATAAAAAAGGTCGTTCATGCAAGCTTTTGCGTAAACTTATCATTTAACACAATATGTAAACTTACGGCGTTGAATTAATACCCCTACTATTTTGTATTTATTTTTATTTGGCTTAAGTAAAGTCACACTACACTCCATTTTGTACTTGTTCATTGAATGAAGTCTTGAAGTTTGCAGGGAGATACGGTTACAATAATGTTGATAATGTAAATATTTTGGGGTTTTCTTTTGGTAAATTCAAATTTTGATTTGAATTGATTTTTTTCGTCGCAAATGATATACGATTGCAGATTGATTTTTCGTTTAAATTTGTGTCTGGGAAACTGTGGCGATTCAGGTTTGTCAAACTGATGGCTGTCAATTGTTCTGGTGTGTAATGGTGTCAGTAAAAGAGGGGTAAATCTGCCGAAAAATTCAGATCTGCAAAATTGAATTTCGATAAAAAAAATTGTTTTTTTTGTCACCATTGGAAGGCTTTTATTGTCAAAATTTGTATTTTGACAAATCAGAAAGGGAAAGAAATCAATTTTTGTTACCAAAAGACAACCTCATTAATAAGTTATCTGAGAATGGCTTTTTTATCGACAGTGGCAAAGTTGCATGCATGTAAACATAATTTACTTTGCCACTTTTGCGAGTCTATATTTTAAAATCGATTTTATAAAAGTCGAGATTTTGATCAGCCTGAATTTTTATCAATCGACTATTTGAAAGTCGATATTATAAAAGTCGATTTTTTTAAATCGACAATTTAAAAATCGGCAGATCATACCCAACCATCTGAAATACAGATAACGAGACATTGAAATGGTTTTTTCAAAGATTAGGATACTTTCACTTTATTGCCCCAAAATTCTTCGAGGCTTATTCCGAACTCAAAGCTTTCACTACAACCATGATCATTTTGAAGTTCGATAAGCAGAATATCAGGAATTTCAGTCACCTTTGATGAAGAGCTTCGAATCATTTGACAATATTATGCTCGTATATCAGAGGAATGGACGTGATCATTTCATTTTTTTTTTCAAAAAATTAAAAATTAAGTTGATTCACGTGTGCAAAAACATCAACAGGGTATGCCAGTCTCAATTCAACTTCTGGAACATTGAATGATTTCTTTTAATACTTCAGTCTTGCTGTTGAAAGTTTCATAAAAATAATAGCTCTTATCGAAAAAATTTTATCACAACTTTCATTGACATATCTGACGAAGACAAGCAGTTGAAATCACAATGCGTCAAAAGCTTAGCAGCCCTATTACAAATGTAAATAATCAAATTGATAATTGATAATTGATAAATTTAAAATTTGATAGAAGTTTCGATTATCAAGAATGATACAGATCGGTTCGAATCACAAACAAATTAAAAATTATAAAAGAACAGTTGATAAGTTTTTTGATAAATTGAATTTAAGAATACAAATTTTAAGGTTTATCAACTTTCAATTTGATAATTGACAATCGTAATAGGGGTGTAAGTTAGTGCTAAGTTCGAATATTTAATCTTGCCATAATATTATTCAAAACATTATTATTTTTTTAACGATATACTCAACGCATGTGTATCATATATAATATCGTCCCCTGACTCAATTTTAAAAATTTTGGAGATAGCAAGGTTCATAGATACCTATTTTTCTATGGTAGACAAAAATTGGACGAAAAGTCTTGAAAATTGCATAAAATATAGTACCGTTCTTGCCGAGATATTGTAAAAATTTAAAATTGTGTTACCTAGTTCTTGCAATCAGGGGACGATATATAATTAATTATATTTTCTACCTCACTTGGTTTTATCAATGAGATCTATTGTTTTTGATTCTTTTAAGAGTAAAAGTTTTATGGTTGAATTTAATTGAAAGAAAGAAGATAGTAAAGCTGGATCGATTGTTACTGAAAGAAATTATCATTTGTTATGAATTTCACTTGATTTTAAGTGATACAAAAATGAGGCAGAATTTTTAAATTTTTAATTGTTTTCTCATGGAACTTTCCATTAAAACCATAAAACTTTTAAGGGAATCCCCGTTTTTGTTTACATTATTCATTTACTTATTTCGACAACTTTGAGTCATAAATACAAACATTTGAATGCAAATTATTTAAATATTTTAACAAATCACTATTCTTCTTTAACATCAATTACTTTTATTTTGTATAAGCTTTTCATTTGTTCTTTGTCTTTGAGGTATTAAATTTAAACAACAGTTGCTATTAAAATACTTTGAACTCATATTTGAAAATTTAAATAATTAGTAAGGATTGGTATTTTTTAATAAATTCATCTGGGAATCACAACTTTAAGACACATGCTGAATTCTTTGAAGCCTGAATTGGTGTTATTGCTGGGTTCGATGAATTAGGGAATATTTTTGTGGACTAAACTAACGACTTTTAAAAATTGGCCACTTAAAACGAAAATAAAATTGTGCTTTAGTGTGACTTCGAGGTTTTTTGCGCTTTTACAAATAGTCCTTGTAGCTCTGATTTTCTGCTAAGTTATTTATAGGGCTTTGTCCTAATGAATAATTCAAGTTTTCGAACTCAAGCGCCGAATTAATTAATTAAAACTGTTAATTATACTACTTGTTGTCATACACTTATTTTATTGATACATTTTGAACGGCTGAGTCTTCAAATTGCTTAAGTCTACAGAGACGATCCTGTGCTCAGATTGAAACAATTTTAATTAATTTTAATTCTTAGTGCAATGTTTTCATCAAAAACTAGTTCTTCAGGTGTAAAATCAACAATTACTGGACAAATTTTACCATATGTTGCGTTCGGCGTTCGAGGTCGAAAACTTGGATTATTTATCAGGGCAACATTATAATCAACTCAGCAAAAAATCAGAACTACCGAATCTGACGCGAGGCCTGAAGTATATTGCTACTGGACTAAAAGTTACATTAAGTAAAATGCTGACCAAAATAATTTTTTTTATGATAAAATGGGATAATTCAATTTTTATATTTTGCCCTCATGTTGTCACGTCTCATGGCCAACCCTAAGCCATAAGCAGTAATTTTTCTACACTTATGTTTTTTTTTTTTTTGCTTATAGTGAAACCCTGTATGACAAAAGTTTTTACAAGTGAGAGAGTTCTTTCTTGATAACGCATACAACTTTAAACACATGTCTTCTTGATATTAATAGCAGCCAACAGCCAAAACCTTCCGCTTAAAAAGCTCCTTGCGGTTCGCAGCTTGATTTCTACCACAGGTGGAGCTGCAGCAGCAACAGCAGCGAAGCTTCTTGGTGGCCCTTCTGCACCAGCACCAGTTTTAGACGGGTGCCGAAAAGACATTTGGTTCTGCTTTGTTTGCACATGTAAGGTAAGTTTTCAGTTGCTGCTATCTGGGCATCGGGCAATGTCCTTTTTGGTAAATCTTTTTAATTTTAACTTCAGGTAGAACATATGAAGTAGATCTTCGTCATTTGTTTAGATAACTATACAATTTATCATACCAAAAAAAAGGTAATCGATTTATCATGGTGAGAGTTAGCCATTTTCCAACCACTAATTGAGTAATTATAGATACTAAATATAATCTAATAACAAGTTATTTTTTATTACTTAAAACCGCACCAACAAAATTTTGACAAAAAAATCTAATGCAAAAAAAACCCTTGGTGAGTTTGAAGTACTGCAAATTTAATTATCCAAAAATATACGAGAACAATTCAGATAAGTTCAAACATATAATTTAGCCAAGCTAAACATTCGAAAAAAAAACTTGAAATTGAGTAAGTACTGCAAAAAAGAAGAATGTTGAATAATAAACTTCCACTGCCGACTTTAAATATTTATAGATACTTTTCTCTATTTTATTTGAACAATATTACGAGTGATTCCAATTTGGCAAGCTCAATTGGTCAGTAATTGAATGTTCAATGAGTTTGGCTAAGAACATTTACATACTCGAATTATTTACATTTAGGTTTTGGACTAGCAGTTGCAAATTAAATTCATCTGTAGTTTCCTTTTAATTTATTTTTACTTCTTTTTTTGAATTGTCAGGTGTCACAGGTGTTAATTTGTTGATTATTTTTATTAATTTGTGTTGCATACATAAATGGACGTTAAATGAGAACCATAAGCCAAAGCTACATTAAAAACTTTTTTTAATTATTGGAGAATGTTTAAAAATATTAAATATATTTGATATCATGTTTGTCGGTTTGTTTCTTGATCTTCGTTTTATTTTTACTAGAGTGTACTTGAAATGATGAATCTGTTTTGTGTTCTTAAGTTGAAGGGGTTATCAAATCACGATTTGAATCATTGTGAATAAAAACAATATTTTTTAATTTACTGATTTGAATGCAAATTGAATTTCGCTTGTTTAATGAAGTTGAAATATCTTTTGAAAAGAATGATTGTTTTATTAACAAAATAAATTTTGATTAAACAGACTCGGGATCCAGGAGATAGTTGAGTTTGCATAACCTTATCGCCGAGTATATGTTTAAGGAAATTTTTCGAAGACATGACGATATTCCAAGCTCATTCATATATGGAAAAACTGCTAAGCAAAAAATGCAAAACAGAAAGTCTATGCAGGTACAAGTTCAAGTAAAAATTTAACTCCACTGAAATGCACATACATATCGTCTCCTGATTGCAAGAACTAGGTACCTCAATTTTAAATATTTTAGAGATACCAAGGTTCATAGATATTCAAGTTTAATTTTTTTGTTTCTCAAACTTCACAAATATCTTATATTTTTCTATGGTAGAAAAAAATTGTACGAAAGGTTTTGTAAATTCCACAAAATAATACCGTTTTTGACGAGATATTGTAAAAATTTAAAATTGAGCTACCTAGTTCTTGCAATCAGGGGAATGTAATGTGCTATTTTTACATCTTTTAACAAATTAAACTAAAATTGAAATGAAACAAGGAAATAATGCTAAATTATAAATGCATGAGCTGAGCAGCAAGCTTACACAGTATTCTTGGTAAGAAGAACGTTTACAAATACACAAATTGGTTTACTAATACAGAGTTAAAGTTTTGTGGGCCAAGTCGATATTTGAATTGACCGAAAAATATTTTTTAGGATTTAACTTGACTTTAACCCTCAAACTTGAATGAACCCACAACTCTCATTATTAAAAAAAAGCCTAGCATTAAAATGATTTTCTAAAAAAATTATCCTATGTTTATCTGATGTGAAGGGTAATCCTCTGGAAAAAAATGTATATAATCCTAGTTTGTGAATTACCCAATGTCGTGATTTCCACAATTATCATCATTATAAGAATTTAGTCACAAGTTACAATTATACTTGGAGAAAATGCGAAAAATTCTTTGTCAAAAGCAAAAATTATGATAAATACAAAACATTTTGTCATTTTAGCTAATTATTTTCACACGTTCAAATTATATTTTCTAATTTCCAATATGAAGTCGTTTATTTTAATTACCTGTCAAATAAAATAACTGCCATATATTAACTTACTTAAATATCTTCAAAATTGAACACTAACTTCTTTATTTCACTTTGCTAATATGCCGTTGTCATTGATGAATGTGGCTCATGAATAACTTCGCATTGATGAAGCAGTAGCACCAACTTTAGTCACATACAACAAGCTTAGATTATCTTAAACAATGCATGTTACAAGTTACAACAAAATAGTTCGTTTTGCTAAATGTAATATAGAAACGTTAGATGACAAATATGGCTACCGTTTGAGTTTAAGTGCTCCCGCATCAATGCAAGTTTTACATAAATGGATAATTACTCAGGAAGTCTTTTGTAACTTATATCAAAGGATTCCGGCAGCAAGATTGACATATCACACCACATAGTCAGACAATCAACTTTTGATATTTATATAAAGATATACATTTTATAAGTGAGCTGAAGTGATAGTTGCTATAGCTAAGATTGAAGATTATGGCTTTATGAATTTGATATTCATATCGATGGATACTTTCATTGTCTTCCAATATGATATACTGTTTGGATTTAATATGAAAAAGGAGTTTCATATAAGTTACACTTCCTTCAGTTAAATCATTGATATTTTTTTTAATTTAAAATTTTTGGAGATGAATTAAATATTGTAGCGTATTTAACACCATAATAGTTTTGAAAATTGAGGTTTTTTAGTATTTAAATTGAATACAAGCATGGAAACTAGTTTTACGTTCCCTATTTTAAATTTCACATATTTAAGCGTCTTTATTTTTGATTCTACAAGTTCATAAAAATTCCATTAAATCCAAAATTTTATTCATCTGGAGCTTTCGTTAGATTCAAAGGAAACCCCGGCTTATGACTAATTTTTTTTATAAGCTTTAGTGTTATTGAAACAATAAAATTCAGATTGCAACCTTTTAAAATCTAAACTAAACTAGCCTAAAGGCGTAAGAGTGCATAGGTACAGAAGTTTTAAATAATTTAACTAAATTTACATGTTTGCGACGTGACATTTCTTATTTGATTCTTACAGTCAGTTCTCTTCATTGCTAATAAACCGATAAAGATTATGTTAATAGAAGCCTTGTTAAAAGCTTAAGTTTAAGTCAAATGTTGCATAAGCGCCAGCGGAAATTTAAAATTTTGCCACCTCCTTTGCCTTCCTACGACGACGACGTTCTCATTCACATGGCTGTAAATCAAACCAAGTATAAACCAAGTGACAAAGAGAACATTAATTTATGAGTTTTCGAGTTTTCCCAGTTAAACGTAGGTACCCACTACAAATCGATCTACAAACTTAAAAAAGTGTTCTATCTATCTAAATGGATGATAAATGAATTTGACTTGACTCAATTTGTTTTTCAAAAGACAACTGATTTGGTTTTTCTTCACTTAGATGGTGATTTTTCTTACGTTGACAAGGTTCTAGTAATACAATATGTTTGAACGTCACAAAGAAGAGATATAGCATATAACCAAGTACAATGCAAAGTAAAAAGTCAACTTGTTTTGCGTAAGAAATCTAGAGCAGTTTAAATGATTTAATGTAAGCGGATACCTGTCGTATTTTCCACACGATAATAACTTATTGTTGGTTGAAAGTAGTTTTGCTGTGACACTCATTCGGAGCTCATGATTTTCATCCGGAAAGGTTAACGTACTCAATGTATGCATAATACGAGCTTAGAACAGAGATGAAGGACTTGTACAAAAAAACCAAAGTGCTCGAATAATTCATGGGAAAAAACTCGGAAGCGTTTTTATAATGTACCTGTAGGCTAAAATTTGCATTCTTTGGCTTATATGGTTTGTAAAGGTCTTGATGAATTAACCCAACCAAGCAGGAGTTAGTCAAACTTACAGGAATATTTGTGAAACATCGCCTATATCAATATGCTGTTTCCATGACAGTCGAAAAAAGTGGTAGATTACATATTTTTAAAAGAATTTATTCAAAAGTTAAGACACGATTGCAACCGGAAAAATGCTTGGAGGCTTAAAGTAAATATCTTTATTATTTTTAATAAAATGCACACGCATTTTTCGCACTACTTTCTTTAATAACTTAATGCTTTGAGAAGCACTTTTTCATGACAAGTTTACTCTCGGAAGATTTATCAGTTCCTCGCAAGAGGGAACAATTCGGAAAAAAACATTTCTGTTTAAGGTGACAGCGGCTCGAAATCGAAAACTAAAAAGCAAATAAAATGCACTATTGGTTGTGGTCGCTCGCACTTGATCTTGTAGTTATTGTTGCTAATGGACTGCATTAAATTGTTCATCAAAGCACAAAACATAATAGTAAAATTAAGCGTTTTATTTATTTAGCTACCTCTTTTCTAAAATAAATTAATTTTAAATTAATATTCCAATATTGGCTGAGGAAAAAATTGTCTAAAAGGTCTAACTCATTGCAAGATAGTTGCTCACCACATTTCTGGAAATTCTGAAATGAAAAAAGGACAAAAAAAAAACAAGTTGTTTTCTTCCTTCTCAAAAATAGGTAAAAAGTTCAATATTAGTTCCAAATTTTCACGAATTTAAGAGCATCATGCTCTTCCAGGAGTCAGAGTCCCTAAAATACTAAGGCAAACGAAGAAAATCACTTCCTCTATTTCGCGTTCTTCCCAAAAATAAAAAGGATCTAGAAAAATTAACGTCATTTAAATTTCAATTGAAATTCACAAACAAAATTACAAAAAAAAACTCCCAGGTCTTTGATTTGCTGTTATTACTCCTCCAAACAACCAATTTCTACCCAAAAAGTAGTAAAGTTAGTAGCTATTTAAATTTTTTTTTTTTTTTTAAACACATTTCAGCATATGGTTTTTAGTGTTTGATTAAAAATTAATAAAAGTATTGAGTACTTAAAAGAAAAATTTTTCCTAACAAGAAAAAGTTTTGAAAAAATAATAGGAAAAGATTTTTGCTTAAAAAAAGATTAAGCGTGACATTGTACCTTGTTTTTTTTAAATGTTTGTTTCTTTTTTGAGTATTTTTAAGAAAATTACCCCTATGGCCTTAGCGGGAGTAAGAAGACTCCCCTTTCAATACGATTTTCCTTGACTGAACCCAACCTACAGGAATATTAGGTTATTTATGAATGGGTCATTCATTAATATCGAAAGTACCAGGATTAATTGAAATAACCTTGTAAAATAATTTATAAAAATTGTTACATCACCACAATCATGTAATCTGTCGGATATTTTGATTTTCTAAGATGATTATTATTCTCTTAATCAATTTGACGTCCACTGATTTTTAGCACCTCATGAAAATTCATAACCAAGTTGAAGTTCAAGTAATTTAATTACTTTATCGACCGAATCCTTCATATTCAATCCATTACTCGCTTATCGTTTTTCAATATAACCGACGACAGCACGGAGACTTAACATACCACATGCAACGGCCCCTCATAGTCATGCCGCTGCAATAAATTTTCAATTAAAATAAAACCGTGAGTGTGAAAAATATATAATTTAATAGTTTGTCCCCTTTCCTGTATGTACAATAATCACAAGCCTATGAACTGTATAAATTTTTAACTAGATTGTTCGATCATTTATACAAACCACTAATGTTTAGAAATACATTACACAGTGGGGCAGTTTATCGTCGGTTTAGAGTGATTGCTAAATTCAGTGTCACTGACAACTAAAATGGTCAAAAAAATGTGCAGTTAGCCGCTTTTCACTCTAAGTCGACATTTTATGAATAAGTGAAAATAGAAAACTGTTTTTGAAAATTTGTGGAAAACGAAAATTATTCGCATGAACTATGAAACAACTTTCATAATTTAAAAACCAAAGAAAATTATATTCTTGCAAAGGTTGCTGTTCAAATTGTTTAAACAAGACTTGAACCAGAATCAAGTTAAATATCGATGCATTGTTTGAACCGATTCAAATAACTTTGAACATAATTCCAACCTTTTGCAAGCTAGCTGGTAACATCCTTACGCTAGGGGTGTTTTGTTGACCTCCTTAATGTTAACATTAAGATACTTTCCACATTCTGTCATAGAGTTACTGAATTTCAAACGTGAAGTTTACTTGTTGTTGTTAGAATTTGCATTTTAAAATGTTCTTTAATGTGAAATATTACTTGATGTTCAAATCAAGGAGCTCAACAAAACTCGCCTACTGTTGTTGTTCCATTCCAAGTGTTCAATATTTTTGTATAGTGCAAATGTATTGCAATCAAACACTACTGCACGTATGTTAATACAATACAATTTTTGTATTTTTTCAATTTTATTGAACTATTGAAGAAAAAAAAATATATTTAATCAAAATTTCCTTAAGGAAAATTAAGAAAAAAATGTTCAAACTTTTTGGACGTGGATATTAGTGCAATGAGTATAGATGTATATATATACATACATATTTATGTAATATGTATGTAACGCGTCCTACTTTTGCGTATTAATGTTATAGAATACAATCAATCAGCCACTCGTACACAAAATTTTTATTGGTACTTTATGGGTATTTCTATTTACATATATAAGAAAATATTTCAATTTCAGACCATATTCTGTCCCATAGTACATCATCGATGTCGTGGCTTTCAGCAAAAAATAACTTAACATTTAATTTCAGTGGGGGTGGCTTCTGCATAGACAATTTATTTAAGCAAAGTGTTTTTAAGACGCTTTAGGTCCTTAAGAGATCGTTCGTTGCTGGATTGCTCTTATTTTGGGTCACACAACTTAGGCGCCTTCTCTATCGGAACATTAATCAAATGATGTAGTGCATTTATTTTGATTGAAATTCGAAGCTGAGTGAGACCATTAAATCTTGGCCATATATGTAGGTAGACGTATAGACAGAGAGTTTTGTTGCATTGTAATGATGCTGAGTAATCGTTTCACCCCGCTTCCAAGTACATAACCTGGACTGAATATCGAGAGCTTTGAAAAGTGATTGTTGTTAAGTTTTCATTCGTGACCAGAATTATTCAGAAATATTTAAAATTTATAAATAAATTCTTAATGTAGGCAAGTCGTAAAGGTTCAGCTAAAGTAGCTACAAGCTAGTGTTTAGCCGGAATTAACTGACTGACATTTGACTATAATCTTATAATATATGTCCGTTTATGTGCGAGGCAATGCTTTAAATATTTAAATATTCTCCATCACTAAAAAAAAATAACAATCAAAACAAGTATCGTATTTTTAATTTATATCTACACACGTACATACATTTAAAATTCTTTAGTATACTAAGAGAACGTAGAAAGCTTAAGGGCTATTTGAGAAATACTAAGCTATTAATTCCAAACGTCGAATAGAGAATGGAGCAGGAACGTTTACTGCAAATTTTGACAAAGTTATAAATCAACCAGATTTCTCATATTTACAGCTACAAAAGACTCCAGTTGAAGTTGAAATTATTTGAAAACAAGCCAACTTATCATAGTTCTGATAATTTCTTCCTTTAATTTTAATGAATAAATTTTGTGTAATTTGTTTGACATTCAGAAATATAGTATATAATATTTTATTGGTGTGTTAGAAAAGATATTATTATTTCAATTTTTCAGATTTAACAAATAGCAAAATCTTATTTTTGTTTCATAATTTATCTCCAAGAAAATTTCCAGATAATATTCAAAGAGACTTTTTTGTTTTAAATAATCTTTTAACAAATCGTTTAATTGTTTATAAGTTACAATTTTCTAACTTATTTGTTTACTTTTAGGATAACATTTTAAAGTTTATTGGTCGTTAACTGAACGACTTTTCTAATGACCATAATGAAGATATATATCATTCTTGACGACGCGACGCTAGCTTCCTTTTAAGGTTATTCAAAATTTAATACCAAATCAAAGCTGTTAATTAAACAAAAAACTCACAAAACAAATTTGAACAATAATCATAGCACCACATCAACAATAACATCGTCATGGAATCTTTAAGCTAATAAAATTATTAAGAAATAATTATAATAATATAGAAACACGTTTAAGAAATTGACTTTACAGTCATTAGGAGATTGAGAAGGGTGTGACTCTTTTAAAAATTTTATTGTTAACCGCTGACAAAAAAAAGCAAGCCAACATGTGCTGCTACATTTTGCATTGAAATGTTAATTCAAGAACAAGAACCAGCTTTAAAATTGTTTGCTGTTTTTCAAGGAAGGTGATTCCTTGACCAACAAAAATTAAATTTTCATTAAATGCATTGTTGATAATATGAAAAAAAAAAAAATAGCCAAACATAGCGGAACATAGACAGAAATAATAGATATGTAAATAATTTAAATGAGAAATCATAAATAATAGAAAATAAATTTTGTACACACTAACCATTTTAATAGAATACTAATCATGTTAATAGAATACAAAAAGAGTAACATAATCAATCGACGCGAACGTGATGAGAGTTCTATTCACATTTTTTATATTAATAATATAATTTTTATAGAGGTTGTGTTTCAAATAAAAGAATTCAGCCCTTAAGCCTTTTACTAAGCTGGTGTATGTTTTTCTTTTTCACTTTTTGGAAAACAATGATTTATTACTTTTTCATAAGTATGTACTGTGTACATATGTATTTAATAATTTTTTGTTATTTATTGTTTCGACACACAAAAACCTGCCAGGATTATGATAATTGTTAATCATATTAACATGATTAGTTGGAGCTGACTAGTGCAACGTTTTAGAATGAATTGATTTATAACTTTCTAAACGTCTTAATTTAGTGGTTCTTCTAGCTAGCTTTCGCAGTAAATCTCACCAACATCTTGGGAAATACCAGAACAAATTACAGATCTTCAAGCATGTACTTAGATGTATCTTGTATTGCACAAATAAATGTTTTTTAATCTCATTTCCAGTACTAGTGACTCGATTTAATATTATATTCGATACTCTCTTATTCATGAATATTTCAGTAATCTTGCAAATACCACTAACGAAAGTCACCCTTTTTTTCTCTAGCTGAAACTAAAGAAGTTTTTAAGTTATTTATTATAAATAAACGTAAGGATTATATTTTTTTAATAGTGTAGGGAAATAGTTTATTTTGATCCAGATGTCACCTAAGTCCCTTAAAATTACCCTTTTCTGATATCTCAGTCTCAGGATTAGCTCTAAGTTAAATCAGAGTAAGCTAATTCTGAAAATAAATTAAACCCAAGTTAACTGAGGAACAGTTTTTCAGTCGAGGATTTACTTTATCCTTTAGTTGTCAGAAATATTGGCCATCGATGTGTGACACTTTGGATGTTCCCCTTCTTCGCTTTTCAGGCACCGAAATAGAGATGGCGCCACAACGGAAATACACTAACAATTACTTTCACTATGGAAATTTAGATGCATGCCGCCACTACTGAAACGGCCCTCAATTTAGTATCTGAGCTAAATTATCAAATAAGGTGAGTTAATTTAGAGTTAACTTAGGATATCAATTGACTGAAAAATGCGTTTATCGAGTTATCTTAGGTTTAACTCCAAGACTTGTTTTTAATACATCGACATTGTAGCCATCCTTCCATAGAAGTTTATAGTTGATAATTTCATAGATGGGGTGAACTGGTGAACTATCTACATATACATTTTGTTGAAAAACTTGTAATTCAATCCAAATCAAAATCACTTATATTCGGAGCAGTTAGAAAACTGAAATTTTCTGAGTTTTTAGAGATATTTAAGTTTAGTTGCTTGACAGCTTGACAGGGGGAGGAACTTCATGAGAAAAATATCTAAGTTGTTCTCAAATGTCTTTATTTTCCCCCATTTCAACAAAATTTTATCAAAAAATAAAATCACTTCACAACCGTAGTGAATTTATGCTTGATGAAGAATGATTTGTTTTAAGGATCCTTATCGTGAGAGAACCATATTCTACCTCAATTTTATGTTTGTGATCTCAGAGATAGGAACAGATTTTTTAAAATTAGTTTTCTTAAGAGAGCTATAGGTCGTAAATTTTATCGTTCACGAACTATGTTTTATATAGACAAGATCGATAAAGAATGATAAAGATGACTTTATAATGATTCACCAACGATATTTTACGAAACCTACTTTAAAGTTTCATACTAAATCAGTATGAGTACCCTACATAAGCCATTATACTCATATCCGCTCATGTTGAATTTAGTAATGTATGTTATACTTTTCACAAGAAAGTGAAAGAACAGAGCAATCACCAATTAATCTACACGAAATAGAACTGGACCATTTGTTTTTGCTTAACCAAAATTGACACAGAAGTAATTGTGGCATAACTCAGTCACTTAAGGGCAGTATTCACCGAACGCTCATATAACTTAATAGCTTCATAAATCTATTCACCAAGCAATAATAGTGAATATTTATGAGCGATCATAAAAGTTATAGTCCAAAAGTTAGCTTTAAAAAGCTGATTTTTGATCAGTTGGTTAAAGAAGTTGTATACATGCACATACTGCAAGCAGTCAAGCAAACTATAGAACAGGCGTCTTCAATGGTGGCACTATTTTTCTTTAAATAGATTAAATTGTTTTTATTCCAAACTGTGATTTAAGACAATAATATTGTTTTCATTATTTTTTGCCCTTATTAGTATTAAATTCTATACTAAAAACTAGATGGTTTTAGATTTCGAGAAAATTGAAAATTACCAAACCTACTTTTTTATTAAAATTTTATTTTGAACTTTTTTTCCTTAAGTTTAATGATCAAATGCTTAAGTTGGGAAAGGGAGTTGTTGACATTGGCACCTGTCAGATGAGACTAAACTTTTTTGAATTTGCTTGTACAATTATTTTTTGCCGTAGTAAATTACATAAGGGGCAAGTAATACCGATCAGGAAAACGCATCATGAAAGTTTTTTTTCAAATGGATTATTTACTATATTCTCAATGGATTTGATTTCGTATCAGGATGATTATTTTGCATCAGGAAAAAGGTTAAAAAATATTTTCTAGGAAAAATAACTGTTCTATTGAAAATTTGATCTGCACATAAAATTCATTGTAAGTTTTGTCATTGATTCGTTTAGCATTTGAGATTCAAATTCAGCAAACAATGTTTTTTAAGCGAAAAAAATTACCAATTACTCACTAATTAAACAATATATTGGGCTCTGTCTTGGTCTTCACTTGATTGCATATTGAACACCGAAAAACATTTTCAAAGATCATGAGTAAGCTATTTTTATTAAAAAAAATAACGTCGGGCCTATAGGTTCCAAGTTCACCAATACGTCTTTTTATTTTTTAGTTTAGTTATGTAAGACCCGGGGAAAATTTTGTTACATGTTTCAATTTGTGTTATATAGAAAAGTTTTCTTGTTTTTTTAGATAAGTGTAAAGAAAATAAGATTACTCTATTCACAAAGAATTTGTCTATATGCACAAATAATATTTGAGTTATGAGTCTCATAAATTTAAGAGCCGTTTTTGAGTGCTTGATGAATACCGCCCTAAAAGTCAAGTATAAAAAATACATATTAAAAAAGGCTAATGCATTTGAAAGTAGATGTTAACGGAACTGTCATTATGTCAATCAAAGTGAATGCCAATGCAAGGATTTGCAATTATGATCAATTTTATAATCTGTCTTTATGCCATGTTCGGATTTTTTGTTTGAGTCATTATTTAGTTTACCACACACAAAGCACACAAAATTATAAAAAAGATAAACAGAATAACGAAAAAATGCTAAAATCAACCAACAAAAGCTGGAACACATTTGATAGAAATAAAATTCAACAACCATGAACTTGAATTCAACTCGAGTATGTACGAGTATCTTGCTAATGGACAAGTCATGAATCAGGTGTGACAATTCAGTGTCAATTGTATTTGCTCACAAAATATTTCGGTTGATATTTTCAAAACTCAAATTGATGATGATTATTTTTTTCAAAATAAAGACTTAAACTGTGCCTGTTGAACAAACTGGGTAGTTCAATTTGATTTTAAACAATAACAACATAATCAATTTGTAAGGAATTTTATAAAAATCAGGTATAAGTCAAGTTGGTTAATGAATGTCAGAATGCTGTTATGATTAAGTTTTTTAATTTCAATATTCGTTTTAAAGTAATTATAATGTTGTTGTTACTATCTTAAATAAAAATTATTCGCAAGTGTATTAAACAATCTTATCTTTTTCAATCACAAAAAGGATGTTAAAACAATCATTCGCAGAACTGATTGTCCTTCTTAAATTATTTGGTTATAGTAAATTTTGTTAAGGCAAGTCAAGCTTTAACTTGCTGTTAATACTTGCGAAAAAAAAGAATTCAACCTTTATGAATACAATTCTCTCCGAATTGAGGTCTAACGTATCATGTACGATACAATGTTCAATATAGAATTTTTATTCAAAGTATAATTATGCCAATTACAATTAGTTTTAGAAAGGAAGCACTTAAGCTAGTAACCTTAACGTTATGGTTGCATTCTTAAAATATAAAAGGGAGGAATTATAATATAATAAAATAATCATTGAGACCATTAAAAAAAATTATAGTTAACACCACACCTGTTCTTTTTTTGCATAGGTGATTGCATTTTGTATATAATCTAGATCGTTGTTCGTCAATTACTATTGGTGAAAAGTGTTTTGGTCCCACTATTATTATTTATTTACATTTTATTAATAATTTACAAGTTTTTTTTTTAATTCAAAGTATAAAACAAATGTGGCATGTGACCATGTAAATTATGACAGGTGTTGATCTAGTACAAAGTATTACAATCAAAAGATCTTTTTGTTAGCCACATCATGTTAACAATCTAGGATGCCATAAAGCGGTGGTGGTTGGTGGATTGTCACGAATTCTTTGTGTTATGGAATTCGAATGACTATAAATTAAGACTCGGATATTAATATATTATAAACAGGGTGTCCTGTAAATAATGAGTAACCTTGTAACTATGTAAAACATGGCTTAAGATCTTTCAGAACAAAATATTAAAAATATTGCCCATATGGCCTCTTTATTATGACGGTTTTTCGAAAACAAAAAAAAGACTTACGACTTCTGAACTCATATACATGAAAACTATGGCCACGAGTGAATAATTCTCTCCATTTTTATTTTTATAATATTCTAGAATAGTGGTAGAATTTCTGACAGGAGTATCCATTATGTACAGGACACCTCACCTTGTATATAAATTACTAATGCAAGAAAAGTTAATTAAGTTTTTAAATATCTTAATGTATTTTTGAATTGTTATTATACCTAGATATGTAATGAATCCCTATATATATGTATAAAAAGGATAAGGATCGAGAGAAAGTCAAAACTGTTTATATAAGAGAAGGACAGTTAAGTGATGATCATAATATCGTCCCTCTTATGCCAGGACCATGGATGTTGCATATTTTACTAAATGAAAACAGAATCTTAAATCCCCTAATGGCTTAACTAATATCTTATAATATTATGTTTCCTTCGATATTAGCACATTAACAGTACTGTAATGTTATGGAATACTGATAACTGATAACCTCCTCGAAATAATTTAATTTGCACATTCATACTTCTGGCATAAAGGGAATGATATAATGTACAAGCATAATAAACACGCCTAATTCCAGTGATTAATTTTTCACAGCTAAAATCCTTGAATAAGTTTAACCAACTTGTGTTAATCATTTCCTATACATAACTTGACAGTTCATTAACCAAATGATTAACTCAACCAAACTGTAAACTTTATAAATATATAATTTAAATGAAATTCGAATCTAATTTTTGTTAACCCCTAAGTATCTTCGTCAATTAAAAGTAAGGAATTATTGCCGTTTTTAAGGATGTTATTTTAAATAACAAAGAAATTTTTGTTGCTGAAAATTAAACCAATAATTTCCTGATTTTTAAATCATTCATCTTTAAAATAATTAAAGCCTTCGGAAAACCGAAAATTATTGGCAGATACATTATTCTTATTTTTAACACATTTAAGTAAAGAAATTAGAGTATGAGGAAAAAGTATCATTCGGAATTGACCTTATGTAGAAAAATGAAATACATAATTATTCTAATTATAATTATTCTAGATTTATAGAAGGTATTATAGTTTTAATATGTAATGTATTTCTTAATAATAAGTGTTGGCCTTCTATATATTTTTATTCAATCTTTTCTAAGCCCGCCTACTTTTAATATATATTCCACTAATTAAGCTAAACACATCCTAAATAGTCTTTTTTTATTTTAACACAGTTTTCGATATCAGAAATTATTCTATTAAAAATATGACTTTGAAAAAAAGAACGTGTTGTGATGCTGGAAGTATTAAAACGTGATTATAATAACTTCCATGATAAATAAAAAAAACGATAAAAAGTATAGATTTTTTTTTTGTGGACTGTATTCAATGAAATTCTATTAATATTTGAGTTTTGAAATAACAATGTATTTTTATATAACCACTTACGAACGTAACGTTCGTTAGTGATTTTTTATAAAAAAAAACAATGCAATAGCAAGCACCAGTTTCAAGTGTACTCTGAGGTTCAAAATTCCTTAAGCAACTTATTTTAATTTAAATGAGAGAGAAAATAAATAAACTTTCTCCATGGTACATATTTTTTTAATCCGAAAAATACTCCCGCCTATAAATTATATAAAAATAGTAAAAGTGAAATCGAAGAATTTTATGTTATTGTTAAGGTTTTTGACATATTTTTAAGTTTAATTGAAGTTAAGATTTTGAAACTTTGTTAATTCTAAGAGAAAAAGTGTAATTTTTTCAGCCCTAGTAGTTGTATATACAAGTGGTCCTCAAATGTATGTAAATTATAAAGCTGTAGGCTAGATCAACATTATTATGCCTATACCGATAAGTTCTTGCTACGATGAAATATTTTTACATTAGAAGCAATGAGAAGAGCGAAAACGTATCAGGTATCTATGATGTAAATATACTCATTGTTTCTTGTGCAAGAATATTTTATCGTTTCGAGACTCTATCGATATTAGAACTATAATGTGAATTTTGGCCTAAGAAAATATTTTTCTCAATGTACACGTACAGTCACACTCTCAAGAACCATAGGTGATTTCCGTTTCTTGTCGTCTATCACTAATTTTTGTAGTATAAAATAGCCAAAAGCAATGTTAATGGAACGACTTTTAAACGTTTTTGACTTTTAAACGTTCATATCTCGATTCTTATATTTTTCCAGATTTTTTGTTACACCTAACACTTTCTTGTATTTTGTGTTTGCAAAATCTTTCGAACATAAAAAAGACCATGCCTCTACCTCCCCCATTTTGAGATTAGCAAAAACCAATTTCACTCTTTTAACTAACATGGCAAAGGGTTGATGGTCAAAAACTTTGATCGAGCGTCCTATAAAGTACTCTATGATAACAATACAAATATCCTCCTCAACGTTTTATTTAATTTCCAAAGGAAACTATTGAGATTATTTGAGAAAAATCATGTAAATTTTATAACACAGTTGCAGTGCCAAAAAATTTAAAGAAGAAATAAAATTATTTGAGTGATGCGGAGTGTAAGTAATTTTTGCTTCTAACAACTAAAAAAGGAATGTGAACTCTGAATGGAACCCTGTGGAATGTATCCACTCCCTGATAAAGCATTATTCAACAAAGTTCGTGACAACTGAAAGTTTAAATAAATAATAATGCCATCATACATAGCTACTCCACGTCAGTTTTGTATCTAAATTAACATCTCAACCACGTTCGGAATTATTAAATTATTGAAATACAGACAGCTGCACAATGTTACTTACCAATTAGTTTTTATTTACACTAAATTATTTTAAATATTATTATCTCAGATTACATTAAAATATTTTAACACAAAATTAATGTAGGTACTGACTGAAAATGACACAACATTATTGTATTACGAGTAATTTTATCATGTGTAAAGATTTTTTCGGAAGTAATTTCTCAACCATCCGTAACGATCAGATAACCTTATCTTTATATTAACGAAATCGGCATATTAAGCCCCATTATATGAATACACGTTGATGTCAAACGTTTCTATAGAAATGAGATAAATATTCGCAAATAAGCTGCATTTGCAATATGTTTAAATTAATTTGATGTTTAAAAAAAATATATATTTCATGTATGTAATTTGCGTTTATTGTTTCTGTTTTTTTTTTATGGAGGGCCATAATTTTGAATTCATTGTGCAAGTATCTACTGCGCATAGGAAAGAAAAAACTATTATTAACATTTCCAACTTACGCTTTGTATAATCATTTTAAAACGATACGTATTGACAGTGCAGTCAAGTGATCATGCATCAAGAATATAATACGTAGAAATTTATTTTAATTCATGTGACAAAAAAAGTGTCGTGTGACAAAAAAGTTAATGGATGCAATTTTTTTGTTTAGTTATACACCTTAATATCACACCGTAATTTATTTGGCCATAAAAAGAAAATGATAAATTTAATTATTTTACATGTGCAGCTCACCGCAGTTGAATTACTTCAAATCACGTTGGCTTTAATTTCAAATAACATAGCACTCACATTAGAGGTTTTATGCTGGGTAATCTGAAAACAAATGAGTTTACCTTTTTAAATTCAAAATATAAATAAATATACATGCAAATTTGAGAGTTTTATGGTATGGTATTGAATGAGCAAATCAATATTTTCATCAAAATTATGCTAAAGTGACTTTTAATTGGGCTTAAATTAAATTGTATATCCATTTAATATTAAGCTATTATGGAAATTTATTTATATTATATAACTTTTATATTTATATCATTGATTATTGTAAAAAATGATATCTTATCTAGTTATGTTTATATTTTTTTATTTTTTACAATTTTACGGATGGTATAGTGGATACGAAAAACAGCATTATGTTTTAATTGCAATACGCTTCCAACATAAAAATAAATTCTTTTTCATGTAAAGCATTCCAATTTTTCATTTGATTTGACTATAACATTCCTCATGCAGAATTTATCTTTCTCTTCATTTTTAAGTACATACTTTCATTGGATAACTTTACTCAAGATTGGTACTTTCCGTCCCACTTCAACTTTATTGAAGGTCTTATGTACCTAGTTAAGAGATTTATTGACATAAAATGTACTCAATCTATACAATGTTAATATATGAACATGAACATCCCTATTCAAGGTCCTCTATAATTTAGCTCTAGCACATTTTGAAAACTAGTACTTTACCTTCACAAGATTACTTAATTTATTTTACTATGTACGCCTTTTCATTTTTGTAGCAAACGAAAATTAAACAAATTTAAAGTTTAATTTAAATAACTGAAACAAATAACATCCTAGACAAAATTGACTTTCTGCGTATTTCCCTGCTATCGCATCTAGAATTATCATAATGGACATTTATTGCATAAACTTTAAGGAGAAACAAATCATTAAATCTTTTCAAAAAATTATTTTTGTTTACTTCTTATTGTATTATACATGTTCACTCGGGTGTATACGCATCTTTTGTGTATAGTTTGAATGTGTATTCATGCTGTATAATAGAATATGCCAAATCCTTGGTATTTTTTCAATAAGATTAAAAGAAAAATAAAAACATCCTTTCTTTCATTTCTATTTAACGAGGGTATAAAAGAATTTATTGTATCCTTTTCATGAAGTTTATTTCTAACTTCAGGTGAAGTGGAAGTGCAATTATATTAATGAGGAAAAAATAATAATGCTATTTTACAAAGGTGCGATAAAGTAAATCTTATATCATGGACTTGAGGGAGGAAAGAAAAAGAGTTTTTTTGGTGAAGAGTAAATCGTTATAATAAATCGATTTAGTATGGAAAACATTTTTTTTATAATTTTAATTTCAAATAAGAGTGCATTATTTGTTGGACTACAGTCGAGTTTCCTAATCTTTTTCATGAAAATGATATTTTCAATCGCAATCGGAAACAACTAGTTATGAGTCTTACACTATGCGTGCATTATGTTATGATTGTGCAACTTCGTTTATATTTCTATCTAAAATTAAAATTAATTAAAATTATTTTATTATTTTAGCCAAACGGAGAATTGGTTCATATGAATGTAAGTACAGAAATAAAAAAAAATATTTTTCTTAAAGCAAAACGATTTTTAAAATAGTTGAAAAACCTAAATAATGAGTAGGATAGAGTGGGGTTAGTTTGGCCACGGGGTAAGTTGGACTACGTGGGGTAAGTTGAACCAGGCGGAATACCTTGTCCCGCTGAATTAAAAATGTTTTATATTTAAAAATAGTATGCCAATTTTTTGACAGATAAAGTTGAAGATCCAAAGAGGAAGAAGAATATACTTGCTGTATGTTGTTGTCGATATGTATGAAAGTATATTCTGAAACTTAACCCAGCGAGGAGTGGCTGCAATCATATTCTTAGCCCAATAGGGCCCATTTATGATTCACTATTACTGGCTATGAGGTCATTTAAGTTATCTTAAGTTGAGCTTTGAGCTAAGTTTCAGTTTTTTATAAAATTAAGTTCAAATGAACGGCATTTATGTCCTTAAAGAGCTTATTTTGCCACTTTTAAGGCTTTCGTCTAACTTGTCCTATTCTATTCTAATCGTCTATTTATGCCCCACTATTGAGGAAAGTTTGACCACTTAGACTTGGTGCATTTAAAGTAGTCTTATTTTTCTGATATAACACATTTTCATTTTTTTAAATTTATTTAAAAAGCTGAAGCTACATTCTTTGTATGGACTTCAGATTCATCGTTATGCTTTGAACTATTACCTGACAATTTATAAGACTTCAAGTAAAACGTGGTCCAACTAGCCCCGCTCTATCCTACCATAACGCTTCAATGAATAAATATATGTGACTTGTTTTGTCAAATCTGTCTCACACACTTTTCATTCATTAAAAAACACTGCAGGGATTTATTAAATTAAATTTTAGTATTAAAATATTCAATTTTTAGGGAAAGATTTATTTTTGTTAAATTCTAATCCAAAAATGAATTGAACTGATAATTAAATTAAAAATTTTACATTAGAAACTTTTAATATAAAAAAAAAATTATTTTATAAGAACTAAAAAATAAATCTCAATTGATATTAGTCTTGGAGGTAACTGCAAGATTACCTATCTCATTGTGGCCACGCAATAAGTGGATACCAACTTAAAGCTTAAGTCCAAATATTTACAAAAATACTGTTCAGAAAAGGAATTTTTCCGGTTGCATATTTAGCTAAGTGTACCTTCAATATATGTACAAGAAACTTCTGTAAATGTGGTAATAAATGAAAGCTAAGGCTGTCTTCTACTCGATACCAATGTTTGAATAAACTCACGCGTCCAATCACTTTTATAAAATTAATGATTTGATGAAAATACAAATAAAAATAAAAATGATTAAGGAAACTTTCTAAGCTATTTTATGATGATGATTTAACTCAGTGTTCTCTTAAGTACAACGCAATGTTTAAAAAAGAACACACTGAAAAGTGCATTTTCTAGCCATTGCGACCAGACAAAGTCTGCCCAAGCTAGATTTTTTTAAATGCTTGGACTAAAGTTATTGTATGGCATCCACCTTTTTTGTGACCACGATCAGTTAGGGTTGGCTCCCGCACTAAATATTTTGAAGTAAAAATAAAAATACCCCATCTTAATAATTCAATATCTTTCGAAATTATCCTGCCTGAAAACCATTTTCAGTACAGCTTCCATCATGGCTTGCTACAATTTATTTCGATCTTTTTAAAAGTTTATTACAAATCTTTAAGAAGCATAACGGGGATTTGAAATATTATAATAGAGATAATATTGCCTAGTGTAGCTATCCTGACCAAACAAACGGACAAATACACCAACCATTAATCTATCAAACTCATCCACCAGACGTTGCATGGAGCCATTGCTCCTACGGGCCTGGTGGAGGGATGATTTTTCAAGTGCGAGTAAAGGAAAGACCACACCCTTTAAAGGCGTCATCTTCTCCTCAACCAGGTGATTATGTAACGACAGATATTTCTTCAATGACTAAGAAATACCCACCGACCTTTCAGGCTATAGCCTGCTGAAACTAATCAACACCCACAACGGGCTTGATTTTCTTGGGATTTATAATATGTTTCTTTTTATTGGGGTCATAATCCTAAGGGTATCACAATGCATCTATATTGAGCTCAGTGTGACACGCAACAAGATCAATTGTCAGCCCATTCACCTAACCTAACCTAATAAAGCCTATTCAAAAACAAAACTATTATTTCAAAATCTTTAATTAATTAATTTGTTAAAATTCATTAATGTGAATTAATTTTTTTATCAAATTCATAAAATATCACATTTTCTTGGGTGATGCATAGAAACTTCACAAATTCAAATGAACTTTGATTTTTGATATAAAATTTTGTTAATCGGAAAAAAATTCTGTTATTATTTTATGCAATCTAAAATATAATTTATTCTTTTTCATTACGAGAACCTTTTATTTCTTTTTGTTTTTTATTCAAATTCGTTCACCTTTGTAATGTTCCCTTTTGAAGGTCAACACCTTAGCCAGAAATATTCAAGCTAATAGTATTTTTGTTTCGAAATAATCAATTTCAATTAAGAAATTTTTAATCAATTCAGAACAAAGAAAATCAAAAATAAACTTCAGTTGTCCCTAAAAAAAAGGAAAAAAAATTGCATTGTAATTGCAATTGACCGAAGCATCATTTATGCATTTCAATTAAATCGGTAACCACAATGTATGTGCCACATATGGTATAAATACACACCTACATATTTACATATATTGGTGATTGGTTGTGTGTTGAACGTTTACTTGGCAGCAGGATATGATGACAGAAAACGTGTCATTTGTGCATGTACATATGCATGTACGTATGTATGCTTTTAATCATGTAAATCCACCATCACAGACGCTCCAAATAGTTGCCTTATAGAGATGGTGGACTTGAATGAATATGGCAACCTCATAGATTATTCTGCAATGGCCATTTATAATCAAATATGCACATCGCAGCTACATTAATTGAAATTTGGATATTAAAAGGAGATATGATAAATAAAATTTTAAATTCCGTTGTGATTAATTTCATAGAATATTACTATGTGATTAATCTTACAAAATGTTGCCATACACCTTTTTAAATATTTTAATTATTGAGTACTTTTGAACCGGAAATGACAACGTCAAAAGTGTTTTCAGCTTAGAAAACATTTTGACGTCAGCTCTCTACAAACTTCTTACAACCCCTTTTAAAGAGGACTCAATTTTCAAAAGCAAATTGTAGAACAGATGATGGTGGTACAAGGGGAAACACTTGTTTAATCTCAGATCCTTTTTGTCCTTTGCTTACTTCTGTATGTTCAGTATATGCATAAAGACATATAGGGTGTTTTGCATAAGATGTATCAAAACGGGAGGATGTGCAAATAAACTAAAATAAAAAAGATTTTATATTCCAAGAAAATTACCTAAACAAATAGATACAGATAAAACAGATGCATCACTCCCATTTTAATTTTTTTTTCAAATTATTGGTATAAGAACCGTTAAGAGGATAGGCATAGTTTATGCAGAGTAAGATTTTTACTAGAAATCTATGGGATATAGGAAGAACTGCTGACTTCTCTTACTTAGTAAGCTGTTAAACACTCACTGCGCTATTTTCATTCACGGTTACCGTTTGAAAAAAAGCATATTTTGTTTGTATTGTTTTTAACATTTTTTTTTTATTTTGAGTTCATTTCTTTTGTAAAATTGACGCTCTATTAATAGCAATTTTGATTTTGTTTAAGTAACCTAAAGACTTTACTACGAGTATTTTGATGTATCCTATTCAAAATACCCTGTATATCTAAGGAAACGAGGGAACAACTTTGTTTTGTGCTTTAAAGGAGGAAAACATTGTAAACAGCTTTGTTGCCTGTGGAAGTTGTTGGTGAATACCTTAATGGATTAGTTTTGTTTTGAAGAGACTCTTAAGATGTATATCATTTTTAAGGGAAAACGTTTTTCTCGTCAACGAAGATACTTAAACAGACAGGGAAAAGATTTCTGCTTAAGTAAATTGGATATTTTTGAGTTTTTTTTTTGAGTCTCCTATAATTCAAGTCTGATGTTAAAGAATGTGCTTTAATTTTTATTTTTCAAGAGTTAGTTTTATTTTCACCCACAAATATATGTATGGAATAAAACATGCTTTGTGCGAGGTACTAACAAAACTTTTATTATTTGTTTAAAGGTCTATACGTATGCCATTATGTAAAAAATATGACTTTGCTTAAATATCCGCAATAGCTTTGCACGATGGTATGGATCAAAAATATCAAATTTTAAATGTCTTTGTCACATAGCTCCGGCTGACTTTTAGCGATGGCCTAAATAATATTGAAGGCAGTTGTAGTTTGTTGAGAATTATTGGGTGCAATTTCAAAAAAACCCACGAAAAAAAGTTTTATGAAGTTAAACTGCACGATATTGGTGGTCAGTTTTCACCACTTCCTCCAGACATAACCCTGCTCATGTTCAATGTCTTTTGTTGTATCAGTACTGTTAAAACTGTAATATGTCTATCCATTTTATTCAATTCCGTCCAAAATATATCGTTTATCTGTTAGGGATCTCCATTGGATGAATCGATGAAATTGACTACCATGGGTTCACCTGCTCCCTTACCCCTCCTCAACCTATAGTGCACCTATAGGCACTTTTCTTCAATTTATAAAAAAAACTAATTAGGTAGTTTTAAATTGAAAAATTGTTAACAGACGCAGTTAAAAACTCAAATAATATTAATTATTGTACTATTTTTTGATTCAATTTTTAAAGAAGTGAATGTAAGTCCACTCGAAATATTAAAACTGTTTGTACTTCAAACATTGACCTACACAAAAAATACATACATATACACTTTTGAACAGGTAAATCACATTTGTCAAATTTTAACTAAATGGTTATGCAATTAAAAAAACTGTGAAAAAACATTCTATTGGACCAGCTTGCGTTGGAAATATATGAATATAAATATATTTATATTTTGTTTACTGACAGAAATTAAAGTAAAATTTCTATCATTTGTCCGTTTTTGAAGACAATAACCTAAAAGAAGGCCCAAAAACCTAACGCAATATAACTTGCTTTTTAAAATACTGATTTCCCATCTCTAATAAAATAATTACTCAAAAAATTAATTTATCCAAAAAAAATCAAATTTTAAACAAGTTAATTTTAAGGGCTTGACTTCTGAATTCAACCATACATCAGTGAAATTAAGTCATGCTGAAGGTCTGGGCTCGATTCCCAGCTGCTGCCACCTTAAAACAGAAAGATTTTTCAAGAAGAATATTTGTCTTATATAAGTGATTTTCATCTAGCCATTTGGACTATGCAAAAAAATGTAGGTCAACTCCATTCCTGCCAATAGTACGCGAACATGAATGGTTGAGAGTTGTATATTATTTTATGCCAGACTTTGACCCCACTTAAATGATTTAACTTGAGAACATAAATAATTACTTTATTATTTTTTGTTAATGCATTTACCTATGTTAATTAAAATAAAAGATTGTTAATAACATAATTAAGTAATTATGTTAGCATTCAAAACGGTAATAAAAAGCTTATTGTAATAATAATAAGTACTTTTAGACAATATACATATGTATTTATAACTCAAATAATCAAATCAATTGCGTCACGAAATTTTAGTCGCGACCCTCAGATTTAGATTCGGCACCCCATCTTATGTAAATATTTTAAGTTTATAATCAAACCAAAAATATAATTTCATATCGTAAGCTATTTACTATTTTATGTGATGTTTTGGGTGTGATTAATTTATATATTTGTGTTAAATATAAAAAAAAAAAAAAAATAAGATATAATAATATAATATGCTAATACGAATGATCATTATATGGATTTTTAAAATGTTTATATTTGGATGGACCACCCTATATATCAGCTCAAAATAAAAAAAAGAAATCTCTAGTTTTTATTTTCACGGCATATAGTTTCTGAGGAATTAATTAAACTGCATTTTATTTAGTCCGAAATCTATTCTTTTGGTTTATTTCATACGAAGTAAGAATTGTTTTATAGAATTCAAAAAAAGTAAGTGCATTCAAAACTAAAAGCCAAATAAATACTTAATTGTATACAATTTAAAAAAAATCTTTTATATCAAAATTTTAAAATTTCAAATATTCTTGGCAAAACTGATAATTTTTAATTTGAAAATAGACCATGAACATAGACTTCTGGATAAACAAAAAACTATATAATAATGTTGCAAGTGTTGTCGTTTTTTTTAAATATTTTTTTACGAAATATGTAAACCACACTCCAATTGCATTTTTTTGTCTACTTTTAACATGTTTACATTCCCTGAATTGTTTGGGATATTTAACACCAATAACCTAGAAGGTATGCAAAAAAACTGTGAAATTAACCCCTTAGGCGACTAAGGGGATGAAAATAAAAATCGTTAAAAAAAAACTTAATATTATTTATTTAGAGCCCATCTAGGCCAATCCAAAATTAACTTTTATCTAACGACCACCCTTATATGTATAGATATGTATGCATGGCAATCTTTCTCCACATAAATATGACCCACAAGGTATTTCTATATGCACAATAGGGTGATCGTTAGAAAAAGGCATCTCATTTTGGACGAACCTAAATCGATTCAAATCCATTTTTGCATACTAGGTGATCCACGTAAAATCAGCCAAAAAAATTCAGAGCTTGTAGGTTAGAAGCTAATAAGAAAAAAATGCAATGGGGGGGGGATAATATTTCCCCCCGTTTCAACAGGAAGTTAAATTTTATTTAAAAAAAAAACATTAAGTAGAAAAAGATTAATTAAAAAGCAACGACAAAACTTACAGTACTGTTTTGTAGCTTTTCGGAAAGCCAAAAATCCATTTTTATAATTTTTTTTTCAAATTCTTTTAATAAATAGGTTCAGCAAAAATTGGTTGCAAATGAAAATATTGAAAATTGAATTTTTCTTCAAAATGTTGATTGGAAAAAAAGGTTTGCCAACATTGCCTCAAAAAACTTTATTTGAAATTTAACAAAAGAATTGACTTTTGGTTTTCCAAAAAGCTGCAAAACAATAGCTACTGCAGCCCCAGATCTATGGGGGGGGGGAGAAACCGTGGCCTGTGCCCCGGGCGGCAGCTCCTATGGGCGCCAAACCCATGTGGCAAACAAAATTGAGAATTGCCGACACTTAATAAAATGGAATGACGTTTCATTTGTTTCATTTGTCAAAACAGTTCTTTCTGGTGTGCGCATGTTGAAACAAAATTTGGCTGAAACCGAAATATATGATATACAAATATACATATTTCTTAAAATTTCGAGGTGGCAAATTAAACCCTGTTATCCTCCTCTGGCTACAGCTTTGTATTTGTATTGTATAGAGTTCAAATCATTAAAAACTTTTTATCTCCCGGCTACAGAAAATTCAACTAAGTACCTATATGCCATTTTTTATTAAGCTCAAAAACTGGAGGGGCACCAAATTCAAGTTTTCCGGTTCGGAAAAATCGTAGATCCAGAAAAAATAGCAGAAAAAATAGAAAAAAAAACTTTACACTTTTACATCTTCATTTTTTACATTTTACCATTTTACCAACAGAAACTACTTAAAACACAAACAAAAATAAAAATGATGCATTAAACTATTTACAAAAAATTGAATTACATATTTCTCTTTCTGAAACACAAATCACGAATGCCAATTGAAATTTCTGTAGTAAACTCTTAAGACTTTAAAAGAATAAACAGAATGCTGGGTTTATTTTGAACTAATAAATTTATTATTAATTGAAAAACAATTTCAAAGTACTGAAAATATTACCAATGTTTATTCTTATTCGTTTTTCGTTAATTCGTTTTATGAAATTTTACAATCTTATCAAAAATTTATCCACGCAAATACAAAACAAATATTTTTTCATTGATAACTAAGCAAGCACACTTTCAAGACTGATTGAAACTAAAAACTTTTTAATGAAATACATTAATGTCGATTAAAAGCTATATTTGCTGACAAGCTGATAAGAAGCAATTTGATACCACTATCAAAAAATAAATATACCGTATGTATTGCTTGTGCTTAATTATATGTAAGTTTGCAAAGGAAGCAACTTTTAATGTCATTGATTGGGTTTTTACCGTACCTACTTGATTCTTTTTGTGTAATAAGGCAATCTGATGGAAACTATTTAAATTTTAAAGTTCATATCACTAATAAAAACATAAATTTAACGTTAACTTTAAAACATCTGTTTCTATTTTATTTGAAATAGATCAGGAAACGACCTTAATATAACTTATCTGATCCCATTTCGATTATATAAACGTAAACACTAACCGATAGCTTATCTTCACACATTTACATAACCTCTGGCCAGATAAGTTTTTTCAGATTGCTATTTTCAGAAAACGGTCATTTCCGGTAGATAGTTTGAAAACCTGAGTAAAAATTTCACATATAAGTGGAATCAATGGTAAGAGCTTTTGTTGGTTATTACAACGAGTCTGGCCACTTTAATTAAGACAGGTGAATATGTCTTATTTTAAGTATTGCATTTTTAAAACTATATAAAATTATATCAATACCACAGGCTTCATAAAAGGATATAGTCTAAGTAGCCATTTTCTAACCAAAACATTGTCCGAAGAATTGAAATATAAGGGTACACTTTTTTTAAACAAAGATGTGATGAGATAAATATGTAAATACTATTGTCTGTCGCTTCTCCCTGACCATAAAAATTGAAAGGAAATATATAACATTAATTTGGCATTCATTCAAATAAATAAAATATTTGAAAATTTTAGTTAAAGCTTGATAAAAAATCTTGAAGTGAATGAGAACAAAACAAAGTTTATGCCTATCAACAAGCAAAGTCTCATCTGTCCATCGCCTAAGACAAAACGTCACTGTCGGTAGCAGTGATTTTGAGGTAGTTAAGGAATTGACAATCTACTTTATTTTTTCTTTAATAATATTGATAGATTCATTAACATACAGTCAGTCATGAAAGTCTACATACAGTTTTAAAGAGTGCTAAATGTGCATTCCTAGTTAATATGAATTTGTTGTATTGAATAAGTGGATTTAGTTAATATGAATTTGTTGTATTGAATAAGATTTTAGTATTTTAAAAAATACTTAGATCTTATTCAATACAACAAATTTATATTAACTGTGAAAATTGAACTATGATTTATTTGCATTTTGACTATGAATGCAAACTTAGCACTTTTTGGAACTAGTTATATGTAGACTTTTGTGACTGGATGTATTTAAAGCTGCTTCAAAAAAAAACATTTTCCAAAGTTTTATTCGTGAAATAAATCAATATAAAAAGAAATCAATTTTATAGTGGTTTTGATTTATTCACACATTCTTGTGTCTATGTAGAATAGACAATACAGTTTTTATCGGGACAAAAGTTAAATCCACTTAATTATCTAGACATAGCTAACTCTATATGGACAAAGTTGTTGTTAGATTTCACATGTAAATTGTTTTGTTGTCGTTATTTTCAGACAGAATTATTTTGAGTTGCCGAAAAACACAACTAATATTACATATAAATAACAGTACCGCCGGTGCCGGTCAGTCAGTTCATCATTACATGATGGCTCCACTGGACATGAGCCATGCTCGAACTATGAACAGATGTCGAGAAAAAAACCAATGGTGATAGAAAAATCCATGTCTTGCCGACGACATATCGAAGAAAGCCAACTTTTGAACACAACATGAACGCATCGGCATAAGCATAAAATATGAATGTCATGACATTTTGTTCGTTCTATGTTCCTTTATAAAATGTATTCTAGGCAGCCTGAAAAGCACTTCATGTTTCTATTTTCTTATAAGACTTGTTCATTACTAATTTTAGAAATTTTTCAAATAAAACGCTTACAAAAATATTAGTTTAATACATTTTTTTGGAAAAATGTACTTATTATATCATTCAAAACAATCTCACCAATATAAAACTTTGGAAAAAGTCGATAGGTATCCTGCCGTCTTAAGAAGAAAATCGTATCTACCTTTTTGGCTTTTTTGAATTAAGGCCAGTTGTGGCATCTTTGACATGTTTAAAATGTAAAAATATTTTAAAATAGAGCCTTAAATTGCTTATGAAATGGTTAAAAACGCTAAAGAAAACATAACGTTCGGTAAAAGAATCATTCCATTTTTTTTAAGAAAACTTAACGTATAAGTACGTTTGTATCAATTTTTGAAGACAAAAAAATTGACTACCATACAAGAATTTGAAATATCTGACATACCGTCCCTTAATTTCCAGAACTAGGTAACTCAACTTTAAAAATTTTGAAGGTTGCAAGGTTCATAGATACCTAGCTACTAGTGAACGTTTGAAAGTTTAATTTTTATGTTTATCACACTTCATAAATATCTTATGTTTTTCAATTGTAAAACAAAAATTGGACTTTGAAAATTGGAATGGAAAAAAGTGATAAAAAATGCATACAGTAATACCGTTTTTGTCGAGATATTGTAAGAACTGAAAATTGAGTTACCTAGTTCTTGCAATCAGGGGACGATATGTATAATCAAAAAAATTATTTACTACGACAGAAAAAGATTCATCAACAAAAAATAGACATATAAAAATAGAAAACAACGCGTTTTTCTCAAAATGTCAAAAACATAGATTCGTTTCTGCTTCTTAACACGGCAGATTTGTTTTTTTTATTTTAATTAAGATGAACACTATGAAATGCTTTGGAATACCAGAATTTGTTGCTTTAATTCGCTTGTAACCGTTCGAAAATTTTGGTAGGAAAAATCAATTTGTAAATTTACACGAATATTGATGTAATAAAAGTCTACAAATCTAAAAACCAATGCAATTCATGCAAAGAAACAAAAGATTTACCGAATGACTATAAAAAGCCGTTTTTTAGTATTTTTTATAATCTAACAAAAAATATTTCTACAACATCTTGAAAATCTCTTGTAAAAAGCTTATATGAAATTTCTAAATCTGTCCTTGAATAACATGATTATTTACTGAGATATTGGTAATCAAACCCAAAAGTACCAATCTTTTCTAATTCATTGTCAAATAAACCATGCTAAACAAAATTATAGGTGCAACAACAACAAATTGAATTTAAGCTGAATAATAAGTTATTGGACCATAACATTTCATTGACTCAAAAAAATTATCCATAAAAGCAAACAAAATTACATTTTTGTTTCCTGTCATTAATGAAATCACGGTATGTACTTAAGGAAAAAATTATTTGCATGAACTTATTAACAAACAAAGAACATATTAAACTTTAAAATGTTTTTTGTTTCAATTCTAAGGGACCACTCATCACAAAGATACAGTTCTTCAAAAAACACTAACAAAAATTGAAAAAAAAACTTGTTCCTTTAATTTTGTTAACTAGTATATTTTTAGATAGAGCATTATTCAAGCAATCTTTAATATTGAATGAACAACAAACTTAAATACACGAAAATTGCTTGAGTAATTAGTCATTTTGTAGATGTAAACTTTACCTAGGTTAATAAGGTTTACATACATAGGTACCTATGTATATTTATTTTGCGTTTATTTCCTCAAAATAATTGTAAACTCAGTTTAGACGGAATTGGCAAAATATTTTAATGTTGAAGGCAGCAAAATGCAAATTTGGGCATAAAATATGCACGACTACCTATTAGCTTTTAAAAATAATTGCTAATGGAAAAGTGTGAAAGAAACTTAAAAAAATAAATGTTTGTTAGAAGAACATGTGCACCGAGCTTCGACGTAGTCTGTTTATCTCGAAACTACATAACACAGTTTTCTCACAAAAACGTCACAATCCTTTTTCCGTTATGCGCCTTTTTTGGATTAAACTTACTATAGGGTTTGAGCATGAAGATGTAGAATTTAATCGTTATAGCTATAGCTGTATATGGGCAGCTACCTGTCTGTAGGGAATCACTTATGTAATTACTTTTTGAACCAAATCAGTTAAGCTTGACATAAACGTGATATTTTGTTTTTTTTTTTATGGATTACTAGAAATTTCACGTCTCGCTAAGATTAAGATTAGATTATGTACAAGGATAAACTTTCAAATTTTAGATAAATTTAAAAAAATAATAAGGTAGGTACAAAAAAACTCCTTTTAAACCAGATCCTACAAGGACCCAAATTTTAAAAAATCTTACAGAAATATAAATTACCCAGAGAAGAATGTATGGTTATTATCTCAAATGCTTTTACATTAACTTCACATTTTTAAGAAAGAACATTGGGGCATACCTATTCATAGAAAGTGTTTACATTTGTTCTGGGCAAAACAGGAGTTTACTTTATGAAGTTTAAAATTAACTCCAAATTCGCCTAACAACAGCTAAAACAATGTCCATAAATATGTCCCATGAACTTTAATTGAAGTCTTTCTTGTTTACTATATTATGTGTAAAAATGTAAACATCTCAAAACTATAAATTTATTGCATTTAAAAAATACAGTTTGAACTACGCTAGCATTATATTATCATGAATTTATTTTGTGGTTTACCTTTTTTTTAATATTTAGAGTCCATATCTCATAAAGCCGTCATCAAAGCAAATTAATAATATTCCGTTACAATAATAAATAACTTAAACCGCAAGCTGTTTAATTGCCCGCAGAATCTATTCCTGACACAAATTTTTCAGTACAAACGTGTGCTCCGCATAAGAATCTGAGCCAAAATCTATTTCCCGCTCATAGTGCCGCACGTACACACGTCGTTCACATAAATAAACAATCGAATTAAAAAAATTAATGTTTAATTAAAAAAAAACTTATTTATATGAACGGATGGCGCTGAGTCAAGTTCATAGTGATTTGTGTTCCACTGATGCGATATATCTTTTGTTTGTTATTAAACACAAATACTTTTCACAAATTAATTATTTTTCAGAACGCAGCGAGTTGCTAGCGCAAAACTTATTCTCGGCCAGAAAATATTCGAAGTGAAAACTACTTGAGGATTTGCCAATAGAAACAGGCCGAATCCCTTACAACACTTCTCAAATTGTGTCTACCATGAATGCGGAGCGAGCGGTGACAACGAGGATGAGGACGGCGGGCTCGTTTACAACATTACAATCGACCACTGGCTGGCGTTATTGTCACTCATCATGCGAAACATCGACTCTTATCCGAGACACAACAGCACTAGAGTTTTCTGTTCAATATAAGAATCTCACCCTGTCCGTCGCTAATTTTTTGTCCAACACAAGCAACGCAAACATAAACACCGAGCCGAAACGAACCGTAGACGTTGTGGGTCGGAAGCACACACAAAAAAATCGAACTCGTAGTGTTTTCCTTATCCACAGCCAGAGCTAGAGGAAAACAGAAATGAGCTACAAATGAAACGAATCCAAATTGAAACATTTTCCCAGTTTTGGTCGCATAGATTACGGTTTCCTCCAGCAGTTCTCTACCTATACCACCCCAGCGGTGGATACTTCCTCCCTTTGGCATGGATGTGAATGGTGGATCCCGTGCCGAGTGAACTTCCTGAAATAACGCTTTTCCTATTCGCACAGCCCTTAGTGCCTAATGAAGCTGTAGGGGGACTTGCGTTCGCTCTCTCGCTCACCCATATTGTGAAACGATGTGGGGGTTTCAACCCTTAGCTATCAGACGAAGTAAGGTGAGCATTAGGTTCTAGGTGTGATAACTGCACTTTTAGCACAGTAGCGTAACTTTGGGTGGGTAAAGAGGCCGATCATATATTGGAAATCGAAAGCAGTAAATGATTAAGTTGGCATAAGTTCATTACTGACTTGTCCCACCAAAGAATTAATGCCTGTATGTCATCTGCTGCAACTCAGCGGTAAGGAATGAAGCTGTACCAAGGTGCTTATTTACACCGCTTTTTCTTCGTCAGAGAGGATAATCCAATGATGATTTTTTGTCTAAGCTCTAATAGAATGAGTGAATCCCGATTTTTCAGCATTATTATTTTCTTTTTAAAAAGTGAATGTTCTCAAATTTAGAACTCTACGCCTCTGACTTACATAGGTATATACGCCGGGCGCCACCGCGCCGCTGCCGCTGGTACTCGAGCTGGTTATAGAGAAAGCCCCATAATGAGAGAACTTGTCAACAACATTACACACAATTTTTTGGTAAACTTGTTTATCAAACTTTTAGCTCTCGAAATAAAATGGGGGTGAAAATGACCCCCCATCGCTCGCGTGCCATATTGCTGATTTCCATCTCGTGAGAAACAATGAGCGTGCTACAATTTACATATATAAATGAATGTGCTCTCGATATTTAAAGCGTTTTGTTTACATGTTCCAAAAAAGAAAACAAAATCAAGTCAATGGGAATGTGGGATATGGGTGTGTGGTTGAACGTTTGCCTCCATACGCTAGCTGACGACACTCACATGGTGCCACTTTTTGTTTGTACTGAAAATAAACAGGGTGGTGGTGGTAAGGATGGGGTTCGGGAAAGCAGATGGATGGTGTTTACTTTGAGAGGGAGTGAGCGTTCCATTGATACCATAAACGGGTGAATTAAATTGTTAGGATTTAGGATGTAGCATACAAAAAAAAGTAACCCGGTGGGCTTAAATCAGTTCTGTTTTATTTTTGTATTTTTTGCAGTATACCTATTCTTTGTCTTCTCCCTTTCTCTTGTTTGCTTGGATCTGTGCGCTATGTGGATGATTATTTATTGCAACAGTTTAATATTGTTGCTACTATTTCCGATTTAGATGATAGTGGGGTGGAATAATACAGTAAAGGCGATAATATTGAATTAAAAAGTTTATTTTTTTTAATTTTAAGGAAACTATCATTATGAAGATTCCTACTGTAAGGTGCCAGTCTCATCATTGAAAATTTTAATGATTGATGTTGACACATTTAGAAAGCAAAATAATTTATTATTTTGATGTACAAATAAAGCCCAAGACTTTATTAATATTAGTTAAAAAAGTATTTCAAATAGGCCCAATTTTCACATAAAATGACTTAAGATTTCAATGATCATTGGTAAGGTAGTTCAATCATGGAAATAACAAAAGTATTTTTATGTGGAAAGTTGGGCCTGTTTGAATTTTTTTTAACTAAAAATATAAATTAAATTTTGAGCTTTATCTGTCCATCAAAATAATAAATGATTTTGCTTTCTTAATGTCTCAAAATCAATCATTAAAATTTTCAATGATGAGCTTCAACGATAACTATAACTGGCGCCTTAGCACGTACAGGCGAGTTTTAAATTAATTTAATCCACCAAAACTGTCGACAAAAAGAATATTGTGAAAAACTATAATTTTGATTATGATAAGCAATGATATGATTTTAATTCTTTCTTTACTCTTGGGCAAATCGTTATTAAGTTGTTGTTTTTATATTGGAAAATATAAAATCAATTTGGAAGCTATATCAGTCGTTTACCTGCGTGCACTCCTTCGCTGTTCTTAGATGATTCAACCTGTATAGTATAAACGTTTTGGTGTAGTTATTTATAGCAAGCAGAACCGGCAAACTGATGAAGATACTGACGGCTAGCGTACACCTGCGTCACCTCTATATTTAAGTTAAAACAAGTTGCTTTATTCAACCACTTTCAATAAAGCAAAAATATACTTAAGGTGAGTGTCCAAATTCGAAAGTGGACACAGTCAGGGGCTTAAATTAAGAAGGGGTTGCCAACTATCTTAGAGTAGCTCTCAAATATCTCAAATGAAAATGTACAGACCGTTCCACTCATTTAAATCTTGTCACAAATCAGTAATTTTTATACCGTATCACCTTTCATACCAAACCATAGACTTTACTAATTTTATGTAAGTTCCATAAGACATTGTTAAGATTTTGCATCTAGGAAGCTTTATCAAGGTTAAATATAACTCTTGAGGACTATAGCAAAGTTCTTCCCATTAGGAAGATCATATAATACAACTACAGCATACATCAAATTTTCTTTGTTATTAAAGCTTCCAATTACACATTTAGGAATAATGGGCACCCAGTGAATATATTCTTTTTATTGTATGAGGAAAACCATGTTCATATTAAAAACAAAAGTCTATTGGAAATGTGTGTACCAAATGTTGAATACTGTTGTGATCTTACTGTATTTCAAATATGTAACTTAAATGTATCCAACTCCCAGATACCTGTCATCCACCCATTCTCCTTCAATCATTCCAATCCCATTGAACAGCATCAATAACAACAAATACATTTGGCTCTTCTGCAAGTTTCAGGATTTGATAACACAGTCTGTTGCCTTCATCGAATGGATTTATTTCCCCCATCCTTTATATTACCTACCATGCGCACTACGTTCACTACCCCCTCCCTCAGAGAAACCAAATACTACCAGAGTGAATAATGGTTTAGATATTGGTTCCCATTATGTATTCATTTTCCAAATAGGCCACATTTATTATCATTTGTTGCTGGATTCACAGATGGTGGGTATCCCTTTTGTCCAAGGAAAATGGTAACAAAAAAAGTATGTATAGAAATTTACGCTCCCATCTCAAGGTTTTTATGTAAACAGAAAATTTAAAAATTTAAATTCAAACTAAGTTTAAGGAATTTGTTTTCTAGGAGACGTAATTAACATTACATGTAATTTATATAGTTGATGCACTTATAGCGTTCTGAGTTGCATGTTAGTAAATTTGTTTTCTATTTAAAAAATGTAACTTACATCTTGTTCATTTATATATGACACTTTCTTTCAAATCTGAAATACTTTAATTGGTTAAAAAAGGATTGTGGCACTTACTTCCAGGAAGCCCCAAAACAGTTCACGATTTTTTATTTTTAATCAACTTTCTTTGCCAAATTCCGACAAATTGCAATTAAAAGCTTGTTCTTTGAATTTGCGTTTCTCACCAGAATGAAAAACATAACACATACATAACTTAAAAGTTGTCGTTTTTCCACCTTAGAGGTAATTGAACAAAAAACTGTGTGTGGGCTTTACAATGTGCATGCTCCTAAACTGTATTTTTGCAAGTCTCTAAATAGCTAATGACATGAAAAGTGAGGTAGATACAAAAATGCAACATTTTTATCTAAGCCCTTAGAGCGAAACAAACGAGGTTAGTTCAGAAAACTAACATTTCATTTGTAATTGAGGAGTTGAAGAACAACTCCTGATATTTTCATTTTATAATTTTAAGACTAAACTTCTTAAACTAAAATTGAGGTACGTTCTGTACTGGGTGAAAAATGCTACCTTTTGCCTTAAAAATTCTTTTTTATGTTAAATTTTTAGTAAAGCATGCTATGGTTTTTAGCGAATGATTTGAATTTGATGATAAGAGTAAATATTAAATTTTTTTCTTAAGCTTGTCTGTTAACTTATAATACTGTATAAAAACTTTGTTTCCGGGACCAAAATATGTTTGGTATCGATGGTTTGCATGAAATTTTTACGATAATCCGAATCAAATAATTTTAGTTTCTTAAGATCAGTGTCAGTGCTTTTAATTCCGGTTGGTTTTGCAGCTCAAAGATATTAGGCTTAAACGCTGTGATTTTTAACCTCATTTGGATTTCTTTAAAATAATAAAATAATAAATTGATAAATATTCATTAAATGTTTATGATTGGCAGAATCATTCCAACAAAATTCTTTCCAAAATTTTGTACAAGTAATTAAGCAGCCCAGTGGCATACAACTAAAGCAGCTAGGTTAGGTTAGGTTAGGTTAAGGTGGCTGTCAGGAAAACTGCTGACACACTTAGGCCAGAATAGGCCCATTGTGATACCACATAAAGAATGCGAGGTAATCCTCGTTAATTAAACCAGTTGGAGCTTTTAATAAAGCGATGGAGACTCTGAATGTCGATTTTATTTAAGTCACTGGGATCACTGAAGAAAAAATGTCCTAAGTGTGTTTTGCGTCTTTGAGAAAGAGCAGGGCATGACCAAAGAAGGTGTAGGATAGTTTCTTCCTCCTCCTCGTCGATGCAGCTTCTGCAGAAATCATTTGAAAAGACACCAAGTCTATTGGCGTGTTTACCTATGAGGCAGTGTCCAGTAATGACACCAATTGTAGAGCTAATATGCAATCTGCTCAGAGATAACAAACATCTCGATCGCTTCGGATCCAGTGTTGGCCAGATCTGTTTTGTCGCCAGACAAGTAGTGATACCTGTCCATCTGCTGTTTGTCATCATCATAGAATCTTGCTTAAGCATAAGTTTACATGTAGCGATCGGTATTCCAATATTCATCTTGCAAGGTGATATTGGTGTACTAGTTCCTATCCTGGCGAGTTCATCGGCTTTACAGTTTCCTGGAATATCTCTGTGTCCCGGCACCCAGAAAAGGTGAATGTTGAACTGTTCTGCCATCTCCATTAGAGACGATCGACAGTTTCGGGCAGTTACGGAGTTTGTAGAAACAGATCCTAATGATTTAAGGGCAGCTTGGCTATCTGAGAAGATACGGATATTCAAAGTAGATATTACGTTTTCTTTGAGCCAAGATAAAACTTCTTTTATCGCCAGGATTTCCGCTTGGAACACGCTACAATGATCGGGGAGACGGAAGGAGAGACTAATGTTTAGTCGTTCTGAGTACACGCCACCACCTACCCCCTCTTCGGTTTTTGAGCCGTCCGTGTAGAAGTGAAAAGCAGCTATAAAACATCAAAATTTTGTTTCAAACTGCACATCATTTCAGATAAGTTAAAATTTAGGATATAAAATAACTGTTCGCCACATTATTCTCGAGCTTAATTGTCTACTAGAATCAAAAGCAACGTATTCAACTTTTCAAAAATAAAATTAGTTCAAAATGCAGTTTTACTCTATTTCCTTAATCCTATTTTTGGCTTTATTCAAAGTCTTAAAAATTCTACTTATTCTAAAAATATTTCAATTTGAATATAAGGGTTGGAATCAAACTCAAGGTATTCCTCACACCTGCAAAAATCAAAGCAACTTCATTTCACTTGAAAATCAAAGAAGTGCTATTTTAATGTCAATTCCATTTTTTTTTCTTTGTTTAGATCAGAAACGCATGTTCGGTCTAAAACCAAAGAGGTTGTGCATATAAATGCAGATTATTGAAAATAGCTGATGTATTATATTTTTCTAATCGTTAAAAAAATAAAACTTGAACTAAATAATATGTTTTTCTGAAAAGATAATTTCAAAACGCATCTATTCCACACATGTATACTGACTTTCAAAACAACACTTTTCCATTGTTAAATAAAAATTAATAAGGTAATTCAATAAGATATTTTCAAGACAATTTGGCTGCCAATAAAAATCGTTATGAATAGAGTATTTAACATCTAAGAAAAACCATAAGAAAATCAGATTTTTGATTATTTAAGGCCACGTCTTCAAAAACGTCTTTTTAATACCTCAAAACAAAAAAAGTGGTATAAAATGCTTTTAATTCTAATAAATACAATTGTTATTTATTCATGAAATTATAAAATTTTGTTAAAATGAAAATCGAAATATATTCGAGAAAAATTATTTACCAAAGCCAAAGGGAAAATTTCGAAAAAATTCGATTTCATCAGATTCACCTGAAATATAAAAAAGTCACCATTTATGCCGTTTCTTTCCAGCTAAAGGCAAGCTGGTTAATCTATAACAATATTTAGTTAAACCAGAGTTAGCTAATCCTGAAAATAAATTAACGTTGAGTTAACTCAGAAACAGTTTTTTAGTTGAGGATCAACTCTATCTTTCAGCTGTCAAAAACCTAAGGCCATCGATGTGTGAAAATATAGATATTATCCTTCTACGCTATTAACTCATGAGAATAAAGATTGCATCATAATGGAATTGCACTGACAATAACATTTACTATCGATATCGAAATGGCGCCATAACTGAAAAGGCACTCAATTTTATCCCTGAGTTAACTCACCAACGCAACGTAGCGTAGGTGAGTTAACATGGAGTTTACTAAAACTGGAAAACACGTTTCTGGAGTTAACTCTCGTTTAACCACGGTACTAGGTTATTACCTCGCACTGAAAAACTGGCCCTTAAACCATCTAATAAATAAACGTTTTCCAACTTAAAACTGGCGAGGCTATGGAAAATTGGAGGACAGGTTTCTCTTAAGGAAGGAGAAAAGATAATAGAGTGGATATCAAGGATGTGATGTGTATTGATATGGAAATCAAACCTCATACCTCAATAAATGGCAGTAATTCAAACTGCTATCAATCTCCTTTGAAATAACAACGCTTATGGGCTTGATTATTCGTATTCTGCTATTTAAACAGGCCACCTGGAACACAAAACCTGTTCCAGGAATTTGGAGTTAGAAAGACAAATAGTAAATATGATCTTTGACCGGATAAAGGTTAAAACGCATTTTACCTTCAAAAGGCATCAAGTGATAGGCTTTCGCAGTAGTATATAATCATGCGTCCACTATACTACCTCATACTGTAGATTTGTTGATAGCCTATTAACAGAAGTAACGAAGAATCTCTTCGGTTGGCTGTGAAACCTTAAAAGTCTTGGCAGCCACCTGGAGAAAATTGCTTTTGTGAATCGCTGTCCAGATACCGACCGTACCAAAAATACTAGGAAGCCAGTGGACAGGATATTGAAAGATACTCCTTCGAATGAAATCCTAATGGTGGAACGGTGGGTTGGAAGGTCAAGAACAATGTTAACAGTTTTAAGAACAGCAAACTCCCAGAGAAAAACTTAACCACAGATGAAGTTCTTGGCTGACGACCGTAAAGGAAGAATTGTTAGCCCCTTCTGCTCGAATCGGGCTAAAAGGACTTGATGATAGTTTTGTGAAACTTGTATCGAAGGTGTCACCGGAAGTTTTTATCTGTTCAAAACTTATTAATCTCATAGGTGGCCCTCGTATTACCTTAGGTGACAAAACTTGAATGAAGAAGGTCTCATGAAACTCAAATGTAATAATCAATAAACTAATAAAAAAGTAACCCATACAAAACAATAACGACTAAACCCGATTTTCAAATTAAATGACATAGGTAGACTAAACTTGTATTATTGAAAGATTTTTATCACTATTCAAAAATTACGTTTAAATAATAAACAACAAAAAAATGCAACTTCTATATGCCCTGGCCGAACCGGTAGTACCTACTTGATGAGGAATAAAGGGTAGCTTTGATTCAAATATTCTCGTTCTAATCTGTGCTATAAAATAGCTTTAGAGCAAGTTATTGACAAGTAGAAAGTTCTAATACAATACTTTCCTTAACTTAATTTTGTTACGTTAGTCAATGGTTTAGTTCATTTAATAAATTTTATTTAAATAACGGTCTTGTTATATATTGTTGCCCAAACGTGTACGTTCATGACTATACTGCGAATATCAATTGAAAATTTGGTGATTTAAATCAAACCATTACGATGCCATCGCTCTCTGTGTTTCTATGTATCGGCTTGTTTTTGAGCTAGGCACCACAACACAGTTGGATGAAATGAGGTTGAGTACGCCTATGACATATGATTTTAGGATACTTTTCAACGCTGAATCTAATGCCACCAATGGCCTTTTGCACCATCTTTCAAAATTATAAATACAATTACAAAATTGTAATAAACAAATTTGTAAAAATTCTAGGTTTTGTTTATTGCTTTTTTTAAATACAAAATTATACTTGTTGGTTGTTGCACAGATTTGTAGACAAATGTGATTTTTCTTGCACAAATAAAATTTTGTGGTTGTAAATTACAAGCAAAAAATAATGAAAATCGTTCACAAATTTTATTTAGTTTGTTAAAAAATTGTACAGGTCCAAGATCGTATGTAAATTCTTCTGCGAATTGTTAACAGTAAATTGTATTCGAACCTTACAATTGTCTCGTCTTTTCACAAAACTGTCCACACACTCATGGTGAAAATAAAATTCAAATACAAGGTTTGTGGAAAAAAAGTACAAATTTGTTATTGTTACCAGTTACAATAGGCCACTGAGCCTGAACCAAACCGATTCGACTACCCTGTACAAAGTAAGAGTCTTTTCATTTTAATAAAAACTTTTTGTTTAGTACCTATGTAGATAGTAGCTACGGTTATAACACCGAACACCATTTGAAAAGTACTGGTAAAATAGTAGAGAAAAAGAAAGGAAAGAAATATTTCACGTATCATGAGAATTGAGAATCAAAAGAGTTTATACAAATATTTTACATGGAAGAGTGTTTTATCGAGGATGAGAGGGTTGAAGCTGTGGTGTATCCAACGGGAAAATTAACCTTGGGTCAACCTAAGCATATCACATCACTATAAATGTTTTAAAGGCAGTTTTAAATACTGAATCAAATAACATAGTAACCGAAGCATGTATTCATAAAAGGATGGCGATATTTTCAGTATTGAAATTTAATATTATTGAATCCCAATTGAAAATAATGTTCCACTGATGAAACTTGGCATTAATGGTTAAAATTCATAAAATCAGAAGAATCGAGTTGGTTGGTGAAGTGATAGGATTATAACTTACTATAAAACCTGAAACAATAATAGTACCTACATCCTCCCTATTACTTGGTAAAAATGTGTTGTAAATTACCATAGAATGAAGAATAAAAGGAGTTTATTTAAATATGAACGGAAAAAGGGTGCTTTTATGAGTGAAGGCAAGCATAATATTTTTTCTCAAAACAAATATTTCCAAAATTGGTTTAAAAAAACTAAACCCGAAAAGTTCGAGTTCTAGGCACCTAGGCCACCTTAAAAGAAGAATAAACGAATAGCTCCATTCGTTATGAACGTTGTTTAAAAATAAAGAATCATAGGAGAGATGCAAGATTTAACATGGCCATTCTCTCAACAAAGAGTAGGTCCAGCTATTTTAACACTTTTCATTCAATTTAAATTAGATATATTTATATTTTGTATATTCTACTCCACGTCTCGATTCATTGATATACCTACCTACATACACACTTAAATTTTAATGTCATTTTATATTTTAATTTAACGGGTGATTTTTTAAAAGGTTTAGAACTTTAAAAAAAAAACACAAAAAATTCGAAAAAATGAATGAAATATTTATTTGAATCGATAGTTTGAACCTTGCAATTTAATGTTTAAAGATAATTTCATGCAAATGTTGACCGCGGCTGCGTCTCGGGTAGCCCATCCGCTGAGTCCAATTTTGGCATACTCTTTCACACATATCGGCCGGTATCTCACGAATGAATGCATGGATGTTGGCTTCCAGTGCGTCAATCGAAGCGGGCTTGTCCCTATAGACATTAGCCTTGACATACCCCCACAAAAAATAATCTAATGGTGTCAAATCGCACGATCTAGGCGGCCAATTGACCGGCCCGAAACGTGAAATTAACTGTTCACCAAACTCGCCTCGCAATTGCGCCATTGTTTCGCGTGCTGTGTGGCATGTGGCACCGTCTTGTTGAAACCACATATCATGCAAGTCAAGAACTTCCATTTCGGGCAAAAAAAAGTTTGTTATCATCGCTCGGTAGCGTTCACCATTGACAGAAACGCTGCGATTCGCATCATCTTTGAAGAAATATGGCCCAATAATGCCGTCGGCCCATAAACCGCACCAAACAGTGGCTTTTTCGGGATGCATTGGTAGCTGTTGCAATGCTTCTGGCTGATCTTCACTCCAAATGCGGCAATTATGCTTATTTACGTACCCATTCAACCAAAAATGAGCCTCATCGCTGAACACAAGCAGCGCGCGATGAACATTTCGAACCGAGCACGAATTTTGATAGTAAAATTCAATAATTTGCAAGCGTTGTTCATTTGTAAGACGATCCATGGTTAAATTGCAAACCAAATTGAAGCTGTTTGACAGTGACACAAGGTACTAAACACACGTCAGCTGTCAAAACCAGTGTTGCCAAAACCAAACCAGCTAAAAAATCACCCTATACTTAATTCCATAGTCACTTTTCACACGAAGAAACAATTTGCTGGGATTTTTTTTGACGTTTTTTGAAATTCTGAAATTTCTTTTGAAAGTTTATTGGTTATTGGTTATTGGAACGCACAGAACACTTATCTAAGGTATTATATTGCGCATTGCCGTTTCTGTGACCTCGTCCGCTGTTTTATAACAGCAACAAATAAAACAAGCACGAAATTATAATTTAAAAAACACTAGGATTGCATAGTAAAATAATACTAAAAAACATTGAATAGCTTGCAAAAATTATATTTGCTAATTAACAAGTAACAATTGAACACAAAGACAGAACACACCTACTAGATATATTACCTACAAAGATATGAAATGAAACGTCAAAACATCTTTTCAACTCCTCGTCCGGGGGAATTTTGTTCACCCCTTTATCCTCCTGCTTTTTTCACAATTAAACTGAAAGTTGCTAGCAACTTTGTTTTCTCGCGTGAAATGGGTCATAATCATTTTAAAATGTATGCTCTTGTTGTCAACTTAATATTTGTTTCATTATTCGAAATTAAGATCGCTGAGGATGACAAAAAAAAATTATTTGCGGATAATATGAACCCAAATTTGTATTCATACATCCCTAGATAATGATCCTCTAATCAAAAAAATTGTTCCTAAGACAAAAAAAAAAATGTCATCTCAAGGGGTAATGGTATGATCCCAGATATGCTTAAACATCCCTAGATAATAGTCCTTTGACAAAAAATGTGTGTCCAAGACCACTTAGTGGCGGCCATAACTCTGCCAGAGCGTTTGAAAATCCTAAAAAAAATCATCTCCAAATAATGGTATGATTCCAAATTTTGTTTAACCATCCATAGATAATGCTCCCTGATCATAAAATGTGTGTCTAAGACCATTTTTCGGGAGCCGGCACAGGGTCAATATGGTAGCCCAGTGGCTATTGAATATTCATTGTCGATACCAATAAATTCCAAAGAGAAACTGCGACGAAAATTCACGTTCGCCGTTTTCGACGATGGGAAAAATTCCGTGGGAAATTTTAATACATTTTTTGACATTTGACATATTGATTTCATGTCAAATAAGAATTTCTACATTTAAACTGAATCTTATATTACGATGATGGAACTAACAAAAAATTTCGCAATGATGATGTCTGCCAGACAGTGGTTTAAGTTGCAAAAATTTTAAAAATCTGAAGAAGTCAACTGATCGAGATAACAAAGAATGAATAACAAGAATAAAGAAACTTTCTGTCCACTTATTTAACAAGTTCATCTAATCGTCACAACTTGATATAAATGAAAAGTTGTAGGTAATGTAATTTGTAGTAATTTTTCTTTACAAAACTTTATTCCACGCCCATTTTTGAGGTTGTTTTGGATAAAATTTATTTTTGTCGTTTTACTAAGAAATATTGAAAAAGAAACCTAGAATAAAATGCGTAGGCAATGTTTTTTTTTTAAATTAGGTCATACAAAATTTTTAACCACACCTTGTTCATAAAAAATAGTCAAGGGCATTAAGGAAGTCATAAATTGAATATTTTACGGCCCCTAAAATTTTTATTAAGATGGTGGATTGAAATTAACACTAATGCTAAGATTTATACCCACAAATAAAATTTATGTTGGTTTTTCAATAATTTAGGCGAAGGATTCATTCAAGATTTTTTTATTTTTGGGGCGGTCTTAAGATATAAAGAATTTTATTTTTTTAAACACACACTTTTTCTTTGTTGAATTTTGCATATAACTTAAAAAATTTACTGATTTTATAAATTCATACAAGAAAAAATTTCCTATAAACATAATTTTTTTCTAAAATTTAATTTTTTATATGGCCAATAGCAAAAATAACAACAAAATCAGATAACTACAAATAATTATCTCTGAAGTATGATAATTCTTTGCTTTAATATTTCTGAAATTTCGTGTACCATTTTTAAAGTCTAAAATTTTATATTTATATAATTTTTATATTATACCTATGGTATTTTTGCCATATAAGCATAGAAAAATTTTTATTTCTGCCCTAGATGGAAACTGACTACCACGATTTTTGACAGTAGTTGTTACACTTCGTGTTCACAGATATTTGTGTAGCAGGAATTCGCAAGTTATCTAACGGAGAGGAAATTATTTGCTCTCTCATTGCGCTCTTTCGATGCAACTTTTTTGAGTTACCCTGAGGCCACGCGAGCCAGTACCAGTACTGGCTAGCCAGTCGCAAAATACTCATATTTTTTTTACTAACATATACAAACCTTGCCATGAAAAGTAGATCTGACAGTTAAATTTTCGTTTTCTTTTAAATGTATCGCGTTGGTTTGAGAGAGCCTTAAAGCTGTCCAGAACCAACGTGAAACATACGTAACATCAACGAAACTTTCATTTTGCTGTTCTTTTGCTAGTTTTGTCGCATGGCGTCAGTGTGTGTTTTTAGTGCACTTTTTTCTCCGCTTGAAAAAATAATAGAATGTTATAAACCTACGATGACAATTTGGTATAATTCCGTGTTTTTGTCATGTTTAACATGCAGCTTTTTTTTAAGCGAATATAAATATGTAGATTTACTCCATTTGGAGTAACATCCGAACCCTTCTTACAGCATGCCGCCTACGTCACAGCAAATACACGAATAGGAATTTGACAGCCATGGCCGTGTTTAGTTTGGTTGTTTCACTACAGCATGACGGGAGTTCGGTGGTGAAATCGCTCAGGTGGAAAGGGAGGGGTTAGTCAGAAGAAAATATAAAATTTTGAGTGGACAATCACGTTTCATAACCAAGTTAGTCCATTTCATTCCATATTGCTAATTTTTGCTTGTGCGTTGAACACAAAGGTTCAATCTTGATATGTTGGACGAGATCGGAAGCAGAAATGCTTTTACGCTGCCAAAATCGAATGTTTCAATTTGCAAATATTCCATTAGCAGCAGAGATACACTTGTGTGAAAACTACAAGAGTGTATACACGACATGACTATTCACTACGAAACTAATGTCGTTTTTGATTGGTTTTGAGTTTTGTTCTGTTCCTATGGCATATGGAAATATTGGAGTAGTTGGAGTGAAAAAAGAGTAGAGAAGGAGTACTCCAAACATCTAACCAAAAACGACATAACCAATCTAAATACGGTCAATGTGTATAGCCAACTTGCTAGCCAGTACTGGTTCGTGCGGTCACAGGGTTAGCAAACAGGAAATTGTGACAATTTATGAAAATCTGTGAAAATTTGCAGGAAATTTCAAGATAACAAACAGACCTAAAAAATCTGAAAATTAAGATGACTTTTCGTTAGTACGTGTCTACATTGGGCGCGTTTGGCTGGCTATCGGATAGGTTATCCAAGGTAACTGAGTACCCGATACTTTTGTGAACGACCAGAACCAGTTAGCCGAAAAAAGCTGACAAAGAAATTGAATTAAAATTGTTTTTAATTTGCAAAAAAAATTTAACTTTTTTAATGTAGTTTTATTCCATTTATATTTACATATTGCGTAGAGTCCAAGGTGTTGCAAATAACCATTATCTAGCTGCATCTAACTAATTAATTTTCCTTCCAAAAACCCGACACTGCAAAACTCAACATGAACAACTCAAATTTCTTGTCAAATATCAGCTGTTTTGAAATTTCTCTTTGGACTGCTGAGTATCCTTGAATTTTTGGGATAACTTCGGATTTGTTTGTTGGTCACAGATGATTTATCATCAGCTGCTTTTTAACAAGGCATTACAACAAAACAAAGCTATCCGGATAACTGAGAATTAGCATCCAAACGCGGCCATAGTCTTCTTACTGAAAGATGGATCAGTGAGATAGGTAGAGTTTATGTGAGAAAGGAAAGGAAAAGAGATTTCACCCAAAATCCACCGATACGCCACTTTTAATAATGATGCTTGGCCTCAACATGAAGAATTCTTTTTTGTGCGGGTGAGAGATGTATGGAGATTGATTGCGTGAAACAAGGATGGGTATATTGAACTGAAAGGATTTGTTTTGCATAATGTAGACGCGCTGATCATCAAAACGACTTTCAGTAAGAAGACAATGTAGACAGGCTCTTACAACAGTTTGCTTACGTTCAGATAAAATTAGGTTTACTCGATATTCCCTGCTCCAGGGACCGAATTCAGCAAGACTGATTCTTTTTCTATGTACACAAAAATCGTGTACACGTCAATTTTTGCGATTCCGCAAGAGTCAGTTTTAAGTTTTTGACAAATTAATTTCGTATCCACAATCAGTCTTATGTAACACTTGTTTTGGGCGTGAATGGAATGTGTACACGGGAAATCATTCACACTTGCGGAATTGGGCCCCAGGGCGCATTGGGGGAATGTCATTCAAATGTCAAAAAACTATTGGATGGTCGGGTTTCAAATCGTGTAATCAGGTTCTTTTTTGTGCCACTTCAAAATCTTCATCATCTTCATAGATTATAAATAATCATCAATTTCGAAAAGGTCACATCTAGAATTTTTTCACAAATACATTTTTTCATATCAATGTAATCATAAATGCTTCCCTGCACCTATTAAGCTTAAAAAGAGGACATCGTTAGTATATTTACTGTCATTGTCATGTAACTCAAAAGTAATTTTCTTAGGACCGGTTATACAAATGTAGTTCAAATTTTGATCCGTGGTTCAAAAATGTTTACTGGCTGAACTAGGCGAAATTCCTTAGGTTCAACGATGGTTCAAGTATGTAATAGTAACCCACTTAATGCCTGAGCTGTCGTTGAACCTCAGTATGTTCGCCGAAGTCGGTGAGTTAAAATTGCTGCACCACGAGTTAATATCTGTATAACTGGCCCTTAGATTCAAAACTATACTTTTGAAAATATTTAGTTCTTTGCATTGCCTGAACATTTCAAATTCTCAGAGATGTCACCATCTCGAAATTTAAATACAAACAGGGACAAAAAAGTCTTCAGATATCAACCATTTAAAAAAGTCATAAAATCTTGTACAGTAAATACTTTTCCTTGACATTCAACTTTTGCCAACAGCTGATTTCAATTTTGTAGCTCTGAATTCCTTATCCGAGAAAAAACCTGGCGTGCATAAAGGGGAATTCAGTGCACGCCTCCAACAAACATCTAACATAGTACCCCTGTTCCTAAGTTTTTTTCGAAAAGTTTCAGACCGCCAGATCTAGTGCGGACCAGTAAAATATTTCACTTCTAGAACGGGTTTGCACTAAAACTGACGGTCTGAAACTTTTTGAAACTCGGTGTGGAACACACCAAGTGCAAATAAACTGGAGTGAAAAAAGTGTCACATAGCCCCATATTACACGACAATACTTTGCGCCTGACTGGTTATTCGAATTTCTCTTTTAAAATCATCCTGTGACATCCTATTACAAGGAGCTTTTCTACTCTTGATGTAAAACTGACAGTTCTCTTTATTGTTTTAGCTAGCGTGGTTTCTTCAGTGCCTGTGTAAGAAAAATACGAAAGTACTGTAAATGCTAAAAAGAAACTTCAAAAAGAGCCTTGGAAATCTAGCAAGTGGTCTTCCTTCTTATTTTGTTTCTCTTTCGCACTCATTATGTTCGAAAGAGTCAGACTCAAAGAGTCATCGAGTAATTGGGGACATAGAACACCTGAGTGCGATTTCAGGGTGACCCAGTGCGCCCCAGTGCCGACATCAAACAAACCTGTTCAGATGACGGCTAATAAAGAAAACAAAAATGGTCTGCACATGGAACTTGAACTTATTTGACGACTAGAAAAGTCAAAATGCGATACCTGGTGGGAAATAAAAACAACTGGCAAACGACATGACAAATTTGCCGCCATAAGAAAGACGTGTATTTACGTTCAGGTAAAATAATTATTTATAAATAAAAATAAATAATATTTCGAAGAAAATTTACTTAAATGACTTTATTAACAATATTTTTTTCTATTTTTTCTATTAAAATTTCAGTTCTATAAAGAAATAAACACCCAGAGGTGAACAAAAAAGAACAAAACAAGTACAGACAGCGAAAAGCTATCTTCATTAGCAGCTGCTAGCCATAAGTACCTACCTACAATATTTTATTCAGAAAATGTTTGCTAACAAATTCTTTTTAAATAAAATCATTTTTTTTAACATGATTTCAGATTTTTGTTAAAATTGATCCGCCTTTTGCTTTTAAACTGCGCTAGCCCACTGGGAATACCTGCTTTGGTATAGTGTTGCCTTGCTTCATAATGTTTCGTGAATCCCTGGCCAATTTAACATTATCTGAATGTCCATCAGCTGGCGTCATGGCTCCTTGTCATCTCTGTCCTAGAGATCATGCATAGACCTAAAGATAAAGACAAATATTATTTTATAAATCCATTTTCTAACTAAACATAGAAATTTAAATTTACCGCGCTATACTGTAACTTCAGCTTCCAAAATGACAAAAAACAAGTTAAAAGTAAGCTTGGAAAGGCGTACACTGCGAATTCTGATCGTACGGTATGGGTTCTCAAACCACAAATGGAAGGGCTTTAAACCACTTGACCCAATGACACAATCACCAAGGAATAATAATTCTCATTATGTTCTTTTAATTAATAAAAAAAAAAATACGAACTATTTACGGGCGAGAGCACTCATGGAATTGTTCCGCTTTGATTACACTATACGAAACACTAAATTCCACTTTAAGAAGGAATTTAAAGTTTCACTTTATATTTTAAAAATAAAAAAATATTTATTTTATTTTTTTTTGAATTAATAAATAGTTTTCAAAGAACACTACTCGAATGCGAACCACATATATGTTTTATAAAATTTTGACATCTTATGTGGCCATCCTGTTGCAAGGTTTTCTCGGTAGAGTACTGCCTCCAGTCGTCAAAAGTGGATGCTGCTATTTTTGTGGTCTGTTTCGGCTTAGTGTGGCGTGTTGGTTTTTAAAATGTTTGTTCTGTGTTGAATAAAATAAAAAAATATGTGAAAAGTAGAGTTTTTTCCATGGCATTTCAGCTTAAGATTTTTTTTTTTAACAAAATAACAAGAAATGAGATTTTTCCCCGTTTTTATTTATAATAATTATATTTGGTGAAAAAATCCGATGAAGATGTGCATTTTTGAGTAATTAATAACTGTTTAGATTTTTTGGTTGCAATTGAAAAGTGAGGCTTCAACTATATAATCCAAATAAAAACAAAGAACGAGCGTTTTCCAGTCAACTTACATAAAACTCCATCTTCAGAGTCACTAACGTTTAATTTAATTTCAATTTTTAATTTCCGATAGAAAAGTTCTTCTTTACATTATCTTTCAGTAAAATCAGCACGTTAACACAAGTATTTATAAACTTTGTCTTACTTTAGACAGCCGTCCAACTCCAAAAAGTTATTAATAAACTTTGTTTACTGTTGTCCTAAAGTTGTCTAACTTGGACAACTACATCGGTTGTCTAAGATTTGTCTAACTTGACATTTTATATAATTAAATAAGGCATGTATCCAACTATTAAGAACTTTTAAGAAACTGTCTAACTATTTAACCGTCTAAGAAATCTAATAAATAAAGCTGAAGATTTTCAGAAAAAATATATGACATTTTGCTGAAATTTCAAATTACCTCTGTTCCTTTGATTTTTTTTGGCTCAACTTTCCTTTACGACATCCTGAATTTTGACACGCGGATGGTCTCATTCGATAGGTATTCCCTGCGTTCAAGGATCCAGAAATCTGAATTTTTGGGGCTTCTGATTGGTCAGCTGTCAAAAAAAATCTGAAAATTCAGATGACTTTTCGTTACGTTTGCTTACGTTTTTCAGATAAAAATTTTCATCTGAAAATTCAGATGACAGCTAATAAACAAGACAAAAAATAAGAATCTGCACATAGAAGCTGAACTTAATAGTAGATGCAGCTATTTTGTGTTCTGTTGTCGGTTTGGTACGACTTGTTGGTTTTTTTTAAGTTTTCTTTTCTTGTAAAGCCTAGTACGCAGATCGAGCTAAAATTTCACTTCCACTTTTCTCTCCAAACACCAGCTAAACTCCTAGCTAAATTTTGACACAAGATTTTTGTGGAGATTACATTAAAAAAAACAGCTGTGTTCTGAAAAGAAATTATATTCAGCATATTCAAAGAATTTTTCTTTGCAAGTTTTTAAGTGAATATAACCAAATAAAATAGATTTTTCCCTTTGGCATTAATAAATCGTTTGTCTTTGCATATTTCTCGTTCTCAATTTTCATTTTCACAATTTAAAGCCCACATAAATCTCACAAATATAAAAACATGCCACAATTTAGCTCAAGAATTAATGTGCCGCACAATTATTTCACGCGCTAAATTTTGACAGATAGGTCCCGTACAGTAAGAAACAAAAATTTAATTTTTTAGCTGGAGCTGAAGAGAGAATTTTGTATGGGAGCGAAATTTTAGCTTGATCTGCGTACTAGGCTTAAGTGTATAAAATAAAAAATAAGATTGAGAAGTAGTTTTTCCATGGCATTTTGGCTTTAGTTTTTCCTTAACAAGAAGTGAAAGTTATCCCCATTTTTATTTAAAATAATTACATTTGGTGGAAAATCGCGAATAAGACGTGCATTTGGGAGTAATAACTGTTAAGATTTTTTGGTTGCCAGTGAAAAGTGTGGCCTCAACTATTTTTTTAAGTATTATAATCCAAGTAAAAACAACGAACAAGCTTTTTCCAATCAACTTACAAAGTAACTTCCTCGTCAGAGTCACTTATTATGCGACAAAAAAAGTTCTTCCTTATATTACTTTCAGTAAAATCAGCAGGTTAACACAAGATTATGGCAGAAAAAAAATATATGACATATGGCTGAAATTTCAGATTTTTTGTGCGTTCAATGTTACGTTTCAGTACTGAATTTTCAGATTTCTGCCGATGAACGCACCCATTCACTAAAAAACACCAAATATTACAATTTTAGGGTGAGGAAACATTTATAAGTATTTTTACTTAATTTTTAAACATTCACTTTTCCCATACAAAATGCATGGAAAATAAATAAAGAAGACCAAGACAGAAATGATATGTCAAATGTCATTACATGCTTAGTATTGCCAGATGTACACTTTGGCTCTTTAAATGCAAAAGAAACTTTGCATAATAAACATAAAGGAAAAAAATACGTGCCTGGAAATACTAAACAGACCATTTGACATTTCTTTGATTTGTAATTGAAATGGAGTATTATTTTCATATCCATTTTTTTTTTTGCAAAACAAAAAGTTCTAAATTAAAAATACTTATAAATGTTGCCTCTCCTTAAAATTGTGGTATTTGCTGCGTTTTATTATCTTTTATCGGGATCTGGATCTGGATTAACTTTTACATGCAATACAAAAACAACTTAGTCCACAGACAAACAACACTGAAAAAAAGTAGGTTATATTTTATTTCTTCTGGAAATTAGGTGTAAATTCATAAACGTCATATGTTTTATAAAGTTAATAGTTAGCCCTTCTGTCTGCCAGAGGAACTACTTTTACTAGACGTTTCCATTTGCCAACCATCTATCACGTCCAAATGCAAATGGTCGGCTCGATTGTCCAAGAGCTTCTTAGATTCACTATACAGAGCAACTAAGTCTACTTCAAGAATTGATGGTCCAATATTTTAGCTTGTGTATACATCATTCATAAGTTTAAGAATAAATGCTTAGATACTAATAATTTTTAATAAAATTTACTCACTTTAACTACTTTTTCCATTTTTATTTTTTGTTTACTTGTCAAAATTAAAAATGTCAAAAAAAAACTCAGGGATACCACAGTTGAAAAGTAAAATTTTCTTAGGAACTGGATCGTTATATTATCAGAGGATGATCCATATGGATCTTGGTCGAAAATAAAACGCAGCTATTATGTGTTTTCTAGTGATAATCTATCCAATGATATCCGCGTTTCCGAATTCCTGGACCCATGTTCTGTAACTGTGGCATAATGGTTAGTGCGTAGGACTGTCATGCCAAAGGTCTGGGTTCGATTCCCAGCCACTGCCACCTAAAAACTTAAATGTTTTTTTCCGAGGTACTGCCTCTTGCGAGGAATTGACAAATCTTCCAAGAGTGTACTTGTCATGAATAAGTGCTTCTCATCTAGCCGTTCGGACTCGGCAAAAAATTGTAGGTCCCCTCCATTCCTGCCAACAAACACGCACACAGGAATGGTTGAGAGTTGTTAGTCACTAGGCCCTGGTTCTTCATGAGCTGTTGCGCCACTAAATTTATTTATTTTTTATGTTCTGTAACTATTGCATCAATAAAACTCGTCGACAAACGATGGAAAGTGAATCAAATTGTATGAATGAATTTTATCGAAGTGATAGTTACAGAACGTGGGTCCTGGTGTAAAAAGTGCAATTCGGTAAAAAAAGAACCCGATTTTCAAAATTTTAATCATTTTTTAATTGCATTTAGGGGGGTTTCCTCACCTTAAGATTTGGAAAATTTACTATTGAGATACCTATCTACCCCTAAAAAAAATCAACTTCAAAATCGGAATGTCATAAAGGAAAGTCGCCTCTTTTTTTCAAACAGTTCCAAATAGTTTCATACCGCCAGATCTAGTGCGAGGCAGTACAATATTTCACTTGTGGAACAGATTTGCACTATCTGGCGGTCTGAAACTTGTTGATACTCGTTGTGGGACACACCTATTTCTTGTGCGTTCAACGTTACGATTCAGTACTGAATTTTTAGATTTCTATCGATGAACGCACCCATTTATTTGACAGAAGAAAAAAGTAAAATAAGAAAATTCTTGTATACTGATTGCTTTCGCGTACAATCTTTTTCTATTAATCGTTTTAAATGAAACCACTAGAGTAAGTTTCCTAACTTTTCTATACAAAATAAACCTAACTAAAACTCTCTCCATCTCCATCAAGTCCGTGCGACCCTCGCCTGCAAGCGGCAACTGCTACAGCTGCAGCTGCTGCCGCCGCGGCTACATCCGCTGCTTTGGCTGCTTGTGGTGGTGGAGGCGCTGAAGGAGAAAATCTACAGCAGTGGTCAGCTGCAGAAGACTACAAATATAAACAGGATCTCCTAAATGACGACCTGCAGATGTCCAATATGGCAATGGAAAGTGGCTCCATTTACCCACAATATGAATGGACTGACATCACAAACGACTTTTTCGAAGCTTGTTCGGGTAAGTTATCCAAAACATTTATATAAATAACAGTCTTATAAGTGTATACGTAGAGTTAGCACTCGGTGAGCTGGCTCAAGATGATGTATTCGGGCTATTCGAAGCTATGTCCGCCATCGAGATGATGGATCCAAAAATGGACGTTGGAATGGGTTATAACAAGAATGATGCCCCTCCCCACACATTTGAAACTGCTGTCGCTGTAAGTTCTCTATTCCCTTTGATTTGAATAGATATATTGACATCCTATTTCCTGAATAGGCTGGTGTTTTAAAACTAGAAGACCTGGAATACGCTGAACTGATTGGTGTCTTCGACGCTCTGTTCTCGTGCATCGTTTCCTGGCTGGAGGGCAATTCAATGGATCAAGTGCTGTTTACATGTTTGTATCTACATTCGCCGCACAGTATAAAAGACAAATCCCTACGGGCATTTTGCTACGCCATTCGCAATTTGATTGCTATTGTGAAGAAAATCATCATAACAAGCAGTGGAAATGAAGAGGAAGACTTTCAACTCTATGGGAACTCTAGTTTTGTTTTTATTGAGGAAATACCAGACGCTAATATTGCACCCGCGTTAAAAGAAGCCGAAGATGACATGGTTCGCCGAAGTAAATCGGAAGTTTATCCTGAGGTAAGTAACGCAAAGTGGTCAAAATCAAAAATAGGTGGACAAAATCAAAAAAGTTTGTGTTCCAAAATTATCTAAAAATCACATAAAATAGGCTGTAAAATATCCAATTCAAGTAAACACATGTTCTACGTAAGTAAGTGCAGAAAAATAGATTATGGGAGTTTTTAACCGAAGGTTTGTGCTTAATAAAAAGAAAAATCATCAAAAATTATTTTTTTTTATCATTTTTTGAGAAACATTTTAATTAGTTCTTTGATATTTGAAAAATCGTCAGTGTTATCGTCCGGCATCGTCCAATTATATTTTATGTTTCTGTTAAGCTTGACTCATAAGCGAATGGATCGCAAAAAATTTCTTGCTACTTTCTGCCACTGGGGAAGTTTTGATTTTCAAAATAGCATTATTTGAATAACGGACGAAGTTGACAAAAAATAGCATCGTGTTTCTATTCGACAAAAATTAAACAAATAGTAGCTATCCTCGAGTAGTATAACCACTAAATTGCATTGAATAAAAAGCTTTGATGAGGTTGTATGGACAAAATAGGAGGAATATGGTTAAAACTGCTTTAACAAATTAAAAACAAAAAACAAACATGAAATTATAGTCTTACGAAACTTATTAGTTACCTATAAAGCTTGATATTGTAGGTAATAGTTTTAACAAATGAGCTTATTACATTAAATATAAAGTCTCCAAAAACACTCCGTAAAGAGTAAAGAGAACAAGAAAATAACCGAGTAAAACATTATTGATTTAGCTAGTTCCTTTGATTTGTTTTGCGTTTAGAAATTCGTTTACGTGTTTTAAGAGGTTCATACAAATCTGGTTTTAAGCTACAATCATTCTTTTTATTTTGAGTTAGGTTTAAGTAGCAGATGTATTCATTTAGTTTAAAAACGAGAGTTTGAATATGGAAATACCTTACACTAAATTAAGGACTGTAAATGGCGATAAAATTGTTAAATGATCATCTTAATCGTAAAAAAATTCAATTTCAGATTTAATTATATGAATTATTTTACTTTCTTAATGAAATAAAACAAGTTACCCAAAAATTAAGATAAAACAATATTTTCCGGGAGATTACAATTTTGAAAGACTTGTTTAAGCAAAACAGGAGAAAAATACCTTTTTACTTAAAATCAAACAGTAAAACTGCGTAGTTTTTGTTTTTCTAATTAATCTTCAATAAGCATCATTAAACAAGTGTTTTAAAATCAAAAAATAATTTTGTCATGGTAGAATGCTGTGTTTGACCACTGTTTAACGTGTATCATAACTACCTATGAAGCAATTTAAAGACTTGAACTGAAATATCTCATTCCAACGTGGGTGCATGCTCATACTTAGACAGATTGTATCACTTTTGTCACTTTTTTTGTTTAAATTCGGGATGAGGAAGCCACCACCACAAAATATTGCAGTCACTAAATTTTCCAAATCAAGTTTATAGACTTCTTTAATGAATTGTACATTTATATCAAATACAGGATACCCTTGCTGTCGTTCATCGTTTACGCTTTATGCGATTTCTCTTTCAATCGATTTTGCAACTGACACCAGACATTGTTCGCCCATCAGCTAACGAAGCAGAAATAGCAGAAATTCATAAGAATCTTAATGCCGCTTTGGAGCTGGTTCCACTGATCAAGAGGACCATTGAGAAAGGAACTCAACCAGAGCAGGACTGTGAGTTAGATTTTCCTTAAGAAATCCATAGAAAACAAAATTTCTTTTAGCTGAAGCACCCAATCCAATGGGCTTCTCTCCACGAGTACATGTTCGCAATCAACCGCCAACATTTCCACGCAGTGCAAAAATTCGTGATCGTTCATCAAGCCTACAATTTCTAGAAGAATTAGTGCAAAGATTGAAATTTGCATGCAAAATTATAAGACAGAGGGATTACTATTCAGCTTTGGTGAGTTAGAGATTTGTTGTTTTTGTAAAAATAAATTAATACAAATTACAATTTTTCAGAATTTCTTTATCGAATTCAGTCGCAAGTCTGGCCAGTGTATTCTCTCACGTAGTGTTCTCCAAGTTCTCTTTATCTTCAATAGGCATCTGGTCTTTGGAGTCATACCAATGAATGAATTTCTTCGGGACTCGATTCGAGCTTTTAATGCCCCTCCAGTTCTGAATCCTCGTTGTCCTTTGGCTAATGATCGAAAAATTCAATTATATGTTGAGTGTTTCCTTACTTACTGCATCAACATGACAACTTTCACGCACTTCATTGAAATTTGTGGGTACAATCGGGCCCGCCAACGAGACAAACTGGCCCGCCTGATTGAGGGATTTGCCAATATCCAAGTCGAAGCAGCCAGAATTGATTCCCATTTAAATATGGTAGCAGAACAGACTGACAATGTAGGTAAACACTCCTCTCATTTTGCAACTTGGGTGCTTTACAATTGCTTTAGAGCAATGATGCTCTTCTTGATGTCCGGTTTTGAGTTGGAATTGTATAGTGTGCATGAGTTTTTGTACATCTATTGGTATCCCTATGAGCTGCTGATTGGCTTTATTGTATCGGCACTTACACGTGCTGAATCTGCGCTGCTGGAACAGGAAGCTCTCATGGAACAAATGAACAAGACTGGTAATTCCAAGCAACGCAAGCCAAAGCCCAAAAAGAAGAAACAATTAAAACCATACCGACAGGAGATTGTCTACTATCATGCCATGCTGAATATGTGCGGTGGCTTTCATATGGCAATGGGAGCGTTTACTAAAGACGAACGTATTCGACAACCAATGCCGAAATTCGATAATGAGGAGATTCGTTTCAATCGAAGATTTGCTCCGTTTGCATCGTTAACTAGCCCCCCCCAAGTAACTTACCAAGAATTTAAAAAAATCAGAGCTCAACTTATGCAGATGCCATCGTCCGAGATTTATATGTGTGCAGCAAGATATTTTGAACAAGCTCGAAATGTTTTGGAGTCCATACAGAATCCCGAACAAGAAGTAAGTTTTTGATTTTATATTTGAGACTTGGTTTTCCTTTTCCTCAACTGGACCCGTCTCAATTATTAGAATTTGAAATTAAGAAAACTTAACACCACAATTTTTTTTTACAGATTCTCGACATGATTCATGTAGCAAAAGTTAACTTTGTGGTGATGAATGTGCTCGCTAAGGGTCATCAAAAGGATTCGAAAGCTCAGCCTGATTTCGATTTTAGTAAGCATCGTTACTTCCCAATCATTAAACTTAACTAAAAATTAACTAAATAATCACACATTCAAATGTGGTACTCCAACGCCCTTTCGACTTGTCACTCAAAGCCCAGTGGCTCTTCTTTTTTTTAAGCAATAAACTGAACAAATTGATACTAAAAATTGAATTGATTGATTGAATTATTTATTTTCATCAGAAATAATATCTTGTTTGACTATGAATTCTGGGATATATTCGGTGGATGGCTGACAACTATCCTTACAAGTATACACAGCCAGGACACCCCAATCAATATTGTCGTCTTTCAAGTAATTAAGCATCTGTGGCATAATTTGGAACTCAAACTGTCTGGGAGCAGAGCAAGTTGCACACGGAGGAATTTGAATATTGCTGCCGATAGTTTTCGCGGTATCGGCGATCCACAAGGGCTGTCCACCAAGATCGTAACGAAGAATCTGCGCTGGGTGTTTTGATACTTGATCTTTGAAGTTGCGGAAAAAGATGTCGGCGTTTTCGTCCTCTTCGGTTGCATACTTGCTAAGCTCCGATTCGGGAATCTCATTCATAGTTCCAGCTTTTCCTTGGTCGACTAGATTTTGGAATTCATCCAGACGAATTTGCTCACTAGTTTCGTCATCACCATGGTCAGAATTGTCTATAATAGATGAATCCGCCTCAATGACAACTTCAAATTCCGGAAAAGAAACAGCTGGGATGTTGATCTCGTCAGTGGGGATTGGAGCTCGGGATCGACATGGAATTTTGTGCTGCGGCCAATGAGCCCTCTGATGCTTAGCGGAACAGTAGTTGATACCTTTGCATCGCGAACAAACTAAATTACTTCGGCAACCACAAACCGAACAAATTCGGCAAGGTGGTTCAACAGCAGCCTGAAAGTAATGATTTGTAATGAAGCGTGAAAATTATTTGAATTCATGTACTTACTAATTCCTCATCCTCATTTGGGGGAATTGCTGAGTAGAATTGATTTTGTCGAGGAAGTTGAGATCGAAATGCTGAGAAGTTTCTAGAAAAGATGCAACAGCCCAGTCAAATTTAAAATATATAAGAAAATATCTGGATTCCTACTCTGCTGAGTTCTGAGCAAAACAACTAGGTTCACGGCAAATGAAGATGTAAATCGTCCGATGGAAACACTCGGCCTTTTCTTCTATGGGTGCATAGATCTACAAAAGAAAGGAAATTCAGTTGTTTACAATTATTTGTGTATTTTCTTGTTAACCTGACACAGAAAAGATTGTGGAGCACCACATTTTTTGCATTTCAAATCGTCGGTAGCTGGAATTTTTTCCAAATCCAACCAAGCTGGTTTTCCACCAATTTTACTGGGAAAATACACATTTCGCAGCAAGTTGGACTCACATTCCTCGGCAAATCCTAGATCGATTTGTTGTTCCGTTTCTGAGGCCATTTTTTTTATATTAAGTGTTTCCTTAGAACTTTTTAATGTAAAATATTTCGAAAAATCCAAAAATGGAATTAAACCTTTGGATTTGGTTAAGAAAATAAAATATACATTTTTCATAAAACTTAAATTAGCTGTCAATTTTTGATAAGAAAAACATGTGTACTCCTAGAGTACACTTTTGAAAGAAACTAACCGGTTTAAGGGCGACCTAACACTTTTCGTTAGACGTCAACCAAAGCCAAAGACCTATTACACGATGATTCTATGCGTCTGACTCTTTTAAAAATTCAATGAGTGTGAAGGTGAAATCAGATGTTTCTTCGTCTTCGCACTCATAAAAATTCGAAGAGTCAGGCGCAAAGAATTATGGTGTAATAGGGGTCAAACGACCAAAAGTCCAGTTAAAGTCTCTCCCAAACCAACGCGAATGCGGAGCGGCGACGAACCTTTAAAGGCTCTCCCAAACCAATGCGAATCCGCAGCGACGGCGAATCTTTGTTGTTGTTTAGCGTTGTGTATTTGTCATATTTTTTTCACAAAATACAGTACAAAATATGACAAATACACAACGCCTTAAGAGCCTTAAAGACTCTCCCAAACCAACGCGAATGCGGAGCGATGACGAATTTTTGTTTGTTGTTTAGCGTTGTGTATTTGTGTATTTGTAGGAGAGCCTCCACAGTACACAAATAGAAAGTATTAGGTATGTTTTTTTGTATGCCCAGAATAGGGCCAAAAGAACGAAATCGGGCTTAGCTACGCCATCAGAAAAAAAAATGGATATTCCATACAAACTATCGATAACAAGTGTGAAATTCGTGCCGATAATACAATTTTTATCTGGGCTAAGGCTAAGCCCCGTGAAATTCTCTGGGCTTAGCTAAGCCTGAAGCCCAACTAACAAAATTGCTTCGCATTTCAGGCAAAGTGTTATTTGTTTCTATAGCGCTCCTGTTAACCCTCTGAAGGGAAGTAACTTCCTTATTGGATTATTATTGATTCCTTAAATATTTTTTAGTGCAAATTATATCAGCGTGATAGAAGCGATATACGAATGTTTCTTAAATCTCTCTATATTGCGTCTAAGAAAAGGAGCTTTCGCTTCAATAGTCATCCAATAAAATTATTTCACAATCCTTATGTTAGTTTGTGTTACTTTATTTCTATATTACTTGTATTAATAAACATGGTGACGCTTAAAGCAATGATCGGCCATTTTATGATTTTTATTCATACATTTTTTAAACGATATGTGTTAGTATCCTTGTATTGTAGTACCTCGTGGCATGATGGTTAGCGCGTAGGACTGTCATGCCAAAGGTCTTGGTTCGATTCCCAGGCGCTGCCACCTAAAAACAGAAATGTTTTTTTTTCGCGATGTACTGCCTCCTGCGAGGAACTGAGAAATCCTCCAAGAGTTTACTTGTCATGAAAAAGTGCTTCTCATCTAGCCGTTCGGACTCGGCAAAAAATTGTAGGCACCTCCATTCCTGCCAAAAATACGCACACAGGAATGGTTGAGAGTTGAAAGTCACTAGGCCTTGGTTCTTCACGAGCTGTTGTGCCACCAAATTTATTTATTTATTTATGTGTTTGTATCCACCTATTAATTTTATTAATTGTTTAAAATATTGTGCTTGAAAAGGAGGTCTTTTTAATGCAAGCCATATAGCTAAAGAGTGCTATAGAAACAAATAACACTTAAGGCTCTTCCAAACCAAAGCAAATGTGGAGCGATTCGCAGCGAATCATTCACAATAGTGCAAAATATGACAAATACACAACGCTAAAAGGCTCTCCCAAACCAACGCGAATGCGGAGCGATTCGCAGCGAATCAATCACAATAGAAAAAAATATGACAAATACACAACGGTAAACAACAACAAAAATTCGTCGTCGCTGCGGATTCGCGTTGGTTTGGGAAAGCCTAAACAACAACAAAAATTCACCGTCACCGCGAATTCGCGTTGGTTTGGGATAGCCTTTACCCAATAATTAAAATCGCTTTACATATCATATATATGTATTGCTATATTTCCACCAAAGGTTTATCTCAGTTCAGAAATATGTAAATAATTAGTGGACGGTACGACGTACGACACACAAGACAACTTTTAAGATAATTGTGACTCCAGCCTTAGCATTTCATATATCTTCCGCTGAACTCTTTCCAAAGCAAATGCATTCCATGACAAACAAACTGTTATACACCACTTTTCCCCATTTTGACATCACATCTACCCAAAACACAAAAAAAAATAAACATGGCCTACCCATATTTGACAGATTTTTCTCAATAACAAAGTAAAGTAAAAATACCTTTATCGACGAGATGTTGTAATGAAGTTTCCCCAAAAATAAATTGCTTGGAAAATACGTAAAAATCCAAGGGAAATACACGATTCCTTCGTGGAATTAATCAAAGTGAAAATTTCGTAAAATAAGTTCTCATCATAGCATAGAATAAAATGCATTAAAATGTTAAAAGGAACTTCATCGATCTTCCCGAGTCGTCGTCATATTATCGGATTTTCTCATTTGCGATTCTAAAAATAAAGTCTGTGGAAATCGTGCAAAGAGCCAGTCTACATTCTCGCAAAGAATTGAGTGTTCTGTTGAGTAAGTGGTGTTTCATTCGAATTATTTTTATTCCTGTAGTTTTCTTAATTTTTTTTGGTTCCCTATTTCAAAAATAAGAACATTAAAATTGTGAATTTGCATTTGTTGGACTGCAACCAAAATTATTTGTTTAATTTGAAAATTGGAAACTAGGTAAACTCGCTTCCGCTAACTAGCAACAGTTGCAGCACACGCTCGGTTTATGTATATCTTTTTGCATTTTAATCTCAATTGCAAAAAAAAATAGTTTATAAAATAAAACATAAAAAAGAAACCTTTCTAGTGCGCCGTGATGTGTGTATAAATAAATTCATATATATTAGCTGCACCACCGAAATTCATTGAGGAAGGACTCTTTCGGTTTTCACTTATTGTGGGAGAAGAATTCTCTGACGTTCGTTCGGATTCGGACAAATTCCTGTGGATGTTGGTTTGTTCTTTCATTCATCCATTCATACAATTTGCGCGTAGGTTGTTTTTGAAATTGAATCGTCTCCCTTTGCCTCTGTCTCTCTGCCTGGTCATACTCCTGCTCCTGCATCAACATCCTCCACGTCCACCTTCCACCACTCTGGTTTCTTTTGTGATGAGCCAGAATATCTACGGATATAATGTACGTAAAAGATTCATTTCTACTACGAGTAGGGGATGGTAATAAATATTTTATTGATTTTCTATACTTATTCAGTGTGTGTGCAGTGGTTTGGCTCGTGCTTCTGCAGTTATTTAAAATCAGACGTTATGAAGATTATAATCCAGTATTTCTTTTCGTTAAAGAAAAACCTGAGTGAGTGTAATAAAAGTAAGAACTGGACTAATGTTCCCCCAGCAAGTGTTAATGTAAAAAGTCATAAATATGGCAACACGTATGCAGGATATTGAATTGGTTAGTGATGTTTTTTATGAGGACTGTCGCCCCGATGTTAATGACATGTATTCAAAACTTTAGTTAACTTCAAGAGCCGTGGGGAATAATGATCAGAGTCACATTTTTCCGATTTTGCAGAATTCAAATTTTAAACTTTCAAGGTCCAGTTGTACAAACATTGTTCAAATTTTGATCCGTAGTTCAATAACTTTTACTGGCTGACTTCAAGGTTCAAGTTATAGTTATAATGTTATAGTATTGTATCCAATTTAATTCCTGAACCATAGTTGAACCCCAGTCCATTCTCAAAAGCCGGTGAGTTAAATTTGCTGAACCACGAGTTAAATATTATTCGTAGAACTGGCCCCAAGTTTAATACTCTGAACGCAGTTTAAATAATTATCATTCATTAACCCCCAGTTTCACAGTCTCGTTTAATGTTTCAATTCTCAATTCTCATTTTCGAAAGAATTTGACTTGTATCGTTTTTTCTCGCCGCAGCCCTTTAGTTCTAGCTGTGATCTCCTTTTGTTCGCTCCAAATAACTTATTCGTCTTTAATTTTTTCACTAATGCAAATAGTAATGGGTAATTTACCAAGCTAAAATTTAAGCCATGAAAAGGTACTTACGAGCACAAGCCTCATTTGCTTGCGAGGAGTACTCCAAACATCGAAAACAAGATTAAACTTCTAACTCTGAGTGAGATTGGTAAGGAGCCTTTTTCTCCTCATCGATTTCAACCCCAAAACTATCTTCATGAGGGACAATCTGAACAGACATTAGGCCAGGATATGTTTATTGTACTGAAAGGCTTTTGCACAATATTACATGCGTGGAAAAAAGATAGACAGTCTACCCTTAAGGCACTAATTGAAGGGAGTTTTTACTATATTACATGCGTCCTTCTCTCTCCTTGTCGTTTCTACGCATGAAATATCGTAAAAAAGCCCCAGTAAAACGACATGTAGCAGGAACTAAAATGTACTGAAAGGCTTTTTTACGATATTAATGTATAGAAAAGAGAATTGTAGATTCCTTTTCACTTTTCTACGCATGTAATACTTTGAAAAAATACAAATCAGTGCAACGAAAAGACAAGAGAAGCTATTATAAAAGTCTGCTAAATATTTAAGCATGAATTCATTTTATGTAAAAGGCGATAAATAACAATCTACACTTAAATAATAAGAAGACCCATAGCCAAAACTACTTATTTACCTATTAAGAAACAAATGAACAGCTTTTTTGTATATTCATGTTTTCTTTGATCAAATTGCTAGCCTAAAGTGATTGTCTATGTCTACTTCTACATGGTCGTTATATTTTAGAAAAGAGATAGGAACAGGGGCGCTTTATACTACTTTCGAATCTATTCAAAAGGTGTTTTCAATGCTTATTATAGGTGGTAATATGTAAGAAAAATAGGATTCAATTTTAGTGCTTCCAACGCGGAGTCTAAAGAATTAGCAAGCTGAGATTTTCCGATTTCTAACGTTTTTATTGTAGTATCGAGTTTCATAGTTGGGACCCAGACAGTCAACACTACATAGCTATTAGATTTATTAAAACCTCAATATTTTTGCTTACGATACCAATACTTTTCCGCATATACTTTTTAATGTTTTTCATGTTAACGAGACTTAAAGAAATCAGTGATCCATTCATTACTTTTTGATTGATCAATGATCAGCCGTACAAAAAATACCAACCTGTGGTGTTTTCATTTCTTGCATCCGCTTATACCTACCTACTACATAGGTTGTCTCATGTTACATGAAAAACATTTTTTCTTGAGACCAGCGTTGCCGGAAAAAAAATTAGGGTCATATTATTCACTCTGAATTAAAGTGAATTATCCAACCATTTAATAAGGATTTTTTTAAATCAAAACATTTGAATAAATGTCTATGTACATTATTCGCTCTAAAAACATGAATTCAATCCAATTTATTATTTATTTTATTTATTTGCTACCTAATATTATTTAATAATTTTATTTTATCTCTTTATTTCTGGGAGAAAACAGAAATAATAAAAACTAATACATTTAAGTGAATAATAGTGCGGATTAAGCAAGTAAATAATATGGAATTCATTTTATTTTTCAGATTTAAATTACTTTAAATCTAATCTTAAGTTTTGATCTGAACTAAACGTTTGAATAATGAATATAATAATACAATAAGTGATGCAATTATTGGTTTATAAATATTATATATTTTATAAATATTTTATTTTACTAAACCAACATCAAAGTGCCATATGATGTCTTTGAGTGCCATAGTGCCATTTAAATGGAAAGGTGCCATAAGTACACGACCGTGACACATCGGCAACGCTGCTTGAGACATGAAAGGCTTCTTGACAGTTTTATACCATCTCATTTTTTATAGCGGCAGTGCCATTTATTTCCTAAAGTAAGCGGCGTCCTTAAGTCGTTATCTTCGGTAGTCTTAAAGACGCTAACAATTCATGTATTGTATAAAACATTACTAAACACTTATTAGCTATCTTCTTTAGAGGGTTTCATTACTTTTTACTTTTGCAAAACAATGATGATGATAATTACAACCTTTTCTTTACTTGTTTATCTTAAAATATTAACAAACACATAAGTATTTTGTTTTTTCAAAAGCAACATTTTTAAATGGTCTTAAAATAAGAAAGCGTCAATACGCTAAAAAATACACACGTATATCTTTGCAGGCATGAGCCATTTTATGGTTTGTTCTGTCTGCTTATAAATAAATCCTTTCCAAAGAAATGACGGCAGGAACTAATTTCGTGGAAGGTGTTGCACAAAAAAGAACGTGAAATGTTGGGAGTGTCATTCAACTTGCGCTTCAAAAATATGCGTTTGCGTTGTAGTGTCGTTTTGTCGCATGCCATTCGACTTCATTAGTCTTTGCATTCCTCTCTCAGTTACGATGAAAAAAATAACAATAAAGAAACTACCTTGAGCAATGCCATTGATAGGAAATAAACAGACAACATTTTTCACTATATAAATATATTTCACTGTTGCCTTCTACTTCAAAACTCCACTACTCGTTCTTTGCAACTGTATAAACTCGCCGTAGCAGTAGTTACTCTACTTTCAAGTCATTGTTTGATTGTTTCTGGTTGATGCGTACTTTACCACAACAAGTTTTGCTATATAAATGCATATATCTTACAAACATTCACTAGTGACAAAAACATATACATCTACCTATATGAGCCTTTCAGCATAATTTACTCTTACCCACTCCCACCACCTGCTGCTCGAGGCAGAAAATCAAACCAAACGAAAAGAAGAAACTCATAACAATAACAACATCAGCAGCAAAATATAAAACTACTTTAAACTAAAACAAAAGATGACGCTGGAACGACTATTTGATAACTCACTCACTGCATGAGTCACCCTCAAGGTTAAATATTCAATCGACAACGTCGGATAAGTTGTTTATTTAATATATTTTTTTTTTATTTTTTGCTATTATTATCTTGCTAGGGCTACGGACGATGAAAGTGTGAAGTGTGTTAGCATGAAGGAGGAGAGTTTCCAGCCTATACTGACAATGAGTATGAGACATTTAGCGAGCAATGTGTGAAGCACGATGTGACTTATTATTTGCTTACGTTTTATTTACCATGTTTACTTGGCTTAATATTTAAATTATATCCTTTTTTGGAATATAATTAAAGTTTGGGGCACAAGGAGAAACGAGGCTTCATATACACATGTAACGGGTGATTTTTTAGCTGGTTTGGTTTTGGCAACACTGGTTTTGACAGCTGACGTGTGTTTAGTACCTTGTGTCACTGTCAAACAGCTTTAATTTGGTTTGCAATTTAACCATGGATCGTCTTACAAATGAACAACGCTTGCAAATTATTGAATTTTACTATCAAAATTCGTGCTCGGTTCGAAATGTTCATCGCGCGCTGCTTCCATTTTATGGTCGGCATTCTCGACCTTCTGAGCAGTCTATTCGGAAGATTGTGACCAAATTTCGCACCAAATTTACTTTGTTGGACATTAAACCACCAACACGTTTACGTACTGTGCGTAGTGAAGAAAATATTGCGGCCGTATCAGCTAGTGTGACAGAAGACCGCGAAATGTCGATTCGGCGCCGTTCCCAGCAGTTAGGCCTTTGTTACAGCACTACGTGGAAAATTTTGCGGAAGGATTTGGGCGTAAAGCCTTTTAAGATACAGCTGGTGCAAGAACTAAAGCCAGCCGACCTACCACAACGCCGAATTTTTGGTGAATGGGCTCTTGGAAAGCTGGCCGAGGATCCGCTTTTTTATCGAAAAATTGTGTTCAGCGATGAGGCTCATTTTTGGTTGAATGGGTACGTAAATAAGCATAATTGCCGTATTTGGAGTGAAGATCAGCCAGAAGCATTGCAACAGCTACCAATGCATTCCGAAAAAGCCACTGTTTGGTGCGGTTTATGGGCCGGCGGCATTATTGGGCCATATTTCTTCAAAGATGATGCGAATCGCAGCGTTACTGTCAATGGTGAACGCTACCGAGCGATGACAACAAACTTTTTTTTGCCCGAAATGGAAGTTCTTGACTTGCATGATATGTGGTTTCAACAAGACGGTGCCACATGCCACACAGCACGCGAAACAATGGCGCAATTGCGAGGCGAGTTTGGTGAACAGTTAATTTCACGTTTCGGGCCGGTCAATTGGCCGCCTAGATCGTGCGATTTGACACCATTAGATTATTTTTTGTGGGGGTATGTCAAGGCTAATGTCTATAGGGACAAGCCCGCTTCGATTGACGCACTGGAAGCCAACATCCATGCATTCATTCGTGAGATACCGGCCGATATGTGTGAAAGAGTATGCCAAAATTGGACTCAGCGGATGGGCTACCTGAGACGCAGCCGCGGTCAACATTTGCATGAAATTATCTTTAAACATTAAATTGCAAGGATCAAACTATCGATTAAAATAAATATTTCATTCATTTTTTTCGAATTTTTTGTGTTTTTTTTTTTAAAGTTCTAAACCTCTTAAAAAATCACCCGTTATTATGTATTTACCTAGGTATATGGGAATGTTAATACAAATGACAAAACTTTGTATTGATATGTACGCTATCGGATATATAGAAGCATAAATTACCTACATACTTTGTAAGAACTCTTGGCGTAAGGGAGCGGTACGATATCCCGCAAACCATAATCTCGAATAACGAAATCTCGCATTTTTTTTTTTTTAATTTCGAATTACTCGCAGATTATGAAAATCGTGAATATGAAAAACGGAATTTTCACAATACAAACAAATAATTTGCATGAGGAAAATAGTTAAAATTAATTTTTTAAAAAAATTAATGTTAAATTTAAAATTTTATTTGCATACAAAATTCTTTAAGTATTTTTTCATTGGTCTGTATAGCATTTGTGTTTCAAATCCGTTGAAAAAATAGTAAATATTCCTGATGCGTTTTCCTGATCGCTATAACTGACTTTTTACGATAGTTCCTAATTCGGTGCTCTATATCATCTAGTTTGTCTTCTGATATTAAATTAGTCAGTTTATAATTATGAGATCTCAGAGGACACAGAGCGCTCAGAAATATAAAAGGGATTCCTCACTTTTCCTCTTAAAAACTGAGACTGAATTTTTTTGGATTCGCTTGCTCAACTATTTTTTCGCATTAAATTACATAAAAAGAAAAGAAAAAGAAAGTTGTTTTGAGGAATACTGTTTATATTATATTCTCCTGCTCTGTCAAAAAATTGATGAAACTACTGAGCGCTCAATCAACTGGCCAAATATAATTTTTTTTTCAAATCTTTGGCCTGTTCAACTTTGAATTAAATCTTATTAGCTAGCAATGCCAGATATGAAGGGTGTTTTTTTTAGACGTGTAGTTTTCAATCAGGCAATACTGTTTTTGGAGTTGGTCTTTTTAACAGCTGTCACTTGCCAGTTTGTTTTGCCATTTATAATGAAAAGATTTACTCCTGAACAACGTTTGCAAATGGTGACAATTTATTACCTAAATAATGGGTCGTTTCGCGAATTTATTCGAACCAGCTACGGCGGCCACTTGCCTGAAATCATTTCATTATTGGCGAACCCTTATCTGCATAATAAAGCTAAAGTCTTGACCATAACATATATTATATGCGTTTTATCTCTTCTTGAAAACCACACGTCTAAAAAAAACACCCTTTATTATCTATATAGCGATGTGATATAGTTTTCAAAAAAATTAGGCAAGCAGAAAATCGATTTCTTGACTAAACTTCTTTCATTTTAATCAAAACGTTTAATTTCTTGCGGTACAAGTGCAAAACGATAAAACGGTTATCGACAATACTGCTGCATTTGTGTTTATAATATGCATTATGTACATTGGGGTGTCCGTTATTTCCCAATATCGTTTTTAATGGCAGGCACCTCTTAATCAAAAAATTATGCCTTTAAAAAACATTTGTTTACCATTTCTATGAGATTGTCGCTCTTTTAACGTTTTATTTTGTTTCTCTCGAATTACTGCAATTATTCCAGTTTTTGTTGTTGATTTTTGTTTTTAATCATTCTTTCAAAAACCTCATTCAAAAAGTGTAGGTTAGGTTAAGGTTAGGTTAAGGTGGCTGTCAGGAAAACTGCTGACACACTTAGGCCAGAATAGGCCGATTGTGATACCACATAAAGAATGCGAGGTAATCCTCGTTAATTAAACCAGTTGGAGCTTTTAATAAAGCGATGGAGACTGTGAATGTCGATTTTATTTAAGTCACTGGGATCATTGAAGAAGTGTGTTTTGCGTCTTTGAGAAAGAGCAGGACATGAGCAAAGAAGGTGTGGGATAGTTTCTTCCTCCTCCTCGTCCATGCAGCTTCTGCAGAAATCATTTGAAAAGACACCAAGTCTATTGGCGTGTTTACCTATGAGGCAGTGTCCAGTAATGACACCAATTGTGGAGCTAATATGCAATCTACTCAGAGATAACAAACATTTCGATCGCTGCAGACCCGGTGTTGGCCAGATCTGTTTTGTCGCCAGACAAGTAGTGATACCTGTTCATCTGCTGTTTGTCATCATCATAGAATCTTGCTTAAGCATAAGTTTACATGTAGCGATCGGTATTCCAATGTTCATCTTGCAAGGTGATATTGGTGTACTAGTTCCTATCCTGGCGAGTTCATCGGCTTTACAGTTTCCTAGAATATCTCTGTCCCGGCACCCAGAAAAGGTGAATGTTGAACTGTTCTGCCATCTCCATTAGAGACGATCGACGTTTTCGGGCAGTTACGGAGTTTGTAGAAACAGATCCTAATGATTTAAGGGCAGCTTGGCTATCTGAGAAGATACGGATATTCAAAGCAGATATTACGTTTTCTTTGAGCCAAGATAAAACTTCTTTTATCGCCAGGATTTCCGCTTGGAACACGCTACAATGATCAGGGAGACGGAAGGAGAGACTAATGTTTAGTCGTTCTGAGTACACGCCACCACCTACCCCCTCTTTGGTTTTTGAGCCGTCCGTGTAGAAGTGTTCAAAAAGTGTATGTATTAACAAATAATAATATTAAAACGTTTTGTTGTTTGCAATTTTATATGACACTTGCTAGACACCTAAAAAGGTCTGTCATCGAGTTTTTTTATTTTAATAGGCGCGTCTCACCAAATAAAATCTCTGAGCGCTCAGAGATTTTTTAAGTGGGACAAAAAATCTCACCTGAGTACTGAGATTTTTTAAGGAGATTACTGAGACGAAAACTTTTTGGATTCATTTCTCAATAGGCGCTTTCACCAAATAAAATCTCTGAGCGCTCAGAGATTTTTTAAGTGGGACAAAAAATCTCACCTGAGTACTGAGATTTTTTAAGGAGATTACTGAGACGAAAACTTTTTGGATTCATTTCTCAATGTTCTTTCTCTGCTTAAACAGCTGTTCATTTGACAGGCAAATTGTAATTTCTCGCTGATGTGCAAATACTAAAGTCGATTTAAAATTCAAAATAAAGGTAAAATGTTAATAAAAATGAAAATAAATTGAATTTGCTTTTATTTTTCATTCATTTGATAAAGTTTTGTGCTTATAAATTGAAATAATTTAAGCAAAGTTGAAATTTGTTTCCAGAATTTCAGTACAAGTACAATTCTAACACCTGTTTTTATACAATTCAACGGAGAATCTTGTCCCACCAAAGCATTCCGCCTCCGTCGACTTGACATTGAGCGCTCAGTGAGATTTTAGTTGGTGAGACGCGCCTAATATATCTAACCAATACATTATTTTATTGAAAAAAAAAAAAAAAAATCAAAGAAAATTATACCAATCAAGAAAGTAAATTTTTTTGTATATTAGTAAGCTATATTATTTATACTTTCTTTAATCTTCTTATAAAAAATTTGATTGAAATCCATTAGTTAACTGGAAAGTCAGACCGATTGCAGCTTAGCACTAGAAACTATATAACTTCTAAACGAAGTGAGAACCCATCTTCAAACTTGGAATTTTTATCTTTGGTAAAAGATAATAAAAGAGAGAGAGAGAGAGAAAAAAATATTAAAATTTTCTATTCAAAACATCTGTTTTTTGCCCGGGATCCACGCACTCAAAATTGTATATCTTCTAAACGAATTGAGATCCCACTCTAAAACTTTTGGCATGTAGTTTTTATATTGTATTGCTAAATTTTAAGACTTATGTCGTTTTCCATTGGTTTCACTCAAGAAGACACTCATTCTGAATCCAATGGAACAGTGCTCGTTACTTCTACTCAATTCTGAAGTGTTGTCCCTGTATTGGTGAATCATTAAATAGAAACTTTTAGCTGGGACACAAAATTTACTTTAATTTGTTTTGGCACATTAGGGCCTAATTTTATACATTGTTTTTATTTTTTATACAAAATTATTTAAAAGATTGTGATTGATGGTTATATTTTATACTATGTGTATGATTCATCTCGGGTTGTTCAAATCCGGTTGTCTTTTTGGAAGGATGTGTGGTTTCGGTGTGGTGTGGTTCGCTTCTAGCCACGGTAGTAGTTCGACGCTGCATCTTCGTAAGACTGAATTACCTCGTCTTCATTGATAGGAATGATTCCTTCGTCCAGTAGTGCTGTTACATCAAGGTATCGTGGATCGGTGTGTCTCTCTCTCACTTGTGATGGTTCTCACTAGAGGGTTTAGATGATTGCTAAGGTTGCTCGTCAGTATTTTGGCAGCACTGATCATGTATTTGTCAAGGGGTGTTACTCCGGATGCCTCATAGAGTCGCGTGTTGCTGAAATGTTTTCGTCGCCGTTAGTCAAAGTGGAGTCCCGTGCAGATCCGCAAGATCTTCCTCTCGAACACTCCCAGTTTTTTCATGCTGGTTTTGGAAATAGTAAACCAGACAGGAAAGCAGTATGTGATGATCGGTCTGAGAAGTTGCTTATAAAGAAGTAACTGGCTGAGTCCATTCCTTTTCCGCATTAGGGGGTGGATGCGGTGGAAAGCGTAGTTTGCTTTCTTCAGAGTAGCTATTTCATGCGGATTGAAGCGTAACCTCTCCTCATAGTTGACACCCAGATATTTCACTGATGGTTTGGTTTTCAGTTGCGATCCGTCAGGCAGATTGATGATAATGCTGCGGCAGCTTTTAGCTGAGGGTGTACTTCGCTGTCCCGCTGGTCTTCTGAAACAAGCCAATTCAGATTTGGCTGAGTTGACTTTGATGCCCCATGTTGTGTAGAACTCCCACAGCTGTCTTACGTGTTCTTCTACTCTTTGGGCTGCAATGACTGGTGAATATGAATTTGCATCACAGTTTGTTTTGACGTTTTTGATTGAATGTATTTGTGCTTCTCGAGTGGATTCTAATTTGAAATCAAGAAGAGACTGGAATGCTTTTAGAAAACTTCCGGACGCTTCGGAAGCCTTCTGGATTTAAAAATATTAAAATTTGAAATATTTCCGGCTGTCTATTCGAAAACAAATCTATTTCCGGTTAAGATTTCACAAATAAAAAAATATCTAATTTACTATATACCTAAGTATAGAAATCATTTGTCTGCTCCTTTATTTTATTTATAAATATTTTGCTTTAAAACCTTAACTCATCTAGCTAATTTGCTAACATAGCTTGGCAAAAGTTTACATTCCCATGACTCCAGCACCAGGCCTCATAATTCAAAATCCTTCAATATGTATGTTCAGTACCTAATCAAGTATTAATAATCCAAATATCAACGAATTTCAAGGCCCAACACTTTTTTCGTAATCCGCTTCACGTGAAATGCCCCTAATTTAAAATACTTAATATTAAAAGTAAATTTTACCAAGAAATTATCTTTTACTTAAAGGAAACTTAAATTTCATTCATCGACAGACGCCGCTTTTATAGTTCCCAAGTAGTAGTTTGCTTCGTTTTTTCCTATTCCGCAGTAGGGCTCAGGCCCCATTAGAGGGTGTATCGCACTTATTTTGGCTTAGAAGGCTGCCTTCTCATTAAAATAACATCAGGGTGGCCCAGTACCTTAAAAAGTATGACATTAAACAACTCAGTCTAAATCGAAATTTTCGAAACAATTTTCCAGCTTTTCTGTGCATAAGTATTGTTTAATAAATTCGAGGCGAAAAATGTTTGCCTTGGGCTCAGCCACCCACTGATTTTTTAAATTGCCCTTAAAAACTAAACTATAGGTTGTGGAAAATTGTTTTGAAAATTAAAAAATTGTTTACATAACCATCTTAATATTTGGCAATGTTTTGGTTTCGGTAGCTCTCTTCAAGGTTTTAATCTTCATATTCCTTTAAGGTTGCAAACTGTAACTTCAATACAGGAAGTTTGGTAATTAAGGAACAAACGCCTTGATACATATTTTTATTAAGATAAGCGAACTCCTTATAGACTTAGTTGTTGTTATATTTTGTAAATCACTTTTTTAGGTTTAAGCTTCTATAAATTAACAAAAATACTCTTTAGATGTCTTATAAGTTATCTATTTCAAACATAACATTTGGCAATTTTCTTTTCATTAAAGTTTTCATTTAGCAAAAAAATAAAAAAAAAAAAATAAACACACAACCAAAGAAAAACAAAAAAGCTTATAAAACGAAACGATAATAATAAAAGAGAGTTAAAATGTCTGATTTTGTGCCACGTGATATTTTACCGGATCTGTGGGAAGAAATACTCCAAAGGCATTGGACATTTCTAGAGACTGAAGAAAGTATGCAAAAACTTGAGGAACGCAAAAAGTTGGAAGGTATTGGCTGCATCGGATTGTTGTATTCATCGTGAACATGCTTATGTCTTTTTATATTCTAGCATGTTTAAAAGAGTTCCTCTGTGTTGTCCCCCATGATAGAAAATTTTTCTTACCCGAAACCGCTCATGTGTTAAAGAAGACTGTAAAAGAATTGGATGATTTTAATGCTTTCAAGGCAATGGTTGGATTTGAGTCAATAAGTCAATATGCTAACAATTTGTTCACAAAACCGTGGAGAAAAGAGTACAGAGTTATAAAGGTAAGTTCCAATAAAACGGGGTCGAAGATCAGAAGTTATCTTCGATAATGCAAATTTTGAAACATTAAAATTTTCATTTTCATTTTTCATGTTTTTCTCTTAGATGTATTCCGGCTTTTATCAACATGAAATTAAATCAAATTTAGTTGATGCAGAAAAACTCTTTGAGGCTATGGGCTACCGTCAGATTTCAAATCAAATACTTGTCTTGGATGGACCGATATGCCCGGACCAAGTCACAAACGTATCTCGAGATGCAATGGCCGCCTATGTTGAATGCCAAATAATGAAACAAATTAAAGCTGGGCTAACAGCTCTCCCACTTGTCTGCTCTTGGATCGATATTTTTAAATTTAGAGAAACTCACTTGGGTAGTTAATCACTGTTTAAAGAATTCAAATAACTATATTACAACTTCTCTTATTCAAAAGGTGGTGCGTCTCAAGCAATCAAAGCCATAGCTTATGCAGAACAAGAGCGAAGGTTTCGAGCTAAGAAACTTGCAGCAGGTACGCGGGATTTATTTGAAGATAATAAACATAATTTAATTAAATAATTTTAATAGAAGCTCAATTTGCATCTCAAGTAGCACCGCCACCGGTTGCCGCTAAAAGTGGATCTTCGTGCGAAAATTGTGCAGTTCATGGCAGCTACCATCATCACTTACACCCATCTACTGGACCTCCGATTCATCCGAATGGGTGTAATATGCGTGCGCAGCCAAGTTATAACCCTTCCTGCACTATTCATCACCCTAACAACATAATTCATTGCAAACATCCAAACTACTCTCAGATGTCACACTCCAGAAGTCTAGAGCACTACAACGAACATTCAGATGGTCCTCCCTTGCCCCATCGGCACTCTTTCGACCAACCCCCACAATCCCACCAGCCACAGCAACTCTATGACAATCCCTATGACTGTGTCGACAGTTATCAAAATACTTGCAACTTCAATGCATACAACCACCCTTACAATGTATCAGGCAATCGTTACCCTCTTCCCTACAATATATCCAACCAGCTGAATAATCACAATCAATACACTTATAATGGTTCTGGAAATATGTATCATCCAGTTGCGGGATGTGGTCATAAAATGTCTACCCCAGCTATCGATGCAGCATATAGTGATTGCAACGGTGGTTATGCCAAAATAACCCCTTGCAATTTCCCCCCTCATCAGTCACGAAATAACGGAGGCAACAAAGACTTTCAGAACTATAGGCAGAGATCATTTCCGCCAGATCATCAGCTTATTGATTTCGAAGAACGACCTGCGCCCCATGAACTCCCTCACTCTCACTCCCGTTCCCAAAACAACAGTTTCGATTTGCACGACCGCACCACACAGGTTTACGATAATAGGCGAAGTCGTTCGAGCATGACGCAAGCAACTCTCCCTACACAAAAGGATATATACAGCCGGAGTCATAATAATCACATAGAAAGTTCAGACGATTTGGATGGGAACTATGTGTATGCTACACCAATACCTGGAAAACATCGAAAGGTAACGACTGACAAGTACTTGAAAAATTCGGAAATCCTACAAGAGTACGAGAAGATACTAGACAATAAAAAGCCTCCATTGGATGTTGTTTTACAAACCAATGGTGGAAACCACACAACTCAGCTTTCACATGCTCCCTTCGACAACTTCGAAAGCTTCGATGATTTTGTGAATGTTGAAAACACAAAGAGCAGCGTAAGCGAATCGACGACTGCGACAAAAACTCTCAAAGCCAATAAAAATCAAGATGGGGTTGGATCATTTGAGTCATGGGATTATGTGTTTCAGAATCTGGAAAAACACGGATATTCCAAAGACCTCGGCGAAAGGGGTGACTTACTGGTACAAAGCCTTGATCTAGACTCCCTGAATATATCAACGGGAAGTCATATAGGCACGGAAAAGCGTCGCGTCAGTCGCAACCCAGAAGCAAAACCTCGGCCTTTAAATGGCGATATTGGAAAGTCGAAAACGCTCGAAAAGGTTGCCCCTGTTTCGCGGAATAGAAATGGCACGGAAAAGTCAATTCTAAAGGTACAATCAAAGCCTGTTGAAAATGGTCAGGTGTTGCACTTGAAACCGAGTCTGAAATCGAGCACCAAGCACTTTAACAATAACTTTGAAGAAGACAACAATCATCAACAGCATCAGCAACAAACCCCACACGAACGAGTCGTTTCAAGTCGATTGAGTAGCTCATCATCACGAACACCTTCGATTATAACAAACAATGCGAGTAATGCAATTGCAACACAAGTCATTGTGACGAGTCCGAACGAATGGAGTTGTAGATTTTGTACGTTTTTAAATCCCGATACAAAACGAGTTTGTGAGATGTGTTCGAAGAGTAAAAATTTGATTTTAGAGTCGACAAACACGCCGACTTGCGTTTAATTAAATTGAATAACTATTTATCGCTTTAATTTGTCTCACAGTCTATGTTATATTTTATATCTTTTTCTTTCTCTCGAATTGTTGTTTGCTATTTTTTTAATATATATTTATATGTATATTATATGCATATATATTAAGGTGGCGCTTTTTTGAAATTTTTGAAATTTTTTAATTTCTTTCGCCCCTCCTTAAAGTCATCAAAGTAATAAAAAAAATTGTGTAAATTTTTTAAGTTTGTAAAAGTTAAAAGTGCATGGAAAATCTTCAAACTTGGTACATATATATATACCATAAGTATATGTACATGAAAAAAATGATTTAAAATTTTTTAAAACAATATTTACCCCGTTAAAAATAACAGTAAGTATCCTTGTTTTTGTGCATTTGTTGTTGTTTTGAACGGGGTAAATATTGTTTAAAAAAAATTTTAATTTTAAATTTTTTTAAAAAAATTCAAAAATAAGCCCCACCCTAATATATGTAGTTATATGTATATTATTACTTGTTGAAAACGTTTTTAAACAAAATGTTGTGTGTTCTTTAAGATGTGTGTTTAAAACTGCCCCCATTCACAAACGAATCGAACGAAAAAACAGTGTTATTGTGTTTGTTTTTTTTGATGTTATAATTTGTGTGAAGATTGCATTTACTCTTTATAATATTGCATACTGTTACTTCTGTAACAAGTTAGATAGTTTATTTTCTTTTTATTTCGGTAAGTTTAGGAAATCTAATGCGCTTGGTTATTTTGTGTGAGTGCACTTATGGAATGTTATTTTTTTCAGTATTTAAAGTGTGTGTTTTCAAAATTAATGCAACCTGCATTCAAATACATACATATAGCTATTCGTCGCACTTTTTTTACTGAAAAAGCTAAAATGACTGTCAATAATAATAAGCTGAGAGCCAACGACTTGAAAATTCAAGTCATTTGCGTAACAGTGTTAGTCATATCCATTATAAATAGCCTTTGAGGCTATTTATAACCGTTTGTCTGTCTACGTAAACAGGTCTATTATTTGCAGTAATACTTTTACATGGATTTATTTCAATGCTTATTGGTCTAAAAGAAAAAGTGTGGATACAACAAATATTTAGCTTGAAAGTTTAAACAATTGTCATCAAAGTCTACAGTTAGTCCCTAAGCAGAAAGAGAGCAATGACGTTACCAAAATACCACTTAGGTAAGCATATAAACCTGAGTGGTTTTTTGAAAATTTGGCTCTTTATATCTTCTCAGGGACTAACTACAGAGAGTTTTTCCTGCTATGACAACAATTTTTCAAAATTACAAGCTAAATATTTGTTATATGCACACTTTTTCCTCCGACCAATAGGCATCGAAGTAAATCGATACAAACAATTTACGTGAAATTTTAAATCTATTCCGAACGTGTTAATGTAGGCAGATGGTTATTGGTTCAACCCCTAAAAGTTTGCAATTTTTTTTGTATTTGTTTATTTTATTTCGGTTATGAAAATTGTGCTCAAAACATAAAGGATAAATATTTATTAATAAAAAGGCTGTTTATAATGAATCGGTAAATTCCGAAAAGCTCTGTTAAACGAAGAAAAACTAGATGTGAACAGAACAGAAGAGAACAGTTCAAGTGTGTGAAAACTGTCAGAACAAAAAAGAACAGAAAAGTGCAGTTCTGTTTTGACGGAATTGACTGTTGCCTATTAGATGTGCAGTTTCAAATTTCATACACTTCAATATTTTTGGTATAACTCGAACACTAAGACAAAATTGACAATTTTACGCTTAATTTTTTTTAATTACATTTTCTACCGAAATGGATGGTTTAAGAAATTTTTTGAGAAAATTTATGAGCTAAACAAACATATTCAATAATAAAAACCCTTGCACCTTATCGTTCACTTATATCCTTCATTTTCCGGTATATTCAATAGACTATATGCCCCTTCGGGCTTAGCTAAGTCTAAGAAAATTTTCGGGGTTTTGCATAAGCCCAAATAAAAATTGTTACCGGCACGAATTTCATACTTCTTATTGATAGTGTGTATGTTTTCTGTCATGTCGTCGCTAAGCCCTTCTTTCGGTCCGATTATCAAATACAATTAAACACCTAATATTACTCTACGAAAAGTGGATCAAGGGTTGCAAATTTTCATTTCAATTTGAAATCGCATTTCATTCCCAACGAACAAAAATAACTATTTTTAGATTGAAATCTCAATTTACCAATGGAAAATCTCATTAGTGTTGGCTTTTAATCGATTAAGTCTTATGGAAACAAGCGAATGTTCTTCTCATGCTAAGAACTTAAAATATCATATTCTATTCTATTATCCACGAAATTAAAATCTCACCAACGTTGTCTTTAAATTATTAGTTGACTTTGAAAGGAGTGATTTAAAATGAAGAACGATAATCAATGAAAATAGGCAATTATATTTGTTTTGAAGTTATGTATATATAAGTACCATCACCCTGAAGAAGTACCACTAAAAGAAAAAATTCAACTTGCTTCACATTCAATATTTTTTTTTGTAACTTCTTTTTGAGCACATAATATTTATGTTAAAATGTTATTTACCTCTTATATAAGTTTTAAACATTGATTAAAATTGTTAAAATAATAAAAAAAAAACTAAATTAAGAAATGATATTTCTCTTGTGTGCCTCCTTCTTTATTCTTAATACTTCGAAATCCTTTGAATTGAAAAGATATAAGAAATGTAAAGAAAATAAATCGTTTTAAGATGATATTTATTTATTTAGTACCTAAATAAAATTTACTTATGTTTATGTCATTGTATATGTTATAGAATTGAATGGAAATAATAATGATAATAATAAAAATAATAGTTATAATTATTATTATAATGATAATAATAATAAGGGTATTCATATAATAGCGTTAAGCGTATTAAACGTAGTACAAGTTTTGAATTTCATAGATATGTCACGACATATGTATGAAATATTAGATAGATTTACGCAATTTATAACTTTACTACGTTTACAACGACTTTACGCCGTGCAAGAATATCCTTAACATAAAACATTTAAAATCAATAAAAATAAAAAAACACCAAACAAAATGGTTTGATTATAATGTAACAACAAAACAACCCTATCATTATGATTATAACAATGCTTTAATTAAATCAATACAAAATTATATTAAATTAATATGAGAATTAAAACAATAATATTAAGAAGAAAATAAATCATACAAAAATACTACACAACACACTTTTGGATGATTACAAAATATAAAAATTCTACTTACCTACATACATTATAAAAAAAAACATATATATAATTATAACTGTTAAATCCATTGATTGTGATTTGAATAAACAAATCTATTGTAATTTATAGATGAAATAAGAAAAACATAAGATTATGTAATAAGTTACATAATTAATTTTTGATGATTGGAAATACATTTCAACCCTTAAAAAAAATAAACTAAAGACAAGCAGAAAACAAAGAAAATTAAAATATCTTCCTTACGAATCACAAGAATTAAACAATAAAATATTTATTGCTATTTTGAATTTAATAAAAAAAAAAAACAAATATTTATGAAAAAGTATTAAACAAAGATGAAAAAAGTGTTTTGTTTTTATTCTATGAGAAACTATTGATATTTTAAAAATGAAATACAAAATCACATAATGCCACAAAACGGCAAAGTGACCAGTTCAGAATCTTATATTCTACAGTCTACACTGTAAGTGGTTCGATGGGAAGAACTAACCTGTAAATATAGAGCAGAACAAGAACAGCAACTCTATAACCAATAATATTGCGGATAGCCAACCAGCTATAAAAAGTTGTCAGGTATTTGCGTTAAGCTGGCCATCACGACAGAGCCAAAGAGCCAAATGGCAACGTGCCGATCCAAAATCGTTCGTGTGTGGGGTGGATCGGCCACTGATCCATTTGAATTTTTAGCCAGAATTTCAGTCCGAGAATTTTAACACATGGTTTTCATACAATTCAACGGAGAATCTTATCCGACCAAAGCATTCCGCCTCCGTCAACTTGACATTGAGCGCTCAGTGAGATTTTAGTTTAGTTTAGATTTTAGTTTTAGTGAGACGCGCCTAATATCAATTTGACGTATGACATGATAATGTTTTCATGTAGGTATGGGATAATGCAGAGGCAGACCAAATCTCTCAAATTAGAAAGATCGCATCTTTCGTCTTTAGATCTCATATTTTTTTGAATAAAACATGACAAAATTGTAAAAAGTACAAATCTGCAAAAAAATGGAAAAGATCAGATCATAAATCCGACAGACCATAATCAAAACAGTTGCTCTGTTAGCTTACTTTCCAAAACTTCAAATTTCTACTAATTTTAGTCAAATTCAATTTTTTGGTATAAGCGATTTTTCTGGCGAAAACCTAAACAGATTTATCACGAACACTTTTTTTGCTCTACTCATTTCCACTCACAGGATTAAATATCCTTTAAGGAATTAGTTCCTTTCGAAAAAGTTTAATATCAATGCTCCCTTTCTGTGCTTATCTTTGAACACTCAGCACCAGCAGTAGTGCCATGTAGGTTGAGGGTTTTGTAGACCACTTTGTCTTACGGGTAACTGTCTGGACAGAATGGGAGACGGAGCTGGAATAGATGTCAAAAATGCTGCAGCTGCAGCTGCAAGAGTTGAAGAAATTTTAACTTTATTGCAGCATTTTTGACATCTATTCCAGCTCTGTCTCCCATTCTGTTCAGGCAGTAAGGTGTTTTGAACCCAATTAATTTGCTAAACCGAGACAGCAGTAGTATCCTAGTTTCCTTTATGGATATCCGCATAGGCCTGAGGGTTAATTCGTGGAGCTTATCACATTGAACACTTTTCTGAATATTTGTCTCAATTTTCTATACACGCCACAGCGCTTGGTCCAAATGAATGGTAGCAGCGTTGATGGAATGGAGGAGAATAAAAAGCTGCTGTGATGTCTCAGGCTGAGATCCTCCTCACGGGTCGGTAGTCTGTTCTTAAATAAGAAAATAAGCAGAGAGAAACTGAGCATAAGTCCAGCCAGTACCAATTAACTGGCCTAAAAAAATAGTGAAGCTTAAGCTAGCTATAGTACGAAACTGCGAGATTAGATTACTTTATAAAAAATGGAAATATGCGTTTTGGAAGAAAATTGGCAAGAAATTACAAGTAACATAACTTTAAAAAAGGGGTTGATGGGGCTCCAAACGCGAAATACGGGCCAACACAGATTCTTTGATATATTATTTTGGAGTATTAAAGAGAACTAAGTTGACCTGTAGATATTAAAAATTATGCTTTAGCTTAAGATGTATTAAAATAGGTGTCTTAAACTTTACTTAAACCTTCCAATGAACCCAAACTTCGAATGGTTTCAACAATATTAAGAACCAAAGGTTAAATTTTGTTTAAGGATCAGCATTTTATTTCATTTCTAACTTTGTGTCACAATAATTATCATTCGTTTTTTATCATCATTTGTTTTTGTTATTGCAAGGTTCTTAGGTTTTATTTTGTCTATAAGTAGGTCCACTGCTAAATCTAAAAATTTAGTATGTACATACTTCTTCTATTTTATAACTTTGTGATTTGGTGTCTGCTTCTGTATTCGAATTTAAATTGGTATACATATACATGATTATTTTCAATTTGTATTTTTTTTTGAGAACACAAAATAATATTTGTTTTATTTCTGTTTTGTTTTCTATAAGTAAACTTAACGTTGTAGTTAATTCGTTTCAGAGAACGTTGTATATTTTCTGCATTTCATATAATAAGTTTCGAGTACAGAGTTGAGTTTAACTTATTTTACTAGAATTAGTTTTCTTTATTAATTTCTAATATCAAATAAGAAATATAATGTATTTCTTATAATTTTACAAAAAGGCCGTCGTAAAGTCTTTTTACGTAATTGTTAAACTGTTTTTTTTTTTTAATTTTAATTTTTGGTTTTGCTTTATTTATTCATTGTATTTGCATTTAACATTTCTGGTTTGAATTATATTTTTTTTGTTATAGAAACTGCTAAAAATGACAAATTGATTAAATCTTTTTCTTAGCAACAAGATAAAATCTTTGTTTTTCTTTTTTAATTATGTAAAAATATATATATATACGATTATGATTTTGAGTTTTAAATGTTTCTTTTCCTTTTAAATATTTTAATTTTAATTTAAACAGACACATTGTTTAATATTTCTATAAATTTGGCTGAAAAAGATGTTGTTTTTTATTTATAATCCTTCAAACTAAATGCTATTGATTTAGCTTAGCATCATGCATTTTATATATTAATACAAAAGAAATAATTCTAAGCTCTTTAGTTTTAAAAATTGGTATGTTAATGTATTTATGTGTTTAACTAATGAGTGATAATTCTTGTCGCAAATAAAAGTTTTAGAAAACTTTGTTGGTCTTTAGGCTAAATAAAATAAAAGACATTTAGACATTTACCTGTTTTTCCTTGTTAATAATAACCTTTCAAGCCAAATTAAGCAGTTCTGGAATCAAGAATCTAGTCTGAGAAGCTATAATCTTTGTTTTTAAAAAAGTGTCTGCTATCCTATGAGAGAAATTGTTTTTCAAAAATGAAATTAATCTTAGGGCCTTATTGCGAGGGTCTATTTGAAAAAAAAAAAAAAATTGAATACACAAAAGTCGATCAGAAATGTTTGATATATTTGAAATTTCTACAAATAGAAAAATACAATACATATTTGTTGTATATGAATAATTATCAAATACAAAAATTTCAGCTAGTAGAAATTTGCAATACCGTTATGGACTTTAAACCTATTCGAGCAACAAAGTTTCCAAACATCATGGAGAATTATTTATAAATATTCTTTAAGCTGTTGAGGCAAATCTAGAATTTTCGATTGAAATTTCAACAGCTTAAACATCTTCTTTGAATATGCCACTTTTTAACTGCACAGTTTTATCTATGTATGTATGACAACAACTGTTCAAAATTGAAAGCTTAATATATTTATATATATTTCTTATATGCACACTTTTGCCTCCGATCAATATAGGCTTTGGAAAAAATCGAAGTGAAAAATGTAGGTACGTCAATTTACACCTGTTTCTCACGTGTTTAGGTAGACAGAAAAACGGTTCCCGGTTCAACAAATGACTTGACTTTTTATGTCATTCGCTCTTAGACTATAAATTCTATTTTAAAGAGACTCTCGCAATAAGCCCCTTAATAAATTGCGACAAAATCCGATATTCAGATATCGATAAAAAGTAAGTAGTCTCCGGAGTCATGCAGTGGAATTGATGGAAACTCATAAAATCTAATTTAAAGTGATCAGTTATAAATCAGTTCAAAACAAATCGTAGGTAAAGGCACTAATAATTAAAACATGGTTATGGACATCCAGTCCTTAGTTAAATTAATTAATTTGGCTAGCAAAAACAAATTAAAAAAAATCTAAATCAACTGAAGATGATAAGGTTTTATTCATGTGTTTACAAAAATTCTCAGTTGCAAACCAAAAAATTTCAGGTGGGCTTTGTATTAATGTTGTGCGGGTAGATAAGATATCTATGAGTATCAGTTTCATTTTAACTTTGGCATTTTATTTTGTTTTTAGTTTAAAAAATATCTTTTCTCATTTGTGCAAGTATTTATGCTAAATTGTATGTTTTTTTGCTATTAAAATATACAAATATAAACTTGGTAAAGAAGTACTTCAAAGGATATTCACTTAAAGTCAAGTCTAACATTTACATAAATTCATGTTTTTTCTCATGACATTTACAAATATACTCAAAGACAAGTAATACAATTTTTGAGACTGAAACATACTTGTTATTGTAATAGCCAAATAAATAAAGTTTATTTATAACGATTTGTTCTTGTAAATTGACTTCTAATATGCCTAACTTTAAGTAAATAACCATTTAGGCCTTCTGTGTAAATTTTTTTTCTTATTTGTGTTATGTTATCTTTATGTTTTATATTTTATGTTTTTCTTTTTTATGACCAAGATATACATACGTAATTATAATTGTTCAGTGCAATTTACCTTAAATTAATTACTAAAATACTAATAATATAATGAAATCGTCGTGCAATAGGCAATATTCCATCATTGTTATGTGTTAAATTTCAATGATTTTTTTGTCATATCTATGATATAAAATGTTTTTGTTTCATTCGCATTGTAAACAGGTTAAATTTTTTTTGTTTCTTATGTTGCTGCAGCAATTACAAAATCGTACAAGCTGATCCTTGCATAACTTCACTAATAAACATTGGTGTGCCAGCGCCAAGTCCACCATCAGTTTTTTGATGCTCATTCTAAAATTTAAAAAAGTTAATATAATACATTTGTCTTACTACATTTTAAAGTGATAGATTAAGATATATTGTGCGCAATGGAATGAACTAAAACAAATTATTTAATTAACAAATTTGCAAAATCATTGCCTGTAAGACTTTAGGTGTTTTAAATGCAACCTGAATTGCACGGCACTAGTTACAAAGAGAAGAAGGATAGGATAGGATAGTCAAGCACTACAACCACTACACCATTTCCACCCGCAGATATAGTATGATGTTACCCTGACGTTTTTTAAAGAAATGAATATTATCTGGTAAAAGATTTCTTACTCCTTAAACTTTCAAATTTTAGCTCCCCAAACTTAATCAAGTTTAGATCTAAGCTTTTTAGAACTTGGTGAATGATTGTCGAAATGAGTTTAAAAAGTTATTTCGTTTTAATGCTATGCTGTATAATTTGTTTTCACACTTTCGGGTTTCATTAAAAAACCCAGGAACAGAAACTCTACCATATATGTATATTAAAATCGCAACTCTATTGCAAGTTTTTATAAACGAAAAGCTATTGCTAATTGCTTAAACAGTTGTGCAGCTTTTATCATGCAGCGATCTTGAATAACAGAGGTTCTAAAGTGGAAATGAGCACGCAACGCGTGCAAGCAACCCCCTCTATTTTTGAATATAGTGTGCAACAATTGGTCACCAACTGATGACGAACTTCAGAAGAAAGGTTGTGTTTTGGGCGATTCGAAAGCTTATTACTTCGGTTCTATTTATCGGATCTTCAAAGTTTTTAATGAAAGTTTTAATGCCAAGCTACATTTATAGGACGGTTCACATTGGACTGAAAAACTGGATTTTTTTGACGTTTCAGTATTCACATCTCGCTCCCACTTCTTCAGTAAAGGAAGATGTAAATACTGAAACGTCAAAAAAAATACAGTTTTTCAGTCCAATGTGAACTCCGTCTAGGGATGAAACAATTTTCATAGTGGAGGATAGATTGAAGCCTCTATGCATTTGATTTTCACTCTGAATACTATGATTGATATGTACATACATATATATGTACAAGGTGGCACAAAATTAATAATAAATGACGTTGCCGTCGTACGTCAATCATATTTGAAATTTTTATAATAGATATCTGTAGAATATTTTTGGAAAAACAATGAACCGTTGCAATGGAATAATTGCGTCTATTTTTTACTCAAAATCAGTCAGTAGTTTTAGCGAAACGTGAGTTTCGAAGTCAATTTCCTACTCGTGTCGCGCCAACTCCGCAATCAATACGGCGCTTAGCTTTTAGACTCGAACAAACTGGAACCACAAAAGACCATGCCACCGTCGTTCGGTCGAGAATATCATGGCTGTGGCTGTCGATGTCGCTGAGAACAAAGAAACATTAACTTTTCCTTGTCGAGTAATTTTCTGATTTGGCATGGTTAGCAACATCGCCTGATTACACCATCCCAGACTTTTTCCTTTGGGGCTACTTGAAGTCGCGGGTCTATATCAAGAAGCCTCAGACAATCGCAGCCCTAAAGGAGAATATTCGACATGAATGCGAACTTTTATCACCGGAAGTCTTGAAAAAAGTCGTGCAAAATGTGATAAAACAGACACAAATGTGTATCAATACTGGCGGCAGCCACTTGTCAGATATAATATTTTCTACTTAACAGAACAAATTCTAAAGGTTTAAATAAACATTTCCATTAACCAAAATCAATTTTTTTTATTTAGGTAAAAAGTTATTGAAAAACAAAATCGGGTGATTAATTTTGCGCCACCTTGTATAAACACAACTATTAAATGAATAAATAAAAAAGAAGTATTACCCAAGATGGTAGTCCAGGTTGTTTCAAGCTTTAAATAAAAGTCCTGTACCTTCTACATATTTACACGTGATATAACTCAAACAGAAGACAGTTTCGTAGTCACGATCGCTGGCGTAACTGCACAACTAGCAGTTAGCAAAACTGGTACCGAAGCTACATACATACATTTAAACTAAAAAAACGCTCTCAATAATGTTTATGAGTGGACAAAAAAATGGCGAATAGTATTTAATGACCTAAAGTCAGTCTACAATGTTCAAAATTCAAAAGTTCACAATTTTGAAAAACAATTTATATAAAGTAGGCAATCGTTTAAATCTTCCTCAAAAAAATTTGTTAGTGGATTAATGCGGATAAAATGCAACAAAAGAGACTATAAGAGATGTTACTAAATTGCAACCTAAAAATTGATTTAACTGAAAAAAAAACATGAAAAATGTCGTCCCTTGAAAAAATTATAACTTATCTTTCATTGTTTCAATTATCGTATCTTTATGATTAAGGTGATTTCCAAAACGCAGTACTGCAACGCATCATGATTTTTATATTTTTACTTTTTTCCTTAAATTCAACATTATCTGTTGCAATTTTTTTACTTTTTTTCTATTATAGAAACTATATATGTATATGTTTGTATATTTCTTAGAAAATAATTAAAAATAATATTAAAATGTATGATGCGTTGCAGTAGTGCGTTTTGGAGCTCAGCCAGCCTTCCTTCGCCCCACCCTACCGACCACTCTAGTGCTAGTAAATTTGTTGCATTTTTGGACATGATGCAAAATAGTGCCAAAAGAGAAAATTCTAGATCACTCAAGTATTAAAATAATGCCAAATTGGTCTTTTTCACTTTTGCAAAGTGAAAAAAGGCTAAAGTTTTAAATTCAGTCTTATTTGTTATTTCACTATTGCATAGTCTAATTAGGCCAGATTTGAAATTTATTTATATTATTTATTCCTCTAGGTGGAAATTCTTGGAACCTTTAGTGTCTTATCTACATATGTACATATTCCGAAGAGTATAAATTCTAAAATAAAGCCATTTGAATTAGTAACTCCAGAAAAATTTAAAATAACATAATTATATGAAAAAGTGCTTTATAAAGTTGAATTTTTATTGATGCATGTTATTATTTTTGAATAAAATTTCGTTGAAAATTATTCAGAATTCAGGGTTCTAGAACCGATTCAATAAAAAAAACAAAACCAAAAGACAAATTTCACCTACTGTGTCTATCAAGAATTTGAAGAATTTCTCAATTATAACTAGGTACCTAACCGAAAATTAAAAATTGTTAACATTTAATTGAATAATTTAAAAACTATACTTGTTATTTTCCTAAAAAATATTGACTAAGAGCTACCAGAATATTTTTGTGTTGAACACATAACCAAAATATGACTATGAGGTTCGGTAGGTGCATGCATCTTGACATAAAATTCAAAAGTCTGGCAGGATTTTTTTGGCACCCGTGGTAAGGACGAGGGGTTGAAAATAGCGGTTTCACTTAATTTTTTAAAAATGAAAAATAGTGCTCTGACGTTTTTTGATGACCGAAGTTTCAACACAACTTAGATTTTTTTTTTATTATTTGTCTGAGCAGGCATCGAATATATTTTTAAGAAATAAATAAATAAATTTGGTAGCGCAACAGCTCGTGGAACCAGGGCCTAGTGACTTGACCATTCCTGTGTGCGTGTTGACGATATGCATGGAGGGAACCTACAATTTTTTGCCGAGTCCAAACGCCTAAAAGAGAAGCACTTAATTATAACAAGTATACTCTTGGAAGATTTTTCAGTTCCTCGCAAGAGGCACACCTCGGGAAAAACATTTCTGTTTTTAGGTGGCAACAGCTGGGAATCGAACCCAGACCTTTAGCATGACAATCTAACGCACTAACCATCATGCCACGAGGTACTACATTTATATATTTTTACTATTAAAATAAAAAGTCAATGCATTCATTAATTTAGTTTTTTCCAAATTAGGTGTAAATGATTAGCTATACAAAACACATTTTGACAAATCGTTTTACAAAATTATTTTTCTAAACCACAAAAATTATTTGTAACTACATATTTCAAAATCTTACAAAATCTAAAAGGAAGACCAAGCTATTTTATGATCAACGTTGTCGATTATTACTGTTGTATATGTATTTGTTACTGAGACACTATTTTTTTGAAGAAAAGAACGATTGTTTAACATCTTTCCTATGAGTGTTTATTTCTCAGTTACAAAAAATATCTTTTATTTAAGTAGCACTTTTCTTCTATTCTTTTAACATCAATTTAGTTCAATGAAGAAATACGGAAAACAAAACTCGATAATGTTATACATCGCCATTATGTTTTTTGTTTAGTTAATTGCTGAACATATATTAGGTATTAATATAAGTAGCTTTTAATGAGCGCTAACAATTGAAAAACTAAAGGAATTTTGCAAAAGAAGGAAGCTTCTCTTTAAGAATCTGGTAAATTAAATATTCGTTGAAAAAAAGTAAGTATAGGCCACAGTGAATCAAGAGCCGATAGAAGAATTAGGAAGTAGATGTATGATCAAAATCTGAGCATGAGGGATTATAAGTACTTGTGTCGTGATATCGAGTACAAAAGTCTGGTGGTTTTTTTTTACCATTTGGTGGGGGTGGGGGAATTAAAACCAGCTTATGGTTTCCCATTTATATGCAAGGGTTAACACTTCCATTCACTTTTAAAAAATAGAAAATGATGCTCTGTAATTTTCCCTTAATCTCAAAACTTTTAACTTAATGATCCGATAAATGAGACAATTGGTTTAAGCTTCCAAAGTATACTTTATCGATGTTTTTGTGAAGACTTGATTTGTTCTGTTTTTATTTTGCTGAAAATCTCCAAAAAAGGGGTTATACGGTTCACGTAAAAAAGTTTAAGCTTCAGTTTTATTAATCAGACTGTCAAGATTGTGGTGTTTATGCTTAGAAAAAATGACAGAACATCACACCTGAGTTTTAAAAAAAATAATTAAAGATGTTATAACCCTGATAATAATAAAGGGGACCAAACAATTTTTAGAAACTATACTTCAATACTTAAGTTGAGTATAAAAGGTATTGACTAAAGCGTTTAAGTTGAATATAAATATTTAAGCTTTATTTCCGAAAATGGTCTCATACTTGTAATAGTTTGCTCAAAGTTTAAATAGTTTTTGAAGTAGTACGATTTTGAACAATCCAAATAACTTACATCATCATACTCGCAGTCGAAATAGTGACTCTGACACTCCATACATCGACATTGATCTGACATTTTGCATGTAATGCCCCATTGTTTGGAAATTGCTTTGTAGATTTCCTTCGATGATTTGTTACTTATGATTTCCGACCTCTCCTGTTGTTGAGAGTAATTTCCACTCATTTGACTCATTTGATTTGAGTCCCAACCACCATCACTTTCGCTGTCACTTTGCTGATTCTCCTGGTTCTCTGAGTACTCTGGTGGAGGCTGATTTTGTGATTCATCGTGATTACTACAGTCCAAGTCCTGTTGCTGGCCATTTTGGTTATGATGGGTATCTAATAATAAAATACAAATCTTATATCAGTTTTTTTTTTTTGGTAAAGGTGCCTTTAAGACTTACCGTGCATCAAAGGATCACAAAATCCCGAATTATCTGAGCTATGACAGGCACTTCCACTACAATCATCTAACAAATTTTCCTCCGACGAAGGTGCCGTCATTCTAGAAATTAAATATTCAGTCGAATCAATTGATTCCTTGCGATTGTCAGGTTCGTTATCGTCGTCTTCTTCGTCCTGGCTACAATTGTTCTGACTCTGCTGATTGTTGTTGTTGTGAGCGTCCTCAGAGATATGTTCATTTGATTCAGTATTCTCAGTGCAATCAGGATCCGTGCACTGGGTTGCAATCTGTTCACATGAGGTTCTTCCCGATGTGCTCTTTCTAATGTTGGAAGATTGATCCCCAATATCACGACCACCACAACCGTCTTCGGCGGACAGTGTAAGTCGACTACCTAGGTCGAGACTATTTGCAAGGCGTGTGTTCTTTAGAAGATAATATCAGAAAAAAATATATAGGACAACAAAGTTAAGTATCAGTACTGAGCATAAACTGTCACCACCGGGTCACCGCCGATGGCATATTACAACAACTATGTTATGATAGAATAAATCAATTTAAAATAAAAATAAACTCACTTCCTCAAGAACGTGTTCATAAGAAGGCGGTGGGCTCTTTGGTACAGGACTTTCTGATGTGCACTGGGTAATGGTGGGATTCAAATATCCTGCAAAAATATGAATGAATACATTTTAACCTTAAATCATTATTTGAAAAAAAGCGTTGTTGTCATCCCATTGACTTGTGAGGTCACCAACATCACTTCAACACTCCCATCGTGTCATCATCATCATCACCATAACCATCACCATATCGCCCTTTACATATGAGTCAAGTCACCAGAAAAAGGATATAATGCACATTACATATGTATTTATAATTCTATATGAATGTGAAAGTGCCACTGTAGTACTCGTATTAAATGGTTAACGAGAATGTTTGATATGTGGGTGTAAATTTACTAGCTTTTACAGAACTTACACACGCCCACACCAGCTCACGATAGAAAAAACACGTCTAATTTCAAATGGAGTTGAAGATACAACCGGAGGGGTGTATTTGTTTCTTTGAACTTAACACTTGGCTTTTTGAATTTCTTGGTAAATAAATAATATTTGGTGTGGAGAGAGTTTAAAATATGATGATCATACCATATAACCGTGGCAGTGAGTCGTAAAGAACTAGGTAAGTCAAGCACTTGCAAAATTCAGAAGGTCTGGGCTTATGTTAAATATCGTTCACAAAATATCTTAGTCGAATTAGTAAAAAAAAAGTATTTATGGAATCTGTTTGGGTACGCTTCCTCACAATAAAACGAGTTTTATTGATTTCCAGGCTTAGGGAAGGGCTGCCATTTTGAAAAAGAGATTGGTTTCTACCTATGAGTCATGTTAAGGGAGTATGACTTTTCTCGAGATAGCTCACTTCCCTTTTTTTTTTTGATAATTCTCATAGTATAATTCGTAGTCATTTCAATTACTATTCAAGTAAAACGTTCAAATTAGGTAAACTCCATTGCGTTTTGCCCATGTATGATAGTTGGGCTCATCAGTTAAATGATTATCATACCCTTCTAAGACGCAAATTTGTATCGATGGTTACCGACTAATATAAAAATCACAGCATTGGAGATACTTACTTATATTATTCTAAGGGAATTTGGTTAAATTCAGACACTTAGAATTTCAAATGCCCGTGCTCAGGCTTTTGATAATAATTGAATATGAAGGAAATTTAAAAAGAAAATTCTTCTGTTTAAGTGGAGTGACTGAATTTATAATTCATATTTTCTTCATATTCAATCATTTTAACTACCTATTAAATGAGCCGTCGATTGATATTATTGGCACGTATTTTGTTATCAATCTAACGCTGAGGTACACACTTTCTTCAGAATCGAAAAATAAGTTGAGTTATTTTCAAATTTTGTTTACAAAATGTTGTACAAAAAAACAGTAAATTACAATATTGTCCACAAAAACGATATGAATTAAACAAATATAGCCTGTTAACGTGCATCCGTGACACAAAAAGTCTTAGGTAGACCCTGAAGGCCATGCCACCAACGTTATTTGTTCTTAAAAACGGAGTTTTCTATATTCACTCTTAACTTAAGCCGATGCAACGCACGCTGACGGACGATATTGTAAGTCATTTAAAAGGTATAACGAGGAAAAAACTAAACAAAAATTCAAATCTTGATTTGATATTATTTTTATTAAAAAACTCGTTGTCATTTTATTTAATTAAAAAAAAATAACTTAAAAACAATTATGGAGCATTGCGAACTTACAGGATAGGTAGGTAACCTTCCTACTAATATCAATCATCAATCTTCAAAATGATACTCGTACAAGGGATTGCAAAATGGTAAGTCAAAAACGAACTCAAGAATCGAGTGATATATAAATAAGTCCTTCGAACTATCTTTCTTCTTCTTCAGAATTGAGAGGAGTGGCGACTGACTGGCAAATCCAATAAAAAAGAAACAAATTTTCGCTGATATAGGAAGCTCCTCTTTAGTTTTTTTTTCTTCGCCAGAGAAAAGGTGAATTTCTAAAAAAACTATGCAAGTGTCAAGTCACCGAAGTTGCAATAAATCATAATTCATAGAAGAAAAAAGAGAAATCAAATATGTACTTAATTCTACTAATGTTCTTATAAATGGTTTTCAATACTTTTTTAAAGGCTTAATTCATTTGTTTGTTGTTATCGTTTTTCAAAATAAAATACAAAAACAAAAGAAATACTCATTCATTTGTCAAAAGTTACACCACATCTGCCGCCTATTCGACGGCAGCGCTAGTGGCGTATAGTAATAGACTGAACAGAAGTGAAGTTGGCTCCTGGCAGTCCATATATAGTAGGACAATGACTAATAGTCTACTAATGTGAAAAAAAGTATTCATCGTGTATTTTGTGATTACTGATGTATTAAAAATCAAATTTTTATCTCGATTGCAGTGTGTAAAAAATATTGAAAAAAAAATTAATAAAACTTATGAACAAGAGCATATGTATGTTTTGTATAATGCGTTATTTCACCTGATTTTTCACCTATTATTAGCTTGTTTTCCAAACTTTCAGTTATGGATTTAATTTTTTGCGATACAAAGTTTCAGTTGCAGATGGAAGTTGAAAGTTTAAGTATAAAACCCTTTTATAATAGAATGGAAAAATTAATCCGTTTGATCAATTTTATACTATATTTTTAAAAACTTTATCTTAACTTTTAAAAATAGCCACTTCCAAGCGGGTCACCCGTGGCCTATGCCCCCTTTGCCCCACGCCTGGATATCCCCAATTTGTGTGGACTATAAGGCCGTAAAAACCTATGTTGAAGGAAGAATAACTAAGCATGGTAGTTTGTAAATGTAAACAAAAATTGTATATATGTACGAGTTTTAAGAAAATAGGAACAAAATATTCTTGTGTTGAGGTCAGTTGAACTTTTAATTGAATTTGTTTGAACATTATATTTTACTGGAAATGGTTAAAAGGTTTTTATTTTAACTAGGAAGTTGATTTATTTTTAATTTAGTAAGGGAAATGAGAATTTACCAAATTTCTAAACTTTACATATATTTAATGTTAATGCGAATACCATATATTTTTTTTAAATTAATTTTAAATATAAATTTAATTTTAAAATCTGAGAAAACTAAATACATACACAATTCTAACACATACCAATGAATACGCCAATATACATAAAATATGCCAATCAATTAATTTCAATATCTAGTGATTTCAATTATGATGCAAATAGAACATGCATCGAATATTATATTTATCAATTAAGCTTATTGAAAATAACCAAAAACTCTTACCCAATCGTAAATTATTAGTTTTGTTTGGCAGCAATGATTTTCTTTCGTTGCCAATCGATCCCAAACTGGTGCAGTCAGCCGAATCAATCGTTGAACTACTAGCTCCAATTGTAGTCGAATGATTGAGTAAAGCTTCATTTACCTGAGGATCTGAATCGACTTCTTGGGAGGTGCTCCGTGAGCTGCCCATGCGAAATTTCAATTTAAAAGGAGCCATATTGAATAGTCTTCTCCTGGTCCGCCTGACGTCTTCACTTCCTCCTGCTCTGCCCCGCCTTGGCCTCAGTTCTTCCACTTGGGAATTTATTTTTACAATTTTACTATGCTTACTCTCTACAAACTATGTATGTATATACATTTATATTATGTTGTATTCAAAACATTGATAGTACGATTTATAAATTTAAATTTTTTTTGTAATGCAAACTTTTGATGATTAACATTTATTTAGGTAGATGCATATTATTTGATTCTATTTAGATACACAAAATAGACACATAAAACATTGACACTTTGATAGGTGATACATATATAATGTAGGTGTTAGCAGATGTAGAAGAGATTCAAACCTGAAAAAAAAGTTTCGACATACAACTATAAATTAAAATGGTTGTAATGGAACAAAAAATAATTTTTTGTTTGTGTGCATAATGTAAAATCAAGAATGTGCTAAATATATACCTGCCATGCTAAGATTAAGTTTGTATTTCCATGCGAACTTACTTCACAATGAACAGAACCAATGCTGAAAAGAAAAAAAATAATTCGATTATGCTACAATAATTTATCAAATCGGATATTTATATTTTGTGTAAGTTTTTTTAAAGGTTTGCAAAAAGTGGAAAGGTTTACGGAGTAGTGCTTATTAGGACTGGTATAAAAAAAACCTTTAATGATCTGGATTGAATTAATCATGTGGATTTCATCGCTGGTGTATAGTGCATTGGCTTTTTAAAATCTTTCTGCATGGTTCGTCTCCAGATGATGGCAAAGAGCTTTAAATTTCAATTCATATGCGCAAAACCAGAATATGCACCATTACAGGAGTCTAAAGATCAAGGTGTCACTCGTGAAATAGCCAACTCTACTTGGTAGAACACACAAGTTAGCGTTGTTTCTAATACTCCAAAGGTTTTAAGAAAATTAATCATGAACAACATTGTTAAGAACAAGCTTTTATTTAAATGCTTTTAAAAGAAGACGATAAACATTAGATCCAATCAAACGCATCTTGAGCCTATTCGAGTTTTTGTTGGCTAGAAATATAAATTAAGTCTTAAGCTTCATCTGTCTTTCAAAATATTTAATTTGGCTCAGGAAGCCGACCATAAGATTACCTTTATCATCGCAGCCACGCAAAAATTGGATACACAACTGAAAGCTTTATGCGGTTGAAATGATTAGAAAATGCACTTTTAAAGTTGCATTTTCGCTAATGCACCTTTAATATAAGCAACTTCTATAATGGAGCATCAAATAAAAGCTGACACTGTCCACTACAGTCTTCAAACACGATACTAAACTTCTTAAAACATACTAGATACTAGACTTCTTAAAACATATCAAATAGCTAGGAAAGTAACCTCAATCACTTTTTTCATTTTTATCCAAGGATACAATAAAACCCTAATTTAAGAAAAGCGGTTGGACTCGTTTCAACCACCATAGAGGACATTCTTAGCTTTCATTTAATACCCCATTTATAGGTACATTCAACGTAAATGCAACTTGTAAAATACATTGTTTTCATTTTTGTTTTGTAAAAATGTTCAGTCCTAAGAGATCACTCTTAATAAAACAAACAACAAAAATGTATAAAAAAACGACTCAGGTTGTAAACCGCTACTCAATAAATTATTGTTAAGAACAAAATCACTAAATTGCAAAAAAGAAAATAACACACCCAAAACATAAAAATAAACATTCCTCGAGTAAAAATAAAGGCTTACATCATGTTCGTAGGTCATCGTTAATTATTAATGTGAAAATAATATTCATTTCCTCATAAATAAAAATATCCTTCGTCCTATGCCAGCACATCATATCTTCTTAACAGGGTATAAGGTCGTTTATTTAATTATTTTTTTTTTATTAAATTCGTCCTTTTTTCGGTCTCTTCGTGTAATAGAATAAAAAAAAGCGTGTCACAAACTAATATTTTCATACAAACAGAATGGTTTCTATCTTTATCACAACCATCATCAGAACTAACACTAATAAAAGACACTATAAGATAAACTCTTACTGCGTACGAGTAGTAGCATAGAGAGTAGTTAAACAATAGTCTTCTAGCTTCTATGTAATAACAAGGAAAATATTTAAGGAATGTCTTCGTTTCTGAGTTTATTTTTTGTAACAAGCAAAAAATATAATAATAATTAGTATTCGGCGATAAGCATTCACATGACACATCTCCTCTTGCCTCTTCTACGTATTGAAGAAATAAATGAACTGGTGACGTAATCTTTGGATTGTTTAGTTTTCTATTTTTCTTATTTTCCACGACCTCAACCACAAACAAGAAGTTAATGAATTGACAGAGGATATTTTAACCTTACATTATGGGAATTCAGCAATTTTCCTATAAACTTCTAATGAGTGTTTGCAGGTTGAAGATATTGACTTTATCGATTAAAAAAATTACGCATGTAACCTTTTAATTATTTTGATAAGATAAGAATTTATATTTAGATTTTATATTTATTCCCAGGACAATATTATATAATTACATTTTTTATTAACAATTAAATAAATAAAAGTTAATTATAAAATCAAAAAATGTTGTAAAATGAACGCACAATATTACATTTAAGATAGACTTATTATAAAAATTATTGGAAACGAAAAAAGATCCATCCTGATTGTGGAAGACTATATAAAAGATACATTCACAATAATAAAAGATGCAATAATCTAACAGAGGAGATTTCAACTTCATTCTTCAGGATCTATAATTACGAGTGTATCTTCTTACATATAAATAAAACAGAAGCTGGGTGCAACCCATAATGGTAACTTCCCATTGGTGCCCTCGGAAGCTAGAGGCCCAATGTTTTTTTATTATTAAAAAATCTCTAATTCAGTATCTTCGAAAATGATATCAGGTGTTCAATGTGCAATCAAGTCAAGATCAAGAACAGAGACTAAAACAATATTTAATTAGTGACTAGAAACTAATCCAAGGTCAATACCATTGGTTGTTCTCAAAATATATGAGAAGAAAAAAATTGTTTAACAATATTCGGTAAAGTTTCTTATAGCTTTTCGCGTTAAAAACCACTTTTTATATAAACAACTTATGAACAAGTATGAATTATGAATTAGGATATAGAATGTAATAAACCCGAAGCCAGTACCATTGTGAGATTGTGATGGGTTCTCAGGATATTTGAGCTAAGAAAAATTTCAAAATTTTTTGGTAAAGTTTCTTGTAGTTTTGATCGGTTAAAAAAGTGCATGTTGTTTTTTGCAATTATCAATTGAATCAACAGTTTGAAAAAGGGAATAAGTACAAAAATGAAACTTTTGTGAAGTTAAGACAAGTTCTGCCTGAAGGACTTTGTAATATTCTAAACGTATATCTAGATATGTATCAGGCTTTTTCGTGTAAGACATAGAAATGATAATTCTTATTTCAAAGAAATAGTGGCTGGGGTACCACAAGGAAGTGTATTAGGTCCAGTTTTGTACCTTTTTTTTACACGGGATATACTCAAACAGAAAACACTATATCGTAGCCACGTTTGCTGATGATACTGCAATACTAACTGTAGGCAAAACGATTAGCGAAACTACAATTAAATTAAAAAATGATCTTAATAATGTTAATGAGTGGCCAAGAACATGGCGAATAGCGCTCAATGAACAAAAGTCTGCTCACGTGGACTTTACGTATAGAAAATAAATACATAGTTTATCCGTATTTTATCTTAATACCGCTCGCGTTCCATTTCCAAATGAGGAAAAGTATCTGGGAATGACTCAAAACGCGAAATTAAAATGGAAGCCACATGATAAAAAGAAACGCGAAGAATTAAAAAGTAAATTAAGAAAACTTTCACTGGAAAGTAACCTGCAACACGTTACTTAATTGCTAGATAAGTTTAAACTTAGTTGCAATTGGAAAGTGGAGGTGGTTTTAGTGTAGTAAGAATATCACACACCAAAAAAAAAAAACAAACAAACAACAAATTTCGGTCCTCATAGACCCTTATGCAGGTTTTGCACCTTCCCACAGGAAAACAAATAAAAAAAAATATTTACTATAAAGTAGTGTTTAGAAGAAAACTACCCCAAAGCCAATATCATTGTTTGTTCTTAAGATATTGGAACCAAAAAACTTTTTTCAAAAATTTCAGCAGTTTTTGTATTAAAAAAAACTGTAAGTTGATATGTGTTCCTATTTTAATCAATTTCATATTATAAAATTAAACTGAAGTCGGTAGCATCTTCGCTCTTTAGATATTCGATATCGATACTCGTATCTTCATTCGTTCTTAACACCCCGACTCCACATGACATACAGATGCCCAACATCAAAACCACAATCCAATCAACAAAGAGCAGATTTTTTCTCGCTGGGCAAATTATGTCATGTCGTTTCATTTCTCTCTTACTACTACTTCTATCTTCAACTCAAATTATAGAAACAAAGGTCACGTTAATAAATAACAACTTTTGCAGCAATATTTACCTCCAAATACAACGAAAATCAGTCAAAAAACTCACACGCACGTGAAATCTTAAATCTTATGGCCAAGCTTTGAACAGCGTCAATGTGCTGTTCAAAAGTTGGGTTTCTTCTACATGTCGTCGACAAGACATGGATTTTTCTGCCTCCATTGGTTTTTTTCACGACAGGTTCATAGTCCGAGGATGGCCAATATCTAGTAGAGCCGGCATGTAAGATATCGTTGGCTTAGAGTGTAAAGCGGCTAACTCCGCATTTTTTTTGAGCATTATAGACCACTTTAAAAATTGCTACAAAATACAAAAATCTATCAAATCTTCTCAATTTCACTGAATTAAGTAGTAACGAATCTTAAAAAATACTAATTGTAATTTTTGTTTTATTTAAGTAATGCAAACACTTTTTTTTTAAATTTCAATGCAAAAAATGCAAAATAGGAGTTAGCTGCTTTACACTCTAAGCCGACGATATGGTGAAACAAAAAAAAATACAAAAACAGACATCTTTTCAAAAATGATGGGTTCTGATCCTAAGGAGTTCGAAACGTCAAAATTTTCGATTCGACAAATCGGACCAATAACAATAACTTCCAATGGGAAGTTGAAAACAAGCTTTGAATAAAAATGTAAATTAGTATTACTTTTTTCCATACTGTATAAATGCAGGTGTACTATATCTCGATTTTCTAGCTTAATTTGCTTAAATTTAAAAATTATATCTAGATGAAGTATATTCCCACGCATCATTTAATAATCCTTAGGCTTTTAAAAGAACTGTCATTGCCACTCACAAACGAACAGAAAACAAACAAAAATAAAAATCCTGACCCAATACTGCCATTGTTATTATGAAATATCCTACGTTGCACAAAATAAGGATTTCACATGTCATCAACATCAACATCATCATCATCATCATCATCCTTCTTTATATAAAGAATCTACCAGCACTCCAATTATACACATTGTGTGCAATAAATTGTAGAAAATTTTAATTGTTACATCAGAAGAGGAAACAGAATACAACGACATCATAGAGTTTGCCTTTTGGCTTAAAAAAAAAACAAACAAAAATGTATCTCTTGTATTTGAGTTTCTGTTGCTGAAGCCTTAGTAGGTATTCAATTAAATACGATTATGTCTATGTGAAATGTGAATAAAGTTGGGAAACTAAGTTGACAAATAATTGGACAAGAAGAACTCATTATATTGACCAAATTGTTTCATTTTACATTAAAATAATAATATAAAATAATAAAGTATGTCGCTATTGAGCAGTAATTATACGTTAAGCTATAGTAGTATGGTTTCCGCATTCATTTGGTGTGGTTTGTTCTTAACGCTTAGTTGGTTTTCTATTTCAAAGGAGACATTTAATAATATTGTTCAATATATATGGTACTAACAGACATTCGCTGTACATGTAATTGAACATGCACCTAGACATACATAATATGACGAATTACGTATATGTTTTTGACATTTTACCTGATGTCAATAAAACGAAAATTTTGTTAAATAAAAATAAAAATAAAAATACATAATTAACATTAGGTAGGAAAATTGAATATCAAATAATAATTTATTTTGGTTTCAACGTTGATGCTTTTTAATACATTTTTTTACCAGTAAGTTTTTCGTTTGGGCCTTGGGGTGTAGCAAATCAAGAAAGATACATTTATAAATCTGATTAAATAGAGATTTCATCATCATCATCATCGGCTCGACAACCGTGGTCTGGTCCTGGCCTCTTTCAACAAGTCTCTCCACCTATCCCGGTCTCGAGCCGACGCCATCCAGTTGCGCACCCCAAGGCTTCGGGCGTCCTGGTCTACGCCATCTCTCCAGCGCAAGCATGGTCTACCACGCTGCCGTCTACCATAGAATGTACCACAAAAGACTTTCCGAGCAGGTTCCTCTTCGCTCATTCGAGCTAGGTGCCCTGCCCACCGGAGTCTACCGAGCTTAATTTTTGTCACTATGTCTGCTTCAAGGTAGATTGCGTACAACTCATGGTTGTACCGTCTCCGGAATCGTCCTTCCTCACATATGGGGCCAACAATTCTCCGTAAGACTTTTCTCTCGAACGCGGAAGAGGTCACAGTGCCTTTTGCTAAGCACCCAAGTCTCGGATCCATACATGAGTACTGGCAGGAACATGGTCCTGTACAGCAGCAGTTTTGAAGTTATGGTTAGATTTCTAGATTTGAATAGCTTTGACAGACTGTAGTAGGCTCTGTTGGATTTGAGAAGCCGCCCGCGTATTTCTTCTTCTATATTGTTATCGGCTGCTACTGTTGACCCAAGGTATTTAAAGGATTGCACCACTTCAAATTCGTGCTCCGCTACCTTGATTGTTTGACCAACTGTTCTTCTCGCATTCGACGCCACCATGTACTTTGTTTTACCTTCACTAATGTGCAGGCCCAGATTTTGTGCCGCCTGTTCGATCTGGATGAAGAAATCGTGTACAGCTTGTTCGGTTCTTCCGATGATGTCGATGTCGTCTGCGTAAGCCAGTATCTGGCTGGACCTGTTGACGATGGTCCCTCTTGTTGCCGTGCCAGAGTCACGGATTGCTTTCTCCAACGCCAGGTTGAAGAGGAGGCAGGCCAAACCATCCCCTTGTCGGAGTCCATTAAAGATGTTGATTGGTCTGGATAGCAATCCGGCTATTAGAGATTTAATCGGTTATAGTGAATAAAACGAGCAATTTTTAAAAATTAGGTCGGAACAAAATAAAAAACTAGAAGTGCGTTTGGATAATCATATTAGTATAAGTAAAAGTTTTTTGATTGAACCCGATTTTATGGAAAAAATATTTTAAGAAAATTGTCAACCCGTTTTTGAGATATCAAATTTTCAACAAAAAGAATTTAAACTTTTTTTTTTTAAATTCACAATTTTTGTTGCTAAATTTTGATATGCACTTTTTACCCTTATTTGAAATTTGTACCTATCGTCTCCTGATTGCAAGTACTAGTAATATTATCTAAACGATATTTTCCATAATGGTTTTTTAACATTTGTTTCGTTATTTTTTCATAACAGTGAATTATGTTCTTAAAATAATACTTTGCAGAGTGTAAAAAAAACCTTAAATACCAAGTTTTATAAATTTGATTTTGTTAAATTGCTTAAAAAAGTTGTATTGCCGGTAACGTTATTTAAAGTTCTGAGAAATCACCAAAAACAACTATAAACCAAGTTTTATGAAAATCGATCCAGCCGTTTAGGGTGTAACCGAGCAGACAGAGAGACAGAGTTTTGTCACCTACTTTTTTGTGTTCTCTATGATCGTAATGTCATGTTTGATTGTTATCTACCTTTATCGCAAGTAAAAATAAATTGATGCAATAATAATGCATTGATTTACTTTATTTTTAAAAATCGTCGTTCATTTTGATATATTAAAAACAAATTAAAAAAATCTTAGTGATCAAAAAATAGTGAATTATTAAAAAGAAGTTATGAAAATATTAATGAACTTCGAGTGCCCAAAGTCGATTTACGATATAAACCGCGCGCTCGCTGATGTGTTCCTTGATTGATGTATTATTTGATGGAATTTGTGTTGTATTTTTTTTTTTTAACTTTAAAGAATGCATAACTTTGTTTTGATTATTTTTTACAACTTTTGTCGCAAATATATTTGTTTTTAATCATACAGATCTTTTTGCATCAAATCTACAACCAATACAAATTTTGTTAATTGTTTAGAAAGATTAAATAAAATGTTTGAAACAAACTATTGACATTATTGCTAGAATCATAAAAGCGATCTAAAAATTATGAACCATTAGATCGCATGAACTTTATCTTGTGATTCAATTATGTAGTTAAGTATATATTTCTAAATGGTTTCAGCTCCATGTCACATGAAATTCAAAAATAAAAATGTTTAGATTTAGATTAAGATTTCCGCGTGACGTCCAGCGGAATTTTCTACATATTTTTAATTGGAATCTGTTATTAGTAAACTATCACTTAACTCTTTATAGGTATTTATTTTATGTTTAACAATTTTAGTTTTTGTATATGCACACCATTTTAAAGTCATTCCACCAATGTTGACCCAATTCAACCTTGGCTTTCTTCTTTTACCCAAGCTTTTGAATTAGCAATACCAGGCTCTACTTTGTGCGACATTATCAATTTTTTTTTTGAAAATGGTGTCAGTTCTGTAATAAATCAAAAGTCATTTTGCAGAATATAAAAAGTGCAAGAAATTTGGAAATACAAAATTTTCTTGAACTAAAATTGAAGGCTGTATGTACATTGTACTTTGTACATATGCAACCAGTTAACTACATACTGTCAACTTGTTAAACTAAAAACTGTTTTGTATAGATACATGAAGGTAATATTGTCATATTTATATCCTTTAATTGTTCCCATTTAAACCTTTGACAAAGAATTTTACAAGCTGAAAAAAATGTACAGTAGGAACATGCTTGTTATATATACTCGTAAATATCAAAGTATTTCGGAAAACAAAAATGACAATGTCATGTTTTTGGTACCATATTCCACAAAATTATTGTTTTTAGCACATTTTTTGTGGTGCGAAGCATATCATTTTCAAAATAAAATATTTTTTGTCCTGCCATGCTGCCACTGGATGAGACTAAGACTAACTATTATGTCTCTGCACTGAAATATGTAATTTCATACTCCAGAACAATGTAACAGCCCTAATTTTTCAAAATGTCCTCGTATTTTTCTTTAAATTTTTGTAATTCCTTTTGATATTTCAAGGATGTTTGGGCTTAAATAATGAAAAGCATCAAAAATTAGGACACACCAACAACGACAAAAAAACATCAACAACAACAAAATAGATACTCGTAACAATAAAGTTAATTTTTGTGCAAACAATAACAGGAATCCCTGTTCCCTCTATGTCCCCTTTACCACACAAATTTCTGTGCTCCTTTGTTTAGAACTATAATACAATGCAAGGATGGAATAGCACGCCCGACGATGAGGTGCGGAGTATATGGGCTTTTGGTATGGGATGAGACCGGAATCTTGTTGGGTTGTAAAGCTGCTGGCTATGGATGTTGAAATGGAACTCCTACACAACCATACTCCCTCCAAATAATATATTCCTTGTTCCTTGCAGCTATGCGGGGCTTTGAACGAGGTTTAAGGGGAGAAAAATAATTCTCTTGCTTCTAAATATGAGAAGAGTGCATCATCGCTCTTTTGTTGTTGGTATGGCACTATCACACAGTTTTGCAATACAAAAGGATGCAAATAGCTTTTTTTGTGCTTTATTGTCTTAGGTTGAATACACAAAAAAAAAAATTAAATAAATCAACAAAAAAACAAATGAAACTATAACTATACACGCATATGTTAAGATATACATGCGGGACCGTTTTTTTTAATTGCGAACAAGAGGACACATTTTTTAAGTAAAAATACTTTTCAAAGTTATTTTTACTTTAAGAGTTTGTTCTGCAGGAGTTTGTTCCATCAAGACATTAATTACTTCTAGAAGATTCTAGAGCTACGAAAAATGTAATGCAATGCACATGCTTGCTTTATTGCTCAAGACGCTGGCGCTTAGGGTTTAAGATAATAATTATACCTAAAGACATGTAAATTATGAGGAATAAATATCTTAAAGTATAATATACGATATTTAAAGTAGCAAAAACAACTTCTTTTAGAATTCTTTTAGAAGAAAAAAACTGACTGAATATGCGTTTTTTTTCTAAAAAATATTTTTTTCATATCAAATTCTTAAAGAAAACTTTTGATATCCAAATCGTAAGTATTTATTAATGTGCATGTAAAAATTCAATTAAAAAATATTGTCAAACTGTTTTTGAGATACGAATTTTCAAAAAAAAAAATTGAATTTGTTTTTTTAAATTCAAAAACTTTTTTTTAACTTTATTTGAAATTTGTATGCACAAAAAAGAATTTATCAAAATCGTAGAAGGCATTTTTTGAGAAAAAAATATTTTCCTTAACGGTTTTTTTATTGTTTTTCATAAAAGTATTTTTTTTCCTTAAATAAGTACTTGAAAATATGTAAAAAAAATACACTTAAATACCAAATTTTATAAAAATCGACCATGTAGTTTTCAAAATATTTGATTTACAAGATAAATTTTAAACATTTTTTTAAAACCTAAATATGTTTTCTTAGAAGTTTTGGTAAGAAGCTTCTTCAGAAACAAATTACTGAAATCAAAACCACTGTTTTGAAAAAATAGTTCTTCAGGATGTACCATTAATAACCAATTCTTGAAAAATGGTTTCCTATCAAGAGGTAGCCTTTACTGAAATTTTTTTTTTTGATTTTTTTTAAGAATCTTTCTTGCAAGCATTTTTGAAAAAAATAAGATTTTGTAAGATTTCTAGAAGAAAATTGTATGTCAGGAACCGTTAGTTTAAGTTCTAAGAAAAATAAAAATGAGTGAGCAAAATCAACAAAAACCACTATAAACCAAGTCTTTTGAAAATTGATCCAGCCGTTTAGGCTGTAGACGAATAGATAGACAAAGTTGTGAGAACCACTTTTTTCGTTTTCCTTATTATCGTAATGACTAGTCTGATCAATATCTCGAGTTCATTTTTTTTTACAAATGCATAACTTGCCATATAGTATATACATACATACATATAGTATATACATACATACCTATATCGGAAGTTAAAACTAGGATTCAGTAGAATTTCCAACCAAAAGAAGCAGATTCTACTTCATCTTATACAGCTACTTCAACATTGTGGAAAAATATTAAAATTGATATTACTGATTCAACTGTTTTTCCAAATATTAATGAGTTTGGAACATCGTGAACTCAACTTGAATGGGATAACTGCCTTATGCGACTGAGCAAATCTAATCTCAAATCTAGATCTCCATTTTACTTAAAAGGCGCTCCAAATAAAGCAGATATTTCGTGGATTTTGAATATTTCAAAGAAAAATACTGACATTCTCGCCCAACTCATACTAAAAAAGACTCGATCTTCAAAATTTAAAAGGCCAATTAATACGAATGGCTCTCTTTCTGAATCAAGCTAAGGCTATCAAATTGTGGGGCAAGTATAGACATATGTTTTTGAAGTTCACATTCTAGAAAACATAATCAACCTACAACACCCACCCAGACTACGCTCTATCTATTAGTTCTGTATCCCGCAGTGTAAATATCAATCCATCCTACCTACGAATGCCCTCCTAATTCTAAGAACTCCAACTTAATTTATTCCCATACACTTAACCCACACTTTTCTTTCAGCCATATTAGTTCCCCATCCATTAGTAAATTTGCTGCCCAAAACCGTAAATTACCAAAACATCTTCCCAATTCTTTGACCCTCTTAATCTTCCTGTGGTAAGATTAGCTTGAGAATTCTGTGAACTTAATGACGAAAAACGGTATGTACAATTTTTAGCCATAAAAGAGCATATAAATTATGCAAATGCATCTCTACCTAGTATATCTTCATAATAAGAATGATTTATTATGCGTTGATGGGCTACCAGAACCAGAACAAACGCCAGGGAACTGTTGAAAATATTTGAGCTATTTCATGAAATTTAAAACTTAGCTACCACCAAGGTACAGAACGATTTATCTGCTTATGCTTCTTATGTCGATTCCAAACATAAAAATCGGCAAAAAACAAACAGTCTTTTTCGTTTTTAATCCTCATTTTTCAAAGCCTTCAAAACCTAAGTTCACAACTATCTATTATCAAAATGTAAGGGATCTACGCACGAAAACTTCTAACGTCTTCTTAAACTGCCAAAAACTTCCCATTGATGTTTTTGCCCTTACTGAAAGCAATCTTACGCCTGAATTTTTACAACAGTGAACTTTTTACATCTGATGTCAGTATCTTTTGTAAGGTTATGCTGGTTACTGATGATTTATCGGGTAACTCCTCATCAGGACATGGTATTCTTCTGACAACAAAATCCAAATTTGGCTCATTGCTATTTAGCATACCTAATACCTTGAAATTATTTGTGCTGAGGTTCGTGTCTTCAAACGTTTCCTTTATTTATTGTACTGCTATGTATAAACTCCCCTTCCAACCTACAAGTACGTATCAACTTTTAATAGATCAAATTTAGTTTTTGGTCGATATTATTGAAACTGAAGATAACATCGTAGTTGGTAACTTCAATTTTCCCCGACTATCATGGAATAATTGATAATAACCATTATGTCTCCTCGAAAGCAATCTCCTATCAGGAAATCTTATTTGTTGCAGAGTTCTTCTAATAGCGCCCATACTAGTGAAGTAAAAAGTTATTTGGAAAGACAACTAGGTTTGGGTTTTTTAACTGATGCTCAGAATACTAAAGTTATTGGTAATCGTCAAATTCTTTCAATCATCTTTCACCTATTTTAATTACCTTTGCCTTTGAGTGCATTAATATTCTTCCTTACTCTTTAACATCCTAAAAATTTTTTTCGCTAAGCAGATTTCGAAAAACTATTGGAAAAGTCAAGGTGCCATCACATCGTACAAGTAAAGTACTTGCAGAAAGTAAAATTATTGCTGGAAGTAAAAACTGCTCAAAGTGATTTGCGCAAGCAAGTTGTTTACTTGCTTGCAAGCCAACATGTTTTTCGATCAAAATAACCAAACAAAATCGTCTCTATCTGTCTAGAAGTCTCTCATCAGTGTAGTACTACAACGGACTTTTAGCATCACGTTCCCAAAATGGTCATATCCAAATAATTTATCATCTATCTGCTGCATTGTATTGTTTCAAATGTTGCAATATAGAACAGAATCTGTTTTGTTTTTAATGCGTGTTGGTGCATTTTGCTGTGTCCAATGTTGAAGAACACGAATTATTGTCTCTACCAGAATCAATTGCCTCAACTCCAACAAATCTTTTTCCAGTTCAAAAACCTTTCTTCGTAAAAAGCTTTTTCTTTTAAATCTTTATAAAATCTTGATCTGTCGCTGATGAAACAATAAATGAACTGAACTTTAAATGGCAAAAACCACAACTTACTTGCAGTTGCAGCAAGTACTTGCAGCCATCAATTTCAGAAAGTAATATAAGCCAGTTCTTGCGGGAAGAAATTTCAGCAATTAATTGCTTGCACAGTTACTTGGGAGCAAGTAAAATGTCGTTTCAGCAAGCAATTTACTTGCCGGGTAAGACTACTCTCTGCAAGTACTTGCACGAATATTTCAAAATTAAATTTTTTGAAACAATTCCAACAAGTACTTTACTTGAAACGTATGATGTCACCCTTAACTTCGACTTTACATGGCATGATTCGAATATAGACAATTGTATTATAGCTGAATTTTTTTCTATGAATGCACCCTAGGGTAGGATGAATGAATGGATAATTCAAATTTTGAAACCGGGTGCGTTTCGGAGGTATTAAGTGCAAAAGTATCAAAGCAGAATTTTATATATATTTTTCGTCTAATTGTTAAATTATATTTCCCAAGCTGCCAGACACATACAGTGGGACCTAATTGCTGCCAGACACCTTTAAGATTTTCAAAAAAGTATTTTAATTTACTTTTTAGCATCAAAGCTAACGTTTTATATACTTCGGGGAACTATTTCACAGCATTTCTTACCCGAAGTGCCACTGTATGTGCCTATCTGCTTGGGAAATATATCTGGGTCCCACTGTATGTAGGTGTCTGGAAAGTGTCAAAATAAGTTTTTCCTAACTTTCCCCAAAATATATATAAAAAAATAGGCTCTCATAAAATAACGTAATTATGCATCAATTAAATGCACCTTTAGCACTTAATACCTCCGAAACAACAAAACATATTCGTAGGTATGTACATATGTTAAAAAATATTGAAAAACCTTAAGCATCCAATGGAACGACAATCATATGGGATATGGAAGGCGGATTAAGAATCAAAAGTGGAATTTTGGAATAGTTGACATGCAGTTTTGACTTTGAAGGCTTTAGACTACAAGTGTTTGAATGCTGATGAAGAAGTAAATCCACAGGGTGATAAAACTTGAAGTCCTCTAAAGAAAAGTAGATTGCAATTTGGCAGGGGATTTTCTTCGAATTACAAGGATGAAGTACGAAGCTTAAGTGAAACTTTTCAATTTGTGTGCAAAACGTAGAGGACACTTGAAGTTTGTTCTATAGGAACACAGTCAATAGAATTTTATTTCAAAAAATATACCTGCTGACATACAGAGTTGAGGGTTCATCACGAACAAAAGAATATTTCATAATTTCACAGAAAAACGTATTTTATATCATGGTGTGATGTGATATCTGGTAAATCGGAGAGAAGCCGTTAATGCCGTTGACACATTCAGTGCCACTGTCACATTGAAAATCATCTTTTTTGATTGGTCGTTAATTAATTCGCTCCAGAAAAGACACAAGTTGAACACATATGTACATAATAAACAGACAATTAACAAAAAAAATTGCCAAATAATTTTGGTTTTGGAAACTTTTTAGAATTCAAAAGCTTAATCCTAGAGCTCACCAGCAAACCAGCCCTTAGCTGGTTCTTAATTCACCTAAGGCAAAACAAAGCTTGATTATATTTTTGAGAACCAATTAACCATATTTCTCAATAGTTTTATAAATAAAAATGTTCAAAAGTTCTCGCATAAATATGTCTTTGAGACACAACGAAAAAGAAATCAAAAGTAGGAACTTTCAATCATCTCGTAAGAACTTACCCTTGTGCTGATTTAATGGATTGAGGTCGAATAAACATAAATATACACACTTACACAACACTTTTTTATCTGTACAAAGTAGGGACAAAATATAACACTTTCTTTTTACGGGGAAGCAGAAGATGAAAGTAATACGGATTCAAAAGGAATACCAATAGATAAACTATGACTCAGAGATGCCACTCCAATCACTGAGCAAATTAAATGGTTCTATCGAACGTCAAACAGATGATTAAGCAATGATGTATTATGTCAAAATAATACATATCTACACAAAAATATGTATGTATATAATTTTTTAATTAAAGCTTTCTTACTTTAAATTTTGTGGGGGGCGAAAGGATTTGGCCTGAATAGCACTCAAATTAGTCTCAAAATATAAATTAAAAACTCAATCAACACTAAGGATTTATCGGTGGAATTAAAACGTTGACGAATTTCATTTCAACTTTTGCATTATGCTTTTTTAACAGTATCCATACAGAGAACAATGATATTTTTATCCAAAAATAAAAGACAAACAAATTACAAACACGACCCGACAACAGCGAATGCCACCATTTTGAATGATTTTTTCCACATTGATGTGCTGCTCATGACTGTTTGCGAAGGAAGTCGTTTTTGGGCTAGAAACCCATACAAAAAGCCACAGAGAAGAACAGCCGATGTTGTTGCCTTCGTAGTCATCGTTGTCGGCTTTTCCACCCCCTAAAAGTTGACTCTCCTTTAAAGAGCGGGTGTATGGTGGGGTTGTTGTTTTGCTGTGGAAATGCCCGTTATCGGGGTGTACATAGCTTTGTTAACAAAATTGGATTTGCAAGGCTTATAAGCACGCATGCGTAGAAAGGATGAATAAGAAGTAGCTTAATGGAGCTTTTTTTCAAATCAAAGCTTGGTTTTGGTCTGAGGACGAGGCCAACTTATGCTTTGGGGCTGCCAACATGCTTTTTTCTTAACAAATTCCATTTTCAATTTATTTTCTGGAATTTTTTAGTTAGTAGGCGCATGAAATTAAAGTGTAATAAACGGATTGTTAGAAACAAAATTATCGAATGTCAATATTAGGCTTTTATTAAGTCTTCTGTTGCGAAACGAAAAATTGCATACGAAATGACACAACGAAATCATAAACGAAAAATTCAGTTCTGCTTATCCTTTTGCAGTAATGCTGTTCGACAAGCGAAATTGATTATAGTAGCAGACTATTTGGAAAAGTCTACAGACAGAATTATTAATAACCCAGAACCAGAACATTTATTGTGTGTGAAAAATTACAATTGTGCCTGTTTTTCGTGTTTATTTTTGTTGTTTCTTTCATTGCAGCATGCCTGCCCGTTTTTTTTTTCATTTGCGTTGTTTTAATTTCTGAATTTGTGCTGTCAATGAATATTTTTCAGCTTCGTTTTCGTAAGCATTTCGTTGTCTTGTTGGAGGCCAACTGAAAATTTTTGGCCATTAAATTTGTTCTGACAGGATATCAACCGGAAGTTTTTAGAATTTCGGGTATTTTTTTTCTTATTATTATTTACCTAACATGTTGGTAGGAACAAGTTTTTAGAAAAAAACTATATTTGAAAGTGTGCTACTTTGCGAATTTTCAATATCCTTGTGAAGAGAGCCATTCTACATCAGATAGTACTCATACAAATCTATGAAATGTAATCATAAGTTTTTTTTTTTTAAAAGTGGACTTTTGCCCTCTGAACCCCAAATGTTAAGAAGCCTTTCAGGAATAAATTTTTTTTCAGAAATATTTAAGTTTTTTAATCCTAAGATAGTAAACAAGCAAAAAGAACTTGTTTCATTTATTGGCCTTAGCCCAAAAACAAACCAATAAATACACACTTCAATTAAAAACAGGTCACCTATTCTACTTATAAATAATTAAGATATTCTTACCAAATATTTTCCTTAAAAATGTCTAATCTTAACAATTTTATAATACATATACATATGAAAAATTATTTTTTTAAAACCCCGCAGCAATGATTTTAAAATTTATTTTTAATACATTGAAATTTGATCAAGAATTCAGATTGCATTTCATTGTTCACTTCAAACTATTAAAGGAGTTGTTTAAGCAAATTTAAATATCGAATTTCATATTAATAAGGATTATCTACAATTTTGTATCCGCGTTATTTTATAGAAAAAGTTTTTATTGTGCTTTGTATTATAATTTAAATATTTTAGCAGCAGAAGACCCAGGCGCTCTTTATGTAGGTATATTAAAACTCTTCATATTTACAAAGTGAGAATACATAATAATAATAATAATTATGCGTAAATATTTCTCACGGGTATGTCTTGATTTTACGAAAACATGGCTGTAGTTTCTTTCAAATAAAGAAAAGCATTTCATAAAGCACACTAAAGGAAACATTTTATCATTAAATTTCTATGCCTTACCAAAGACAACAACCCAACCGAAAAAGCTTTTTTTCGTAGCTTGTCAAGTACCTAATTTTTTTTGTTTGTTATTTTTATAATTGCTTTTCGATTATTTTTGCATGAATCACCTGGAATTTCGTACACCCGCATTCGCAACGAGTGACACTTTGATGCGGTTTATGGGCTGGCGATGTGATAGAGAAATATTTTGTGCAGTTTTTTTTTCGGCAAAACTATACCGACGGTGAATTGATAGATTCATTGCTGAATATTTAAAAATGGAATGTCTATTGGTGTTGCGCTTCAGCTGCCAAATAAAAAAAATAAAATTAAAAGTTCATTATTTTTGTTGTAGGATTTTTTCTTTCGGCTGGTTTGTTTTTTTATGGTTCTCATTCTAACCTCACTATAATGTAATTTTAAAGTAAATTTCTCACAGTTAATAATTATATTTAACAAATTAGATTGACGAAAAGTACCGATGTATGAAATTCAATTTGAGCTGTCCACAATGGGTATTTGCTTTGATGCCCTTACATAATAAAAAAAAAAATCTTACAAAAAAGTAATTTATGTTCTGCGTATATATATTAAAGCTGCGATAAATGATTGATGATGACTACAGATTTTTTTCAATAAATTCTAAAAAAATTCAAGGTTAGCCAATTTTGCACCTCATTTATAAGGAATTTGCAAAAATTTAATACCACCTGAAAGCCCCTTGGAACTTAAAAGGTCAGCTAGATTTAGTAATTGGTCAGCCATAGATTTTTAATGAATTTTTAAAATTTCGTTCAAGGTCATAGCGATTTTGGCACCCCATGTATGGAAAATTTGCAAAAGGTTATCACACTTTAAAGGCTCTGAGATCTATATAAAAGGTCAGTTAGTTTCAGAAATTGGACAGCTATAGATCCTTTTTCTTAAAATTTTTTAAGTTTTGTCAAGGCCACATTGTTATAAGCAATAGTATTTGAAAGAAACCTTAGTAAAAAAATTGAAAAGCAAAAAACAGGTACCTACCGTTTATAACAGTTTTTGGTAATTTTTAAATCATACTCACGGTATAATTCACTGTTTTTTTTTTAAATTAAGCCGTTGTCGAGATAACTAAGTTTTTCTTTAACGGTTGTATTGCAAGTACCGTTATTTTTGGAGATATAAAAATTCGATTTCTTCTCTGGAGAGTCAAAAAATCCTTGAGTTTAAATTTTTTTAAAAAATTGCTTCTTAAAAATTGCTCAGCATTTACCAAAACAAGCTGACATTGTATATAGTTCTGAAGGCCTTTCAGGTGGTATTTATTTGTTGCAAATTTCCCATAAATGAGCTGCCAAAAATCGCTGATCTTGATTTTTTTGAAAAATTAGTTTTGAAAAGCTATGGTTGACTAATTGTAGTATCTCGTGGCATAATGGTTAGTGCGTAGGGCTGTCATGCCAAAGGTCTGGGTTCGATTCCCGGCCACTGCCACCTTAAAACAGAAATGTTTTTTTTCCGAGGTACTGCCTCTTGCGAGGGATTGACAAATCCTCCAAGAGTATACTTGTCGTGAATAAGTGCTTCTCATCTAGCCTCGGCAAAAAACTGTAGGTCCCATCCCCTCCATTCCTGCCAACAACACGCACACAGGAATGGTTGAGAGTTGTTAGTCACTATACCCTGGTTCTCCATGAGCTGTTGCGCCACTAAATGTATGTATGTATGGTTGACTAATTACTGAAACTAGCTGACCTTTAATATAGATCTCTAGATCTCTAGATCTTTCTGATAGTATATAATTTTTTCAAGTTTCCATAAATGAGGTGGCGAAAATCGTTATGGCCATGATTTTTTTTAATTCATTAAAAATGCTTAAAAAAGTGTATGGGTGACCAACTACTGAAAATAGCTGGACTTTCATGAAGAGGCTTTTCAAATGCTTTACTTTTTTTTAAATGACCCAAAAGTTTTTTGCGACCCTGAAACGAATTTTGAAAATTCATAGAAAAAAACTATTGCTGACCAATTACTGAAAATCGTTAAAAATTTTAATAAATTTGCTGAAAATTGCGTGTGATCTTGAGAAATTTAAAGTTATCTTAAGCTGACCAATTAGATATGGCATTTTCTTTTCCAAATTTAACCAATATGAGATGTCAAAGGTCCAAAGCTGTTTTCTAGTACTACTCGTATAATAATCAGAGCATAATTCATGTATCTTTACCTAGTTATTCCAGCTAAAACTTAAATTTGTGTGATTAAAAATAGTTTAGGCTAGAATATTATAGTAAAAGCTACGAAAATATCAAGATTCCTGGATTTCTGACATTCGTTTAGGCGTTCGATGTTGGTTCTATGAATAGTAGACTGCGAACGTACAGACGCACAGATTGAAGGACGATATGATGAAAAGTTGTTTTATTTTTTCTGGAAAAATCAGATATTTCTATTTCACGGTCAAACCAACCTTAAACAGTTCACCTGCATAAAGCCCGAAGTTGGATAAACAGATTCGAAACACGTCGCATTAAAATAATTTATATGTGTGATAAATAAAAGTAAAATTAATTAAATAGAACAAAATTATAAAGTTTTTCTTTTATTTTTCATGTTTTATAAAAATATAATATAAAATAATTTATTATCACGCAACATGGAAACTACACCACAACTTAATATAAAACTATTAAATTAGCATAGCACGTCAAAACGTTTTTCAATGAATGGTCTTTTCCCAAGTTTCGAAAAATCTACTTTAAGACTGGTATACCTTTTTATTCAAGTAAAATTGTTCTCACAAATCCACATTAATCTCACCTTACAACAATAAATATAACTGTTAAAGCTAATCCCGAAAATCCGCGTCCTTTTTTGTACGGTATAGTAATTTAATTTTCAAAAAACTTTCAATGCTTAACGTCATTTACTCGTAAGTTAAACTAATTGGCTTTGGAAAATTGTTATTTGCTTTTATTATTAGCTGTGAGAGCTGAGACGTTATTTTACTAGAATTTCCTTATTTTTAATGTTTAACTTGTCAAATGTTAAATATCAATTCATAAAACTTACTCAACAACAAACTTTTCATGAAAATAGGTATTCTGTGTAACAATTTACTTTTCTCAGGACAACGAACAGCACGAACATACACACTTGAATTGAACTTTTACTCAGCTGTACACAGAAGCTTACTAGCAAAGTGTAGGTAATATCGTTTGTAAAGTTTATTCTTTTATAGAAAATGAAATAAAAAAATAAATAAAATGTTATTGGTTCTTCTTCGCTATTTTGTCGAAGGATAAAAGGATAGGTTTGCTATGACAAGAACTTTATTTTTCCCACAGAACAACAAAAAAAACTCATCTGAAAAGAGGATTACTTCTTATTTTGATCAAAACATTCGTGGGAAAAGTTCAAAGTCTAAGCAAGGTACATACACGACGACATAACCATCCTGGTAGTATAAAGAACTCCCAGAACCAACCAACCAACCATCTAAACAAAAGAAGACTGGTGTGGAGTGGTGATGCCAACAAATTCCACAAATCGATTATTGTTTTTATTCTCCACCCTAACTTTATACTTTAGATTTATTCGGGGTTGGAGTCAGCATCCGGCAGGCGGGAAGTGAATAAAGTTTTTAAAAAAAATCAATTTAAACGTTATTCACAAGTTGGAAGATTTTCTCCATTAGGAAGGAGAGAGGGAGGTAAGACCATATACGAGAGTATAGCTTGGAGTATAGCATTCATCGGATTAGAAAAAAAGCGTGTATATTCTTCGGCTCCGCTTACTTCAATGCCTAATGATTTGGAAATGAGGCATAACGCGTATAATGGCGACACGACATCGCAAAAATAAAATAATATAACTCAAGGCAGAATGGCAATCGATGAACTTTTTCTTCAAGTTAAATTCTACTATTTTTCAAAGTTTGTTTTTGTTTGCAGACAAATTAGTTTTATGGAAACATTTGGTTTAGAAAGGTTAAAAAATAAGTTTCGGACTGCCACCACCACACCGGAAATGCGTCTTCAAATATTTGTTTTTATTATTTAACCAGAGTGGTGAAATGTTTACTTTTACTCTCATATATACGAACTGCCATCAGAATCTCAAAATATACCTTCTTAAATATTTGAAATAAGTATTTTGTATATTGAACATTTGCAATTGCGTGGCAGTAATGGTTATGATTTTTGAATCAAAGATACATTTGATAAATACTGAGTACTACATAGTTTTCAAATTCAAAGATAAGAAATTCAAAGGTAAGAGAACATTACTTAAAATCAATGAGAGATTTGAAAACAAGATAGTGCCCTGGAATACATAGTATTAATTTTATGAATATCAGACCTGTCACCATCTAAAACAACTTGACCCGAAAACTATAGTCAGATGGATAAGTGGAATGCTGGGCACAAGAACTGCGGAAGCATATGCAAGACATAGTGTCCAGAAAGTTATCACAGCAGGAGGCTTCCACAGGGAGGGGTTCTATAGCCCTTAATGTGGAATCATGTAGTAGATGAATTGCTGGAAAGTCTGTCTTGTTAAGGTATACGCTGCAGCTTTGAGAAAATTCGAAGAAACTCTCTGTAATATTATTTAGGGAGGATTGATAATAACAAGGAAATGGTGTATGTCAGTGGGATTGAATATAGACCCGACAAAGACAACGATAGCCCTATTTACTAAAAAGAGGCTTCTACCACACATGAACCCTATCCGGTTAGCTGGTGAAGAAATCGACATCCAGAGGGAGGTTAAATATCTAGGCATTATACTATATAGTAAACTTATCTGGAACAAACACGTCGAAACGAAACAACTGTCGGAAAAGCCACAAAAGCTCTCATGATATGCAAGAGACTTGCAGGTAAATCATAGGGTTGTAAACCAAACATCCTGAGCTGGATGTACACCATCATGATGGTAAGACCCATCATTACTTATGGGGCAGTCACATGGCACAAAAGAACTGAACTTACTACAACTAGGAAATCACTAGAAAAGGTACAAAGAGCTGTGGAATGAGTAACCTCATCAAGCTCTAGTGAGGGGGCACAATAGATCTAAAGGTCGCAGTGCACTTATGCCCTTAAACATTTCATTTATTCATGTCAAACTACTCAAATGCATTTGAAATATAAATTACCTACATAATAATCTTAATTTCTCCAAGGCATCGAAACAATTAGTTCCACTGTTTGGAAGGATATACATATTGTCGACTTAGAGTGAAAAGCAGCTAACACCACTTTTTACAAAAAAAAAAAGGTTAAAAAGAAAGTGTTCGCATTACTTGAATAAAACCAAGATTACAGTAAGTATTTTTCATCATAAAACGGTAGTCATAAACGCAAATAAACACGAACTGTCTTTAGTCAGTAAGTGAAGTGCCTTTTAAATCTTATCAATAAATCAAAATTTAAGGTAGTAAAATTAGGTTCGGTAGATTGGCTGACGGTAGATCTTGTACCCGTCACACTTAGATCAATGTTGATCCATTGACCACAACCTATGAAAGCCTATGGAGCATCGAGCCACTTTAAGGCATTGATGAAGTTCAATAAATATGATCACCAGTTGACTTGTAGACTTCGAGATATCTGCTAAATCGTTAAAGAAATAGTTACCCAAAAATTTGTTCCTTATAAAGAGTGCCGGGCTCCTCCTCTACTTCTTCATTTCTACAGTCTCTCCACAAATCTACAATAATCAGTCTCATTTTCTTTATGATATCCTTAGAGATTATGTCCTGTGATAATTCATATCAAAAGATTCAGAGATCTCTTTTTCGATATTGGATATTGTCCGTTTTTTTCTTGTTGTAGCTATTTGGCAACAATTGCAGAGATATTTTTAGCTTAATTACTCGTTTAATGTAATGTAATTTGGTGTGTTAGCTTATCATCATGAATTTTGATTTATTTATAGGATTTGACACTTAAAGATAGTTCTTGTGCTATTTGTGTTTATTTATAAATACCGGTGATTGTGGTTTTGTTGCTCAAAAATATATAAAGTTTTTCAATCGATGTTCTTGATTTTGAACGTTTCTTATCGAACATAACTTTTGAGATTAAATGAATCCACTTGACCTTCGTTATTATGTCATAACACTAGGAACAAAAATTTAAAAATTTTCCTTGACTCAAAAAAAAAAAATAAGAAATAATTAAAACTGTGTAAGTAATTTTGTAAGTGTGGTTTTTGATAAAGGAAGTTTTTCGTTATTGTTGTTTTACTTTTCAGTGATGATAGATTTACCCAACACTGACAAAAAGCGATTTTCAAAGATATCTACCACCTCAAATATATTTAAACAAAAATTTATAATTAATTTTTACCAACGGCAATGTCAAAAGTATTGCCTCTGCCCTTCCTAACGTGTTTTATTTCAATAAAATGCCAACGTACCTATAGGTAGGCATCATAAAAGGATTTTTTTTCATGTAATACTTTTTTTTTCTAGTAATAATGTGTAGCAAAACACCCGCATTTTGGTGAGTCCTTTTTAAAAGACATAAACACTTTATATGCCCAACCCATATAAGGACATAGGGTTAGAGTGATTTCCGGAGAAGCGTAAACAGCTATAAAGGTCTTACATTTTGCCAGCCATCCATAGTAAAATGGTATGCTTTAACCTAATCTTCGAGTTTCCTTCTGGTTTTGATCAGTTTACTGGAGAAGGCAAACCCTGAATCAGGCAATATGATTGCAAAAAAAAAATTTTCTTTGGATTAAATTCTACTATTCTAGGAATTTCATCACCTGCTAATTCAATATTCACATCACAATCACGAAACAGGTTTAATAGAAAAAAAAACAACATATAAATACCTTAGATTATTTTATATATAAAGGTGAGAAAAGAGGGAATTTTATTTTGCTATTGTACATACATATATACTTACATATATAGATATATAGGTACATGGTACATATATGTACTAGTATATTTATAAGGATGCAGCAAACATGGAATTGCCCTAATCCTCTGTCCTTGAAAAACTTTCTTATCCATCCATTAGTAAGCTCTTACTTCTTTTTGGTGTTGATTTTTTTTCTTGGAATTAAAGGTAAGTATTATGTAATATACATGCATATACATGCATCATATACATAACATACGCAATTAGGATTAGGATTGTAGATTTAAGGGATACTTCGCAATGATACTGGGTTAGAATTTAAAAGATTGATGAATTTATAGATTTTAAGTTGCCTAAGTTTAGAATGTAGGTAACTTTGTAGAATATATATGTAGCTAATGATACGGGTATCAATCATTTGTAGGTGATAATATGTTACTGTTAGTCTTCGAAATGGTCTAATTATAAAGTTTCATACTTTTGATGGGTTTTTTGTGTGCCTTTTTATTTTAAGCTAAGAAGTTACCCACGGAATCTCACGTATTGTTTCACAAGTAAATATGCTTAGCTTAATTTATAATAAAAATCTTTTTAAATATTTTTTCCTACACAAACCTAGAGCAAGGGCAAGTAATGTGGACCACCAATCATATTTAGGTACCTGTTCTAATAAAGAATTAATTAATTTTTATTTAGACCATTTTCTTCTTATACTTACATATGTGGGACATAAGCTTTCCACATAGATTTCCACAGTTTGCATTAATACCTAATTATTATATCACCATCAGTGATCATCTTCAAAATCACTTAAAAATTTGATGTACGGTCTTCCGCCGCTTTGAATTAACCTACTGTTAAGTTAAGAGTTGCTATAATATTAGAGTTTTGAAAAATTAATTTTACTAGCCATGTATTCAATTCAATGAAATTTTGTTCTCTCAAATTAGTGAAAAAAGTCCCTTTTCATTCAAAGAAGTCTTACGGCCAGTTTCAAGACTTATGAATATAATTTCGGATAACCTATTCGGAGCTTTTTTGGCAATTAAGTTAAACTTTCGGTTTCAAATGTCTCGGATAGTGATATCCGACTTATAAAGTCTCGGATAGCATATCCACCGATTCATGCGGCTGTTAAATATTTTATCCAGAAGATATCTAACTGCTATGAGTTTCCATCGTAGTATTTTAAATTTCGCTTTGAATTAATCCGTCGTGGTTCATACTGAATTTAAATATTAAATAGCAGTGACATTTTAAATTAAAACGATAAGGACTTTTTGTTTTGGCTGCTGTTCTCAAACTGTAAATTTATCCACCGGCTAGTTTATCCGAGACTTTGATGATAAAACAGAAATAAAATAACAGCCACTTTTATCTGCCGGATATTGTTATGTGTCAGATATCTGTCCAAAACTTTAACCGAAACATTTGAAACTGGCCCTTATAGTTATATATGCGTTTTTTTTTTTAAACAATGTTCAAAGACGATCACTATTTTTATCTGTTATAGCTGCTTGACTCCGAATCTATCGTTACAGTTGGGGACCAGAAAAAAGTAGGAAAGGTGACAAATTTTTATTACAACGTATTCGTAAAAGAAAAACTTATCTCACTTCACATTAGTGTCAGCATCTTAAAAAAACAATAATTGTGTTTGACCGAAGTAGTGAAAACTATTGGAGCTGCTCTGTGGTTTGCTATGTTATGTATACCGATTATGGAACACGTAATTCTGGATTCGCAGAACTGTACTTTTAATACTCACTCCACTGCGATTGCCATCAAATCCAGCATTGACAGTTTCACGATCGGCTTGACTCACTTTCAAATTATGATCTGACAAGTAAAAATTGTGGGTCAGGTTCCAATGTAAACAGCTTCTTCCAGAAGAGCACCTACATAATGTTTGTATACTTTGGTTTGCCCGTTTCGCGCGTTCAGAGGTTTTGAAAAATCTCTCTCTGAAGTCCTCTGGCTCCATCACTCAATTGTGTTACAGGGAGTAGAAATTATAATTTTTTTTAGTACAAAATTGAAACAGTACGCAATGTAAACGACAAATGATTTACATATTTAAAAAAAGAGAATAGACTTCATAATTTTATTTTGTTTTGATTAAAAAGAGATCAGTAAAATGTATATTAGTCTACTAACTATTTTTACTAAAAGCTTACAAAAATCGCCCTCAATATTGCAACCTTAACAATAAATAGTTTTATAAAAAATTCAAATTTAGATTTAATTACAAATTTAAAATGAATTCTTGTGTTCGGATTTTAAATGAATTTCTTAAAGAATTTTATAATTATTTTAATTTTTTTCATAAAAATCATCACAGTTTTTATACTGCATTTTTAAAATTGGTATTGCCGTTGAGTTTTTAACGATCCAGAAATTATTTACTAACGAAAAAGTTCCTTCTGTGACCGCATTACCGCCATAAAAATGACAGACATTAAGCAAAACTGGCAATTCATTTAACATGGTATAGGTATATGTTAGGGTTAATGTGCGAATTGAAGCCGTATACGGTAATTCGCACATTAACTAGTTAAAGTGAGAAAACTTGCTCATCGAAGTGAAATTTCGCACTTTAACGATTCGAACCAGTTAATTCGCTCATAAACGTATTTCGTACTTTAACGGTAACATAAATATGATCTCATTTTCTTCCTTAAACAGCTCTTACGTTTATTTTATATGCCCAATTTGTATGCACATGCACCAGAGATGTAAAATAGTAACTGTGGTCCATATTACCCGACTTTACTCTAATTAACTGCTTATTCGAAAACTTGATATGCTCAAGTTCACAGATAAATCCTAATGAAAAAAAGCACCTTCTTGAGAGGGTTGAACAAATAAAATAAATGCAATCAAAAATTGTCTATTCCTGCAACAAAACCCAGTAAATTCTATCGATGTATTTCAGAATGAATGCATTTTATCTATAGCTCCTAAGAATAAAAGTGAATAAAATTATTATTGTCACAAGAATAAATAAACAGTTTTGATCCAAAGTTTTCTGACAATGATGTATCTTTGAGCCCACGACTTTATACTTACATATAAGTACCGACATATAGTTTATGCAGTGGGTGTATGTGGGTGCGTCTATGAGTGTGTGCGAGTGTTATTTGCCTACATATATTAAGAAACTTCTTGGTTGAGCTTGAAGAATTGCTCTTTAATCGGATGTGAGAGTTTATATGAGCGGTTGGAGGTTAGATAGTGTATTTCGTTGGATCTTTACTGGTGGAACAGAGAAATGATAGTGGAAAATGGCTGGGAGGTAAGTGAAGATTTCAATGACACATCAGATGGTGAAGGATGATTTTACGTAGTTTTAGTTCGTTATGATTTATGACGAGCGATAATAAGTGAATGGAAGAGTTGTAAAGAAGATGATTCGACTTTGCAAAGTAACTATTTTTGCACATGAGATCTTCATTTATCATTGTCATTCTATTCTTTTGAAAACTTACAAGTGAATTGTATTAAAAGGTCTTTAAAAAAATAAAAGTATTTTGGTACTGCAGTTCAGACAATCGGTCGTTTACAAAAAAGTCTAAATTAATCAACATTGAAAAAAGAATCGCTATTTGCTTTAAATTCATTTTAAGACTTATTCTATAAGCCAGGCGACAGAGACAAAAAAGGTTTTTATAGGTACTGAACAAATTTAATGATTGATGGAGGTTCAAGATTGGTAGGAATGTCCTAACGTATGATTAGGGGAGACATGGGCATGTAGATTCAGAATTAATATTTTTGTTCACAAAAAAAAGTAGAGATAGGTAGATAGTTTAAATTTTTATCGTTTTTAATTAAAAAATGCTAATTATAAACTACCCACACCTTGAAATAAAAACCTGCATCAACTGGCTAAATTTTGTGCAGGTATTACTCTCTTCTTTTAAAGTGAAACACGTTCCCACTCAAACATCAAGCTATTCCCAATCAAAATTTGAATTCAAGATATAATATGTACCTATTTAAAAATAATTTAAGACTAGCTGAGCCCTGCTTCACTTAGCAGCTCTCTAGATCTGTGCAGAAAAGTGTCAATTATTTGTTCTTGAAGAAGAGACCTCAATTTATTACCTATTACATTGAGGTATAAGAAAAGTGAGTGTTGTATTATAAGTAGAAAGTAGATCACGCACGTAATACTTTAAGTACAAGAGAACTTTATAAATATCTTCAAACTTCTATTATAGGGTCGTTGAATAATGAGAAAACTCAAATAAAATAGATCAATGACCATGGGCATAGATATGATTGAAAACATTTGAAGAGTCCAGGGGATAAAGGCCTTAAGTCCACTTGAGTGGAATAATACTTCATAAATAAATGGAAGTAACAAATTTTTTTTGTCGAGCACGAAGTTATCAACTAAGTAAACTAAACATGTATTGATTTTTAAATCTAGACATTGGAACAATAATTTCGAATGTTTTATTCGAAACATTCTGAAAGAACCGAATATCATAATTAAAAACAGTTTTTGCGTTTTATTCAAACACCTTTTGATTTTCAAAACAATGTGTAAAAATAAAATAGTTTTCACAAGATTGACTTGGACCGTTTTTGCAATTAAATTCAATTTGGCAGGAACTCGACCGAAAGTATTTTTCATCATTTTTATCACTTGGTCTAGTCACAAGTTTTTCCTTTTTTCAAAATGGCTTTTCCTTAAATTTTGGAGCAAACAAATTAAAAAAAAGTTGTTTGAAAGTGTGCTATTTTGCAAGTTTTCTAAACCCTATATCTACATCAGATAGGACTCATTACAATCTATAAGATGTCATCATTAGTTTAGTTTTTTTTTTCAAAAAGTGGACTTAAACCACTTTCCCCTGGATCCGTATTAGCATTGCTAAACCTTTTTGTTGCTATCAAGTGGTTGAAAATTTCAGCAAAATCGGTTCAATAGTTGTTGATTATGTATTATGTATGAAACAGTTTTGTATTAATTTCCTCGGTTCAGTTGAAAGGCTCTTGTTTAAAAGTGCTTTGTGTTTTTTCCAGTTTCCAATAATTTTAAATCCAGTAAGGGAGGAAGTGTGAGCATCTGATGGTCGATTGCTTTTTATATAGATATAATGTAGCCACCCCTTAGTTGATAATCTTGGACTTAAATATAAAACTGTGATGGCGTTAAGGATAATAAATAAATACAAGACAAACAAATCCAACTTGATATTCCATGTTCTTCATTTGGATATTGACAAGCCAAAAAAAAAATAAATAAATTATGTTTATCATCATCAGGCTGAGTCGAACAATCAAATAAACTTGCTCAATTTTTATTTGCATACAAATTGGCGTATACACTAATCCTCGAGAATAATTCACATTTTTAAAGGCAAATTTATGGTTTTGCTTTTAAGCGGACACGATGTAAGTGTATTTCAATAACAACCCCTCCAACTGAAAGTCCTAACGATACACTTTTTTTTACTCTTGCCAGAGTTGTTAAGAATTTCGGGCTATAAATATCGTAAAATTTGCTGTTCATGGCTTTGCTCCCAATCGTAAGCACCATATACCAGCCCATTGGTTAGTGACGACGCGGTTGGGATGTTTTCTTTTTGTATTTTTAAGGACCTATCCATTTGGCTACAGAGTTTTTTTGTGTATATAGTTATTATTCGATCGTTGTACTCCATGTCCTTGAAGAATGTTCTCAAACTCAAAGTTTATAGTCACTGAAGCAATTCCATGAATCATTGTTGCGATGCCCGATGAAGCGATAAAATGATTCGATTTCAATTTGAATTTTGTTTTGGGGAGAGAAGCAGTGTTGTTGGCAAAGGTATAGCTTATAATGTCTTGAGAGATACACAGTCACATCATTGATTCCATCTTCGTGTCTGTTCTATAAAAATGGAAAACTTGGGGGCCAATTCTAAAGTTTTAAATGAACTGCAATGATAATTTTTCACGCTTTTTTGACAGTGAAATTCGATTTCTATTGAAAATTTTCTTAAAGGTTTTTTTGTGTTTGTTTTGTTTTGTCTTGCATATACAAGTACATAGTGTTTCATTTTGATTTGTGCCATTTATCATTCAGAGAGAAGAGAGTGAATATTTTAATTTTTAGCTGGAGTACAAGTCTATGAGCTGACAGAGGTACGAATAATGGCTTAAGTTTTGTGCAGCTTGCATTTGGGATATTTGGCCCATTATTCTTAATGAAATCGAAATTTGTTCCATAAGTTCAAAAATCAAACTGAGTAATTTTCATCAAATGAGGTTCTTCAACAGTAAAAAAATTGAAAAAAATGTAGGTACGTACAAGTACTTAGTTGACAAAAGACTTAATTTCAAGACTTAATTTAATTAAATCGGTGTTAAAAAAAGACTAGAAGATATCCAATTCACTTAAGTAATTTTGTTTAAATTGGAAGATATTATTGGTTATGGTTAAAGTTGACTTGTCTTGCCAGAGGTTGTCAAAATTGGAATTATCAGAACTAAAAAAATGGCTGTGAACTTGGAGCCAAACACACGTAAGCACAACAACAAATTGAAATTGTCAGAAATAAAAATGGCTGTGAACGTGATAAAAAAATACACGCAAATACAACAGCAAATATTGATTGAAGATATGTATATGTAAACTGTGCTCAGAAGATAGAAATAAAAACAATCTTTTTATTTAATACTTTTGAATGTAAAAAGGTACCTAACTGAAATGGACATAAACACTGTGGTTTAATTTTGTGATTCACATACTCCCCGTGATTATTGCTTTCCAACCATATAAAATTTATTTAAATCAGTTAAATGTGTTTTGAGAAAACGGTACCACAAAATTTATTTAAGGCTGTTTTTTATAAAAGAAATTGAACTGCCTAAAGTTAAGTGATTAGAGTTTTAGTTTTGATTTTCTATAGATGGGAGGATTATTTTTTCGTACCTTACTCTGGAAATAACGGTAGGTTGGTACATGCGCAGGACTTTAGTGCGCCCCTTATTGACTGTATCTATAATATATATCCCATTGGCCTTATCTACATATATCACCTTTGCTGTATTATATGGTGATAAAAGAGTTTAATTAAATTTAAATGAGTTCGATAGAAAACAATAAATTTTCATCACCCATTAAACTTCATGATGTGAATATAAAATGACATTAAAATGATATTTTTTAGTGTTAATTACAGGAATTTCCTCACCCACCACTTTCATTTTGTTCTTCACCTTATAAAGGTACCTATATGACTCTGCAGAATGGTTATTTTATTACTTTTTTGAATTACCCTCAATAAAATATTAGCCTTTTTCATCTCGTTCATCTCCACACTCACATTGTCATCATTTTTTATCTGTTTTTAAAAACGATTTTTAAATTTTTAAAAATGTAATTTACAAACGACTTCAGTTTTTGTGTTTCCCTACCAAATTTTATGAAGTTGTTATAATTATATTCATACCTATAAGCTATAACTTAAAATTAGTCAACTACGAACTTGTTCAACTTACGTGTAATTAAGCTGCACAGTAAAACAGGATAAATTATATAATAAATTTTGTTTAAGTCATTCGTTGCTGTGATTTTCTTTTTACACAAGGAAACCACGTCTAATAGGCTTTTGAATATACTTTTTAAAAAGGAATACTAACGAGCAAGGGTTTTTATTATTGAATATGTATGTTTGGCCTATAAGCGTGTTAAAAACCGAAAATTTTACTCCACCCATGCGTTTCTGAAGGAATGGTCACACTGAACAGTTTTCAATATTTTTTGTATAACTCGGAAACTAAGTCGAATTTGACAATTTTTCTCTTAAAACTTTTTGTTCATAGCTAAATTTTAAATCGAAATGGATAAATTAAAAGCTTTATACAAAATTTAAGCAAGAAAAGTTATCATCAGGGGCCTATAACACAATACATAGAGTGCTTGTTGAACAAGTGAAATTCAAGAACTTTTTTAAATTTGTGTAACACGGAACAACAGTTCTTAGAGACCTTAAACAATTGTTTTGGCTTCTTTCAACAAGTGGGAAATTTCATAAATCTACCGTTTTTGTAACTCAAAACAACAAGAGTTCAAAGAGTAGAGAATAAACTTGTTAAATAGTTTATAAATTTTAACTGACGGTTGCGGACTTGTTCAAAGACAACAAGTTAGAAATATACACTTGCAGTAGTGTTTCTCAAGTAATGGAATCGGGAAGATTGCTTAGAATTTATTAAGTGGTATAGAATTTGGATTATAAAGTGTTTCAGTTTTTATTCCGAATTTAACAGTGATGATGAGAATCAAAAATAGACTAATATATTTAAAGAAAACATTTACTTTAAAATAGAGCCACTGTGTTGTCCGTGTGCAGTGTACAAAATGTTGATAATCTTACTGAAAGTCCTTCCTACAGATAGGGTTCATCCACTAATGCCAGAAAACCGCTGATTTCAGAGAAAATGTTTTTTTTCGGAGACTTAACATGGTGCAAGAAATACTTGTTGAAATGGTTCAACAAGTCGAGGGAATTTTTTTCTGTTGAAAATTGTTACGGTTTTTATTGAGCTACAGAACTGATTTTCACTTGTTTACCAAACATAGTTGAACAAGTAATTGTTGACTAGTTGACTTGTTGTTCTGTGTTATAGGCCCCAGATGTAAGCAGGAAAAGTTCCATGCGACATTATTTTTCGGAAATAGGAAATGTTGAAACTCCATCCCAAGAACATGTTAATATACTTTGTGTTTTTTTAAATCATTTTTCTTATATTTTGTTTAAATAATAAAACTAATTAAAGTTTTGAGATAATTCACAAAAGCATTTCAAAATTTAAGTGCAAGAGATTGCTATTCGCTTCCTCAAAATAACTCTTATGATGGCTAAGCATTCTGTCTTGCATTGGAACCAAGCAGTTTTTGAAGTGAAATTTTGTCAAATGTCTCTGTCTTGCATAGAGTTTTTTATGTATAATAATTGGTATAAATAGTCTTTCATATTTTTGTGTTCATAAAAAAACAGAAAAGAACAAGCCCCTCAAAAGAAAAATAAAAGAACAACATTTCCTCATTTTTAATTTAAAAATGTAATTCTTTGACTTATCGGTCTTTTGAACTGAGAGTGCGATACGTAGGTATGTATTCCCAATTTTAAATCTATTGAAAAAGACTGATTTATGTTTCATTGTTTCTTAGTTGTTGAATGATTTTTGGCTTTCTTAGTCATAAGCTACTATTTACTTGTTTATTTATGTATTTTTATTTTTGATTATTTATTTATTTTCAAATTAATTTTGTATTTATGAATTTATTAGTTTCTCATAAATATTAATTTATTAATTTTCGTTGTTAAGGTATTTACATATAAAGGTTTCCGCGGAAAAACTGCTCTTGAATTGATTCCGATAAAAATGAAGTTATAAATTTATTACTTAAATAATGCTTTATTCAAAGAAAAATAAATGAAATCAACAATTTTGTTGTCTAACACCAAGCATCACTCAAATATGCAAACATACATAAATTTATTTTAACATGTTCAATTTGCTTGCATGATATTGACGTTAGTCAAAAGGTCCTTCGACGTTAGAAAAAATTAATAAAATAAGAATAAAAACCAAAATTTCGAATGTTTTATTTGAAATTTTTGATAGTTGGAAATTATTTAGATTTTCCAAACATACTTTGAAAATAATATCCAAAAGGGTGGCATTGGACAGTTTTTGCAATTCAATTTGTTTTGACAGGATCTCGACCGGAAATATTTAGAATTTCGGATATTTTTTTTTGTTATTTACCTGTTATATTGCAAGATCTAGGAACAAGTTTTTCTGTTTTTAATATAGCTTTGTTTAATTTTTGGAGCAAGAAAAGTTACTTTTGGAAAAAAGTTTTTTAAGAAAGTGTGCTATTTTGCGAGTTTTAAAAATTCAATGTTAAGAGAGCTACACTACATCAGATAGTAATCATAAAAATCTATGAAATGACATTATTAGTTTAGTTTTTTTTTTTCAAAAAGTGGACTTAAGCCATTTTTCAACTGGACCATCCATATGTATTTATTTATTTTAATATTTGTATAATTTGTTTATTAATCATTTATTTTTATATATGTAAGTTGAGATGTATTTATTATTATTATCATCTTTTGTTATCAAGAATGAATAATGTTAAATTTTATAGGACGAGCATTATGTCTAAAATGTAAGTTCATAAGGCAAAGCTCTAAATCACTCTTAATTCACTTGCAGGTAACCAAATGTCCTTCGTTTGGTTTTCGTCAAAAATAAGCCAATTACCAGTGATGCTTTACAATGTTTCTTTCTGTCTTTTCATATTGTAATGAAATTCATAGCCCACCAAGTGATATATTTGTTTTAAATATGGTCATTATTAATGTCAAAAATTGTGGTGCATTTACTGGCGTTTGGAAAATTTCTACTTTAAAGTGTTCAAAAATGCGGTTGAAATTCTGATTGAAATAATATTTTAGAAATAGTTACCAAGCTACTGAAATTCGTACTGGGTCTATTTAAAACCGTAACGGGACCTTGTGAGATAAAACACATTACAACAGTTTAAGGAGACGTTTTGAAGTAAGTAAGTAAGCAATTACACACACTTATTATAGAATTAAAAAGTGATAGCATAGAGGCAATTGCATTATATTAACACTGCAATATCTCTTTTCGAAGTGAAATGGAAATGCAATGTAACGCTGTACGCTCATAATGAACGTTGCTCCTTTCGTGAGTAACATACCTTTCATTTGACACTAATTTAATATATGGCCGCTAAAGCTCAAAAATTGCCACTCTCCTTTGTCAATGTTTTTAAATATGTATATTTATTTTGAAAAAGCCATTTTAGCCACCCATTCTCTGTGACCCTTACTGTTAAGAGGTAGCTCAACATAATACTTGCTAGTCGGGCTGCCGTTTTTGTAAATTTAGAGATGAGTACATCAAAAGATTGGAGAAGAGTATTTTCTGTTTGAAGGGAGTTCACAAAAAAAAACGTGTCCTAATGTTAAGGATATAAATTTATGATTTGTTTTTAAATTTGTACTTCATTTCAAATACTCATAGATATGCATGTACATTAGGGTGCTCTTTATAAAGTTCATTATGTTTAATTTAATTTGCATTAACAACTGAAACATTCTGATGAGGAAGAAAAATTAAGTACATTACAGTCTTTTTAAATAAATTAATTTAATTACTTTATTTTGAAAAAATAGCTTGAATTCTAAATTTCTAAATAATTTAGCAGTTTTGTAGGGGTAAGGTGACATTTTTAATTCCTTAGTTAACTTTTCGAAAAGCTTTTCTCCACTTTATGAAGTTTACAAATTAACGAACTTACGAGTGTGAAAATTAATACAAGCATCTCTCTAAGAACAATGAGTTGGGATTCTAGGAACCTCGAAACGTAAAGATGTGTCAAAATTTTCTATTCCACAAACCGAACCAATTTTCATAACCTCCAATAGGAACTTGAAAAAGAAGGTACTTGCTAGATATATTTAAGTCTTCAAAAATAGAAAATAACAAGTTGCGGTACTTTCTTCATTTTCTTTCAGAGCATAGATAAAATCGGACAATATATTAAAGTAAGGAAATTTTCACATTTAAATCCTTCATTCCCAAAACCAGATATTTATGTTACGAACAAAGGTGCACTAAAATTATGTTCACTAAGCTCCTTTACGCCAAAAATGTTTGTATTTGCCTCAACGGAATTGTGGGGATAAAAATTGTTTTGCAAAAAAAAGAATGTTTTGAATTTGAAATGTTTGATGTAAGTGATTTTAAATCCTTTTTCCACTCATATCCTTAAGTTTTGGATTTCATTTACCTCCTTTGCCCCATTTTTCAAAGAGCTAAATTAGAAACTAGAGATCATAGGAAGACGCTTACCACACAGAAGTTTAAATTTTCATGAAGCCTTTTCAATTGTGAAAAAAACGAAAAATTTCAAATTATGTCTTCATTTGAACGCTTCTAATTTTGTCTGCTTTTTTTCAAGAAAATATTCATATTTTAAGTGATGCCCTTGACGCTTTGCAAATATTTCTACATTTTTAATAGGTATACTTACTTGTGTACTTATTTTCTTTTAAAATAGGACTAATTTCAGCTGAAAAATAAAAAAATAAATAAGTTAAGACCATAACACAATTTGGGATTTACGTATGATTATAATTCGTATTTTTCTCTTTTGTTTTTAGTATTTATATTTTTTAAATGCATTCTCATGGAAAACATTTTTAATTTTGTACACAAAAAATATTGTATTTACAATTATTATAAATAATTAATTAGGAATAATATTTGTAAAGAAAATTTAAGAAGAAAAAAAAAAACATTTATTTATATGTTAACGTTCTTTATTTGTTTAAGATTTTAATAATAAATCTCGATTCTGTAACAATTCATATTATTTCAAGTTAAACTACATTTTTTTAACAAGTTTGAGATTACATTTTATCTATAGGTAGGTACGTTAAATATATTATTTTTTGGCACAGGTTTTTTATGCATTATTTTTTTAATTTAAATAGAGTAGCGGAGCGGATTTGGGAAGTTGCTGATGCTGTTTTAAAGATTATTTCAAGGAGGTATTTAAAGTTTTGAACAATCCAATATACTATATACGTTTTTCTGTAAAACTTAAATAACTATCGCTAGTGGTTTTTTGTTTTAATAATTTTGAATAAATAAGTAGTTATATTTTGTCTTCGATCATAAACTAACAAATTTTAAAATAAATAAATTACAATGAAAACTAAAACCCGTAACTAAAAATATGCCATAAGTATACTTGAGAATACATAAACTTATTTTTATTAATAAAGTATTTTGAATAATTCTGTGTCATTGTTTTAAGTTATTCCCTTAGGCAAATTAAATTAAAATTAAATTTAAAAAATAACAGTATAAAACAATTCATGGATGGAAGACGAGAAAAAATATAATTTTTAACTTATTTACTGAAAAAAGATTTATACAGAAATCCTGCATTATTGTTAAATGTTATTCAAAGCTTATCGCATAGGTATATTTTTTTCTTTAATTAAAAAAAAAAAAAGTAGAACAAAATAATGAAACCCCATTTGCCCCAAAGGTTAATGGTTTTGGGAATAAAAGTTCTGATAGAGTCAATATTTAATTTTGTATTCAATTACCAGATGCTGCGCTGCACATACGTATCTCTCTTGCTGTAGTCGTTGTCGTAGAATATTTTATAAGAGGTAAATTTGCATACACTTATCCTGTGCCGCACGGCGGGCGAAGGGCGTTCGAAGTTAACAAACAGATGGATATAAGAAAGAATATGGAATGCGAGTTTTTTCAGGACGTTTTTAGATTCCATAAATGGGGCAGTAGGTGAAGATCCGTTATGTAAATAGGTCTATATGTGTGTGTTTAAGCTTTTTTCTGGAACTGGATTTATTTCTTATACATATGGGAACATATATCTGGTTTGTATTGTTTTAATACGATTGTAGGTATGATGATTTTTGACTGAAAATGCAAAAGAAAATCAAAATTTATATTATTATTTTTTTTTTTTTAATAAACAATAAAGTTGTTAATCTAAATGTTTTTTCCTGCATATTTAGTGAAAAGTCTAGAGAATAGGTTTGAATATTTTTTAAAGTTGTAAAATTTAAACTTAAATATAAAATCTTTGCGAACATTTTATATTACGTTAAGTCGACGAGATGAATAGATAATTAAGCAAGCAACAATTGCAAAATTTTATACAAAAGTGCAAAATTAAGATGCCCTGAAAATAAACTGAAACTGTCACAATTAATTACTGTAAAATTAACAGAAAATTATCCACGTAATTGCCTTTTTTCAGTGAATGAAGCAATATTACTTCACATTAATTTTTAAACTCTGTCAATAAGATCGTATTAAGTATAACTTCAAATTAATTAAGCATTTCAAAACTTTGTCAATAAGATCCTGATCAAGGATTTCGTTCAGGGGAAGTCAATTTTCGTGAGTTAACATGTTCTTGATTGGGTTTAAAGAGAATTGGAGTACTTCCACTTCAAACCGTTCTACACAGCTGATCACACAAAGCAAAGTGAGTGGATGGGTTTGAAATTTGAAGAAAGCAATTACGTCTTTCATAATTGCCACAGTGGTTAAATAGTGGGTTCTTTGGAAGTTCGCGAAATGAAGTTATGCAGTTTGTGGCTGTAACATGATGTATTACAGCGATTTTGAAATCCCTCTGGATCTTCTACACATAATTCATTTTTCTAAAATAACATATTCGGGTTGACGACAAAAATATGGAGAAAAATGAGAATGAGAAGCTAGAGAACGTGTTCACAAACGTAAAATTCGTTGGCAGGAAAATTGAGTGAGCATGGCCATGGTTTATTTTTGACAATAGCAATATTCGTGTCAAAAAATGACGATAATTTGTTAAGTAAATTTGCATTGACTTAACGTTTTCAAAAATGGCCAGAAACATTTATCCTTAGGTGGGGAAGATTCATCCAACTTCTCTTTGGCAGTGACTGTTGTAGTCGTTACCTTATTTCTTTACAATCTTCTTCATCGGATTCGTACTCTTGGCCAGTTTAGTACTACAGAACAGGGAAGTGATAAAATCCTCACGAATACTACCATCAGAAACGTATCTTAAGGCTAAAACAGAAGTGCAGCACGTCTGCACGCATCGCTCCATACAGCAGCGAACTCAAAACACATTTGCATACTCTTATGGTGTTCTTAAATTTGAGAGCGTGTAGCTCTGAAGAAGCCCTCGAGAGTAAATCTCGCAGGTGGACAAGGTTATGAAATTAGCTCACCATAGGGAAAGAGAAATATCCGAGCGTCACTCTATAGATAGTTTTCTAGTGAAAGTTATCTCTTAAATGGAAACACACTTTCAAACTTTTACCTTAAATATGGCTAAATCACACTTTTAGTTTGAAATGCGTTGATTTCTCAATATTTGTATTGTTTGAGGCAAATTAAATATATGTTTTTAAAAGTTTTTATTGCTTTATTTGAAGTCAAAATCAATTTTAAGGGTTAAAATTTTGATAAGTGAACCTTCCAACAAATTTATGGAGGAGGGTTGGGACTAAAACTTTTTAAAATATTGTTTTTCGAAATTGTGAAATTTATAATTCATATCTGCATATTTAAAAGTGAAAATCAAATCGCTTTGGGAGAATACATTTCATAAACGTATAGCGAAATTTTTTTTGATTTCATTTTACATATATTATTAAATTCGTATTTTATGTTTTATTCGATCTTGCACAGGTGGTGGTGGGTAATTGCACCCATTTCTCCCTCTCCTTGCATCCACACCTGATCCTGTTAAGCTCAAAAAAGCTGAATCTTATTTTCTGTCACAATTACAAGAATTTGATTCTTATGTCGAAATTTAAGAGTTCTCAAATCTCAACTAACGAATAATGCAAAATATCCAAACTGACGCAATAACCACCATTTTAGCTTAAATCTACCAATAAATTACAGCCATTTAAAATCCCCAAATTGATATCAGATTAAAACTCCCTTTCTACACTTAAACTTAAAATTGCTTAATTTCAGTGTCTATATACATTTATTTTGTGTCGTCCCTGAAAGAAACCATAACCTTCAAAACAAACGCCCATTATTGCAAAATTAAATAAAGTTACCATGCACGCTTTAGATGCCAGACAAGTTTTCAAATTAAAGTTTTTGGCAACCGACCCTTTTGCCTGCAACCAAAAAATAACGAAAAAAAATCAACATCCCCACATTGGAGTAGGGCAGAAAAATTGCTTGATAGAATAATTCATTTTCGTTTTGTGCAGCAGAACATGTTTTTTGTTGGTTTATCACTTTCATTTGATCAAAAAAAAAAAAAATAAAAGGAAGGGAAATGAGTGAAATCTCCCACCAACGACCAACCCACGGGTCACCACAACTCCCATGCAAAAGTTCTGATGCTGTGTTTTCTCCTATTCGTGCGTCGTCGTCGTGGGGCAATATTAGCATCACCGGATGTGGCTTCGCCCGTTCTTTTCACTTTAGCTATGAGTAGATATTTTTTAAACTCACACCAGCTACGCCGCACCGCGCTCTGGATCAGGAAAGGTGGCTATTAATTAAATCGCTTCATTAAATTCCAGTAGCAAATAGTTCCCAACAAGGTCCTCCGCACACCACCAACCGGATCTAACCAAAAAAGGAAATAATTTTTTTCCGGAAGTGGCATCTAGAAAATATTAATACCCCCATTGTTCTTTCATATATACAAAGTCCATGGGGTGAATAATTCGAGTTGGAGATTTGAATGTAGATGCTCTGTTCACTCCGGAGGATGGTTGAATTGAAATGAAATTGGTTTTTTGAATTTGTATGGATTTAACACACAAGTTGCTGTCGTTGTCGTTTTCGCCGTAGTGCTCTCCAAGGAAGTAGGTAATAAAATCAATAATTCACGATTGGTAAACGAGGAAAGCAGCAAATCGATTAAACGCTCTCAAAATACCGAAAATCAAACATTTTTCTGCTTCAGAGGAATATTTAGTAAAAATGTTTTCGATAAATATTTAAGCATCAATTTAAGATATTTTCATTAGGTGTAGTTAGATAGTCGTATTTGCAATGCGTTAGTGAATAAGATGGTTTTGCGAAAATAAATATCTCTTCTACATAAACATAGATTAAACATATTTTTATTTAAAAATACGGTGTAATTCACATTTACCTATCTTGAAATTGGTACAAGTGCATACATTTGACAAATGCAGTTGTACATTTGATTGAATTTTGAATTTTAAAACGGTTTTAGTTTTAGGTACTTAGGAAGCTTTCACACTATTTTAATTTACTAAAGAAATTTATTTTATTTATTTATTTTTGTATAGAAATAGCTTATATATTAACCCATTTAAGAACAAAAGATGAATTTATTCTTGTCTGTTGATAAATAATAAATAGTTTTGATTTTACATATGACTTTATTGGGTCAAAACCATAACCATACATTTTCAACAATTATGGGTATACCAAGTTAGTTTGTATTTATACCATTTGGTGCGCTTTATGGATTTAAATAGAATCTATGGCAAACCTAGCAATGGATCTTCTTAATTTTCCAATGTCAACTTATAACCCCTTTTAGAAATCCGACCCCTGGATGACAATTTTTCTTAATTTCACCATTTCCCAGCTGGATATGTTTCCACGCACAATTTATTTAGGACACTTTTCATTTTCTCTTTTAAACCCCTGCTGATTTGATTTTCCTTCACAAATTACGTTGGCATTAAATTTATCTTTTTCTAGCATTTTCATTGCGTGACTCTTTTAAGTTATGCCAGTGGATAAACAAATGTATATGAATACTACCGCTTGATAAAAGAGAACATCCTTTTTTGATGTTGTACTTTGGCATCTCCACCCAATAAATCATAGTCTTTAGGGTTGATTGACTCTTGTGGTATGTGGATAGGAACTTGTTTCTCGTTAAAATTTTATATTGGAAGGATACATTTTCAAAGATTATTCATTATTAAATTCGTTAAGCCTAGCCTACGTGTCCCAAAGTTCAGTTAAAAATATAAGTCTGCCTTTATATTTGGGAATAATGACCTACCTACTTTAAAATATTTTTTTTTGAGATTAAAAAGGTGATGAGCGGTGAGATGAGCTGATGGCAGAAGACTTTGTTTATAATGTCAATAATGATTGCAAGGAAAACTGTTGATATATATCTTATGACTAAGAAAATTTAGTATCGGGTTTCAACCATGTGTCAGGTCGTTTTATAATTTGTTTTCTACAGTCTTTTTTGGATTTAGAATTGTCGAGAGGTGCTTTTTAGAGATAATTTTTTTTTGATTTTTATAGTTTTAAGATACTAGAAGATTCAGAATAAAAATTTTCTTTAAGGTATAGTTGGTACAGTTTCAAGTGAAAAAATAAAATCAAAATTTTCAAAACAATTTTCCACCTATGCATATTCTGTGCATAATTGTATAATTTTCAAGACAAAAAATATTTGCTTTTGCCGAAGTCACTCATTGAGCCAATAATTTACCCACAGAATAGGTGGAAAACTATTTTCAAAGTTGTTATTTTTTTACGTGACCTTTGCTTCTATAATTTGAATTCAATATAGCCTAAGCAAGCTGTAGATCGCAATAAAAGATGCGTACTTTTGCAACGGTTCGAACGTTTTTTACGTTCTTCATCTGGTAAAAGGTAGGTATTTCACTATTTTTAAGTGCTGCATGTATCACAAGACCACATTAATTTTGTTTGTCAAAAATCTATCATAAACAAAATTCCAAAGAGAATACTTAAGACGAATGTAAAAAAGAAATTGTCGCACACACCTTGTTGCCAGCTTGGCAACAGTTCTTAGAAGAAAAGTAAAGACATTAACTATTAGTATACTAAAAATCAACCCGTCAGATTGGTCTCCCTAACAGCCTCACTATTAGTTTTTCAAAAGTTATTAAGATCGTGTCGTTTTTCTTTAATATTTGCTCAGATGATCTCTCTTCTAGGATAGTAACTTAAAAAAACATCGACTAAATATATATTGTTTTGTTTTTCTGTAGACATTGATGATTATGAGCTTCACGTGATATAGTTTTAGTTCTCTAACTACTTTTGTGGATATTAGATATGAACGAAGTCTTGATTAAACTAAACCATAGCGCAGATGACTTGGCGCTGCTAACGACCGGAAAATTTGTTTCAACGACCAGAAAATTGGTTAACTACGCTCTGTTGAAAGTCTGTAGCTGGACGAGAAAATGTGGCCTTGCGGTCAACCCGCAAAAAAAGGATCTAGTATTTTTAACAACCAAAGGGAAATCGTCGCCCGAGAATTGTTTTGTCGTAAGCGGAAAAATGCAAGTCGTAGAGCAACATTTAAATCAGAAACTTATTCTCCAGGTATAAAATCGATGATTACTGAAATAAGCGCAAGACTCTCGAGTCTTTTTTTATTTTCTACCATGTTACGCTCGGCGCTTGAGGTCGAAAACTTGGATTATTTACTAGGCAAAAAACCAGAACTACCGGATCTTTATGTTTAGAAAAAACAAGGTACAGGATACTCATAACATGATCACAACATCCAACAGTGCGAATGCCAATCAGGCAATTGCAATAATATGCTTCAATTGCTCTGTAACTATTGCAACACTTTAATTATTACTCTCTAAAACATAAGTAAAATATATTTTTTCACTGATGTGTCCGAATTGTTAATTTGTTTTCAAATAATCCTGAAGGAGCATAACTGATGCGTGTAAGGGTTTCACTGACTTCTATTATGAATCTTCCATTTAGTTTAAAATATTTTCTTAAAAATAAGAGCGCGTCTCTTTTATCTGATAATAACCTAGTGATATTTTGTGAAATTGTTCGATACTTAGCATAGGGGAGTTGTTTAAGCTTGGAATTTTTCCATGGATGCTACAAAACGCAGTTCTTATTCTGTTTAAGTTGTTTTCATTAATAAATTCTTCTAAATGGTTAGGAGTCTCAAGTAGTTTTCTTTTATTTAAAACTATGGCATCAAAAAAGTTCAAGAAATCTAACATATTGTTTCGTAAATTTTGTACTCACAAAACGTTCTGTTTGCGGATAAAAGCCTGTATTACTATGCTACAAAACGCAGTTCTTATTCTGTTTAAGTTGTTTTCATTAATAAATTCTTCTAAATGGTTAGGAGTCTCAAGTAGTTTTCTTTTATTTAAAACTATGGCATCAAAAAAGTTCAAGAAATCTAACATATTGTTTCGTAAATTTTGTACTCACAAAACGTTCTGTTTGCGGATAAAAGCCTGTATTACGATGGATCTGACACTTATGTTTATTATTTTTCGAAAAAAGCCAATGATCAACAGCAATCCCAGACATAACCCATTGAAAAGTTTCATATAACGAGCTAAATATAAAAAAAATAAAAAAAACACTTTATTTTCTAGAACACAACATGAATAATGCCACACTTTCTGAAACAATAAAACAAAAAAAAACTTTACAACTTTACCTAATGCGCCACAATACGCGTTATCATGTCTATAATCGATTCCAATTTATCTTCCCTGTTTCTTTGCATACATGTAGGAGTTGTAGTATATGTTATTCATATATAAAATAATATACCGATAGATATACCAAGTCCCTACAAACAAATATGTCTATATACCATAAAAAGAGCAACATTTTATACCCCTTTGACTAAGGCGAAAAGGAGTTTGCGAATGTTAATGGCGTACAAGGATGCTAGTGCTAGGCGCATTGTAGAACATGTGCCATAGAAAACCACTTTTCCATGCAGGGACACCATCAGCATCGCCACCAAGCCCAAGCGAAATCGACGTTAAATCCAATGCATCTTTGAAGTTCTTGGAATCGTGCCAGGGAGATTTAAATGCACTTTGGTTCTAATAAAATGAAATTCTTTTGGGTTTGCGCTAGTTTTTCGGTTTTCTCTTTCAATCCACAAATATTGATGGCAATCTAAACTTGATTGTGGGGATTTTTGTGTTATTTATTTTTTTTAAACGGAACAACCATTACATTGTCGTTTGAATGAAACGCCGCAACACATTTCATACCACTACTGGGCTGGGTTGCAAGGATAATGTTTCGTACAGCAACAAACAAATTGAAAGCTTAAATAAGGATGAAAGGGAGTGAAGTGCCAAGTATCTTGGTAAGAAATCTGATAAACACTATGTCAAGGATATTACTCGTATATACCTATTTTATATTTTATAAAATGTAAAGGTACTCACAATATAAAGTATTATTGATTATTGCTTGAAGACAAGTAAAGATACCTACTTGAATCAGACTTACTTGAACGAAAGTTTTTTGACACGATTAATACTATTTATGCAGTTTTATACTAAAAACTAGAAAATCAATCAGTGACTATTCCAAAACCACGTCTGTGAAGTTATCAGCGCAACTTCTACCTTTCACCAATTCCTGGACAGGAATTCGGAGTTTTTTGTATTGCTATTCTCGATTTTACAGTTCACCAAATTAGTTGGCAATCGAGTGACCTTGCTTACTTCACAATGAAGTTAGCAGGTCAGGTCACATAAGGCTCCAGATTTTCAATGAATGAATTTTTTCAAAGTAAGAACTTCAAAATTTGGACCAGCTTTTTTCTTGAAATGCTTATAAAAAGAACATAACTATGTAAGTGGTAGTGTTTAACGAAATATAAAATTTCATTAAATATGACAAAAGCGTTTGATATGATTGATTCTGATTTACTATTAGGTAAGTTGTATAATGCAGGATTTAGTGGAGTAATTTTTCAATGGTTGATTGTTAATATTGTAAGCGGAACACATAGTGAAACTCAATTTTTAAAAACGAGTACAACAGGTATCTGTTTTTCGGCCCTTTGTTTTTCCTTGTTTGAATGGCCTTTCGACGGCATTTGCAGATGATATATCATTTACCTACCCAATCAAATTCGGATCTTTATTGTGTTTCGCTAATTTAAGAGGTTCTTAAAGTTCTAAGGACTTAGTTTTCTAACCATAACCTAATAATTAGTGAAAAAACTAAGTTCATGGTTTTCAAAATAAGTTGTAGGCAATTCTTCTTTCCAATTCACAATTGTGGTAAACCTTATTTCCAACATAAAAATTCTTGTTCCGAATAATGAATAATTTAAAATATTTGAGTATTATAATTGAACCTTTATTGGATAGACCATAGTTACAACATTAAAAATAATTTGATGCTCATAACGGGAAAAATGTTTCTTTAAAAACCGTTCTGCCCTTAAAAGTTTCTTACTTCAATATATTGCGTACTCTTAATTATATAGTTACATAATTTAAGGATGAACTCCATGCACCTTGTTAATGAACTCACAGCCCACAAAACTCATTTCCTTAACTTTTATACTGCCGCCGCACCAAAGTCATTTACTAAATTTTCTCTGTCAATCGGAACAACTCAAAACTTAAACTCTTTCTTAAGAAAAGTAAGGCTTATCAAAATAAATTTAAATTATATTGAAAACTATTGTTGAAATTTGTATTGTTTATTATTATATTGCTGATTGTCACTGCCAAACAGTTTCTAATTATTGTAAATTCAATTCACAAATGTAGGTATCATTACAAGTTAAATAATGAAAACTATTATATATTCCTTTAAAACTACGTCTTGCGATTGAACTAGTTTTATGTTGAAAATGAAAAAAAAGAATGAAATTTTTTTTTTTAATTTTTAACTACGCACAACTTAACAGTACATCTTAAACAATTTGACATGTTGTGTTAATACATGGAATTTCTTAGGATGGTTTCTAAAAATGTCGCTCTGATTTGTTTGGATTCAAGTTTTAAGTGTAAAAGCAAAAGAACATCATTTGCAGCACTCAAATTTGGCAGTCGTATGAAATTGCGTCCGATTTTATTCTGACGTAGCTTAGTAACTATATTAATACTTTGTGGGATAGGTTAGGTTAGAGGTACTGTAACCTTATTCTGCTGATGTCGAAATTGTGAAAGTGCTAAGTTTTCTACATGTAAATTAATTGTCAGCTTACGCCGGATTAATCTTCTTTCGCGATGTAGCAATATTATTCAAAGACGTATCTCGTGGCATAATGCTTATTGCGGTTGGCTGTCATGCTGAAAAACAGAAATGTTTTTCTAAGGTATTGCCTTATGCGAGGAACTAAAAAATTCTCCAAGACTATACTTGTCATAAAAAACTGTGTCTCATTTCGCCATTCGGATCCGGCAAAAAAAATTGCAGGCCCTCCATTCCTGCCTACAACACGCATAAAGGAATGGCTGAGAGTTGTAAATCACTAGCCTGTTTTTCCACGGGCTGTTACGCCACCAATTTTTATTTTACAATAAATATTGTTTCAAAAACATTTAAATTTTATAAAAACTCTAGTAAACTAAAAGAAAATGTGTATATGTGTAAAGGCGTGAAGGTATTTTGACATAGCTCGGGGAAAAAAATGTTAAAAACCAAGAAATAATGACACAATAATATTATTATCTCTATTCTTGAGTTGTATGTTAAGTTCAAGTTAATTGAGTGAATAGTTTTTAAGAAATTTAATTAATTTCTTTCTTCTATTTTATTATTTCAAAATTTTGCACAAATAAGGTACAGTTTTTCTAAAATTAAATGTTTTAATGAATTATTTATCGAATACATGAAATATTATGCCAATTAGTACCTTAGTTTAATGTCAGAATTAAACAAAATTATAGCTTTAAAAGATATAGAACATTATAAAGTGTGATCTTTTAGTGATTTTTAATAAATTTTTGTGAAACCTGCCATGTCTATAAGACCACCGTGTAGTAAGTTGCTGCCTTGAGCCCATAATCACTCTGAGAAAATACCAAACTAACAATCTTTTTAAATTTTGTTCTATTGACTTTTGACGAATACTTGCAATTTTTCAATCTATGATTGAGCCACTGATTTTCATTAATCACGATACGCTCCACAAAAATCAAAGTATATTATTCCAGTCATTTACCAAACAATACCCCACACTGTCCTAAATATTCTGGATCCATTCAAAGAGTAAAACCATATAACCAACCGACACTATTAATTAAATCATTTACCCAAGCCTAGGTCTGAAGTTGTAGTGAGTGAATTAAACAGACCACAAGGAAATCAAACGTAAAATATTTGAAGTCTGCTTTCTTAGCTTTGAATTTGTTTTTCTTATCATCCTTATAGGCTATAGGCTATAGACATATACTATGGGGATGGTTAAATATAGATTGTATTGAATCCACAATATATACATGCACCTCATTTCCTGCATCTATAAGATATTTTGTTTCGCTATTCTTCTGCTTTATCTTTCTTTTTTCCTATTATTTGATACCCTCTCCTCTAAACCAAATTCATATTGGAGATGGAGTGTTCGGATGGATGAAACTTTTTCAATGTATTTTTGTATATCAGAGTCGCTATAGAAGTAAAATAGGAAACTGTTCGTCTCAGGAGATATGTATAGCTATTAATATAATATCTACATATCGTCAGTTGTCGGACCGGAAGAAATCCGACACAACTCAACAAATCTCATTTTCAGCAGAACCAAAAGAAAATTAAGCAGATTGTTTTGTTAAAATAAAATATCAATATCACACAAGAGCTAATGTTAGTTCCAAGTAATAAACTACATATATATAGAGCTGTATTGTGTTTTTCCGGCGGATGGTTTTTTCTGCGCAAGTATACAGAAAAATCTAGTCAATTGTATTTCATAAGATATACAATTTTGTGTTTGTGTTTTTGGAGCATCAATATATATAATTTTGGCATATGTCAAGCGAAAAAGTCTCAGTTAGTTCATAAAAAAATTAAAGGTTTGTTAAAATAATACAAAAAATAAAAAATTGAAATGATGAAATGCAATCTTCTAGAGTGCTGGCTTATATTAAAGTTTTTGGGTCGCCGGCATCGTTGTCTAACCCATAAAGTTATACTTGAAGAGATTAAGACAGTGGTGTTTTTAAAAATTTCCAAAGTTCAACCATACTACTTTCTGATATAAGAAGTATTATATTTTAAGAAGTTTTAAAGTAAGACATTGATTTGGGAAAAAGTATAAAGTATATAGTTAATCTCCTTCAAGTGAAGTTAAAATGAAGTGAGGAGAAATTCCAGCTATTTTATTCCAATAAAAATATTGATTTACAAAATTATGCTGTTTTCATAACATGCAAGAACATTATCGGTTGATGTAGCTCTGCATTTTAAAATTAGTGGTTATCGTCTAGTAATTTGTAGAAATGCATATTTTTATTTGTTCTATGTGGAAACTATTTGCCTTGTTTAAAAAATAAATTGGTCAACTAAAGACTGCAGATTGCTTGCCCTTAAATTTAAAAATAAATTCAAGCATAAGATTCATTCATTTAAATTCCAACTTTCCCAGCAATATGTTATCTAATAAATTAAGCTCAAGAAATTTCTATTTATGAGATTAAATAGTTACATGTAGAAGAAGAAGGCAGTCGAGTTTATGCTCTCAGCTGCTTCATATAGATGTTTTTATTTTCTTATCGTTACGGACTTACTTATTATAAAGTGAAACCTTTTTATCGATTACAGATGCAAAGATAATTAGCCTTAAAAAATTGTGAAAACATTGTAAATAGTAAAAGAATACCAACAAATATGTGATTAGTAATGGGCTCGAAACCATGCTTAACCATCAATTAACTTTTTCTCCCCAATGTAAATTTGACTGCGTTATAAAGTCTATCTCCTCCTCTTGATAACACATTAAAAAAAAAATATAAAGTACACACTTAACTATGAAAATGTTCGCTTTTGCAGCCCGCATTGACCAAAATTCACAAAATAAAAAAAATATTTAAATACAACGGCAGAAACAGGAAAACATAAATGGATGTCGGAAATTAACACAAAAAAAAAATATAGCTACAAGACTAAAATTGCATTATGCAGCGAAACATCCGCTGAGTGAATTTGTTGGACCGTATAGCAAGCTTTTGCGGTCAGCCAGCACTTAAAACAGTTAAAAGTAGTTTTGGCTTAGAGCCAAACCAACAGAACTGAATACGTCAAACAAAATAACTTACCTTGGCTGAGATGGAGAAATTGGGTCCTTGGTGTAGTTTTTTTTTCGTGTTGTTTTGCTCCTGGCATGGAAGCACTAATTAGTCCTCGTTCTCAATACAGTTCTCCTCGAGAGTTAAATCGTTAAGGGATTTACAGTGGTCAAGTACGTTGTTTTCGAAATCGGCACTCGCTGATGGCTGCTGATCTTCGCTAACGCTATTGATTTCATCTTGGGAGTGGTGCTGCTGATGTAATCTTGGTGATGCACGATGATGGAAATTTATATCGACTTCCGTCGGTAGGGCTTCGAAGTATTCGTCCATGAAAGAAAATTCCGAATAGCTGTCAGAGTCATCGCATTCGAAGTAACGACTCTGTTTTTTTTTTTTTTTTGAAACAAGAAAAAATAGAGCTATTTCTTGGAACAAATACAATTTTATTACACTCACTTGACAATCGAGGCATCGGCAGTTATCACATAGGGTGCAGGAAAGTCCTAGGAGTTGGGCTGCTTCCTTATAAAGTTCAGCGCTTGATTTTTGATTAATGTTGCTATTGTTGTTTTTATTTCTATCACTGTTTCCGCTCCAATTACTATTATTTAGGTTGCTACCGCTGAAGCTTTTTAAATTTTTATTGCTAGAGTAGTTATTAATAGCTTGGGTATTTCTTCCATCATTTTGTGCAGGATACGAGGTGTGGCTTTCGTTGGCATTTGCCTTTTTGCTCAATGAAAGCTTTTCAATAAATCTTTTAAAGTAATCACCGCAAGAATTCAGTTTCAAGTGTTTAGAAAAGAACATGTAATAAAAGAAGAAGATATATTTTTAAGAATATGAACATAAATTTGGAAAATAGTTATTTTAAAAACTCTCAATAATTTCGCTCAACCATATAAAGATGTCTTATAGGACAACAGGTATAGGTATAAAAATTTACGACTTGGTTACATGTTCTTGATCTAGTAATAGAACTCGCTTGGTATTTTAAGAATTTAAGACAAATATAATTATATTAAAAGATAATTTTTTTAACTGGAGTTGTTTTTTGTTGACTTAAGAATTTTTAAAAAGCTTATTTTAAAGTAGGAATTCAACACAAAAATTTTACTCAGGGTCATAAGTTCACAGAAAAACAATGCACACAAATATTTTATGGATTTCACCAAATTCACTTTCTCACTAAAGAGAACCAAGTCTGAACATTTCATTCAAATCGTTGTTTTCAGAGAAAGCCAGCATAAGTAAAACGGGCGTGGCAGTGGGCAGTTGTAATTAAAATCATTGCCTTAAACGTCTCCCTGCTAAAAAAAACTCTGAATATGTCATCAAAATCAAAAAATCAAAATCATTAGAGCCTTTTCTGAGAAACCAATTACAAAAATTGTTTGTTTGTAATAAATTGCCGATACCGAACGAACCTACCGAGAGTATAGGTAAATTTTGGAAAAAAAAACGGTATCGTCTCGGGATCGTTTAGAAGTTGGTATCGTCTCGGTATCCTTTCGGTTCCCGATACTGATACCAAACGACTTTTCTGGTATCGTGGCCAGCCCTAGGAAATGTTATACTGACTCAGAGTCAAAATATCAGTATATTTGTATCCATCGTCTGTATAATAGTTTTGACAATATTAATGAAGTTAGGTAGGTATGTTAATTTAATTAAGACTTGCCGTTAGATTTATAAAAGGAAATACTAATGAGCCGTTCAGGACTGGCCTTCGATATACTCAAAAACGATACATGCTCATCTGCTTATATCATGACATTTACATGAGATTTGGAAAAGCTATTTTATTTGGTAGAGTAAGTGCTAACGTTCCATAGATGAATCTGGATACAAAGTTGCTCGTATAAGAACTCTATCTCTGTTCTTATAGGAGTGTGTTTTATTATCAAATTACCATACCAAACTAAAAGATTAAAAGTACGTATTTGCTGTTTTGATTTTGGATTTGATTTCATATAAATATCTTTTATTATTCATCCATAAAGACGTGTTTAGGGCATTAAAATCAAATTCCAAGGTCGTTGTTCGTATCTTAAGGTCCCCAACCGTTCAACCGTGTTTCCATATTTATGGCCACCGTTTTATCAAGTCCCAATCCAATTTGCATTGTCTCCCCTCAAATGGAGCCGACCGGCCAGAATAGTTTATTATGTAGATTTCTTTCCAAACGAAAAAAAAAAAAACAAATATTCACACCTCTCAGACGACGGGCGACTTTGGCAGGGACAAATTCTCAAGTGCCTCGCAATACAAATTTCAAACTCTCATATACCTAAGACGAGACGTTTCACTTTTTGTCGCACCAAAAAACTTTTCTCATTTTATTGAAACGGAAATCCCTGGCCGGTAAGTTTTTTTTCTTTGCTTCTTGGCATAATGCTCAACTCATGGCCGGGCCGACGACATCCGGCTCCTAGGTTGTATTTCTATATGGCTCTCGAATTGCTATGTCATGCATGGCACATTATTATTCCACTATACAAGAAGTATCCAGAGCTATTATGAGGTTTTATTTTACTTAAGATACAAAGAGTACAAAGCAACTATAATGTATATTCTCTAAGGAAGGACATTCACGTTAAAGATTTATTCACGCATACGAACGTATTTAAATTTGTAGGTATGTATAAGCATTATACAGACTACAAATCCAGTCGCAATTCTATTCACAAAACTGGGGTTGGATTTAAGATAAAAGTGGCTCTCATCGCTAGGACAAAATAGAAGTTTTGTTGTTGTTTTTTTTTTCTACCATCACAATGTTGGTCGTATGGTTTTTCAAGCTACTTGAAAATGCATTTTCACTGCTAATTTTTCTAAGAAAAATCATAAAGTTGTAGCTTCAAGGAGGAGGGAAGAAGTTAAGTAGGTACCTATATATACTTATCTAATAAATGAACTTTAATATAAGAGGAGACTGGGAGGAGTAGGTATTTTACGTGATGGTTACCTCTTTTGAGACTTAAGTGCTAATGGTCACTGCACCTGCAGAGTTATAAACTTATTGGTGGCTCCTGAACGTATTTTCGTTTTGTTTTACATTTTTAATGACTTTCAATATTTTGAGACAGTGAGGAAGGGCGTACGTTCAATTTTTTTTTTTAATGAAAGGGTTGATAGGTATTCAAGTTTGAAAACAAAAAAAACTTGAGTAAAAGTTAAAAGCTTCTTTAGTAGCTCTGAGGTGGCAGGCATAACAGAAAGTTAATGTAATTTAGATAAGCTTTATTTTGTTGTAAGTTTCATAAGAAGGTACAGTGGCCACTAAAAGTCTACGTACGATCACTATTTTACTAACATGGGGAGATTGACATGTCTAAGTAGGCGTGCTTTTGTTCTTTTTAAAATAAAAACAACACTTATCCATACTACATGTACAGCGGCCGATAAAAGTATACGTACGACTACTGATTTGCTATTTTATAAGAAGAAAGCTTTAAAAATATATATTTTTGTTTTGAATTTCTTTTTTTAACATACAAGTTATTAAAAAAATAGTTTTAAAAACAAACTGTATCGTTATTTTTATATTAAAAGTTTTTGCGCTTATAAAATGACAAAACAGTTATCGTAAGTAGACTTTTTTCGGCCGCTGTATGTGTTGTATGGATGGGTGTTGTTTGTATTTAAAAAAAAAAAACAAAAGCACGTCTCTTAGACATAAATAAAGGACCTTTTATGGTTTCCAAAGGTATACATGTAATTACATTAACAAATATTTTTTAAGTAAGTCGCCCACAGCAATCTTTTGAATTTTTTCTTTATTTTCTACGTAGGTAACATTTTTCTTATACATTATTCTCATCAGACAAAATTGCGCAATTTTGGAATATTATTCGAGTTCATCTTTGAAATGGCAAAATTTTTCATATACGTTAGGTATGTATGCACATTGACGCGATTTCTAAATCACCTTAATTTAAATGAAATTGCGTGTATATGAAATTTCAAGCAAACAGAACTTACGAAACTGTTAGGAAATATACTTGTTTATCTCTGAAAATTATTTTGTTTTTGAAATTTTGTTTTAAATCTTGTTGATAAAGTGTTTACAAACCAATTCAAATATTTCTCGTCCATTTGTACCTAGCATATAGGCCTACATTATGTATATGTAAGCAAAACTATAAAGGGGTGGAAGCATTACCAATATTTGCTTTAATGGAAGCTGTCGAAAGTTGAGCAAAATTGTCTCACTTGAATAGTGTGGACACTTTGGGTAATTTTGAAATTGAGACCTCGTAATTGCACAATTTCAAGTAGAGAGTTCCTATGCAGAGTGCCTATGCCTAGTATGAAAGAGATAATTTTAGTTCACTGCTTTCGTTGAGGTAGGAGATATTGTTTGGGTGTTCTTAAAGCAGCTAACATATTAAAAAGATATTTATTCTATTACAGCGCCTGAAATACTTATTAAAAGACTTAAAGTAAACACTTTTTAAATACGATTAAAAATAAAAATACAAATATAAACCCCAAAACAAAATGATTTTTAAACGTAAATACAAACTAAATGCCAATTTGTTGTCAGCTTAGTTTGCTCTTTTTCGTTTGTTTAACACTAACTTACACTTTTTAAGAGAAGGGAATGATTTTAGGGGAGTGAACAAAATATCAACAATTTAAATACATTTTTTGTTAAATCTTTTTTGTATAGTGCGTGTGTTTGACGCCAATAGAATTTTAGGGGTACACAAATTACAGAAGATTTTAGAAGAGATTAAAAGCCAGATGTTTCCAAAGTCTTAATTTGAGTTCTGATCCATGTTCTAGCATATTCCCCTGATTTTGGCGTATTTAGTGAAGTTCAATGATGGTTCAAGGTAAGTAAGTTATTTTTTAGTACCTAGTTACGAGCCTGAATGAATCCGCCGATATAAGCAAGTTAAAATATCTGAACTAAGTTTATACAACTGGCTCTTAACTAAAACGTCAAAGAATTTCTTAAAACTCAGTTTTCTTGAACGAAAGAGGACTTTTTATGTATTCAACAAACTGGTTACTGCACTTTTTCATACGCAATGCAATTTAAAATTGAGGTGATTTAAAGTGGGTTAATGTATGAGATACTGTGCCATGGCCTATAATTGCTATAAGACCAATTGATTTTTATAGTTTTTCTTTTTTAGTTTTCTTTCGGTTTTAAACTTGCATTCAAGCCCTTTGATTTTCAATAAATGTTTTTCTGGATTAAGACTTTTGGTTTAATTTTCTGTAAAGGTAGGTTGGTTATTGTTGCACACACACAGAACAATGGTAGCTTTTAGTTGATAATACCTAACACAAATTAATGGCCGTAAATGTTAACACACTGCATCACTGCCAAGAACGATTATTAAAAAGGTGATACTCTTAATGTACTTTTTTTGGTAAAATTTACTATAAGTGTTGAGAGCATGCACCCACGCTTCCTATAAAATGGAAAAAATGGAAATTGGCTAGTAACTACCAGCAGAAATGGGGCATGAATATTGTCGGGTTTGGCGAACATTTACTCTTACGAACTCGATCTTTTTTACTTGAGAAGAGAAAACGATTCTGAATTTGATTTTAGAAAAATTTAAATCAGAACTACACATTCAAACATATAGCTGTCAAATTGGTGTCAAATACTAGTAAAAGTAAATTTTCACCTAAAAATAAGTAAGTTTCACACCAATTCTGCTTCTAGGAACAATTATTTTTCGTTCGAAATATTATTGTGAAGTTGCACTCATATAGGGATGCGAAAACTTCAGAATTAAATTCCATGTTTTTCCGAATTGCCAATTGAAAAAGCTATCATTTTCAGAAAATTCATTTCTGAATTCTGGCCAGTCAGAGTTAGAGAATAAGAATAATTCAGATATCTAAAAAACTTATTGTAAATTTTGAAATGCATTGAATATGATACAGCTATCATAATTTCTACGAGTGAAAAAGGGCAAGTAATTTTTCTGCACTCTCTAATCCCATTTATCTTGGCAGTTTTCGGAACGAACCACAAAGTTATAAAAGGCGATAAGTTTGTATTTTTACCTCCACTACCCTATTTCATCTCCGAAATCGCGAAAATGCTATTTTGAAAATATTGGTTCCTATTCCCAAAATGTTAAAAAAAAATTCAATTTCATTCATAAGTAAGAGATATTAATTTAAATAACTGAAAACACTTATTTTATCAATTTATTTGCTTATATGCATCTCGAAAGCTATGCTTCCAACGTCAGTAAGTTTTATATATGTAAGTAATCAATATCAAATCAATTCAATTTCGTTCAATGAAAACTTTGCGTGCAGTGCATCAAACATCTGATAGACACGACACGTGTCGTATTCGTATAGCACCGAAAAGCCAAGCGATCGACACGAATCGGTTTTTTTCCGATTTATTTACACGAGAAAAATTTGTAGTTCTTAGGAGAGGAATGCCAGGGCATGAAGTAAGGGAAGTGAACAAAACTGCTCTGGTGAAAAATTTAAAGACATTTTTTGACATTCCTTTGACTTTGCGTTCAACGGAAAACTATAAACAAATCTCTGGCAATTTTGTAGATACAGTTTTTCCTTACGTAAAATCAAATTTTGCAATTTAGGGAACCGTTTTTGAGAAATGTTAGTAGCTTAAACTTAAAAAAAATTTATTTTTCGCGTTTCAATTCTTAAAAGATAAGCTTTATAAAACATGTTAAATTTTCGATTTCCTAAGGACCAAAACAACACTTCTAATCAAAAAAGACACACTATATAAGTTGTACTTGTGGTATTGATTAAATCGTATTGTTAAGAATAGTGACTGAAGCTCAGCACTAACAACTGCCTTACTCACCACTCATAAAAATTGAGGGAATAAGTTTTGCAAAAACACTCAATTGACTAGCCTATAACTTTTATTGATATTCTCTCTTTTTGCTGCATAATTGCTATAGCTATACTCGCTGACACAATTTTCAATTAGATTGTGAGAGTGCGTCGACTAAACTTAATTTTAAAGTTGTCATTAGCAACCATATAATATATAATAATAATACATATAAAACATGTACATACATATATGTTTAATGCAAAAAAAGATCGCATAAGACTTCAAAGATTTGCACTCTTAGAACTAAAACACTCTATTCCCTTTGAAAACTTCAAAGTTTGTGCTTGTGCCACTGTGTGCTTTTTACATGATAATTGGCTGACAGGATGAAACTCACAAGCGCAACTCCTCTACACGAAGGCAAGGCGGACATAAAAAGCAAAAACAAGGAATAAAATATTATGTACAAAAAACAACAAACAAATTATTCAACTTCTTCCTTGTGCACCTGCGGGAGTCTCTTTATCCCTTGATATTCTTGTAAAATACGTGAAAAGGAAGCAACATTTAAAAGTTTTGTCCTTAACAACACGAACGAAACTGAAGTACTATATCTTTACCTTTCCCGGTCGCGTTCACAGTCGTTGGTAGTTGGTAAATTCTCATCACTATGCTTCTGCCATTTCTCTTCCTCGACTAAGTATTTCCAAAACTTTGTCTTCTTGGCAATTAGCGCTGATTTAACGGAGTTAGACGAATTGAAATGTTTCTTCTTGCCGCCACCTACGCAGGGGGTAACGCAACCTGTGCTACCGCTGCCGCTGCCACCGCCACTGGAAGTGCTATTGTTATTGCCACGTAACGATAGTGACATTTGGTTCTCCATCAGATGATGGTATTCTAGTTGCGGGTGGGATTGCGTCCCCGTTTCCTTTTGAGCATAATGCTGATGCTGGGGATCATTGCTAGTGCCGTGATGATGGCTTAAGTCAGGACTTATATGGCTATTGTAGGAATGGCAGTTGTTTTTCAGTGTAGTGTTTCTATAATTAATACTCCTGCAGCTGTGGGCCGTACTACTGCTGCAATTGAATAGCTTTTGTAAAGCGGCCGCAGCAGGCGAACAGGATGTCATTGATGATGAATTAGTTTCTGTGGCACTACAGGCACCTCCCGCAATCATTTCGCTGGAATGGTGTCGTAAACTTTTCAATTTATGTAGACTCCTTGAAAGTGAACAATTCTTAGAGTTGTTGTATATTTCATCCGAGTTGGTTTGAGGATAACCGAAGGCGTTGGGACGACCAAATTCCTAGAAGAAGAAGAGAAAACATTTTTTATCGAAAAAGTTTTTTTTTGTTTTTAATTTAAGTGGAAATTTATGTCAATATTATTTTGTTAAAAGTTGCCGTTTTTTAAATGTGGTTGACACTTTTTAGAAATGAATTATTTAAATGGAGATGGATTGGGTGGAATTTTTGAATACAAGATTCTTATGAGAAAATGAAGGAATATATGTCTTAGACAAACTTGAAACTTTGATTTAAAAACGAGAACTAATAAGAAAACACAAAATTCATGAATTTATCATAACTTAACATTGATGCTTCAATGGTATGATTATATTAAAAAACAAAGACTTAGTTTAAATAAAATTATTCATATATAATATTCAATAATAATATAATATAATATAATTTAGGAAATATTGCCACTTCTGGTCAGTGACAATTAAAACAAATACTTTGTACATATTTGTTAATACAATTTCACTGTCCCAAACAAATTGTTTGAAAACCCCCTCATACGTAATTATTTTTTTCTTAAAGAATAAAACTTTATTTACATATATGTCCGCTGTATCACTTTCGATACATAAACTTTTGTTCTTCCCGATTCTCCTACGTCCATGTATGAAATTTGATACAAAAACAAAATTCGTCTTCACTGTTCCCATATAAACTGATCTAAGAACACCCCCGCATCCCGTACTTTTTTCCAGAAAAAAGCATAAGTAAGATTCAAAATAGAATGGATTGGTAGCCAAAGTAAAACTAGTTTACAAATTTTTGGGGCATGGTAGGGTCCTTAAAAAAATATATCTTCTGGACTAATATTAGGTCCTTGAACACGAAAAGGAAAATATTTTTTTTTCAAAAAAAGCGTTTTCTAGGGGTGTTTTGTACTGAAAATGGACAAATAACAGTTTTTTTTGTTAATATCTCAGCAAATGTATTTTTTTTAAATAAATGAGTTTTTATTAATTTTGGACAAAAAAGATTATGACAAATGCAATATGAAAATAAAAATTACAGTAAAAAGCTTTTATTTTAATCTTTGTGCACGTTTTTCTCGAAACTTGTTACTCCTATACGATAAAAAGTGTCGTAATCTTTTTAACCAGAATTGTGCATTATTATAAACTAATTAGTGTTAAATCAAAAGTGTTACTTTGACACGCTATAACTTCAAGATTAATAATCATAAAAATTTTGTTAAGAGCTCATTTTTTAGATAATTTTAATGTCTAAATGTTCTAAAGAATAAAAACCAAATAACTTTCTCTTTCAAGATGGCGATCTTCCCCTTACCCCGGACACCCCAAAAACTTGGTTTTATAAAGAGGAGATATATAGCCAAACGAAGATTGTACACAAAATTTTGCCCATCGATTTATCAAATTTTATTACATTTTTGACAAAATTTGCTCCACCGTGCAGTTCTTGCATGATTTGCTCAGAATCTATTGTATAGAAAAAAAAATGTGTTAATCTTTTTTGTGTAGAATCACATAAGCTACACTTTGTACCTTCACAATTTTTCAAAAGAACTTAAATTTTTCGAGAAATTATTTAAATTAATTACCCCCTTTAACTTCCCCTAAACAATTTAGCCCCAGCCTAAATTTATGGAACTTTTCAGGAAATGCTAAATACATCAAAACTAAGCTCACCACCAAAATTCGGCTGTGTCGGAATTTTTTTGTAGTTTTGCCTTTTTTTTGTTTAATTTTCCTGAGCTATTCGTAAAAATGCGAAGGAAATTCAAAAGTACTGCCTTTCTGGTTTGAAAATTTTAGGTGCAGTAGAAACAAAGCAAAAGTCCATTCAATGAAGACGATTTTCTCTTGCTCTTATGTTGAAGGCACTGAGGGGTTAAGAAAACTATATGTACATGGAAATTATGAGAGAAAAATGTTTAAAAACATGAAATACGATGTTTAAATTTGCTAAAAAAATTTCGTTGACAGTGCGAAATTGTACATTTTTATTTTTATATAGTTCGTATTTATTTTAGTACATGGAAAAAGTACGTGCTGTTTTTGAAAAAAAAAAAAATAAAAATATTTTCCTCTTCGGTTTTTCTTAACTTTTGTATGGAAGGTACCGTTATTTTTTCATATCGTCGGCTTAGAGTGTAAAGCGACTAACTCCACATTTGTTTGACCATTATAGACCACTTCAATTATTGCAAAAATGCAAAATAGGAGCTAGCTGATTTACACTCTAAGCCGATGATATACATGTGTAAACATTTTTCTTAATAACTCTTAAGTATTGAGTTTCAAAAAATTAGATCATATAATTTTCGAAATATTTTTCAAAAAAGAATTGAAACATTTTTTAAAAATTCAAAAAACATTTTTTTAAAATTTAATTACACGAAAATATTAATAGTTTTTGGAAGCCTCTGTATACAAAATTATTTAAATAAGTCATACCGTTCTGAACAAAATCGAAAATTAAAAAAAATGGTTCTTAGGGAGGTACCATAAATAACCACTTTTTGAAAAATGGTTTTCCACCCAAAAGAAATCTATACTAAGAGTAATTTATTGATTTTTTTTTAAAAGTTGTCAAGCCGTTTTAGAGAAAAATACGATTATATAAAAATGCTAACAAAAATGGTACCTATGGCAGGAACCGTTATTTTTGGTTGTAAAAAAGATGAAAAAAAAATGTGTTGGCATAATCACCAAAAACCACTATTAACGAAGTTTGAAGAAAACGGATCGGGCCGTTTAGGCTGTAGGTAGACGAACAGACAAACAGAACTGTGCCACCCACTTTTTTGGTGTTCTCTATCATCGTTATGTCATGTTTGACTAGTTACCTCAAATTTTTTTTTGCACAATTACGTGTTCGTGCCGAGCGTTTGCTTTAAAAAAAAAACATTAAGTTTTTTTTATTTATTATTTTATTTTTATCCTTTATTGTATGTTTAACATTTATTTAATTCTAATACGAGGCCGCTGTCCATAGCAAGGCTGCACCTCAATACCCGATTGTTGAATTAAGACTGACTTATCAAATAAAATTCAGTTTGAACTATACTTCAGGTGAATAGAAAAATATGCCGCGTTTGCAAAATATGAATTTGTTTTTGAAATATTCATATTTCATTTCATTGTTCAAATGGCCAAAGGTGTAAGGGAAAAAGGGTGAATCCGTTCTGGATTGGTTTTGCTGTGTTAGCAAAAATGGCGTGGGAATCCGTTAGGAATTTATGGATGTGCCGTTAGGCGTGTGGGGAATAACGGGCTTACGGTAAAGGGTGAAGTCTCAGGCATAACTGCACGAATCCAAAACTTGCGTTACAATACCTACCTACATGTTTCTCAAGCAAAAAATCAACGATTTCCATTTCTTAGTAATCATCCCATTTGAATCTTTTGGTTTCTTTGATTAAGCTTGTAATAAGTTTTTAAGTTATATCGAGAGTTACTTTGAGTTAGGCCGAAGTCATTTTGTAAAAAAAATTGATTCTCGCTAAATAAGTCACCCGTTATCTAGATATATATCTACTATTATTTTTATAAGCTCTTACAGTAAATTATGTTTTTATGTTTTATATAAATCAATAATAACTTCAGCTTGTATCAAGCATAATATTAAAGCAATCACTGAAAATATTTTATTTTTCATATTTTGTAATCCAAAAACATGATATCGTTTTTAGATAATAAAAATTCACCATATCTGATGAAAACCTTAAATTCTGCTAGCAGGTTTATCATTTATGAATATTAAATGATAATTAAATTAATATTTGTATCGAAACATTAATTATTATCTTGAGATAAATGTTAAAATACTTCATAATACTAACCCTTTAAACAAGGATTTTAATATGCCTTAAGCTTCAGATTACGATTTTAATTTGATACGTGTCTCAAAGGTTATGAAACTAGTTTTATCTTTCTATAAATAACTTCTACGTGCGATAAGGATACAAAAAGGTCAAAATTCATCCATGAAAGGGACCTATGTAAGCTAAAAACGCTAAAGGCCTCTAATTCCTATAAAAGTCCTGATAGCCGTTACGGTTGTATAGAGTAATATGCCATTTCAATAGGTATGGTATACGTAAGGCCGTTCACATTAAATTTAGCTCTATCACGAATGTGCCTTGTTTTATATTTTTTCACATCCGTGTTGTGCTTTGTGTTGTGTTGCTTTTCCATTTATACAAAACAAATATTGGGATGGTATAAATAACAGCGTATAAGCAGTTTCTCATTAATGTGAGAGCTACTTACCCCGTATGTGTTATAGCTGGTATTAAGTACATAAATGGCGTTTTTATTATTATTCTGGAATACCATGTCGTCCATATTATCTGAAAAAGAAAAACAGAAATAAATAAATAATACAAAAATATATAAACCATTATTTATATATTGGCGAAAGGACCTTGAACAGAATAACGCTGGTCAATTATTATTGTTTTTATTTGGATTACATGTTAGATTGGAAAACAACAGCAGGACTTCTCTTCGAGGTGGACTTACATACATGCAAACATGTATTTTAAGGATAAGGCAGAACCAGAAAAATAATAAAAATCAACATTAATAGGAAATTTTTTTTAATTAAAAAAGAGTTAAAAGGCTTTGTTTCAATTACTGCGTAAAAATACCCTGCGAAAATAAAAGGCGTACGTAGGGGATGGCGGGGGTGCACTTGCTCTCCCCTAAAAAAATATTTTCATACATTTCATGCAATTTGTCTTCTTAAATGCATCTCAACGCAAGATTTCTTTACTAATAACTACTAATTTTTGAACTAGTCTGCATCCGCTCTCCTCCTGATTGACACGCGCACGCACGCACTTGATACACTTATTATAATTTTAGCAACGACTTAAAATCCCGAGATGGAAAAACTCATTCTTGTTATTGTTTTGTTTTTTGTTTTCGGTTTGTTGGTTTTTAATTAATAAAAGGACACTGTTTTGATTGTAAGTGCTTACTGTTGTGATTGTTGTGGATTTTCTTATAGAAAATTTTAATAAAACAAAAAGGTAAAAGAATAATAAGGGGATCATAACAAAAGATTTAGATTTTGCTTGTAGTTTAAGTAGGTAAATACTATAGTTGCTCTTAATTTAGGAATATTAATTTATATGAAAGGATAATTCTGGAAAAAAATAAACAAAACTTTCCTACTTAAGGATATTAAAGGAAGAATGCGCGAATGCGAATTGAATCCTTGCTAAGTGCAGTTAAAATAAATTATTTCCAATAGAAGACACATTTTTTGCTGAGAAAATTAAAAATCCCAGTGCATTATAATAATAAAAAATGTTTTCTTTAGGTTCTCTTGAAGCAAACTCGTTTCGAGACAAGGCATTAAGCGGGATTTCGATGAAAGTGGGGCAAACTACAAGAAGTGGAGCAACAACAGTGCGTACGCTCTTAGCAAGATATTCTACCGGCTGGCCACGAAGAGATGAAACCAGCTGAATTTTTGTTTATAAGTCTCAATCTCGCTAAAAATTTTCATGGCCCAACATTAAAATAAGTGCAAAAAATGATGATAAAGTATATATTTTGGGAATTTTTCACATATGGCTCGAAAATTTAACAATTCGTAAATTTAATCAAAGTTAAACTGAAAGTGTAGACGTAGTACATAGTGAAGTAATAAAAACCAGACCTGTTCACTATTTTGAGATTTGATGTCGAAAATTTTACTTGTTAATTTCTAAAAGTGTTTATTACTGTTGGAAATTAAACCATTATAACCATCAGTATCTTGTTAGGAAACAATTGGAGCACAATAGCCTTTATTACAGTCGTAAAATATCGTTGAAGCAAAAAGTGCACTTGATTCAAAATTGAAAAACATGAACAGTTGATTGGCCCTTTTAGAACCAAGGTACAGAATTATAATTGAATAAAACTATTTAGTGAATATATACCTTAAAGTTATACTTGCTACATGATATTTTTTCTATTTAAATGATGCAAAAAATTCATCATTTAGCAGTGTCTGGGGGTGGGACAAAGGGGCAAATATGCCCCAGGTGCCTTGCCTTGGAAAAATTGGGAGGTTATTATTGTTAGTATATTGACCAAACGGAGGAAAAATTGGGAGGTTATTATTGTTAGTATATTGACCAAACGGAGATGGATTGGGTACGATATGTTCAAAGGAATCATCGGCTGAGTAGTAAAAATCATCAGTCAAACAAAATTTTGAAAAGCCAGAGAACGTGATTGAAAACGTCAAATTCGTTTGTAATTAACCTGACTGACGTCGGTTAATTTTCTGCAAATAGAATGATTGCATACTTTACGATGGCAATATCTGCATCAAAAAACAGTAATCATTTGATGATCCAATTGACTTTTATTTGAAGTTTTCGAAAATGACCGATATTGATCAGTTTATAGTTAAGGGAATTATATATGCTTAAAAGCCTGCTTAACTTGCTTCGGAATGTCATTGATTGATGATTTGATTGATTATGTGATGGGAAGAAAATAAATTAAGAATCTTAAATTTTCTATAGCATCGTCAGACCAGAGTGTATGATTCGAGCTTGTGATTATTCTGTGCAAAAATTTTAATCTGACCATTTTTTTTAGATAACTGACTTTTTGTAGAGTTGATATTTTTCAAGGTCAAAATTTAATAAATAGCTTAAAAAGGTTTAAAAGTTGTTTTTAAACCTGGAAGAAAGTTGATATCAACCGATATTTAACTGTTTTTTTTGCCGGTCATTCGTACGCAACCTAATGTATACTCTGTATAATAATATTTGTAGCAAAAAGAGCAGCTTCTCTAAGTTTGTCCTATAGGTGCTCTAACGGCTAGGAACAGCCCTGCCCTTAAGTCATAGTACAATACAATTTTTTATTATTGACTTTAACTTCCTTACTGTATTATAACAACACAAATTGGTAGTTATAAGGGCTACGAAAACGACCACAAATTTTGTGAGAATTTATGTGTTCCCCATTTTTTGTTTTCCAAGCATATATATCGGCAATTTAAAACATTCACTCCAACGCTTCCACATTATTTTTCTCGTTTTGTATTCCTTAGGTCCTTCAAAAGTACCATACCAAACACACTGTTAGGGCTGCAAAAAAGCCCCCAAACAACCCTCATTAAAGGCTTGGAAAATAAATTCAACTCCTCCGCGTCCCACATACGGCGGGGATTGTCACTCCTTTAACTATGAGTCATAACCCCGTCTGATGGTTGAAGAACCACCTAAGAATAAAAAAAGGAAAGTGTTAAATGGGGTGGGGTAGGGGCAGAAGCAAAAAAAACTACCATCCACCATAGTGGCAAGGCAAACAACAAGTGGCATAAAAAGCAACGGCGAAAACGTTCATCTTTTACTTTTCCCTTTGACAGCATTCATTTCATTTACTTGCGGTTGAAAGGGCATCATGACGACAACGACGCGAACGCCTGTTTCCTTTTATGTACTGACGTATATGACAAACTTAAAGTCAAATCTTGTCGTTTGGTCTTCAAAAGTTGAACTGCAAAAACAGGGGAAAAGGTAAACAAATTTCCATATAGGCAAAGTGGGTTCTCGTCTTTTTTCTCCCATGCTCTCTCAGCCAGAAGAGTGTGCTTCTAAATGGCCTCAAAGAAATCCACAAGTTGGACACTTCAAAGGGGGGAGGACAGGAAAAATATGATTCGAAAGACTCTTCTATGCGATGATATTTTGATGCTTCAAAATGCATGGAATTTTCACCGAATGACTTCTTCTTTAATCTGAAGACATCTCATCTCCATCGCCCTAAGGAAATGTGAGCATAAGATAAAAATAAATTAGAGGAAACGGCAGTAAGTCAAGAAAGCCTTTACCATCCACTGAACTTATATTACAAAGAATAAATTATTAAGATAGCTGAAACCTCCTAACGTCCTAACCCTCAGCTCTTTCCAAACAAAAAAACCGGAAGTTCTCGGGTGTATAGTTTGTGAGTGTTCCATTTCGTTTTGACAAATATGTAAGTAGAACGAGAAGTAAATGAACAAGAGCCAGGAGCTAAAGAAGGCCTTAAACTACGACAGGTACAAACAAAAAACCGAGTTAAGACTTACCCAGAGAGCTGTTGATGAATTTTGTTTCTAATGTTTCCAGGTCTGTGCTCCTGCCAAAGAGTAAATCGCCTTGTTTCCTCTTTTTTAAGTTATCCTTAGGTAAACGTTTTCTCTTGTGTAGATCTGAGCTACACCAGCTCGTTATCCATAAGGATTGTAAATCTGCAAGAAAAAAAGTGGTTTGTATTTATAAAAAGGAAAAAAGAAAAATCAGAGCTTCTTTCAGTTGTGTGTTTGAATCACAGGGAAAGAATATTTTCGATAGATGTTCCCTGACTGATATACAGTAAAACCTAGATATAAGAAATTTCAAGAAATGTTCTTCTTTTGTGTCCGAATTTTTCTTATAAATGCCAGCAACGGATATAAAAAATGGATGAGTTTTTTGAGAAAACAACAAGTTTTGACTAAAGGTCAATTATGTTTTGGTAAATTTTTTCAATAGGGGGTTTACATGGACCAACATACTCGACAGCGATGGCTCGATGGAAAAAATAACTATACACCCAACTCTGCGTTTACAATATGGATACTGATGCTTTCTGTCGAGCATCATTATTTGTCATTTTTTGGAACAAAAGCACGCAGTATACCCAGCATTATTTGTTTATAAGCTTCGCTTTTTATTTTCCAAACTTCTGGTAAGGTTGTGTACAATTCAAAAAATTCACTTTCTGTTATTGTTACCATTTTTTCCATCACCATGGCTAAATAATGTAAGAAAAACAAAGTTGTCGAACACCTATTTACACAAGTTGGTTGGTTTGACGAGCCAACAAGTTTTCAAAACCGTAGAGCATATTGGTTCAGCAGTTGCTTGCTCATTCAAATGATCGAGCATGGTTCGACAACTAGCTGTGTTGTCGAACATGTTGATCCATTTTAAACCATTTAATGGCTCCTTTTTAATATGTGAGGTTTATAAAGGAGAAATAATTCCTACTTATTTCTCCTTTTTAAACCTGTGTGCCTTTAGTTTCAGTTATTGGTTTTCAGTATCTCATTTGTCAACTAGTAGTCATAGATTTTCTTAATGATTTTTTTTAAGTTTGTTCCAAGGTCACTGTGTGAGGTAACTACAATCAATTTACTCTAACTTTGACAAGTAATAAGTGGAACAATGAATCAACTTAGGTTAGAATTACAAACATTATGAAATCGGCAAACTTTGACAAATTTACCATTTTTTTATATTAAACAACATTGCAGTCCCAAAAATTTTAGCTTTCAGAGGATCAACTTTATACCTTGTTATTTCATTTCAAAATTTAATATTAAACAACTTTAAAGTGCAAAACATTCAAGAGTAAGAATGGAATTAAACTTTCATGTATGTAGGTACCTGCTCGTACAACCAAAATGTATTTTCTCTTAAATGCAAAATTTAAATCCCAAAACTTTGAACATTCCAATGAATTATGGTCGTTTAAAGAATATCATATAAATTCTACCACACACACATTAAAGACTGCTTTGGGTTATTTTTGTGGGTTTTACTTTTTTATTTGTCAAAGATTAACTCCATCTATAGTAGGTAGCTACGCTGCTTGGTTTAGACTCAAGATACGGTCTCAAGAGATAGAAAATAAAAAAAAGGTTTAGTTCCATTTTTTCGACCGTACTCAACTACAACAACAAATATCTAACAGATTCAGAGATCCAGATTCCAGATGCGTGTGACCCAAAAGGAAAAAAGTAATAGGAAACATATTTATTTATGTTCCTGTCAACGGGTTCTAAGGGATAGTTTTCATTGGGTTTGAGGTAGAGGTAATTTATGAGTTTTTCATTAGCAGTTAGAAGATTTTTTTCTTTCTTCCTTGGGTTATTAATGGAGCGGTATAACTACTCTTTCTCTTAAATTTGTATATTTAAATACTGCTTATTCTTCATGTTTTACATATGTTTTTGTTGTTGTAGTTATTTTAATGTCTCCCTTTTTTTTGCTGTTGAAAATATGCCCAAATAAAATATATATATGGTTTTGTATGTATTAATTTTCACATTACTTCGCAAGGTTTCTACGTATAAATGTAAGGTTCTATACTGCACACATTGTCAAAAATGGAAATGCCATCAAAAAATGACTACTTGTATGAGTGCCAAATAACACATAAGCTCAACAACAAATTGCAGAGGTTGTCGAAATTGAAATTTAAGTTGCTAAGAACTTTTAAAATTTGTAAGTAATCGCAGAAAAAGTATAAAAATAGCATTCAAATACCTCTTTTAACTGTATAAACAACCCGTTAAATAACTTAGAGCTCAAAAACAAGTATGTCATTTGATTAATTTAAAAAAATATGAAAATATTATAAATAAAATGAAAATCGTTGGAGCAGTGTTTTTAAAGATTAATTTTGTTTATATTGAATTTAATTAACATTTAAAATAAAAATATTCTTTGCCAGTTTTGAATATTCATTAATATACATTTATAAACCAAGTTTCAAAAATATTCATCAACCCGTTTTTGAAATATGGAATTAATTTTTTTTCTTATTTTAAATGCAGTCATATTGATATTTTTAAGAAGCTTTTTATACAAAGTTCGATTTTGAGAAAATCCAAAAAGCCGTTGTATGGCAGGTACCGTTAATAACAGTTTTGGTTATTATTTTACCAAAAAGTACACTATGCTTACAATAACACACTGATTTTTATCAACATTTTCAGAACCATTTTTGAAATAAATAAGTTTTTTTATCGGTTTTGTGGCAAGTAGGTAAGGAGCTTCTTTTTGCCCTTTTGGGAGTCACAAAAAAGCCTTAGGTTCAAATTTTGAAGAAGATCGCACCGTTGTCGTAATGTCACGGTTGATTGTTTTCTTAAAATTTTTTGCTTGCACGAAAAAAAATAGTTCTAATATTGCAAGTAAAAATAGCTTCTTGTTTGAACTTAAACACAACAAAAAGTGTCGACATATGATTTGACACTGATTTTGATAGATGCACAGACCTGAACAAAAATTAAAACTTTATTTACCTTTAATATAAGTGTACTGTGATTGCTTGCATATCTGTAGGTACCTATACTACAGTATCAATATTAGTTTGAATTAGGGAGATATAAGTGTAGGGTGGAATTTTCGAGAGTTCTATGAAACTTGTTATACCGTTGAAGAAAGTGGTGCTCAGAGTTCTGTCGGTCTGAAATTGTCCTGACTTGAAACATAGCGTATAGCGTTTTAGGTCACTACCACACTCTTTTTTATCCATTTTTCTTAGAACCAGAATAACGGTAGGTATCAACCATAGTTTCAAAAAAATATATAATTTTGGATTATTATAAAATATGTATTCCATTTTTTTTTAATTTTACACATTTTTTGAAGTAAATAAAAATGTACTGGTTACTGGGAAAGAACTCTGACCTATCTATTCAGAACAAACAAATGTTATGTAAGCAAGTGCTCAGACCCGTTTGGACATATGGCATCCAACTATGGGGCTGTACAAAGAAAACAAATGCTGAACCCATCCAAAAATATAATAATAAATGCCCCTTGGTATATAAGAAATACCGATCTACATCGTGACCTTCAAATTAAAATGGTTGCAGAAGTGGTTAAAAAACACTGCAAAGTCATACCAACTCCGAAATGGGGACCGTCTTAAATGTACGAAACAATGTTCGGAGATTAAGAAGAACCAAGCCTCATGAGCTGATGGTCTAAAAGCTATGGGAAAGTGTTATAACTTAAACTTCCCACAATGCGATTCATAAATTAAGAAAGAAAAATCATTTGTCGATCTTTCATAGATTGGTCCTGATTCACCGGTGGTTTTAGTGCGGTAAGAGTCCCACACTACTCGGTACCGATTCTTACCGAGTGTCTTTTGAAGATTTCTATCGGATAGTAAAAAAAAAACAAAAAAAATTACAAATATTTCAAAAATTAAGTGATCGATTTTTTTGAAACTCACTACCTTAAAAATATTTTAAGAATGCATTTTTTTGTAGAACCTCATGGCATAATGGCTATGATGGTGCGTTGGACTGTCATGTCGAAGGTCTGGCTTCGATTCCTAGCCGCTGTCACCTAAAAACAGAAATGGTTTTCCCGAAGTACTGCCTCTTGCGAGGAACTGACTGATACTCCAAGAGTATACTTGACATGAATAGATGCTTATCATCTAGCCATTCGGACTGGGCAAAAAATTGCAGGTCCCCTACATTCCTGCCAACTACACGCACACAGGAATGTTTGAGAGTTGTAAGTCACTAGGCCCTGGTTCTCCATGAGCTGCTGCGCCACCAATATTTTTTTTTTTTAATATATTTTACATTTTTGAAAAAATAACGCAACCTTGAACCTTCCAATATTAATATTACTTTGCTAAACTCTTAAGGTTTTTGCTTAGAAATCCTCTATTCTTTGCATATGTATGTTTTATATCATTTTGAGTTATCAAATTAGCAACATGAAAGTATTATTTTAATAAAATTCTTAAATCAACTCCAATGAAAATATATTTCATTCCAGAACAGTTCCATCCCTGGTTTAAAAAAATATATATTTCTAACGAAATTGATACGAAAACAAAAATAACCGCGCAAATCTAATCAACACACTCAACGAAATAGTGTTTACAAGCTGGTCATATTATACCTATAGCACGCTGACGCTGACCCCGTTGACAGCAATTCTACTTTTTAAATGCTGATCCAAGAATTCGATTTATAAACATACTTTATTATTATTTGACTCCTCAGAAGATTGCGGGTTCGAAGAGTGGTATACTCGTTTTACGGGGTACAAAAGGCAAGAACAGGGATGAATCAGCAATTTTTGACAAGAGTAAGAGATGAGGAAGTACTGAGATTCGAGCGAGACATTTTTATAAAATCATAACAGCAAAAAATAAATGCCCGACTGGATCGCACGTACTTGCTCTTATGTTCAAGACGCTGAGGATTAAAGATGTGTAAGATATGTAAAGACATGGAAGTTATGAGAGAAAAATGTTTAAAATACTAAATACTATATTTAAACTAGGCAAACAAACCTCGTTGAAAGTCTAAAGATGAAAAACAAAAACGCCATCTTAATTATTTATTGAATATGATTGTATGGAAAAAAAAATTAAATTCGTTGCAGCCGTTTTCTTAGAAAATAATTTTTTATATATAAAATTCCTTAAATATTTTTAAGAAAAACTTTTGGTATGCAAAAATCAAATTTAAAAAAATGTGTCAGCCCGTTTTTGAAATATTGAATTTTCAAAAAAATATTTTGAAACTTTTTTTTTTAAACAAAAAATTTTTTTTTGCAAATTTTGAAATGCAATATTATTTAATCTTATCTGTAATTTGTATATAAAAATTATCTAAATCCGTTCAGCCGATAAGGAAAAAACTCAAAATAAAAAACACTTTCTATAACTCTTAATACTAGTACTATTAATAGTTGCTAAACATAAATAACAAACACCTTTTTTAACATAAAAAAAAATGTGGAAACAAAAAGTTGTTCGTTATTTAAGTTTATAGTTTACGGTTTTCATGTGTTCAATCTAAATTTTATTAATAGTTGCTAAGTGCAAAATTGTATAATTTTGTGAAGTAGATCGTATTAATTTTATTATATACTCAATTAAAATCATAGGAGTCGTTTTTGAGAAAAAAAAATTTTTCTTTACAATTTTTTAACTTTTGTATGGAAGGTACTGTTATTTTTGCATATATGTAAAAGTTTTTTTTAAAATAACTTAGAGAGTACTAAAAAACTCTCCAAATCGAGTTTCAAAAAAATCGATCATACCGCTCTCGAAATATTTGATTTTCAGAAAAAAATGAAACATTTTTTAAAAATCCAAAAAAATTTTTTTTTTAATTTAAGTACACAAAAATATTTATTGGAAGTCTCTGTTTAAGAAATAATTAAAATCAGTCATACTGTTTTGAAAAAATCGAAAATTAAAAAAAGGTTTCCGTGAGAGAATCCATTAATAACCACAAGAAGCCTTTACTAAGAGTTTTTTATTGAGTTTTTTAAGAAAAGCTGTCAAGCCATTTTTTAGAAAAAATACGATTTTATAAAATTGCAAGAAAAATTGTATGGCAGGTACCGTTATTTTTGGTTCTAAAAAAGACATTAAAAAAAGTGTGGGCAAAATCAAAATCGATCGGGGCGTTTAGGCTGTAGACGAGCAGACAGACAGACAAACGGACAGATAGAATTGAGCCACCCACATTTTTGGTGTTCTCTATCATCGTAATGTCATGTATGATTGTTATCTGAAATTTGTTTGCACTATTTCAAAATTTGCCTTATATTTAGTATGTACCTATATTGCAAGTAAAAATAATGGCATTTTTGTGAATATAAGTCTGATAGATTAATGTGGTATGGCTGATTCTACAAAAAAATGGAAGAAAATGATTATAATTTCGACATAACATTTTTGGAAGCAAAAAGCCGAAAGAACTTAATGTATATGAGCGTTAGAACGACCTTTCACATAATTGAAAACAGCCACTCAAAAAAATTTAAAACAATGAAGAACACCCTTTGTTAATTAAGCATATTTAAATTTGAAAATAAGAGTAAGTTTGTGCGACCGAGTTGTACTTTTTATTTTAAAACTATTTAAGAAGAAGCAGCATTTAGTGAAAGTCTCTGAGGCTTCTAGAGATAAAATCTGAAATGAAGGGTACTGAGGCCAGGGGACTGAGTGTTTTCATAGTTTTTGTCCCTAAAACATACTTACGCATTGTACGAAAAGAATAAAAAGTATACAATTAATGTTCTACTAAGCATATATTAAAACGCTAAAACATATGTCTACTTACATGCAGACGGCAATAGCTAAGCCTACCTGTTTTTGTAAATCTCTTATGAAAATATCTTACAGAATAAATAAAAACATTTTTTGCTAAGGGAGGCAGAAATTTTTTTTTTTTTTTAAATTCCTGCCTTACCTGGCCATGTCTTTCTTTTTAACCAAGAAATAAAAGTGAAATAAAAATCAGAGATTTGATTATCGTCAAAGAAGAAATTACTACACATGACATTTTCAAATTCTTACTTTTCAAATTTTCTCAAAAACGATTTTGACAAAACCTATCACTTGTGATGTTCAAAGTGACTAGTAAAAATAAAACTGACCACGGAGATGCACGTACATGTTCTTATGTTCAAGAGGACGGGTTTAAAAAATTAGGTATTAACATAAAGAAACACAAATTATGAGAGAAAAAAGCATAAAATTTGATATTTAGATTCACTTAGACAACAATTTCATTTAATTTAATTCAATTTACTTTTTTAGTTATAAAATTTTTAAAACACTTTTAAGCACTTTATTGATATGCAAACAAAAATACAACTAGAAAAAAGAATAATAATCCTGTTTTTGATATATAAGAGAATTAATACAAAATTTTAGAATAATGTACTTTTCAGTATAAAAAAAAAACGTTCTAAGAAGATGCATTTACGTACATATGTACCTATTTTCTCCTTTGCAATAATAAACCATGAACCCTAATCGTCAATGCCTGTAGTAACCTTGATCCATATTTTGTTAATCAATTTTTTTTAATGTATTTAATGCTTTTCCCAGTACTCTATCAGAAGTAGGAACCTACATACAAACCTTTGAAAACCTTTCGAACATAATTTTATATCTTTCTTTATGTTTGTCGGAATTTAACGAAGATTCGGACATTAGCAAGCTTTTGACTTTTAACTTTATGTCTTAAGACCTTTGATCTTTTAATGAACGACATACCTTGAATGAGCTATCGTTAATTATTTGTCGGAATTCTTAAATTGAAGTCAATTTATGTACCTATAGTTTTTCAAAGATAATGTATAATTGACAACAACCTTTTCAAAAGTAAACAAACAAAAAGAAAACAAAAATCATTTGGTTTTGAAGCTAAAGCTTAATAAACCAAAATTCTCATATAAAAAGTTCTCATTAAAAAAAAATGTTTTCATAATAAAACATTCTTACCTACAAAACAAAAACAGTTGAAAGTATATTTTGTTATCATATCGTATTTAATTTGGCTTTCAGTTCCTAATAAACAGTCACCAAATGTAGACTATTATCACAGTTGTTATTGGTAGTCTTTAATTCCATTGAACAGCAATGGAGTATGTGGTTGAAATATTTAGTTTTACAATCATTTTTGGATATTTGTTTTATAAATGGGCAAATAAAAACTTTGAGTGTTTCTCCAGACGAAATATAACTCATGAGAAACCAGTGTTTCTTATTGGAAACAATTTGACAGTATTAGAAGGAAAAGAATCAAGTCCAGAATTGTTAATAAGACTTCATAATCAGTTTAAAAATGAGTAAGTTGATATTAAACAGTGGTGTGTGAGAAAATTTTACAAAAATATTTTATTGATATCTTATAAGTTGGTTAAAAAGACAAATAAGCTTGATTTGCCAAAGTGGAATAACAGTGAGTAAATTCATTTAATCGAGGTAAGTGTTTTTCATTCTCATTAATTTTCCAATAATAAGCTTAATTTTGTGCTTAAAGGCTCATTTTTGGTTACATTTTTAGTCTGATCAAGTTTTAAAGTATTTCAATGGCAACTGCCAGCTGATATACACCGTTCAAAACAATTGGAGAAGTAATAATTTTTACGAATATTTCTTTTTATAGACATTTATAGTGTTATAATGTCGGCTTAGAGTAAAGAGCAGATAACTCTTAATTTTTTAATCCTTATAGATCACTTCAAAAAATTTCTAAAAAAAATACAAAGATCTATTAAATTTGTTAAGTTTTGCTGAATTTAGCATAAAAGATAGTAGAAAAATACTTAATGTAATTTTGGTTTCATTCAAATAATACCAGCACTTTTTTTTAAATAATTTTTTGTAAGAACTGCAAAATAATAGCTAGCTGTTTTGAAACCCAAGCCGACGATAGGGGCATCTTGTATGATATTGTTCAAACGACATGGTAAAATGTTTGAATAAAAATATAATATTCAGTAGGTTTGGTTAGGTTAGGTTAAGGTAGCTGTCAGGAAAACTGCTGACACACTTAGGCCAGAATAGGCCCATTGTGATACCACATAAAGAATGCGAGGTAATCCTCGTTAATTAAACCAGTTGGAGCTTTTAATAAAGCGATGGAGACTGTGCATGTCGGTTTTATTTAAGTAACCTTAGAAAAAAAATGTTATATGTAAACCTATATTTTTCACTATTGAATATTTATTTATTTATTCATTTATTCATCAAGCAGAGACACAGCTCTTACAGGCTAGTAAAAAATTGAAGAAATTAATACTAACCACCGTAATTAAGACTTATCAACAATTTTTTTTTAAAACAGTCTCTACTTAAGTATAAATTAAAATCAATAACATTACATAGCGAATTAGCTAGTCTTAAACAGCGAGCTAAGGGTTCATTTGTTCCATAATTATTACTATTGAAAATTAAGAATTGAATTTAGATCACTGAAAATATCTTTCAACATCTCCATCAATATCTTACAAAATCCAATTTTTCTTATATTAAACAAATATGTTTCAAACTCATTTTATCCAATATATGTTTGTTATTATTACTTATTAGTGAGTTTGGCATTTACAGTTGGTATTAAATATTTTGCTGTCTTTAAAATGTCACTAAAACACTATGCAGTCCATACTTTTGAGAACCATTTAAATATTTCAGAATATAAAACTTTCTTTCAGGAAAATCTACGGTTACTATGGCTTCCGCACTCCACATATTTTTATCCGTGATCCTGAACTTATTCATCAAATCGGAATTAAGGACTTCGATAGTTTTACCAATCTCGCGGAAAATAAAGCAATGATGAGTGATGAAACTATTGCCAGTATGCTGACAGTATTGAAAGATGAAAAATGGAAAGACATGCGAATGATGTTCGAACCTGTTTTCACAGAAAACAAAATCAGTCAAGTTTTCCATGTAATAAGTGGGTGCAATAGGGCAGCTATTAATTATCTGAAAGAAACAGTCAAGACCGAAGGCACAGAGATTGATTTCGAAGATTATTTCCATCGATATTCAAATGACGTTATAGCTTCAGCAGCATTTGGTTTAAAAATAAATTCTTACAAAGAACAGGGAAATGAATTTTCCAACATGGTCACAGTTCTTCTAAGAACTAGAAGTCTTTGTGTTGCAGTTAAAGAATTTTATTTGACAATTTCTCCACAAGTTTACAAGGTCTGTTCGGATTATTATATACTTATTTAATTAGTTTTGACTTGAATTTTATATTATATTTAGATTTACAGGTTAAATCGAATTTACATAAAATCCCTGGCTTATGTGCGACGTTTGATAAGTAAGATGATTCGATCTAGTTCGAAAGATAAAAACACTCAAGAAGATTCGATTGCTGAGAAGAGGATACTGAACTCTTCAATATCATAAAAGCCCTTTTATATAAATCAAGTGCGGCAATTAAATCAATAGTTTTAACAATTTTTCCACAAATCTCAATTGTTTGTATGGAATAACTGTACAAATTATAAATAATTTAAAAATATTTTTTTTAGATTGTTCATCTATTTAGTTTTGTTCAGACAATCCGTAAATATGTTAAAAGTTTATTCAATTCGAAATCAAAACAACGACAAAAAGAACAAATCACTCGTTGTGAAGATACTGATCCACAGGATAAGAAAAATACGTTCTTGCAAGTCGGAGCATCCATTTTGGGAAAGATTACTGCTTCAATTAAGTTATTGTTTTTCACATTTTTTCCACAAATTTTATGGGTTCGTATGATTTTCTTAAAATTAAGCCCAAGGTTCTGTTTTGTTTATATAGAAAAAAGTTAAATTGAACTAAAATTCGTAGTTTTAAGAAGTACACGAAAAAGCATCTAATAAATTGTGATACAGGGCACCAACGATTTTTCGTAGTAAACTTAAATCAATAATACTAATTCTGGAAATAATTCTGAATTCTCTAACATCATAATTATGAAATTAAACCTCCTTTTTAAGATCAAAATACTTGTAAATTATTGATTTAATTACAGATAAGCAGATTATATTTTGTAACAAAAAAACTCATCAATTACCTGAGAGGAAAAACTCTGCAACAAGAAGTATTTGACAAGAACAAGAAAAAGAAATTGTCCAAGATGGAATCAGCCTTTTTAAAATTCCAAAGATTTGTTGTTATCATAAAGTTGTTGATTTTGATGTATTTTCCAAAAATCTCAAAGGTTTGTCAAATGATTAGTATTATTTATCAATAAATGTTTTTTAAATAAATGCATACTTCCAATTTCAGTTACTTAAACTAAATGCTTTCAATGCAAGAGCCCTCAATTATCTAAGAGGTGAAGCTAAGGAGACAATTCGACAACGACAGGATGATAAAATAATTCGACATGATATGGTTCACCTTATGCTTGAGGCTCTGAAACAAGAAGAAAACGACCTCGAAAATAAATCCGACAGCGAAAATACACTTTCACAAAAATACACTAACAAATGTAAAGAAAATGAAATGGTTGCTCAGTGCATCCTGTTCTTATTTGCCGGCCTTGGACCAATGATCAATATGTTGTGTGCTACTATCTACGAGCTAATGAAGAATCCAGAAATACAGGAAAAGCTCTTCGAAGAAGTTGCAAAGATCAACGAAGACCTTAATGGCACTGAGATTTCATATGATATATTAAATGACATGAAATACTTGGATATGGTTGTATCTGAGTCACTGCGAAAATGGCCTTCTGTGCCACTTCTGGATCGGATTTGTGCTAAATCTTATACTCTGAAAAATGCTGATGGTGAATCTATTGCTGAATTCATGCCCGATGATATTATTTGCTTTTCTGTATATGGAAGCCATTTTGATGATGAGTATTTTGAAAATCCTTTCACTTTTGACCCTGAGAGATTTAGCGAACAGAACAAATCAAATATAAAGCCTTTGACTTATTTCCCATTTGGAGTAGGGTCTCGAAGTTGTATAGGTATGCATACACATAATTTTAGTCTTCATTGTTATTTTTTTTTCTACACTTATACCATTTTTCATTTTAGGTAGTAAATTTGGTCTAATGGTTGGAAAAATCATGCTGTACCACTTGGTTTTAGAGTTCAAATTTGATGCTGGTCCTAGATCTATTCCAGATTTGTTTGCAGCAAAGAGAAAAATACAATTAAAACAGTCAGGGTTTTATTGGATGACAATAGTACCAAGAGTCATAGAGCAAATACTGTGTTAGTTGTTAATTTAAGTCAAATAGCAATCGCTCCTTAAAAGTGTTTTAGAGAAAGATAAAATGAAATAAATAAAATGCACAGATGTGCTTGCTTTTATACTAAGTTCAAGTAGCCAAGATTATATTCTTACAATATACAATTCTGCATTCTGCATTCTCTTCGATGTCAGTTTAGTGATTATTTGATGCCAGAATAAAACCTTTTTCCGAAACCAATGCGAAATCATGGTGATCACTCACAACACTACAAAATATGACAATGCTAAATAACAAGAAAAAACTGTTGTCAATTAATCAATTTCGTTTTCCACTTGGCGTATTACGGGAAATGAGATCTCGGAGGGCTCAGCAAAATTGAACGGTCAAAAAATGAGCAAGCGAATCCAATATTTTGACAGAAATTTTTCTGAGGAATCCTATTCACGAGACTGAATTGCAGAGTGTTCTGAGATCTCATTTTCTTAAAAATGCCTACATATATGGCAATAACAAATGTCAAATTTTTCTTCAAATGCCATGGATTTAATATTACCAGGGCCATAATTTTGGAAAAAAGTATTATTAGAATGTGGTTACTCTTAAATTCTGGCCTTCAAAAGTCACTAGAAATAATCTGACAACAAAAAAAGCGGAAATGTCGCTAGATAAAGTGGAAAAATTGCTAAAACGGTAACCCTGCATCGCTGTGTGAATTGAAACATACAAAATACATTCCAACAAATTGCCAACTTAAAGCATTATAATATACAATAGAGATTTGAGAGTTTTTTATCAACGAACTTTTGATTTTGAAGCTATTGAGAACAAAATGTATAAAGGTGAGGGCCAAAAGTGTTGACGTTTTGATTGACAACTTTTTATTTTGTATTTCTGAATGAGAGCCGTTAAAATAAGCTCTGAGCATTCAGAGCTAAAAATTTGTGTTTCTTTTGTCGTTCTGAGTGTGTTCTGAGTTTGTTCAGAGCGCGCTTTATAAGATCAGAATAAAATGACTGAGCAGACAGATTTAATGCTGAATACAAGCATTTGACAGCTAGTGTTCTGATCAGGTGTGTTTCCAAACCAATTCAGAGCATGCTTGGTTCAGACTAGAGGATATTCAGAACATGCTCGACATGCTCGGACTCTGTTCAGAATTTTACTCTGAACTAAAAAAGAAAAACGCCTTTAGAATGTTTTTTTCCAGGTTTCCAAATCATTTTACCTAATATTATTCTTGGTATATTGAAACTGATGTCAATGGGACGAGACGAAAGCGAAAATGGGGTCTTTTCTGGGATCCCTTTTGTTTTTTTTTTCAGCGGTAACAGTTATGTATACTTGTACATAATAGTGAAACAGTAAAATAAAGAATTAAATAGACTGAAAGTGGTTAGGTGGTTTTAGTTACTTTTAATTTTCTCTAAAACTAGAAGACCATTTTGCATCTGTTTTTTTGTGTACTTGACTAAAAATTGTTAAGAGTATTAAATATTTTAATCAAGAACAGTGCAGAGGTGCGTAAAGTGAAAAAAAGAATTATATTTAAAGCAATCATTATTCTTATAAAATTGTGGGTATTTTTTTGATTTTATATTGGAGATTTTCAACGTGGTTTTTTCATATAATAAATAAAATATATTAGTTTAAAATGTATTTTTTTAATGTATATTTTTTTTAAACTATCAATCAATATAACAACATTTTAAAGAATATTGAAGAATGGATTTTTGGCCAAAAAGGAGCTAAAAAGTTTTTTTTTTCAGATATTGCCACTGTTTTACAATATTTGATTTTTTGTTTTAACTCAACTTTTTAAGATAATTGCCCTTCCACGTTTTAGAGCTTTTGATTATCGTATGCTTAGCACAATGTATACTATTAATTACACTACCTGTTATAGATATTTTGAAAGGCTGTTGGGAAATTGATGCAAGTTAATTAATTTTAAGTCGTGGACCAATGTTTGCATCCAAAAAGTAGTTAGAAAAATTTAAATGACCACTTTTTCAAATTGTGATTTTTAATTTATGGAAAATGTCCCAGCCAGAACAAAAGTTACTTCTTACTAAATCCTTTTTACAAGATCCACGAAACCCATTTTGAATATAGAAAATAAAAAAAAATCGGACTCCCCTAAAATATGTAGTTTTGTAAATAAATAGATTTCATACTGAAATTAATATATTTCAAGGATACCGTAGATATTTTTTTCATACCAAACAAATTTTACAGCTATAAATTCAGTCATTATATATATATATATATATATATATATATATATATTTTTATTATTTTAATATTAAAATAAATAATACAAACACATACGCCCATGTTCTGCAATTCGATCGAAAGTGAGCTGAAATCACTTTTCAATTTCACGTGAAATGAAATTGCATGTTCTACATTTCGATCGATTTCGAAAACTTCGATATTACTTCGAACTGTCAAAACTGAAGGTTCATCCATTTTTAATTTTTATTTCTAAAGTGAAATTATTGCTGCTTTGAACATGGATGCAATATTAATGGTGATTTTGAGGGAAAGAAGGAAGCAGTATTCTAAAGAAAAAATAAGAAGACAAATTTTGCGAGACATATCAAATATATTAGATTTACCTGACATAATGTGTGTATGTGAATGTATGAATTGTTCTGATAAATAAAGTAAATTCTTGATTTTTTTTAAAAAGATTTCATGGTAATTTTAGATTGAGCAAAGACGCGTTTTAATATATTTAAAGGGAAATAGAACCTTTTACAAGGCCTTCATCGATTCCTTCAATTTAAAAACTTGCAGCAACACTCCGATTCTTATCAGAAGGAAGTTATCAAAGATCAATTGGCAATGACATGGACATAGCCTTGGCAAGGCCCACGGTTTGTAAAATCATTCAATCAATCAATCAATCACTTTAAATGTTTTGCAATCCAAATTGTGCAACAAGTGGATCAAACTACAGATGACTGAAACAGAAAACCAAGATTCCAAAAGATTATTTCTTGAAAGGTACGGAATACCAGGAGTCATAGGGTGTGTCGATGAGACCCACGTGAAAATTGTGAAATCTCACGAAAAAGATTCAAATTTATGAGATTTGTTTCCACTTAACAAACCTCTTGCAAAATTAGGATGTTCCTCCATGTATTTTAGGAAAACCTTCTCTGGTAGTATGTTGTTCTTATATTTTCCCCTGAAAAAAAAACAATCAATAAATACTAAAAAACGACAAACAAATTAATTTCTTCTTTACATTTTGCACGAAGGCAAAGAAATATACACATCAAAGTGCAACTGTATCAATTTCACAGACAATTCAAAGAACATAAACAAAGTGATTTGAATGCGTTCACAAAATAGAATAAACCGAAATGCGGAACATCCATTTTCATTTTCGAAATTCCAATTCACAATAACGAATTATGGAACACCTTTATTCACTTTCGCCATGTAAACTCACAATTAGTGAAATGCAGAACATGGGCGATAGTATTCTTGTCGTTTTAAGTTTTCACCAAAGTCCATAGTTATGCTATTCAGAGAAGGTTATTATTTTAGTCAATCTTAATTTGTTGCGTTTTCAAAAACATATTCAAACAGAATAGGTAGGTACAATAAATACGTTCAAAATGCACCTATCCATTAGGAAGTTTCAATGTGATGGTTCTGGAATTTGATGTATTTGATGAGGGTCTATATAAATCTGAATAAATATGTGTCGCAAATAGTAGAACCTTTTTATAACACATAAATTCTTAATTTGTATACCTTTTATGCTTCTTTAAATAAAATCTCTTATATGTGGTTATTCATTTTCCATATTTAATCATAAAAATGGTCTGTCATATGCCCTTGGAGTCCCCAAATAATATGTTAAGCTTACTTTTCCCTATGTGGATTTTTTGTACATGGAAAAACTTTTTATTCACAATTTCTGACGAACGCTTTAGAATCCCACACATCAAAAGTTCGTTTAAAAATTTTATTCCTAAGTGAAAATAGACAAAATACAGATATATGTACATATATATAGCTAAATATACATAGGTATTTCAAACATGAGTTTTTCTGTTCTCCTTTTCAAATGCAAAGAGCATATCATCATCATCGTCCTCGTCGTTGTGATGTAACACCATGGCGTCGTTACTGTCTTAAGAAACTTTTAAATTGCATTTCCATTGCTGCAAAGAGGATTACATTATATTTCAAATGCACGCTTATACCACACTGATACCGGTACCGGCATCAGCGCCATCAGTATCAGTCCCGACACACACCAACACATATCTTATTGCCTAAGCTTTCTTTCCTTCCAGCTTTGCCAGGCACAAAGGGGTTTAATTACGTTGATTATTTAATGTACTTTAAGGTAAGGGTAGGGCTCGCAAGAATCCTATTTGGCCATCCGGCCTCCTGCTCGGAATCTCTGAGAGAAAGAAAGAAAGGACGAAATATTATCTTCCTAGTTTCTACCTACAAACCTACTTACATGTTCCACTGTATTCAATGTTCAGTGTTCACGGCCTTGGGCCAAATAAATATTCAGGGTAAAACACCCTTGGTGCACACAGAACTATCCTTACGAACCTTTCACTAGCAAAAAAAAAGAAAAAAAACACCATCACCCATCGCATCACAGATCCTTTATGTAATTAAAGAAGATTGTAAGCGACTGTGTCTGTATGTCTGACACAGTAGCAGTGGAATATTATACACATTAACAATTTATTCTTCTGTTTCACTGCTCTAATGTTCCATCTTCAAAATGGAAGAATGTTTAAACGGCCAGCCAAAGATATTCACACGAGTCCTTAAACGGGTTAATTCATTGACCCAGATTTTATTACTATTTTGTGCATGGAGTTTAAGAGAGTCCAAGCGAGTCCTTATAGGGTTTCTTAGGGACATAATATTCTGTCTATGTATATAAGTAGGTATGTATGAATTAAGGTATGCGTTTGGCGACAACATTGTGAAAATATTGGTGGCGCCAAGAAAACTATTAAGGTCCATAGTGGTATTATCTCTAAGAAGATGTGAAAGGACATGGAAAGGAATAATAATGGGGCACATTTATGTGTTAGCCTTTTATTAGATGAAGATGAATACAGCGTGCGTAGGCATGATTTCCCTTGAATAATAACATTATCTTGCAGAAGAAATTAGACTTATCTGCCGATGTATAGATATCTGGGATATCAATCTGCATAATTACATGTATATGTATGTATGTATGTTGATATCAAGTTTTTTTTTATGTAAATGAACTAAAGTGTTTTATTTGTTAGAAAATACAAATTTTGTATGAACTTGAACTTTACATTCAAGCTTTTATACGCGCAAAATGTTGTTAAGAACTAATCAAAAGTGGTAATCTTGAAAATATAGTACCTATTCATTTCAATTTTGTGTGACAAATCGTAATGTATGGAGATCCCTTACAAAAATTAATGGTGCAGCTGGATTTTCATTGCAACTCACTGCATCAATTTCGAAAGGTTATTTTATAACTAAAGGGTTTTTCAAACGGAACGCTACAAAAGTAGAGTGACAAGTACAGCAAACGACGCCATTTTTCTTGCCGTTCTTTTAACATTTCTGTTCAGTAAGATTTCCCATTTCATGATCGAAAGATATACGAGCCAACAACGAGTCGAAATTATTAAAATTTACTACCAAAATTCGGAGTCAGTGGCTTCAACGTTAAGAGCGCTACGTCCAATTTATGGTCGTCATAATCGTCCTAGCAGATCAACAATTGAGCGTCTAGTGGAAAAATTTGAATCCACAGGCATAGTACAAAATGTTCCCGTGTCAGTGAGACAAAGAAGTGCCCGTAGTGTCGAGAATATTGCTGCCGCTGAGGCTTCAGTTGCAGAAATCCCAAATGTGCCTCTCATACGTCGTTCTCAAGCGTTAGGCATCTCTATGACGTCGTTGTTTCGAATTTTGCGAAAAGATCTTAGCCTACATCCTAACAAGATTAAACTGACACAAGAACTGAAGCCGCTTGACCACCAGAAGCATCGTATGTTCGTGAATTGGGCTGAGCAACAACTTGAAAATAATTCGGATTTTTATCGAAAAATCATCTTCAGCGATGGGGCTCATTTCTGGCTGAATGGCTTCGTCAATAAACAAAATATGCGGTATTGGTCAGGCAGCAATCCACACGTACTCCATGAGTCATCATTGCATCCCGAAAAAATTACGGTTTGGTGTGGTTTATGGTCCGGTGGCGTCATTGGGCCGTACTTCTTCCGTGATGATCAAGACCGGCACGTTACTGTGAATGGGGATCGCTACCGTTCAATGATAACCGAATATTTTTGGCCCCAATCGGATGATATGGACTTGGAGGATATGTGATTCCAACAGGACGGCACCACAAGCTACACAGCGAATGTCACAATCAACTTATTGGAAACCAAGTTTGGAGAACGTGTTATCTCACGAAATGGTCCAGTCGCTTGTCCGCCTCGGTCGTGCGATTTGACGCCGTTAGACTATTTCCTGTGGGGCTACGTCAAGTCTATGGTCTATGCCAACAAGCCAGCGACGATTGATGAACTTCGTCAAACGTGAAATTGCAGCAGTATCGGCCGATTTATGCTTGAAAACCGTCGTAAATTGGGTTCAGCGTCTGGACTTCTGCAACCGTGCCCGTGGTGGCCATGCAAAAGAAATCGAGTTCCATACATAATGGCATCAAACGTACTTTCACAGGCATAAAGAATTTCATTGATATCCAAAACCCGTTTTGTTTTATTTAAAAAAGCTTTTGTAGCGCTCTTATTGAAAAACCGATACATCAAATATCATTTACCTAAATAATGCTCTCAGTTTATTTGGATATGGTAATATTGTTAAGAAGCTTTTTAATTTTTATTCAGTTAAACGCATCTATCATAATTTGTGAAAATTGTAGATCCAGAGGTCTGTTTACTTTTCAAATGTCAATATTTGTTATCTGTTTCCCTGTTATTTGAAGAACTCTCATATAGCCATTGTTGGCTACTAACGATTTAAAATTTTAACATATCTTGCTTACTGCGGCAAACACTTACATTTTTTAAAGATCACAGATTCGAATTTTTTTTTGTCAGTTAAGCACTGAAAGTGTAAGTCATTCTCGGCTATTGACAATGGCTCGATGGTACGTACATATATATCAGCAACCCAACGCAGTAATGCCTAACTCATATATTTTTGAGCATTTCCTTTTATTTCATAAATATAAATTCTAAAAATTAATATAGTTAAATCATACTGAGACAGAAAGGTTTACAAATCGAATTTATCTATTCTCATATGGTGTGTCTTTGGGGTGTTTAAGAAAATGTACAGTGATGGAAAGCTTAACATTCATACAAAACGAGCACAGATCTAGAAAAGTAGTTTTAAAACAGATCTATTCGTTGACGAAATTCTGGTAAACTCTGTTATTCTTAAAACAACTGACAAAATCTACGAACTGTATTGCGATAGCTTTCAGAATTTGCCAACTTGAAATAATCCTAAAACAAACTCATTATAAATGAACAAAAAAGTAAGTAACTGGAATTTGTGAGTTTAATATCAATGTAGTGGAATTAATTTTTAAGTTCCAGGAGAGGTCTTTGTTGACTTGATGATTAGAGATTTTGTATATAATTTTAAGAAAGGGGAAATTTCAATATGGTCACTATTTCCCTCTATTCTCTTATACAGAAAATAAATGGAAAGGAAATTGAGCAATTGAATGGAATATCAGTATTTTTTTTTCACATGAAGTTCAAACACTAATTCGAAAAATTTCGGGTAACAGATATTGGCAACTAATTTCTTTTGTATTGAGTGTAAAAATAATTATTTTGCACAGAATTCTATAAGAAAATCATTAGAAGTTGAAATATTACACATAGAAAATGCTTTTTACTATCGGGTTTTTCAATAAGAAAAAAGAAAAACAGTTTTGGATATCAATGAAATTCTTTATTCCTGTGAAAGTACGTTTAATGCCATTATGTATTGAACTCGATTTCTTTTACAAGGCCACCACGGGCACGGTTGCAGAAGTCCAGACACTGAACCCAATTTTCGACGGTTTCAAGCATAAATCGGCGGATACTGCTGCAATTTCACGTTCGATATTCGTACGAAGTTCATCAATCGTCGCTGGCTTGTTGGCATAGACCATAGACTTGACGTAGCCCCACAGGAAATAGTCTAACGGCTTCAAATCGCATGACCGAGGCGGACAAGCGACTGGACCATTTCGTGAGATAACACGTTCTCCAAACTTGGTTTCCAATAAGTTGATTGTGACATTCGCTGTGTAGCTTGTGGTGCCGTCCTGTTGGAATCACATGTCCTCCAAGTCCATATCATCCAATTGGGGGCAAAAATATTCGGTTATCATTGAACGGTAGCGATCCCCATTCACAGTAACGTGCCGGTCTTGATCATCACGGAAGAAGTACGGCCCAATGACGCCGCCGGACCATAAACCACACCAAACCGTATTTTTTCGGGATGCAATGATGACTCATGGAGTACGTGTGGATTGCTGCCTGACCAATACCGCATATTTTGTTTATTGACGAAGCCATTCAGCCAGAAATGAGCCTCATCATAAATTGGACGTAGCGCTCTTAACGTTGAGGCCACTGACTCCGAATTTCGGTAATAAATTTTTATAATTTGGACTCTTTGTTGGCTCGTATATCTTTCCATCATAAAATGGCAAACCTTACTGAAGAGAAATGTCAAAAGAACGGCAAGAAAAATGGCGTCGTGTGCTGTCCCTGTCGCTCTACTTTTTTAGCGTCCCCGTTGAAAACCCCTTTATATTGAAACTGAAAACTTTTTTTGTTAAAATCTTTGCTAGTTTTTGAGAAATTATAAAAAGTGTTATTTTTCTTATTTCTTGTTTTTTTTTTTTTGTTAGGTTCATGAGGTAAAAAAATACCATTGATTAAAAAACCATTTTCAGTTTTTTTTTAGGAAATTGAACCATTTTCTTTTTTGTTTGGAAAATCCCATATATGGAGTGCTAAAATTCCACGATATAAATTTAATGTTTTCTTAAATTCTATTATGGCTAAATAATACTCTTAATTTTACATTGTTAGGTAAAGTCAATTTTGAAAATTCTTATAGTTTTTATTTGTGAAGTTGATTCCTATTTTTATTTTGCATTTCGAATGGGGTAAGATATAAGCTCAATATGCATTTGTGAACACACAAATTTCAGAGTTTTCGTCTTCTACGAAATCAAACAAAATTTCTTTTCTAATATTATAGGACCCGGTCATAAAAATAAACAATGTCTGTATAAACCCATTCAAGCACAAAACACTATAAACACTGCAATTCGTTCCACCCTATTTCATATAACAAAAAGTACTGTTTAGATCTAAAATTGCTTTTGTTGTATTGCTCGTCAACAACCGTTTCCATTTCCTGTTATTTTTGTGATGATTTTAAATTGCGAGGAGTGCTTTTGCTGAGGATTACCTATATAATTTTGCCCGGAACCGAAGGGATGAACATACAAAAAATCTATTTCAATCCTACATAAGCCTCTGAGTATGGGAAGTGCATTTAAAAACAAACATGCCATGCAAAAAGGACATAACAAATTTGGAGATTTGAACAAAATGGTGTTATGTGCTTTCAGCTGTGTCTACATTCTACAATATATACAAATTCACGAATGGAATTCGAGCAAATTGAATTAAATTTTCTAAAAAAATGAAAACGCAAATGTATGTTTTTGATTTTATTGTTGCAATTTTACATTTAACCCAAAAAAAAATGCATATCTAATAGTTTCGGATTTATTTTAGAGCTTTGCACTGCCTCCAAATGACTTTTGCAAAGCATGTATTTTGCATTTAAATATATTCATTCAAAAACTACACAATAGTTGTAGTCCTTTTTTATTCTGATAACTGAAATGTATTGAATGTAAACTTTTTAATTTTTGTTTTGTGAGAAATGTTTGATGGGTATAAACTTATATTTAAAATTTTAAATGAGTCTTTGGAAAAACCATGAGAAGTAGTTATATGAAGGGTGTAGGGAAAATAGGTTTAAGTCAGCTTGGGTTGATTCTGGGAAAAATTAAAGGCCTCTTACGAGGACCTGACAAATTCTCCAAGAGTATTTTACTTGCCAAGAAAAAGTACTTCTCAGCAACTGAAAGATAAACTTAAACCTCAACTGATAAAATGTTCCAGAGCTAGCTAGGGGTTAATTTATTTTCATAATTAGCTAACTCTGATTTAACTCAGAGTTAACTCTCAACTGAAAAACTAGCCCTAAGTGAGTTATCATAGCCCTTTGTGGAGAGAGCTATATACTACAGGAGTTATGATCTGTACATACTCATACAAATCTGCAAGATTGCAAGCAAAAATTTTACTACGCGCCAGAATTGTAAAATTTAAAGAAATTCTGAAAAAGTTTGTTTAAAATTTCGATCAGTTTTTACAACTGTTGAAATTGATTTTAATTGGCAGTAATTCAACCAGTCTTTATATAAAATTAAGACATAAACTTAAATAAGTTATAAGAAACTTAACAGTATTTTTTGAGTGCACAATTTTGATATACAAATACAAATGAAATGCAAGACTGAATCGCACATAAGTTTTTTCCTTTTACAGAAGAAAAAGCTTAAGGCTTTGAAGATTTAATGTACAAGGTGTTTCACGAAGCAGCACAGCTTAAGGTGTAAGACAAGGAAGAATAAGAAGACGATATATTTTAAATTGAGGTGAAAACGGAGTGACCTTGTTTCTAGTAATGATACGATCAAAAACGATGTTTAAATGCATGTCATCTAATGATTGATAAAAAGTTTGTAGCATTCAAACAAGGCTTTAAATGCCTTCTTCTTGAAGATTGAATTTGAAGTAACCTTCAAGCAAAATAATTATCTAGGATAAGAAAAGCAGAAGATAAGAGAAAATTATATTAATATTAGTCTATAAAGTATAGACTATTTTTACAGTAGTTTTCTACTAGGTAAACTCTTCTTAAGAAATTGAGTGAATTCCTAAGCACATTTATATCTATAATTTTGTGTTGTTATATCAGTTTCGCATGTGCTTTGATTTGGAAATCTAATGCTTAGGAATATTTCCATTGTACTTGATATAACATTATAAAGAGTACTGATTTCAGCATCCAACTTAATCTCTGACAAAAAGACATCTTTTCAAAAATTCAACTTTAACGCACAAAGCACCTAAAATACTTTTACCAAAACGAAGGGAAAAGTGGATTTAAATTACCATCAAAGCTGAGAGGGAGCAATATCTCCATTTTTAACTAAAGTTTGATTAAATTTCTCTAGTCAAGACTTTTAAATGCACCGATTCACACAGCTTGGTGCAAAACTTATTTGGAAAGCCAACTTTACAGTAGCTCTCCTTGTCAACCTGCGTTGGCAGTATTTAAGTAAAGAGGAGATAATTTAAGGCATAAGTGTCCTAAGGCAACATTTGTGTTTTCTTTTAAAATTGATAGCAATTTTACTGCAATACACAGAAGTTGCAGAAAATTATACTACTTTAAAAAATTACATCAGTTTTAGAAATTAAAGTTATAGACCGAGAGCCAGCGGCATCAAAAGGAAAGTCATCTGCAAAGCCTTGGAAGTCATATTAATGGAACGCCTTTGAGTTGTTGATCCAAGAACCGCTTGTCTGCTTACTTTAAACACGACCAACAGGTGTCAAATTTGACGTAAATTTTTTAAAACCGATTTATTTCAATGCCTATTAGTGATTGATCGGAGGGAAAAAGTGTGCATACAAAAAATATTTAGCTAAAAATTTTGTACAATTGTTGTCATAAGTCAAACTCACTATTAGTCCCTAAGAAGAAAGAGATCAGCCAAGTTTCCACACATAATTTGTATACCCGAGTGGGTTTTTGGAATATTGGCCGCTTTTTTTTGAAAATAAACCGTAAGTTAGTATAAACTTCCGCCTTTCCAAAAAGCTACAAAGCTGTATTGTACCCATAAGTGTTGCCGTTATTTTAAATTATTTTTTTCCGTTTTAAGTATTTTTTTTTATAAAATTGGGCATTTTGTGTCCAAGAAGGGGGAAATGGAATACTCCTTGTGCAGGATTTTTTTCTTGTCTTCTTTCAACCTACACGCCCAGAAGCTATAAGGAATGAAAATAAAAACTGTTAAAATAAGAGAATATTTGTTTCTGAGTTGGAGGCTGATGTAGGCCCATTAAAATATAAAAACAGAAAAAATACCTCACGAACAACCTAATTTACATACTTTGAGTGACATGACAAAATTCTTGGGCAATATTTGAATGATAAAATCCAACCAAGGAACTTCAATGGATGGCTTTCGATTTTTTTAACAGCTTTTTTACGCTACCATCTCAATCTAAAAACACACTAAAGGTGTGCAAACAGTCCACGAAATGTACTTGCATTTATTTGTTCTGGTCTTTTTAACCGTAAAAACATTAATGGAAAGCATATATCTTTTGTATGTATGAACTCATTCAGGCTCAGGGACCCAGACCAGGATCTCTCTATCAACTGAATAAAACGAAGAGCTTCCGGTTTTATTTTTGTTTTTTTTAAGTACATGCTTGTTTAGTCTTTTTTTGTTTTTTTTTTTGTTTCCATCAATGTTAGAATTCCTTGCTTCAATATTAGCTTGCGGTAACTGTGTATATCGAAATGGAATCTCCTATCTCGCTGTTGTTCTTTCATCTTCAACTGAAGACAAAATTACAGAAAACGCAGTACCTACCTACCTCGATCTCAACTCTTTATAAACTGGCAAAGGAGAGAAAAAATGCTGAAAGAGTGTGTGCGTCTGTGCGTGAGTAGATATCAAAACCTGTCTTCTTGTTCATTCTTTAACGCCATTGTCTTCCATAACGCTAAATTGCAAAGTTGGAAAAACGAATGACGGAAAGCTGTTCTGTGACAGGGACGTGAAGGCAACAAACAGCGTTGCCACAGGCTTTCACCAAACTGTAAGAAATTAAAAAAAAAGCAAAAAAAAAAAAACAAATTGCTTTAAAGCTTAATCATTTATTTTTAATAAAAACATAAGAGTCAGTGTCTTTTCGAAAAAATGCATTTTGCTGCTGGAAAACTGAGTCTATGTGCAGAGTCAAAAGAACAGGTTTATATTTCTAGAGATGGGTGACAAGGTGTTAACTCAACTGCAATAAGCAAGATCTCAGCCAGTTTTAACATGATTAAGGTATACAATGAATGGAAAGGTCGATCAAGCTTACTTTAACTTCCAACACTAAACGTTCTTTCCTAATGTAAATAATAACCACAGATAAGAAAAGTGATCCCAGTTCTGGGTACTCTACAAAAAATTATAAATTCTACAAAAATATTTTATGGAAAAAGGTGTACATAACCAAATAGGAATAAAAAGATATATGTAGGTAAGGTAGTATCAAACAAATTAATTTTAAAAAGTGCAACACTTTTTTACTTTTATAAGAATGTGGCAAAGCTGGCTACAATACTTCTGCAGCCTGCTACCTGCTACTGCTACACACCATCAGGCGTTTATGCTCTTTAATATTTGATTCGTTGCACGTGCGGAATCACCTGTGTTTGTTCAACATTCCGGTGTTCCTTTTGCCACTTGCCACCATACCTACATACATACATCATATCGTCGTCGTTTTCGAGAGTTAGGTATCCATCTACCATCTGTTTGGCGTGCATTTATTTTTCTTTCATCTCTTTGGCGCTATAAGGATACACTTTACTGTCGCACGGAAAAATGAATTTTCCATTATGTATATGATTTCCTTTTAGAACGAAGAAAGTTTATGTAAGGATATTTTGTATTCTGCGGTGTTCGCCACTTTCATAAGTTTATTCTTGATGCTGTGCTATGGTAGGTATGTATTTAGATTTAGTCGGGCATAAAAGCGAAATGACTTTATAGTTTTTTGCATCTGATTTATATTAGAACTTGAAGCTAAAAGAAGCTTAATACCTGTTTCTACTCGGAAATCCAGGTACCTATATTTAGCAGGGGCTATATGGATGATTGAGCAGCTGAAAGCAAATTGAGCTGGCTAATGAGGTCAAACAAGTGCCAGATTTATAGGTTAAAGCAATAACTTTAAACACTTTTTGTATTTTCACAGGTACCGACCCATTCACTATGAAATTATTGTATATTATACATACATGTATACTAGGTGTATAAATGAAGACAGGTTAGGTTAACCTATTTCAACAACTTCCAGAACCACTCGTTCGATTTAGGCAGATTTTTACATAATAATAATTGGTTTTTGTGTAAAATTAAAAAACCTTTTCTATAGATTATGGTTATCACTCAAGCTCAAGCAACAAACACCCTCCTTGAATATAAAACCTATATAAAACACCTTCCTTATTATAAAACGGCAAACACGAGTTTTGTGGAATAGTTTACGCGGCCCACATAAGCCGAAGGCATATAAATTATATATCGTTCTAAAGTTTTTTTTGGACAGAAGTGCATTGCTAGGTGCACAAAAACTAAAAACCAATAAAAGAAAATTGTATAATAAGTGCAAGCGAGGGCAAGCACTTGCTTTATACATTTTTTAATTTTTTTGATGAGTAAATACGCAATCAAGGACCAATGCACTTAACAGTATAACTGGCGCGAATAACTTGCTATCGATAATTTGTATGGAAATCTCTTTTCTAGAGTTATAAGCACTCGAGCTTCGAGGGCTGAAAGTATTAGTATTGATAAATGTCTCAATGTAGTCTGCTAAATTTTCTCTGCTAAAGTTGTTAAAAGTTAAAATCCGGTAGTTTTTATGCAACATTCTTTGATTCAAGGTAAGTAAAATTAATTCTTCCCTTGTTTCAGATAAGATATGTTTACAGATATTTGGTTATATGTTTATTATTTGCACATAGAAAAAACTTATTTAAGTTTTTCTCTTTCCTTTCATGCAAAAATAATTCTCAAAGAATTTCCTGGGGACAAAATGCATGAGTTATGATGGGTTTTATTCTGTTAAAAGGTTCCCTTATTAAGATCAAATGACTGTCACTAGAACCCTAAAAATCAAATAAAAAGGGCAACAAAAACATCAAAGACAAGGCAGTTATGTACATATATGTAGATTAAGGTGGTCGTTAAATTAGCTTTTTTTAAAATACGTTTCAAATGAAGAAAAAAAATCCAATTTTTAACTTCCCATTGGAAGTTGTTCTAATTGGTCCTATTTGTCGAATCAAAAATTATGACATATCTTCACGTTTCGAGCTCTATAGAATCGGAATCCATCATTTTTAGAGAGATGTCTGTGTCTGTTCGTACGTTCTTACGTTCCTTTGCTTTTTTTTTGTTCACCATATCTCAAGAACGAATGAAGATATTGACTTCGAATAAATTTTATTTTATAAATAGAAGTTTCAATACGTGCTGAAAGGACTTTCAAGAAAATTCAAGTTAGATTTTTTTTACTGAAGGAATTTAAAAAAAAACCCTTGTTAAGTTTCTCGGGTTAATTTAATTTTACGCATTTTAACGTGATAAGAAATTAGTAAAAATATAAAAAAGTACCAACTTACTTTTTTTTTTAAGTAAATGAAAAGTTACTGAAAATTTTTGAAATAAGTTGTTTTTCTCGAATATTTTGAGAGCAAACAATGACATTGGCTTCGAGGTACTTTTATTTTATGCACAAATTTATTAGTAAAAATTGATAAACTTTTTAAAAATATTAAATCAATGGTTTTGTAAAACGAAAAAAACTACTAGCAATTTTACCAATAATTGTTGAAAATTGTTTTTCGTCTTAAATATCTAAAGAACAGACAATGACATTGGCTTGCGGTTAATTTAATTGCACACATTAGTTTATAACTGATATTTGTAAGAAAATTCAACAAATAGACCAATTACTGTTGATATTTTTTTTGCGTCTCAAATTTCATGAGAGTAAGCAATTATGGTGGCCTAAATAAATGTAAATTTAATTTTACACACTAGTTTATAATTAATAATTGATAGGATTTGCAATTTGACATGTAGTTTTTTTTAACCAAAAAAAAAAACGACAAGACATTGTACCAAAATCGTTGACTTTTATTTTCTCCCAAATATCCTGAGATCACACAAAATGGTATTGGCTAGGGGTTAGTAAAATTCTATACACTTGTTGAAAATTGAAATTTTGTTAGGTTTTGTAAAATAATTCAACCAAGTAAATAAAAAAACAAAAAACCTTACCAAAAATTGTTAAACTAATTTATTCTTCTCAAATATCTAACCTTTATTCTACTCACTAATCTTCACTTGATTGCATATTGAATACATAAACACTTTTTCGAAAATCTTCAGTAGGCGATTTTTTTAAAATAAAATAAGATCGGGCACCAATGGGTGGGTCGCACCCAGCCTCTTTTTTAGATTTTTATTTGCATCTCCTAAATAATAGCCGCTGTACGGGTTAATTTAATTTCTTTTCTTTTTGTTTTGCATATAAGGTACGAGTAATTCGCGAAAGATCTGCTCAAAAATTCAGATCAAGAAGGTTCAAGGTAGACAAGAAAAAAATCCCACAAGAGGGGGGCTTTCCCCCGCTTTTGCAGGATGGGTAATTTTACAAGAAATTGTTTCAAATTAACATTTTGAAAAAAAAAATAGTTTTATTATTTTTTTTTATTTTTTTCATTTGAAAATTATTTTTACTGAGCATAATGTATTTCTTAAAAGAATATAATCTTAAAAGAAATCATAAGAATGAACATTTTGCTTTTCAAAAAGCTATATAGCCATTTTTAAATTATATTTTTATTTTATGTGGTGCGCCTCCTTACTTCTTACAAATAAGAGGAACAAAATTCCTCTAAAATTTTAGTCACTATTTACTTATAACCCAAAGTTATATATGCGAAAACACATGAGTAGGTGAGAACCAAAACTCATTATATCCACTTTTATCAAAAATTCAGATTTTGATGCAGTTTTGTTAAGCTTGGCATATTGAATAGTTTTTAATCCTCCAATCCCCTTTAATATTGATGTCAAATATTATAATTGTTTTCAAAACTCTCCATATCCACAGAGCGATTTGCATCAGAACTTTCCATATCCATTGTTTGCAGAAGGTCGATTATGCCATAAAAGAAGGACCTAAGACGTTCATGAGTTCTTATTTTAAGAATCTTTAAAGGGGTCATTAAAGATGGGAAAGTAGTGTAGTACTATTATATTAGAGGGTGCAATTGAAAGAGGGGGGGATGGTGTGAAAACTGACCATATACAATCATTTGCAGCAAAACTCTTCATATCCAAAGTATATTCTTAAATATATTTTAAACGGAACTTTCAATAAATTTTTGCTCTTAATCATAACATATAAATTTAAAAATCTTTTATTATACAAAATAAAATCTTTATTAGTTGCTATCATTTAGCCTTATTTGGTTTTTTTCTATTTGCACAAAATGAACATTTTGGATATAACGAGTTTTGGTTCTCATACGGGTATAAGGGCCACTTTGTGCACATTAATCTGTAATAATTTTTTCCCAGGTTCAAGGCTCATAACTAATACCACAAATTATTAATTCATTGACAGAAATTGTGTTCAGCACATTCGCGGATTTACCTCAGTCACATCAATCAGATTGATGAATGATAACCTGTGAACAAACTGGCCTTAAATCTTGTATGTATCACTCTTATAATACTAAATTTGTACAAATATTTAAATTTAATGCCCTTACACCTACAGTAAAACCCGGATAAGTAGCTTTCTCATAAGTTCTTAGCTCATATTATTACCTCTATTATTTGAGAAATAAAAGTTTTAGAGGCACCTTTCTCTTAACTGCTTTCCCCGTTAAACTGTCTCTTGTTCTGTATACCTTTTTTTTTAAATTATCCTGAAAATATCTGTTCTATAATGGATGCTCTTGATATGTACATAAATTCCTACATTCATTGTAGGAAATTTTTGTCAATGAAATTAAATTTTTATCAGTAATGCACGTCCAATCGTCATGCTTTTTTCTATTTTTTTATTTTTGGTAGAAAAAATTGTTTTGTTGTCGTCAATAAATCGTTTTTTTTTTTATTTATGAGAAAAAGGTACTTCTGAGCACATAAGCGAGTGTTAAAATTGATCAACCGCTCAAAATGAGGAATTTATAGTTTGGCACTTATCCGCTTGATTCGTAGTTTGATTAAATACATTAAAAATGTTTTCCCATTTCCAAAATAAAACTTCTTTCGTCTTGTAACGAGATGAGTTAAATAAGCTTAAATTGTAAAGGATTTTTGAATTTACTTGGAAAAAATGACAGGGCGCATCATTCAATGCTTAAAAATAACAGTGCCGTCCTTAAACATGGCCTCGGTTGGCGAGGACCAGGACCCCGAAATTCAGGGGCCCCTGGACCACGACTTCAATCTTTTAATCTGTCAACACCTTTTTATAAAACATTTAATCTTCTTTTCAAATAATGTCAACGGATTTATTTCATTTCAAACAGTTACAATTTGAAAAACATTAGAAACGTGATTCAGAATTAAATACAGCTTTATCTTAAAGCTTGGATGATCTCGACTAAAGAAACTAGATCTACCAAGTTGTCAAGTCCCCAGATCGAGGCTTTGACTATAAGAAATATAAATACCTATATGTACATATGTACTTAGATAATCTAATATACATACATATATAAGTAACATTATGCGCCTCAACAATTTTGTTTGGGTTTCCTATCATTTTAATTAAAATGGCAATACTACCTTGTCTACATATCTTAGTAGCGGCTTCTCATGCATATGTATCTTTATCGTAAATAAACAAATTGTCAACAGAGACTTTCACTTCTTGATATACTTATTTAAATACAACAGCCAGTTATAATTCCTAAAATTTTTGTTGTTGTCTACACTTGTATACAAACAAATATATATATATACAGACTTTTTGTATTCAAAATCCTACCAGGCTTTATAAAAAGGTAAATACCTATACAAGATAAATTCTTAACCCAAATCTAAGATTATACCCATCTGCATTAACCATCACCTCCATCACATTCCTCAGACTACCCCCGCTTTTTCGAAGTTACAACGTTGTTGAACCACAAAATGAACGCGGCCTCACTCATCTATGTCTAATTAGGACCTACATTCCCCGCGCGTACTCGCATATTAGAATTTTCCCAAAGCATCTAGATTAATGATGAAAATACCCTTTCTTTTTCAAATGAGCCCTCCGAGTAAAAAAGGTTTTTAAAACTAACATTTTGCTGATTACATTCCTCGCGCTTTGAGAAATCTAATTTCCATTTTTTACAATTTAGAGTTTATGTTTTTGTTTTCTTTTAGGAAAAGGATGAGGGTGATATAGGTTATAGCAGCCTTACAACCCGTCAGAGTCCTTACCGGTTGATCAAACGTCTCCTACCGACCCCTGCTTACCGCAATAGATAATCGGAAATGAAAGTAATAAGGGAAGAACGAACACAAACAAAATTATTTAGCTTCTTACTTTTAAGTAAATCCGACAACGTTTTGAAGCCGTTATCTGAGGACGTCTTTTGAGGAAATTTGCGTTCGTATAGTTGCTACACTCTTATCTGACAGGATATCACCCGCCGCCAGGATTCTCTGCTGCCTTCGTCGTTGCCTCTCCAAGTCGATTGTGTCACGCAAACAGAAGGCGTTAGCGATTATCCTTATAGGGTTTAATTAAATTTATAGCACATGTGGAAAAAAAGGTGGTTGTTGTTACACAGTTAAATTCAAAGGCACATAAAAGCTCCGTATTTCGTAGGCCCAAACAATTTAAACGCAAGGGTTTGGCACGGCTTAACTGGAGGAAGCTAAAACATTTTGTTGTTAATAACATAACATTGAACTGTTACCCGAAAAAATCACAGATGTCAGTAGCACAATCGAATCATTTATCAACCGTTCATCGATATTTTCTGTTTGTATACTCACAGATACCGTTATTTACCGTACCTTATATATAAGCTTTTTTGATCCTTTTTTTATTTGGCACTTTAGGGGCCACCCATGCGTTCAAAGCAATAGAACGAAAATCCTTAATAGGCCTTGTTTTTCTGTCGATGATGTTTTCAAAGCGGAATGGGAGGATGGTTTGATGAGTTCTTTCTATACGTCGAATATCAATTCTACACGCTAGCACTTGAACAAAATTGAATTTTGATCCGAATCTAACTGAAATTAATATTCACGGGTTTATAGAAAAACAATTTCGAAAGCACCAATTTGAACACAAAGGGATAATACTACACTTGCTGAAGTGTGAAATTTCTGAGCTATGAAATCGGAGCTATTCCAATTCCAAAACAGAGAAAAGCATCAAACAACAAATTTCAAAACCGGCCGAGAAAACTTCAAATGGAACGATGGAGCTCTCGCAAAATATACCAGATGACTGAACGGAAACTTCAAAACGGAGAGGACTCGAAGATGTGTTTTGTGTATCCTTGCAAAATATACCGTCATATTCGAACAAGTGTACACACAGAGAGATTTTTTTGACAGCCAGGGCAAAACTTTAAGTGGATGATGTTGAGAAAGGTTATTTTTTTCGCAAGGCATGCGCACCAAATGGTAGGTATAGTAGTACTAGAAAAAGGGGAATCTTTTCGCAATTCGAATTTTCTTCCCTGATAGATCCTTGCTGCCGCTTCTGCTGCGGGAAGTCATCTACCTAACTTTGAGACTGTGGCTAGTCATGGGAGCAATACAGATAAATTTTCTTTTCAACCAAGGAAAACGCTCTTAGGATGACACCTGCTGGGGCTTGCTCTGGCAAACAGCGCAGTGATGACATACAGTGGTTCAAGGTGGTGCGAGTATATGTGGCTTTAATTTACTTTAAGATTAAACACCAAAGTATATACTTAAATTTTCAGCTACGATTAGAACGAGTATATTGATGGTGTAAAATAGTTTTTATGATGCAAAATTTTTAAACCACAGTTTTTTTAAAAAAATTTTCATAAAAAAAATTTCTTTTGCTTACTTTTCAAAGCAATTACAAAAAAATGAGAAGACGTGCAAAAACTGATATTTAATATTTAGTTAGCGTATTCCTCTTTCCAGCCCATCACCCCCCTTTAAGCTTATAAAAGTGTGTATTCAGAACATATTCAGCATAACATTCAGATTTCAAATCGTTAAGTGCCTAAAATGATAGAGTGCGATAAAGCTTCCAAAAATATTTAGATAAAAAGATAAATGAGCTGGAAACTTTGACACCCAATTATGTTCAGACACCTTCTTACCATGCGATAAAAATTGATTTTTGTCCATGTATGGACCACTGTGTGGCGGCTCTCAGTCCATGCCTAGTCGGTGTTTGGATCCATCGGCGCGGCGTTTTGTGCTTCTGGCTCACTTGAAATCCTTTATTGAAAAGGTCCTTTTGCTGAGTTGAGTAGTGTTAGTGCTTCTTTTATGATAACAACAATATAGAAAAACACGACACGACACGAAATTGTTGAATTTGTTAGTGCCACTGCCACAATGCGTGTGCGTTGAAAAATTTTGGATATTGCCTATAAATTAATAATGACCGAGAAAACATTGAATATTGAAAGGGGGCTTTTGTTGTCTTTTTTAATAATTCGGGGACTACTTTTAGAAAAGTTTTATTTATTAATAGAAGATAATAATTAGATTCAATTGGAATATATATGTATATATTTTGAGTGTTGACAGTTTAGTAGCTTAAATAATGCAAACCAGCAAACAAAGGCATCAGAGATAATATAAATCTTGGTAGATATGTATATTTATTTGAAAGATGTCCTTTTTTGACAGGTCTTAATGTCACTTGTGGTTTATACATGTACAAACATACATGTAGGTAGACGCCTACGTATATATATATTTATATATATCTTGAACACATAATTGTGTGTGGGGGTTACAAAAAAAGAGAGTGACATATGAGAAGCTTTATCTATTCATACTCATCAGAGAGCATTATTGTGTAAATATTTTGACAACACTTTTGCTTCCTGTCCCATGTAGTCTCGCGTTTTCTTTTTGCTCGTTTATATTAGTCCTCTACAAAACGATGTTCCTATACATATATATTTTTCATACCCTATTCATATTCATTTCCATTTCCGAGATATAAAATTTATGTTTTTTTTTAATGTTTGTTTTTTCTGGTATATAAATTTTGAAATTATGCTCACCGACAATTACTTGTAAATTGAGATTTAACAATGCTTTTGGCATTATTTTAAATTAAATTTTGAATTTTAGCATCTGATTAAATTTGACCTTTGATGCCTGGCTATACTTAATATGGTGGTGATGGTGTGACATAGAAAAAGAACAAACATTAAATGTCTGTCTTTTGGGTAGCACACGTAGATTATATAAACACAATTATAGATGACATTGTAAAGGAGGAAACTTTTTGAAACGACATTATTCATCTAACGAACACGAACTTACGAGTATTTCAAAATGCATAATTTTTTTTACTGATGTGAATTTATCAAATTTGAACAAAATTTAGTACGAACAGCAAATACATATTGCTTATAAATAAAACTTGAGCAATTAAATGAATTTAATGTAATTTGTTTTATACTCCTGCCCGTTTATGAAAATTAGAATTTTTTTCATTGCTCTATAAATAAACAGTACATGAGTAGGTACTAGGGAATACTTTGCATACAAAACAGTTTTGTTTCTATTTTATTATGTTGTTTTAACAGTTGTTTGATTTGAGTTCCAATTTCACTGTGTGAGTATATTTTTAGACCTTATTTAAGAGGTATAATATTCTTGCATTTGTCTTCAGAGACATTTTGGCTTAAATTTTTGTGGTCAAAATAGTAGTTTTCAAATTAGTAGTTTCGAAAGGGTGCTTTTTATAATAACAATCAAGCATAATTTGACATGAAGAAAATTTGAAAAGAAAATTCTTCTGTTTAAGTGGAGCGACTGAATTTATAATTCAAGTTAAAAGTTCAAATGAGCTCAACTCCTAGGCGAAACGTATAAAAGTTGAGCTCATTTGAACTTTTAACTCGAATTAATAATTTAGCATTTAGCTTAGCATCCAAATCATTTAGGTAAATCATTGATTTATCAGATTCTCGTGGCAAAAACTATTGAAGAATTAAAGAACAATTAATGCTTTTGTCCCTTCATGACAGTGTTTAAAATGCTGGCACCTTCAGGTATGCTTCACAAATATCTTGAATAAACAAAGCACAAAGAATTGGATTCAAGATTCATGTCTGATGAGGAAAACCTTAACTAATACAGTTAAAATGAAGCACTTTATGTAAGAAAAACTCGCTTATTAGAAACGCGATCCTTCTCTTCTTGATTAAGGTTCCAGTTTTTTCAGAAACCATTGGAAATAATAGGTACTAAAAAGTAAAAAATAAACCTATACACTAATGGGAAGTTAGGTTATAAGCCTTCAGCTGCAACTAACTTCCAGAGAGTCGATTTTATACTCGAATATTACACAATAATCTTTAAAATTTTCGTTTTAACTCACCAAGCTTGTTCAGATAGACGCTTATTGATAGACATTTCTAAAACTAGCTCAGGCAAGAATTTAAGAATGGACAAACAACATTATAAGCTTTTGGATGGTTTGTTAAGGTCAGATTAAGTATGCTTTGATAAAAACAAATTCCACTACAGCTTGTTATCGTCAGAGTCACACTATGTTTATTTAAGAACTTAGGACTTTCTTTGTTTTTTGATACAAAATCCAAAATAAACCAAATAGAAGAATATTTTTTTTTTTAATTCTATGAGGCTCCAGAGATTTAAATGGAATAATTTTCAGCTTGTCTAACCATTACATTTCTTTATTTCTTTCAATTTTATATTTTTTCTATTCCAATAAGCAAGACACTCGTGAGAGGAAAAAAAATAAACTGCTTAAAAGCATATCCTTAAATGAAACCCCTAACCATTTATCAAATCCGTACAACAATAATTCACTGACTTCACCCAACTCAAACTCAACAGAAATTCAAAATGCCAGCCCTCAATCATCAAAATAATACCGGATCAAAGTAAATCCAGCTTAATCTAATTGAATAAAAAAAGGGGCACCCTTTTAAGTTTTTTGCTGATGAATAGGACATTTATTATTGATTGTGCTACCAGAACAATTATTATTATTATTTGTTTCAATGCATGGCACGTACAAAATCAATTTTGCAAACAAGACTCTAGACTAGAAATCATTTCCGTAATAATAACAACTATAAACTACAATGTTTGTATTGGTTTCGAGACTATAAAGTAATTTTTTTGCTTTTCCAAAATATAGTACCACATATAATAGAGTTACATAAACATCACACGGTTCAAATAAAACGGCAATTTTTTAAACAATTTTTGTTTGCAAAACACTCCTGGTATGCATGACCAAAACATACCGACAAAAGAAGAACTTTTTGCCTTGAAATAATTTTAGAATTTGATTGCATTCTTTCACAAACCTGCTGTTTTCCTTTATACTCATATGCAGTCTTGAAAGGTAACTATAGTTAAGCAACATTTTGTACTTTGGGACCTGCTCCTACTAAATACTATACTGATATTGCCATATTTTCTTGACTTTTTTGTCACGGACAATTTATTTATTTCTTTCAATATTTTTTTTTTTTTTTTTTCTAAATTTCCATTGATTTGGGGTCTCTCATTCAGTCCCGAAGAGCCAATTTATTAATTCTAATTAAATTCATAGGTAGGATATGGAAACTTCTCTATACTAGCGTCCGCATTTTTTAAATCATACTTTTATTAATATTTTTTTATTTTCAAGGATTTCTGTTCTTTTTTTAATATTATTAAATATAATTAAAGAGATGCAGGCAGTCAGGCAGGATAAGTCTTCTTGGTCCATTAATCAAAAACACAACTGTGGCTGAATGGCACACCCATAGACTCGAGTCTCGACTCGGAAATTGCCGAAGGGTGAACGGTAGTCGTAGGTGGTGTACAGTACATATACCTCAGTAATTTGAAAGATAAATGGCCTTTGAGGCAGGTTATAATTTCCAGGGACGATTGGGGACTATTTTGCGAAGAGAATTTCACTTGAATAGCTTTCTTCTCCGGGGGTCCTAATGAATGGGATGAACTTAATAAGGTCATAAAAAGCTACATAATTGCCCTGGAAATAGCGCAGTTAATCCAAAGAGAATTTTTGGCGGATAAATTATACGAGTTGAGTTGCATACATAGGAGAAGCTCAATCCAGCCCACTAAGCTACGAGAAATTGTCTGTCCAACAAACGATAGAAAGCATGGGTTTTCTACAACTTGTCTTATAAAAGAGTACTTAGAAGTGATAAATGTTTCAAATGAATCAAAAAGTTAACGTTTGAAATGGTGTTGCGTTAAATAAGCGATGAAAGCAAATTAATAGAAGTTTGTAGGTACCTGGACAAAAAGAGAATATATGTAGGTATATGATGTAGATAAATTTTGTTCATATATACCTACATGCTTTTAGCCTTTGTTAACCTGGGGTCTGGTAAATATTTTTTTATTGGTGTAACATACAAAAAGGGAACAGAGTTCATTTACTTAAGAGAAGAAACCATAAGAAGTTATTTTAGGTTGTAGAAGAGGTTGAGTCTTTTACAAATTATACACATAAATAGAATAAGGAAAGCCTTTCTGAATGCGAAGACAATTAAGTTTATGCGAGTTGTTTACCTAGACTCTCCCACTCCAGTCCTTATGTTGACTTAATGTCCTTTCTTGACCTAAGGATAGTTAAATTAAATGTGTGCAAAGTTGTATATATGTGTATGAAACTTAAAGGCCAAAAACGTTTTATTAGGTAGACAAGTACTTTGTCAACCTCATTATTATGTAAATAAAATGCAATAGCCACAAAGTCTTGATTTTTATATGAGCTCATAAAATGTTTCTGGAAGGGACCAAGTTCATTTCAATTTGTTCACAAGATTTTAATAATTCTTATGTTTTTGCATTAGAGGCTCGTTAAGTTAATATCAGATTTTCAATACGCATTAGTTTAAGTCTCTATTAAGTGTCTTGCATATGAGGTGCGAATAGTTAACTGTGAATTGCGAATGGTCGTGAATTTTGACATTTATTTCCAATGAGTAAACTTTTGCCGATGGATGCCAATGATAATACAAAATACATCAGTAAGATGGGTGCTAAAAAAATATAGGGTTTCATTCTTTTCATTCGCTGCTGTGTGGAATTCCTCCTGATGTCATGAATTATTAATTATAGCGTTTGACAAAGTCAAAATCAAGTAAAGGATGGACTTTTATTGACTTTTTGATAATTTTCCCAATACTTAGTAAATACGTACAAAAAACCTGTGGACATTTTAAGAACTTGACACTTTTTTAGTGGTTCGTTTGACGTAACTTAAAATACAACGCTGTGTTTAGAATGTTTGCATGGAATCATCAAAAACTCAAATCATACATTCTTGTCTGACTTTGCAACACGAATTTAACAGTTATTTGATGCTATGAAAAATTTCAGATTATGTTTAAAATACACTTTATTTTATTCATGTCAAGCCAAAGCAATTTAAGCGCTTTTTTAAACATTATTCCCTAAGGAAGCTATGAACTGATGATTTTTTCAATTTTTTTTAACGTAGGCTCGCATGGTGTCAGCCTTCACCACGTGGTGGCACCTTCCATGAAACTTAGCGAGTTATTTAAGGGTACAGCACCTCTCACAAAAATGTTACAGTGGAATTTGACCTGTGCCCTACCCCTAGACACGGCCTTGGACAAAGCTCACCTGAAAGGCACTTTTTATGTAAATGAAATATTTTATATTATTGCAAATTTATGTCTAGTATTTAATTTTTTATTAGATAGCAGTTATAAATTATGTAAAGGTACTGTAGGATATCAAAAAGTGTCTTATTTGATTGAGAATCATTTTGCACCTTTTATTACATGACAGTTCGAAAATAAAGAGATAAAAGCCATAACATGAAGTTTGTAACCACATATTTCAACTTATATTGAGGTGAAAATGTATGTTCGTAATTATGTTTCAGGTACTCAGTACACATTTTTATGTTGAACGTGTGTACAGAGTACAGTTCTATGCGCTGAGTATTGTTGACAGGTACAGAAAAAAAATGCACCGTCAACGTTTACTGAATTAAAAATTTTACAGTCAGTACATAGAAAAATTAATCACTTATACCATTATTAAAGGCAATATGTACCACATACACATCTTTAAATAAACTGGAATGAATTATGTATTTACTGCATAGTATTAAATTTCATAAACACCATCTTAATATAAAAATGTATTTTTCACAACGAATTATGTACTGAATACAAGTGTGTATTGTGTTTATAAGATATGCACTAAGAAGAAGTAAAATATGAAGATGTATCAATTCAAATTCAAGAAAGTAAAAGTTGAATTTTTGTTCAGATAATAAAAGGGCCAATATTCAATTTGATAATTTTTGGGAAATCTTAAATTTTGTTTATTACTTTTGGAAAATAAAATTTTCTATAACCATCAGTATATTGTTAAAAAAAACAATTGGAGCTCATTGGCCCTTTTGGCATTCGTAAAACATTTTGAACTTAAGTCATTGTTGTTACAAATATTAGAAAAAAAAAGGAAATAAGGTCCTTAAAGAAATGAATTTTAATTAATTCGTTTTAGATTCCAATTGAAAATTGAAATAAAAATCACCTGGCAAATGTGTTAGCTTAGTAAAAAGCTTAACATTACATATTTACCATTATTTGTATAGGCTTCGAAATAAGGCATTTGCGTAAGTAAGACGCCTGCTAGGTGATTGAGCACTACTAAGCTTGAATTCAATAAAGCTGAATCAATGTAATCAATGGTACACGTAGGCGTATACGTACTTTTTTATTTATTTTTATTTGTGTGCTTCTTCTCTGGACTTTTTATGTTTTACAGGTTATTTTTGAATTATGCTTGCTTATTTTTGCTATCTTTTACTTAAAGCCCCATCACACGAAGACGGATGCTAGATTTTTGTCTGGAACTAAATATTTTGTTTACTGGTATTTAATCTTTTCCAATATGACCACCTATCACAGATGTCAAAATGTATTCCGTTGTAAATCCGACTTGCAATACATTTTTTAATAATTATTCTTTATGCTGCAATGAACTTTGATATCAGTTTTAACAAAATGAATCTTCAAATATACAACACCGAAATTTTCATTTCTACTCTATACTAAGATAGGTAATAGTAAATAACTTGTTTCTTTGTTTTTTGTTAACATAGTATGGTGTTTCAACAGTAAAATTTCTGACTCCTTGTCAAGGAAGTGTATTTTATTTATTCATAACCTATTATTCACTCAAACAACTTGAACTTGAAATAAAATCAGATTATGTAATTCTGGTTTTTCAAAAAATTATAACATGTTTTTTTCCGAATTTAAGTCCTCGTTCTAAGGGGGAAATAAGACTTCAAAATATTTTTTTGTTTTTTTCGCATCATATGTAAAACTCCCTATATATGCATAAAAGCATTCGAACTTAAGCCATTTCACGGTGTTGGATATAAGATAACTTTGGATATATGTTGTGGTACGTGTCATTGAACCTTACTGGAAAAGAATTCCTTTTTTACAATTTGTTAGCCAGGTTCTCGGCTAATCTCCGGATGAATTCTGGATAGTCAAGAGTTTACTATATGTACAATGGAATAAGCTACATAAATACCCGATGGAAAAAGATACTGCATTCAATTATATAAATACCAAATACAACAACTGTGTAAAATCACAATAAAAAAAATTTTGTAGGTACAAATAAACTTTTAAATTTCCATTCAAAAATAAAAAATAGTAAAATGTAGTGCAGCTCAGTACACTTTGGTAAAAGCAGAGTTTTTGTTGATTGTAGTTAAGTAAAGTAAATTTCATTAAATTTGAAGATATCGGAACTTTTTTTTACTGATATGGTTGAAATAACTTAAGAATTGTTAAAAAATAAAAAGAAGACTACATCTATATTTTCCAATTAAAATCTACTAGAATGATAATCATCGGGCAGAATTTCATTTACTTTTCCAATTTTTTTCATGAGACGATCCCAAACACCTATATTTTAAAAATTTTTAAACACTCATAATCTCTTGAGTTTGTGAATTTTTAGCCTAAATTTTGAATTTCCGAGCACAGAATTTTAGATGCAAACTCTTAATTTAATAATTTATTCCATTAAATGATTAGCTAACTGACAAACAAAAATTGCCCGCATTCTAGCACTTGAAAAAAGTAAAGTGCTAGCTAACGAGTAAAAATTTACAGATAAACTTTTTTAAAATATCCTTTTACATTATAAATTGAAATGTTTCCATTTAAAGTGCATATTACTACTACTGCACTAAAAAGAATGACTTCCTTAATTAAGGCAAACATAAGAGATTATACCGATGAAAATGTTTTATAATAATTAATTAGACGTACGAGTTTACCTACATATGTTTTCACTTTAACTCGAAAAAAGCTTTTCCTTATTCCTTGTAATTAGATTTGGTTATAATGTATCCAAAAAAGATACTATACCGTTGAAAATGAACGTCTGGCTTAGGGGCGTAATAACTAAGCCTTACCACGGAAAATCTGAAAATAAGTCCTTTTTTTGTTATTTACAGATAAAAGAAAATTATCAGAAAACATCTTTGGAAGGATTGTACATAATCTTTCTATTTTTTGTTTGTTTGATTTCGCTCCAAGCGTTCTGTTTTCCAATAGACAGGAATATTCCAAGCCAACGACCAAAGACAGATAAAACGTGAGGGGAGGCGGCTACCTAGATAAAATGAGGAAAGCAGAGGATTTGTGGGACTAGGAAGTCCTGGTTTGAATAGATATTGCCTTTTAAGCAGAATTTTCCGTTCTGTTGTGACACGAATACAAAATGATGTGCCTGAAGAAGTAACCTTTTGAAAAAAAGGGAGAGGACATCCGGCCATAATTTGTTGCGTCTATTATTATTCCTTCTTTATATTGTCTGGGTTTTATTTTTATATATTTATATCTACAAACCTCATAAAAGTTTACAGAAGTAATTGCGGGTTATGCGCTGTTTATAGTTGAAAAGAAGCACGGTATTTTGCTTTCATCTTTTTGGATAAAATAGAAATATAAGTTTGACTCTGTTTCTACGAGATTCTATTACCACATAGAAATAGTAAGACACACAGGCAATTTCTGCCAATGGATAAAAGTATGACCAAAAAAATAGAGAGAAACGTTTGACGATATTGAAGTCGGTTATATTATTTGCATATATCATGAAAACCGCTCATAAATCTACTCAATTCAGATGGTTCTCTCTAAGTGTGTATCTCACATTTAACTACATCCTATACCGAGCTGTGCATGTAATTAAGTCGATTGGGTAATTGCTTGATAAGTTGTATGCGTATATAAGAAATATGTTTACCCATAATAATATATAGTCTACCGACAACACACATCGTTCAATCTTCTTATCGTCTATACGTATATGAATGTGTTGAAATGTTGAGAATATATGTACAAACACTTTACTTGTGACTGAGAAAAGAAAATTCGCATCAACTTTGTACGTGACATTGAAAATTAATCCTTGCGAATCCTTAAGACGATGTGATGCGACTCATCAATCTACCATTCATCAACTCACTTGAGCACGTGATAGCCCAAAGGCGGAATTAAATATAAAAAAAAGTAAACAAGTCTCATAAGAAAAAATGACGAAGAGGATCAACGCCAAAAACAAAGGCTATAAGGATTATGTCTTTCTTCTTTATCTCCATTGAAGGTAAAGAAGGTCAAAAACATATCTACCTATATATTCACGGAAAAGAGATAATGAGCTAAAGGTTGTTAATGCGCGGATACAAAATTTAAATGTATACATAAAGCAAAATGTTGGCTGTACAAACCGACATTTTAAGTTGAATTATTCTAGGAATTATGAATTTTCTATGCAAAAAGCGATATTCTGATTAATAAAACGTTTCGTAAATTAAAACTTGCATTTTTTATGAGCGTAAAGTGAGCATTGCCATTGCAAACGGAAAATTGGTATTTTGGATTTTCCTAAAAAAAAAAGTTGTCCTGTTTTGTAATCAACTTGCCCAGTCATGTATCGAAGAAATAAAAAAAATTGCGTTTCTGAACCCCTTACGACCAAAAATGAATAAACTAACTATGAAAGTTAGCACTGCCATTTTTGAAATCCAAAAAAAGATAGCTGTCGCACAATAATTTTTTGAACCAATCACAACTATGCAAGTTTGGAATATGAGTTAAATACAGACACCTGGCTTTCAAACAAGTTACAGTTCATTTATGTAAGTTTTTTTTTCGTTATTTTTCAACAATTTTTGCAATAAAAGTGTTTTTTTTTTTACAAAATAATAAAACACTTGTCTTGAATTGAGACCCTCTACAACCACCTCTTATTTGTTTTTATAGCACGTTTGTATTTTATAAAGTTTTGTTTCACATAATCTAAATACGCAAAAATGTATGAAATAAAAAATTATTTAACTATTTTTCAGTTCACATTAACGTCCAATTGGAGCCGTGAAAATTGCATTTACGTTTCCCAACGTCTTTTTTTTTGAAAATGGTGGACACCGCAACAATTCTCACTAGCCAGACTGCTCTCACGCAAATCTAGGGTGTTAGAGAGACAGACATACTAAAATGACTTTTCGAACACTTTGCTATCTCTTAGACTAAAAGAAGAACCTATTTTTTCCGGTATAAATAGACCTAAAAAAAACTAGCGTCATTCATAATATATTGTTTATTATTAATACATATTATATAAGAAGAAGAGTAAACACGTAAATAATAGAAATTTGTTTTATTATTTTTGTTTTGTGGACTTTTGAATTTAATTTAATTTTAAAGTTATGTGACCTTAAGTCCATATGCGTTTCACTCAGGTACTACAATTGGACTCATCGGTTCTTCTTCTTATACCAGCCAGATCAGGGGCTTTTACCATCATTAATTTCTAAGCATCTGAATTTAATCAAATTTATCTAGAAAATATAATTTGCAGTGCTTTAGTGCTGTTGAATTGTTATGTGTCAGTATTCATCCAATGAAAATTATGGGTCTTAGAAGGCTGCATTAACATCTAACTGATGAATCCAATTGTTGTATCTGGTTAAAACGCATATAGACCGAAGGCCACAAAGCTTTGAAATTGTATTATTGCTTAGCATTTTAATAACAAAAAGAACGAAAAATAGTTTTGGCCAGGTTTTTAATGGAAATGTACTCGTATATGTGCAGCAAGATGACACCACATTTTTTGGACTTCTTTTCCTTAAATACAGTATATTTTACACTACACTAGTTTCGGATTTTCGAATCCATCTTTGGGCTTTAATTCGTTGATGGTTGTTTACTCAGATGTCACATTTCTCAATACACTATACTTTAATTTTCTATTGCAGTCGTTAGTGAAGTTATACCAACCTATAGTTTTTTGTGAATTTTGAAAAAAGCTTCATGATTCATGATTCAAAATTCTGTTGCTCCAGCTTACCTAAGATTAGTTAAAAAAGTGATGTTGACTATAGGTATACTTGAACTTATCTTTGCTAAAATTCCTTACCACCCATTTCATATTAAATCCCATCTTATACCCCCACATATCCAATAAAGAGATTACCAAAACTAAGCATTATATGACTATATAATGTACAAAGATCGCCTTTAACATTTCTTCTCCTCCTTAACTCTTCTCAAGCACAATGAATTTTCTCGAACACTAAATACATGCCCAATTCCATCTATGACGTTCATCTTTAAAGAGACTAAAGAATTCCTGAAGGCTGCTGCAACCCACATTCACAACAAAAATTACCATTTTCATTTCTTTATGGTTTTTCGTTTATGTATGTGCGTGTGTGTGGTTTAATGTGTATATCGAAATTCCTATTTTTGCGGCTTTGTATTAGGAAAATGAAATTAAATAACCCAAGATAAATACCTAATGCTTTTGCCATTATGGTCCATGCTTCCACCTGATTCCTGTTTTTGTACACATAGTCACCTTGAACGCGAAGAACGTGGTTAGTTACCTATATTGCTCGTTGTCAAAAGGACTCTATGGCTACGAAGTTGGTTACATTTTTTTTTCGGACAATCACATTCAGGTCTTGTGGGCTGGTAACATACTCCCAACAGCCTTCCTTTCTTTTTGGTTGAGGCTTTTAGATCAGAGTGTTGGAAGGTGGTGGGAGATGTTGACTGGATTGGGTAGAATATCTGTAAATGGGGATTTTCTATTCATTTTCAATAGAATATTTCAGATACCTGTGTTGGCGACATTAGTAATTCACTAAAAATACCCATAGATAAGGACGTGGATGATTCTTCTATATTTAACCATTTTTGCTTGGGTATGTCCAATGATGGTGGTTGGGGAACATTTATGACTTAACGTGGCCTTTTATGTCTGTTTTTGCTCTTAATCTGACTGGAAGAAAAATGACAGTAAGCTTTTAAGTGTATATATGTATCTGTTGGTTAGGTCATACCTATTCCAAATTTGTATCACCCGTAAATTACAGACTTTTTTTAAGTTTCAGACCAAAGTACACTTAATATCTCGATATATCATAATTTTTGTTTCAAATATTGCCTGCATTTGGCTACATTAAGATGAAATTTTAAATTTTAAAGACTCGATAGAACAACCCGATGGAGGGATGTTTGAGGTGATTACTAAATTGTCTTCGTTAAATTTTATTGAAATCACTCAACGTTGAAACAATATACCTGCAATCCAAGGATCAATTTCCCAAATTTCTATTTTTTGAAGCTTAGAAAAGAATATCAACACCACAACAAATATTTATTTGATTAACCATGATTCCATGACAGGAGCGAGGAATTTAATTTTGTTTTAAAACCAAGAGTGTTTACCTGCTACACTGTTAATTTATTACTTTCAAAGCTTCAGATAGCAACGTTCTTATGACCTACTTAATGCACGTAATTCAAATGCATTTGAGTTAATTAAAAACTCTGACTATAATATTTCACATCCTTAGTCCTGGGTAAATTTGTGCATTTGGATCCACTCAACTATCATCATACCTATTTACTCCAAAAAAATATATTTTAGCCAAAAGTATCTACCCCACCTTATTTCTCTCAATTTAGTCCCTTGGATGGCTATGATATCGTGAGTTCTGTGCACTGATGATGGTGTATACTCGTAGGTACCTTCCTACGTTAACGAGGTGCAATCTGCATTCTTGATTGGAATTTATCTCATTTGGCTCAAATGAAGCTGAAACGTCGCTGTCAGTGGAGAGCAACAAGTATTATATTAGCGCAGGATGCTACATCTGCTACCGACAAACTATGCCAACTGAAAATAATTGCATTGACAGGAACATCACGAAGCAAAGCACCAACGAAGTCCTCTTGTTTAGCTCTTTTGCTCTGGAATCACAAATCTGCCAACGGGTTATGAATAATTTGAAAATAATTAGAATGTTATCAAAATTTTCTGATGCATGCAAATTACAATATAAAGTTAATTTTAATGACATGTTTTGTGAAAAATAAACAAGCATCATCATCATTATCCTAGTATTACATCAGTACTTATACGAGTATATAGTCATGTTGTGGTAATTACAACGTTGGTGACGTGGGGTATTGTATATGATATCCTAAGGCCCTTGATGAAAAACTAAGTAAATTCAACAAGATTAATTTTTGATTATTAAAAAAACTAATTGCAAAACGTATTATATGATTTAGCTATTAAGGTATTTTTAAAGATTTTTTTCTTATTACTAGTACCACAAGGTGAGTGGCAGCGAAGGTATGTACTTCAAGTTTGAAGTTTCTCAGTTTCTAATAATCGAGTGGATAGAAGAAAGTATAAAGTCGTCACTCAAGAAGTAGTAAGCTGGTTTTCATAGCCATATTAAAGCCCTGCGAATAATTCTTGAACAATCAGCTGAGTACCAGTCGTCCCTATACATCATGTTCGTCAATTTTAAGAAAGGCACTCGACAGGGTTAGTCGCGAATGTATCTGTTGGCCACTTTATCATGAGAGTATCCCTGAGGAGATACTCAATTGGCACAAAAGTCCAAAATTCACCAAAATATTTGGGGTATTTCACATACGTAATAAAAATTTTAAATACAAAAAATATACCACTTTTCAGTGCAATTCTCGTTTATGATTTACACTGGCTGTACACAAATTATATAGAACGAGAGCCCGCAGCAGATTTTGGGTGTGAGTGATACCAAAAAAGGAAGTATAGGCGTCAAAAGCTTTGTTAAAGGCTATTCAAAAAAACAAAGTCTTGCAGTCCACATTAAGGGCTTTAATGAGTAAACAGTATATCAAAAAATATGAATACTTGGAGGATAATTGTGCTATCTTCTGAAACTGGTTTTCACCCCTTAATAGAATTTTTAAACGATCTGTAACGGCGAACTAAACACTCGGAATCAGTGACATGTGATCCATAAAGCTTATCTAATGAGGGGTGAAAACAAATTTCGGTGACGTGAGTTAAATTTTGACACCGATTTCAAAAAGAAATGATGCACCAAAAAGACAGTGGTGTAACTTTTTTACCGGTATATTTGACAAATACACCAAAATATTAAAATTTTCTCAATTTTATACCAAAATTCATATCAAGGAATAACACAAGATTTGTTTTGGCAATCGACAATGTTCTGACTGCTGCGGTTGGTACGAACGCAATGAAAGGAATGGCACCCAATGGAATCCTTTCGAAAATCTTACATAGGCATTTGGACTATACACCAACGATATATGTTTCATGTCAAACAGTGTGGATGTCTTTTACCAAATGTGCCAATTGCTGGAAGTGAACGGGAAGCTGGTTGGCTCTTAAGAATCATGTTTTCAATCTTATTTATTTCTTTAAATATAATTATTTTGTCCTATACTCTGGAAAAGTGTAATTTCTATAGTGACACTCTCCATCTCGATTTCTATAGTGAAAGTGCGATTTATTTCGGTAGTGTCTAATTTTAATTGTCAATAGATTTGGCAATAAAAAACTGCCGATTTTTAATATTTGTTCAACGAATTTGTTATCAGCAACACGAAAAATGCACATAATGTCAAATAATGGTATTTGCCATCGTTTATTTTTTAAGAAATCAAAACAGTTTAAGATCTTCATCTGCTACATGCCTTTAAATTTTATTTATTAAATCAAAAAAAAAAAAATCACCAAGCCCAGCTAGCTTCGTTACTTCGTACTTGTTAATAATAATGAATTTTTATCTTGACTTTAAAAAAGGAGCAAATTAAATACAAAAAACCATTTGGTATAGCTTCACATTGTTGTTGTATATTTAACACGCAACTTTTTTGCAAGCAAAAATAAAAATGCATTAAAAACTAGGCTAATGTTTATCTTTCTTAAATCTTATTGTTGTACAAAGTGTCCAAACTCTTTTTCTGTTTAAATTCAAAATCCAAGCTAGAAATCAAAATATATAAAGTATGTAAGTACGTGTGTGTGTATGTGTGTCTATAAAAATACCCACCAATATTGATTATATGGAAACCTAATCTTATCTATGATAAAACTTCAGGTTTTATCGTTTAGCAATGAAACAAAATCACTCATATTTATTATTTTATTATAAATAAATTAAAATTAGTCACACACAAATAAATGCAAAAAAACTACATGAACATTATGTAAGCTTAAATTAATAATTTAAAACTATTTTCAATAATAACTATTATCTTGTCGATTGGGCTCAATTGTAACCCTTGCATAAGGACTATTTGATCCAACTTTTCCCCTCATTGAAACTCGATTAGACCTCGGTCGTAATCCTATTACAATTAAACTTATTCCACCGGCACACAATATGAGTGTGAGTAAAATCAAACATCCATAGACCCATCTTGGCCAGTGGTCACATGAGAAGTCTTTCTTTCGTACATCGGACAATTTGACTCCTCGCAGTCTTGATGGACTTATGCATCGGCCATTGGTCTCAAGTTTTAACTCCTTTATCCAAACCATGTCACAATCACACCTCAAAGGCATCCCATTTAGATCGATTTCTTTTAATTGCTGAAAAACCGGCAGTAGTGTTTTGTTGAAGGTACGCAGAGCAGAACCTCGGAAGCTCAAAACTTCCAAACTGCTATTTTTTGCTTCCACACCGAATGCATACTCATGGAATGACGATAGATGTCGACAGTTTTGGAAACTTAAGGCTCTCAATTTGGTAAGATGAGTTAAAGAATTGATTCCAACTTTTGTGAGTGAGGGCATGTCTTCCACAAATAGAATTTCTAGATTTGTAAGTTTATTTGTGTGGCTTTCCAAAATACTAGGCATTGGATTGCCACTTATGTCAAGTTCTTTCAAATTTAATGGCAATGCGGTGGGAACAGTTTCAAGTTCATTATCCCTCAAGTTCAGCAATGAAAGTAGAGCCTTTTCAGGCAAATTGATATTGCTAAGGCCACATCTTTCTAACTTTAAAGTGCTTAGTTTCAGGGGAACACCAAACTGCGAATAAAAGTCGTGTTTCTCAACACTATTTGAGTTGTTAAAATTTCGGTTCCATGAAATATCGAGTTTATCTAAAGAAATCAGGTAGCTGAAAACATTAAATCCAATTCGTTTGATATTGTTATGTGATAGATCCAGCACTTGAAGGTACTTAAGATCTTCAAAGGCATTTGACGAAATTGTTTGTATAGCATTCCAACTAACATAAAGTTCACGCAACATAGTTAAATGCTGAAAGTTCTTTTCCACAAGTTCTGAAATATTATTATGCATGGCATTCAAAATTTTAAGACTATCACTTTCGAAGCTTGGCACATATTCCAGTTTATTCCAAGATATATCGAATGAGTCGGAATACAAAGGGAGAACCTCACCCGGAAAATACGAAGATTTCAAGTCCTTAAAGCTGCAGTCTATTTTCAGGGCTGGAAGTCCCCATGGTGATTCATTTTCATTATTACACTCACAAGTTTTTCGCGAACGACGCTCGGTCGGATGGCATAGTCTTTCCAAAAGAGCATCCTCTTCACCAAAAGTAACCGAAACAAAAAGAGCACACGGAATAATTAAATACATCCAAATCATAACTGTATCTTTATATTGAATTTCTTACTTTATTTCACAAACAAATTGGGCGAATAACATGGGAAACTTAAATGATTGCAAAAGAAACTACGACTACTGGCAGCATTTAAAGTCGTAGACTATGAACCAACAAAATGTTTATCTTATCGCTTTCTACAGTTTGATAAGATAAAAAGAAAGACCTCATATCAGCTTTGTAAGTGAAGCACAATTCTAAATTGAGGGTTGATTCAAAAGGTACTTTTATTATCAAAATAAAAGTTACTGTTATTGTTATTATTATTTTCAAAATATTTATTAAATTTCGTTTGTAATTGGCTTTTAAGGGTTGGTAGATATTTTCTTTAAAAGAATCAGAAATTCCAATCCAAATATTTCCAACATACATATATATAATAAACGAACAAACCGAGATTTATTAATCAAAGTTTTGCAAAAAAAAAAAACTAAACAAAAGCGTACAAATCTTACTTACTTTAGTGTTGAGTTACTAAAATTTGAACTTTAATAGCTAAAATAAGAAAAATTTGAGTAAATAAATTGGTCGTTGCAAAAAGATCAACTCATTATTAACTTTAATCAGTTTTCTAACTTTAATTTTTTTTTAAAAGATATTTGTTTTACGAGTATAAGTGTTAAATCCCATTTTGTTCGTCTATTCGTCATTCGTTGGTCGCTCTCATGTGAATAGCCCTTTACTCAAAATAATAAGCTACTTTTTTCTAATAAAATGTGTGGAACTCGTTTGAGAAAATATGAGTATTAAAGCTAATGCCCTATATGAAATAACTTAACATAAAGGGTGTTTTTCGACGTGTGGTTTTCAAGAAGAAATAAAATGCATATAATTTAATGTTAAGGCCAAGAATTTAGCTTTATTATAAGGACAAGGGTTTGTCATTATGTTTTAAAAATGAGCACAGCTGTCAAAAAGACCAACTCCCAAAAAAGTATTGCCAGATTGAAAACAAAACGTCTAAAAAAAAAACACCCTTTACACACATATCTTTTTACCAATAGAAAAAATAAAGAGGAATGGCCTCTTAATTTTTAGCTGCAAATCATTCAATTAACTTTCTTTATTGAACAAAAATTGACAAGATTTTGAAATAATAAAAATAAATGTCACTGATCATTGCTGTTATAAATTTAAATTTTTAATATAACTACATACATTTTTAATGGAAGAGTATGAAAAAAAATCCTTTAGATTTGATTTTATTCATTATTTCAGTAAAATATGGATTGTGTATAACATGGTGGTGTCCAAATATAGTAAAATTTTTTTTCAATAGGAAAGCTTTTGCTACCAAGCAAAGTCTTTAATAAAATATCTTTTAAATTAAATCCCTCCCTTTCTTTCAATAAACGGACGGTGCACTATTAAGGACTAAGGAGTTTATTAATATTTATGAATCTCAGAATGGATGGCAATAAATTTACGGTATACATTTAGTAGACCCGGTTGGCTGTCCACAGTCCATAAAAAACCCCTTTTTCGTAATTATTTTTGACCGTTCATTATTGCTTTTGTATAATTACATTTTGCTGTTGTTGTTGTTGATGCTCCTTTCACAATTAATAATAAGAACGCAAGATAAAAGCAAAAGAATCAAATAATGGATGTTTTGTGTTTACCAACAAAATACTCTTTAGCTAGATAAGAGGTTTTTTCTTGTGTTTTTTAAATTATATTACTATAATTAAATACAAAAAGACAGTAGTTACAGAGGCTATAAAATTTTTTCGAAAATTAAATAACATTGGTTTATAAAGCTATACATTTTTTTTTTAAATTGATGAAATCGGTACAAGCTAACACTTGCGTTTACAGCTGAAAGCTATTTTTGCACTTACCAATTTGTAAATATTCTTTATTTTTAGAAATACAAAGTCAATATCAGAACTTGATGAGAGAAACAAAAATACTTCTATGTTAATATTCAGTGTAGGAACATATGATGCAAGACTTAAGTTCGAAACAGATACAAAAATTGACACTTAACACATTCAAATAAAATTTCATAATATCATCTTCCATTTTTGCTACGACTTACTGATACTTTCGTTTGAATAAATAAAAATTCAGTTGTTTTTCAGCTCATAAGAACAACCTCTCGAAATTCTGATCAAATTGTTTCTGAGCTGTTTCCGAGGAACCAATTTTAAGAATAACAATGTGCGGATTATACCAAACAAATCGTTAAACACTCCAACACCAACTACAAAAGAACATGTTTCGCTTAAGGTAATAAGAATAAGATTAAAGTAACATGTTAAAATGTTTAAATATGCTATTTTTTCTGCAATATCTAAACGGGGAATAAAGTCTTGTCTCGGTCTCGTCGGGAATCCATTTTAGCTAGAACTGATATTTACTCGGTCTTGGGAAGGTTTCCAAGTCTGACGAAGACTATTTTAGTCTAGTCTTCAGCCGTTTATCTTTCATTTTTAATCTTTCAAATAATAAGGGTAATTTTTGTCTCGCTGACCGGTCCTTGCCTAGCTGACATTCAGGAAAAATTTGTCACAATAATATTTCAACGTTATATTAATATGTGAAACCCAAAAATAAATATAAATGATTTCATAATAAAATCATCATCAAAATGAAAAATGTATTTAAAAAATAATCCCCCATATTAATAAAAGGAGGATAACAACCTGCTAGCGTTTATACATTTGTTAACTTGTATAATTCTAATTAATAGATGTGTAATAGTCTGTGACGTGTGATAACGAGCGGATAACAGATAACTTCTTCACACATACACCACACGCACACGTGTGATAGGACTGTTTACTACTACCAGTATACACTTCGTAAAGCAGTATGCATACATGTGACACATGTATTGGACATTTGATGAAGTGGTGAATTTGGTGAAATGATAAATATTGGAAAGATATCATATCTTTTTTAATAAGAAAAGTTATCAAATGGACAAGCTGTCTATCCATGTGCCAATTAACATGTGTGTTAGGGGACGGATACGAGTTTTTATTAATACTGCTGAATAAGTATACTTCCCGAAAACATACCACCACCATGAATAAAATTATCGTTTTTCCATAAAAGTTCATAATCTATACCCTTGAATGAGATAAGTAAAAAGAAAATTCCGAAAATACAAATGAAAAATTTATTATCCTTAATCTTTCTTCTTTATGGCTTTTGCTTTTTTTTTCTTTCTTTTAGGAACTTTTCGCTTAATTCAACTTTTCTTATAATAAAAATAAAACATCGTAAAGGAGGAGGCATTCTTAACAACTATCTCAATTTAACAGTCTCTATGATGTGCTCTTCATGTTAATTGAATTCCAAATCAAGTCCCTTAAGGACCTGAGCATTCACTAATCGGTTTAGTTTTCTAGACTTGGAGTGCGTTTATGCTTTTTTTCCACCGGTTGGTTTGGTTGTAATATTCTCTTCTCAGAACTTAGAAGAAGTAGAATGTTTTGTTAACATTCATTGGGCCTGAAATATAAATGCGGTGATAACCTTTAGTATCTCTCTCTTGTTTGAGAGAAAATTTTTCTTTGAGTTCCAAACCCTAAGGAGTGATAAGTAAATAATTGTGATTTTGAACAAAAGTTTTACGTAGAAAATCGACCGACAAAACCCACGGTATGCTGAAGCTGATGTTAGTAGAAAGAAATCATTAGGAGTATAATTTATCTAATTACCATTTAAGGACCTTTTTCTTAGCAAGTTGAAAAGTTCATGGCATTGTTTGTGAAGCAGAATTATGAAAAATTGTTATAGTAGGAGATATTTGTAAGGTATTATGTAATTTAATTTAGTAATATCTATGTATTTATATTTTTGTATTGCCTTAATTAATATTATTCTAACATAAGTAACACAGCTGTTACCCAATCAATTCGTTAGCACAACCTTCGTTACAACCTCGTTAGCGGAGATTTAAAGAAAAAATACGAGATTTCGTCATTTGAAATTTTGGTTGGTGGGATATCATATCATACTGCTCCCGCCTGTGATATATAGACACTAGAAAATTTGAAGTTTCAAGAATTAAAGTAAACTGTAAACACAACAACAAATATTGATATTTGACACTTATTTTGATAGATACCAAAAATAAAAACGGTAATGAGCTACTTTTTATTTGAATTTTATTCAAAAAACTTCACAAAGCTAGGAAATATATGGATTTATTTTTCATGAAAAGGTTTTCTAATCTCAACCTGTAAGTTTTGAAAATTTGAGCAGCAGCCAAGAAATGAAAAATTTAATTTTGTGATTGGAAAAATGTATATTTAAATACATACTTATGCTCATATTAATATATGTATATGTAGTACCTCTTAGTTTCCCAACTTCTTTTTAAAAGTTTACATGCATTAATGCATATTGTGTTCAAAAAACTGTTTGGATAATAATATTATAAACTACATACCTAAATTTCAAAATTAAATGTTAATTTTTTTTCAAAATTTAAATGGTGTAGAGCAAAGAAAAACTGATGTATTATAAATATAAATTTTTTTTTCAAGCAAACAGGTGTTTGGTAATTATTTTAAAATTATTGAGCACACAATTTGTTTATTGATTTTTGTTGATATTTTTTTTCTCAAATGGGAATGCTGATGATGATGAAAACCCACATTATGCGTAAAGGATGTAAGATATATGTAGGTATACGAAAAAATCATACAAAATCTTAGATATGCACTTCAGGTTTAACAAATGTTTGGAATTCCAATCACGTAGTGAAGCAGTTTGCAATTCAACGATAGCGATACGTCACCGCTCCGTCGAACTGAAAAAATTCAAAACACCCTTTTTTGATTTGAACATACCACAGCCACCTACATACAATAGAAGCAAATATAGTTACATACTTACTTCAAAGAGCTACACTTAAAAAAAGTTTATACTGATACCTATAACCAGATATTTTTAGAACAAACATGCAGAAATAGTTTAAATTTTGTACTACCCTAATCTGATTTCTTTCTAGCAAATCGATAAATACAATACACAATATTTTTGTATTTGTTTGAAGCTTTTGTAATAAAATTCCAGGATCCATGATTGCACCAGCCATTTTGTCTGATCATTATTCAATCAATTTACCGAGGAGTTCAATTAACCAAAACATTTACATATTTTTTATTTTATAAATATAAAACGGCTAAATCAATTAAGCGAGATGCATCAACCGGGAAAAACTAAATGCATTCTTAACTATCTATTTTTATTTGATTTTGAACCGAGTTGTATCCCAGTGTATGCCTGAACATGAGGAACTTATTCTTTGAACATCACCATCACCACACATATCCTCGGGAACAACTTGCAAATCCTTCGGCACATAATTTGACTTTGAGCTTGTTGTATCATAATAAACTCTGGCATTGCACTGTTTTTCCACGATTTACTACACCTTTGAGAGTAGCCTTATCCTGAAGTATTTTTAGTATATAACCCTTGAAAGCCCTTTCGATGGCATGAAATACAACATTGAAAAAATAAGAAATTTCAGGCTTTGAAAGCCAACGCGGTTTTCGTGAAATCCTTAAGTTCCGTCATCGTCCTTGAAGGAAAAAGTTCTAGCAGCTTCTTTCTGGTTGCGTCTTAAGGGCCATCAGTAAAGGGTGAATATGCTATATATTAAAAAAAATCACATCCGAGTAAGGAGGAGTAGGTAATACCTATCAATTTGTTTGTCAGATTGCCTATTTACGTACGCTGTTACTTATAAATTTTGCCTGAAGCATTACGTCATCTTTTGAGATTGTGATTTGAGACAGCAAAAAAGGTTATAGGGAAAATGGCCCTCCGGAGTTTTTGTCTCTCTGATGTAATATAAAAAGAAAATGCTATGTTTCGTTATTTGAAAATAAATTGTTTCCTCGAAATTTGAAAAATAACTTTTATCCATTTCTTTTCGTTTACTCGTTCTTTAAATATAAAAAAAAATATAAAACACATATCAACGCATACAAAATTTTTAGAAAAAAATCAAATTCATACGCTTTTAATATTTTATGGATGTTCAATGTATTTGTGTTCATATGGATAACAAATCCCGGTCAAAAATGTTTGTAAGCACAGGTATTAATTTAAGTAAGATACAGGTAAGTCACACAATTTTATATGTACTTCCAAATAAAGAGGTCTTTTATATTCAATATTGAAAGATTATTAAACTTATGTTGAAAAAAGTAAAACAAAATAATTATAGGTAATTTAAAAAATTATGAAAATTCATACAGGATGAGTGAACAATATTTAAATGTAGCATATGGAAGATTAAACAAGTTGGTGTAGCAATTGCCATTCAGAATGCTACAAAGTTAAGAGAAATTGAAATGAAAGTTTTGTCTATACCGTTTGAAAACTGGACAGGTTACGACGAAGTGAGGTATTTTCCGAAGCGTCAAGGTTACGAAATGTACATATTCCATAGTATTTTTCAGAAATGACCTTTCATTGAAATTGAGGAGTTCAAAATGAGCTTTTTTAATAAGGGAGATCATATCTAGGGTGGAGTCTTCTAAGTTCAAAATTGATTTGCACTTCGGAGTAATAGTAGGTTGCAATACTCATCATGAAATTGGGATTTTTTGGCATCGGTGGAAAATACAGTCCATTGTTTTTCCTTGAGCTTAAAAGTTAGAATGCCATTAAATCTATGTTCTTCAACTAAGTTTATGTCGATAGAAAAATTCATGGACGTTTTATGAAAAATTTCCAACCATTACTTTGCCAAGAAGATTTTCCACTTAATCCCTCGGTTCAAAGTAGATGCCGTCAGATTTCATGAAACAGTTAACACAGTTTTCTCAATCAACCGGGCCAACATAATATCATTTATAATATATGTAATCGTTATATTCATTCTAGCTGAGGACCTTGTAGGACCTCGTGGCATGATGGTTAGTGCGTTGGACTGTCATGCGGAAGGTCTGAGTTCGATTCCCAAGCGCTGCCACCTAAAAACAGAAGAGTTTTTCCCGAGGTACTACCTCTTGCGAGGAATTGACAAATCCTCCAACTTGTCATGAATAAGTACTTCTCATCTAGCTGTTCGGACTCAGCAAAAAATTGTAGGTCCCCTCCATTCCTGCCAACAACACATACACAGGAATGGTTGAAAGTTTTAAGTTCTAGGCCCTAGTTAATTCAATTAATTTATTTTTTTAACTGAGGACCTTTGGTTTTAGAGCTCACATATGAGCCAAAATACCAATACTATACATCTTCAGAGCTTACCACTTCAAAGCCATGAGTGGTTTTATATTACATATTTGTCTATACATATATGTAGGTACTCGTAGTCCTATTCACTCCAATTTATTCAAAATTAAACTTTACTTAAAATTGGCTATACTTGTAGTAGTTTAAATTTATTTAATTTATGTCAATACTGAATAAACCCAACACATATTTAATGATGCTCACTCATTTCTTCAAAAGAACTTATCCAAAAATCATGATATTTAAAAAGTTTTATCCCGCACTCTGCAATAAAATACAAGAATTCACTCAGCAAATCTGCAACTATATAAAAAGCTCCATGAAGTTCTTTATGAAATTTTAATGAGAAATGCATAATTTCAACTGCATCACAATTCAAAGTAAGTAAAATTTTCCTCCGAATATATTATAAAATTTAAAAATAAATGAAAGCATCATGAAACAGTAAAAGTTAAATCAACTTTCGAAACAGAAACTAATAACTTCTGCAAGAATTGGGAGAATATTTTCGTATCTATGCATAGTTTCATTGTAGTTAAAATTACATTAATATTGGTCAGTGGTCACTTTGTGAATATGGCTGGCTATTTTTCCCTAGAGCACAATTCATTATTTTACACCAAACATCAAAGGGATATGTGTCTGGAAGTAAGGAGACAAAAGAAAAGGAAACAAGTCATAGAATGTTGTTCTGAGTTCTATAGTTAACCAACATAAGGGTGGCTCTCATCGTCATTGTCAACAGTAAAGAGAAGGCAATACAAAAAACAATACACGAGATTACTCGTAAACGTATGTGTCACATAGCATTTATGACAATTACTCGTGCTTTGTAAAAGCGTTCTGTCAACATGGTAGATAAATTGTTTATTTAAGGTTTCTTGTTTGAAATAAAAATTGAAAATTTATGGAAAACTTGTGGTGAAAAATTTTCAATGTTTAAAACTGAATCTTATTCATTTCAAGTGGGAGTTGAATCATAAAATCTTTATGTCAAGAATCAACTCTTTTTAAATTTTAAGTTTTAAAAACACTTAATTGCATTTGTGACCAAAAAAATCTGTAATTAAATAAAAATAAAATTCAAATCCTTAATTATTTTGAGGTGAGAACAAAGTATCATCTGAATTCTTTATCAAAAATAAATGTATCTATGGAAAAAAATTTAAAAACCGTTGAAGCGATTTTTTTTTTAAATTTATTTGCTTATGCATTAATATAATTGTAGATTTATAAAATTCTTAAAACATTTTTAAGAAAAAAAATGGAATTGTAAATTTTAAGTATTTATAAAAAAAATCAACCAGTTTTTTAGATATCGAATTTCCAAAAAAAAAGTATTTTTATTTGATTTTTTTTTCAATTTTGATAGTATATAATTTCAACTTGTTTGAAATTCGTATACAAAAAAATAATTCAGGTCTGTTCAGTCGAAAAATAAAAAAACTTTCTGTGTGAGTGTGAGGTACTACTAAGAGTTGAAAAGTGCAATTTTTTTATAATATTTGCTATAACATCGCAGGATAACGAAAAATTATTTAAGATTCGTAGAAGCAGTTTTTGGAAATATTTAAAATTGTGTTATAATAAAAGTGTGTTTGGCCAGGCTGATGCTTTCAACTGTTTGCACATCACTACTCCTCATTAACCATTTGTCTTTAACGTGGCTTGCACATCCCACATTTAAGAACCTAAAATGGTGGATAGATATTTTTGACGATAAAGTGTAAAGGAAGACAAGAAAATAGATTATTTCAATAAAGTGAGTAACACAATTTTTACAATTAAAGCCTCAATTATTGCATCAGACAAATGGGTAGAGACAAACTAAATACAAGAAATTTTGATTAAATACTACTAAAAACTGCTTCGATTCTACATTTTTTATGTGTGAATTACGGCTGACAAAAAGTTTTTCAATTAAAAGTTGTTAAACATGATGTGAAAAAAGTTGTTTGTATCTAATATTGTCAACATTTTACCTTTTCGTTAAAGAGTTTTAGTCTAAAACAGCTGTAGCAATTCTTAACATTTAAGTTTATACGTAGGCTTTCAATAGAAGTATGTACTTGTATTTACTTTTCTGATTTAAACAAATCTTTCAGGATTCGAGCACAATATAACATTCAATTTATTTCTGTAAGCCAAATAACAATTGATTCTTTCACCTTCAGAAAAAAGCCTAGAAAAACAAAATAAATCTGATTTCTAAAAACATAAATCACTGTCACTCACTGGCCATTTTCAGTCCCAAAGAGAAATAACTTTTCCCTTAAAATGAAGAATATGATGGGTATAAAACACAAAGTATATTGAACTGTCAAAAATTAAATTTGTAATCGATAAATAAGAACATAAACCAACCATATTATCCTGTCAGTTAACAAATAATGATGTTTTGTCTTTGTATATCTTTGTTTACATCTTGAATTCACACACATTATTAATGATTGAAGTTTAAAATATTAAAAGCATTAATTTTACTCCATCCAAATGAATTGGGGATCATTCTGGCTTCATAGTGCAACAATCAATCAAAACATCCGTCACTGGCCTCTGATGTTTGGGGTTACTAACTCCTCTCGAGTTACGTATATCAAATAGGTGATAAGGAAAATGGTCTCTTAGCTAAGATTTTGTATTTTAAAGAAAAGTTTTCAGAGATCCTAGTTAGTTGATATGGATATGAATTTTTTTTGACAGAATTTTGAAGGTATGATAACTTTCCTAAGTCTTTCTTAAAAAGTGCGAGACTTCCACCTTAATTGCCTTCCTAATGTTAGTGGATATTAAAAAAAAAAAAACCACAAATATTACAGGAATCTAAATCGATTACTCTAATCTACCATTGAGAGGCATGATATTGTTCCGAAATTGAACAACAACATCCATAAGGTCCTTAAAATGGTTCAATAGCTTGAGAGTCTGGTGGGCGGTCTGTTTTTGGCCATTCAATAGGTTCAATATTAATAGGAGGAAACACAAATGGTGGAGTGGGTTATATTTTAAATGAAAAACTACAGAATTGAACCCTTAAGAATGCCGAACTAAGTTTAGTCTATCATTGCATAATAATTATAATGGCAACGAATTTTTAAAATTATTTTCACATAATGACTCAAGAAACTTTTGCATTTAAAAATCAAGCAGTCCTGAACGACGAACGGTTTATTCAGTCACCGAACGCACCGAGAATTCACGAATAGAGAATATGAAATGTTTTGATATAATGTTGATACTTTCACTCAGACTGCTTTGGAGCTTTTTTGTGAAGAAAGTCTGGTTATATATTTTTAACGAAAATAGAAACACAAAGTTGAAGATCTGAGGACTCTGCGTAAGAAAATTAACACAAACGTTTGTTTGACAAGTGCTAAGAAAGTGCTAAAATGTTCAATTCAATGATGCGAAGATTGTTGTAATCCAATTGCAATGAACCAGAAAAATCTAGAAAGCAACCAACAGTTTCCCTACATACATATAATATCCATATTGTGCAGCTCCATCAAAACAATTGTTGATACAATAATCAAAGAATAACTTTATTTGAGATCTAATTGGCCCGAAAAACTTCATTAGCAAACACAATTAGCATGTGGGAGATTTTTTCTTCTTCAAAATTCCTTAAACAAAAGTTTTATGGTATTATTACCATAACTTTACCAATTTGTTTGTATAAAAATAATGTAAGCAATTCCAAGATTAAACCAACAGAAATTAGCTAAGCTACCTTGAAAACGCCCTCAAGCTTTGCTGTCAAGTTCCCCTATCAACCCCGATCCACCAACAAAAGGCGAACACTTCTTGACCTTATATACTAGCTAGATATCCATTTTAATTTCTTCTCTTCTCCTTTGAACCCGCGCACAACTTAATTAAAACCAAAGCAAACAAAGTTATCCGCATTGAGTGCCTAAAGAACAAAAACAAAAATTAAAAAAAAACCTTAGATGGGAATCGTTAGGTATATCTGCCTTCTAAGTTTCATTTTTATTTCGTCGAAATATATTGCATTGAGAAAATGAGACCGCACCTAAAGATATCAGATTTAGGTAAGGCCAACGATTGTATTTCTTTTAAACATTTTTCTTCAAGTATCTTTGCTCTTAAACGATAAAAAAAAAATCTACCCCACGATATTTTCCTAGAAGCTATTATCAGTGAAACCATCACCCCTCTTCAAAAAAAAAAAATCAAACCAAATACCGTTTCGGCATTTGACAAAAAAAAAAAAAAACTTAAGAACAAATTTCAAAATATTAAGATGGTCATATTTTGAAATCTTTTATAATTAAATCATGTAGGTTTACGAGTTTTTAGAAGATTCGATATGTATCCAACCTATGTGTTTATCCACAAAGCTATAGACACCTATAGGGTAGACGGCTTTTGAAGTCGAATTATTTTTTTTTTGTCGGGAATAAAATTGTTCAAAAGATTTGAAATGTTGCCATGGAATAAGCTTAAAAAAGAAAATTGAGTTAATGAAAAATCACACAGTCGCATATCATCCCATTCATATACTATAGTTAGAAATATATAGCCCACAAAAACCACTATTTTACCACGGACGTGGTGCTTCATCCCATTCAGATAAAATTTGTGAGGACTATGTACTATATAATGACGTTAAAAAAGAAAGATATACATACATAGGAACTCATTAATACAAAAACGCAAGCTATGCCACCCATTACTATAGGTCGATCAACCGTTTTGATTTTTGAGAAAAAGAAAAACATCTTGCAAATAAAAATGATTGAAAACGGTTTATGTAATGTATGAGATACCTATCAATTACTCTATTATATGTTATACCACTCTTCAGGGAAAATTATTTGAAGTATGTAAATTGAAACTTAACCCTATTTTTCCAATGCAGCAGGTACTGGAAATCAATGTTGTAAGCTGCTATGGGTCAGCTTACAACGTTGATACATCCTCATAGTTCGGTATATATTTCAATTTATCATTAATTTTCCATGAACATTTTATTTCACTTTAAAATAGGGTTTTCGTAAGCAATTAGGCTTTCGAATATCCAAATGTAATCTTGTTGTGCCGGTTTTCAATTGAATTGAGTTTCATGGCTTACAGTACCTATGTTTATTTTTCGCCATTGATTTGAATAAATGTAAGGTGTAAAAAGCAAACAGTGACGAAAAAACATTCTACTGGTTTTGATTTCGTCCAATTCTGGTGCACTTTTAATATCGATTCCTTCCCGTAAGAATGTATTAAGCGACATTTCACTTTTGCACTTTTAATATCGATTCCTTCCCGTAAGAATGTATTAAGCGACATTTCAAAAAATATCAGAGGAATCGAAATTAACCTCTTGATTAGTTTCTTATGTTTGCATCGAATGAAATAAAAATAATTGGAAATTAATTTTCAACTCAAAATCCCTTTAAAAATCTGTTTATTACTAAAAAATACACAAATAAATAATTAAAAAAGAGGCTTTTAAAAATATTTATTTAAAATTTTTAAAATGTCGCTTAATACATTCTTACGGGAAGGTATCGATATTAATATTAATTTAAACCTGGTATGCAAAGTATTTAACTCATTTGTTGGCAATTTTCATTTTTCGGGTGTTTTTGGTGCTAAAGAGTTTCTCTCAACTATTGACTCCTGCTGACAACTCTTTGATATAACAACTACATAATTGCTCGCTTCAGAACGTTGTTGCTTTCCTTTTTAAAAACCATATTTTCTACAACATACCTACAATACAATAAAACATAACAAACGAATTCGCTTTGTAAAAACAAAAGTTTTTTTTTTTGCAAACAAGAAATGAACATCAACGTCACTTACTGTGAAATATTTTTTTTTCGCTTTCCACGAAATTATAATTGCAAAACTACCAAATACCAACCTGTTACTTTCAATATCCTTTTCGAAATTCCACTACGAAAAAAACATTCAAAATCCAATTATATATATTGGATGCTCTCGCAGTTTTTTTTTTAATTTGAAAAAATCCATAGATACAAAATATATACGAGTATCAGTCCTTGAAATTACCCACCACATGGAGCTGGAGCTCTCGCGTATTCATATTTATTATATGTATTTGTAGGTATGTGTATGTTTAAAAATGTTGAAATAAACTAAAATAGAAACATGCATCATATGAGCATACAATTTGGTTGACGAGTTTCCTCAAAGCTAAATTTTGCTTTGAGCATTCAAGTTGGTTTTGATAAAATCATAAAAAAATATGTATACTTTTTAAAAAAAGTTAAATTGAATACAAAAAATGTGTGTTATGTCACGTGTCAGTAGATCCATACCGATTTCCTAGAGGAAATATTTTTCTATTATATTTATTCATTGGTTTCTTTCATGTATGTTGGTCCCAATGCAAAAACAAAAACTCATACAATCCGCAGCAATTTTAGAAATCTCCTTCTTATTTCAAACAAAAATAACATCAACACAGAAGACTTTATACCGTGGTTGTTAAAAAAATATAGGAATACATAATACAAGCAGATGAACACATAATAATGGTAGCTTGTCACAAAAGCATATCCTGCCAACGATATGCACTGAGGTGCGATAGAAAAATGCATAAAGGCATCCCAAGAACATATAGACAGCGTCAAGTAGTTGATATCGTGAATACGAGGTGTTGAACACATGAATGTTGTCGCAAGTATTGCCATCATGTTACACTAACAGCAAAAGTTTTAACATAAGTATTTATTTAACTTGGGATATTGAGTGCTTTTAGCTAATAAACTGTTCAATAAGTTTTGAAACGTGTTTCCTTGGAATTCAATATTCAACACGCTTATTATATTTTTGTTTAAAAAACCACTAATCACCAAATTTATTACTGTCTTATGCCAATTTTTGTCTAGGAAAATGGTTATGGTAAATGTAATGAATAGCATAGAATCATAGCCCTTATATTGGGTTACCGAAAACAGTTTTTGAACTTGGTTTGCAGTCTTATGTTTTCGGTGTAGCCTTTTCCAAATTAAATAATTTTGCTTTTTTTTTGTGGTACGTGCATGTACTCGTATAAAAAAGAATTTTGATTTTTGACAAAGAAATTTTTTTTTAGAATTTTTAATCCAATAAGGACAAAAGGTCATAAAATACTTTTAAAATAAATCTAATTCAATAGTCCACAAAAACAATAACCATAATTGTCATCTTGTCCCATGTATGGGATCAAAATCAATAATGTGCGCCTTATGAAAACCGATTAAACCTTATTAGCCTATCGATGCTGAATAAAGGAGGGAAGTGACCAATTTTAATTTCCCATTTCATCTTTATCTGGATCAATTTAAATTGTTTTGTTCCCGTCCTCATGATTCTGAATATTATTCCTAGCCCAAAATTAACACGAAAGACAGCTTTTTCATTACATATATGAACATACATTTTCTGTAGAAGCTTACTATAAATGTGGATTAAATTTATCATTAAATTTAATGTCAGCGCATAGATCCTTACTGTCTTATAGTTACATTTATTTTGATTTTATTTTAAACTTGATGATTATTTAAATTTTACGTCTTTACTCTGCTCTCTCCTCTAAAATATTTGTTTGTATGGACTAAGAGCCCACATCAGATTAGTAGATTTTGGAAGGTTGATATCAAAAAAAGAAATATAAAAAATTCAAAGTCTTGTCCACAAATGAGACTTGTGTGAGCAAAGAGTGGTGCATCGAACAAAAATATGAATGAAACTTCAAAAGTAATCAAAGATAACCTTCTCAGATGAAAACTCAAGGAATCATAGTTCCCCTATCTGACGGTTTAAAAAAAAAAACAATTTTCAATTTCAACTTTGAATTATCCAGCTCAGAAATAAATAAATAAAAACAAAACAATAAAAGGACCAGCCTAATACATTGATACGTACAGTCCCGTTCATTTGAATAAGTAAAAATTTGCGAAAGCCATTAACCGCTATAACTCTAAACTAAGTGGAATAAATGAATCTTTGCAAATGGTATTAGAGAAAGCATCCAATTTAAAAGAGAATAAGAAAATACATAATCCTAAATCTACCGTCATTACACAATTTCTTATAATTTCTTTTAATTCATCTTAAAGGCGTTGCTTTTTTTTGTTCACTTGAATAGGGACACCACCTTTATCATCACTTTTGCTTTGAACTAGTTGAAGGTCATATCTTTTAAAGCTATTTTGGTGTTTTTACCGTGGATTCTTCAATATGACACCAAAAAATTGAGATAAAGAGAAGAATGGTTGGAAGAAAAGCTCTAAGCGCCTCTCCGTTGAGTACGTGCGAATTTACAGTTTTCAAGGTCAAGGACCAATCGGACATCAAATTTTGGAAAAAAAATCACAGAATCTCTTCTTTGATCTATAATTATCTGACAAATAAAAAAAGATTAAGCTTAGATATGAAAGGATACAAAAAACCTTCTACCTCCGCAAATCATAGACAAAAAATGTACTTCACTTATTTTTTCAAGTCTTATGTGAGTAGCTTACAAAACTGAATTGGTTTTCCTTCAACTTCTTTTAAGGGTGGTTTCCTTAGTTTTCTTCTTCTTCGGTATGCAGAACTTTTAATTACTTTCTCGACTGTAGAAATACTGGCACTGAACCTAGCTTGTTCCCCTTAGCTATTGAAACCGATCAATAAGACACAACCCCCAGAATTTCTCGTTTTTCACCTGCAGATTGTGTGCTTTCTCTTCTTTCTTGAATTGGATTTTTTCTCTATTGCCATTTACAAAAATTAATTTATTTCACTAAGTTCCGAGTTATGACGGTGTATCGCACTTCAAATTTTTTATATACAAATTCTCATTTTCTCCATCCGAATTAAATGTTTGATTCCAAAAATGACCACTTTAACAGACGGCAACGCTAGATTGCAACAGTATGCAATGTTCCAAAAGTATTTACTCAAATTTTGTTTAAATATTCGTTTGTTTTTCATTTGTGGCAAATCCTGAATTTGAAAATGTGGAACGCATTTGAAATTCACGTTAAATGATGTGATTTTATGATAAGCTGTGTTAGGGTGGAAGTCTGAAACGAGAATATATAGCAAGCAAGAAAAATGACAGAATAGATTAACGACTATATCTACTTCCCTGAACAATAAGATGTATAATTCGTTATTAAATAAAGGAAGCTAAAAATTTTAATAATTTTGCATACGAAAGAACTTATGTTATCCATTTCCATGGAATGAACTAAAAACACGTTATTAAACTAATTAAATAATAAATTATAAATATTAATTAATTAAAAACCAGATCAAATAATCCAGTGAGTGTATTGGTTGGCATTTGTGTATCTTAATATAAACTCTCTAGGATTATCTAAAACCCTGAATCACTAGACATTATTTTTGCATGTTAGTCTCTTTCTAAACGGTACTCATAAGAACATGTTTATAGAAGACTTTAATACATCAAATATCAATTACAGATAATTTTCTCAATTCCACTCCAATTGAAACCTTTCACTTGTGGCAAAAATGGTTCTAACTTCAAAATAAAACTAAACCTATAGTTACAAATTGCATCTCTTAGCATCTAATAGCTTTCTTCACCCAAGAAATTGGCCAATTTTGAATCTCTTATGTAAAGCAGAAAGCATCAGTTTTTCCATTCAATTTGACAAGACAGTCTTTATATATTTCTCTTTCTGATAAAAATTCTACAACAGTAAAAAAAATAAAATAAAATAAAATGAAATGCCTTCTACAACCCTAACTCATACAGAATATAAAACTTTCAAATCAAATCAAATCGTATTTTATCTGAGTCTTGTATTTGATTGCTTGTAGTTGTGGATGGATCCTGAGTACATCTAACAATTCTAAAGCCAATCTATTTTTTATTAACTGCATTATCATGTGAATTACATCCAATCAAGACCAACAGAAGCTATACTAGGAGATCAAATTAAATCTTTTACCCAAAGGGGGGCGTGTCTGTGTGTGTGTATAGTGGCTGGAAATAAGTCTTGAATTTATATTCCAAACGCCCATAGGGATGGATGTTCATGTTCCTCCGCAACATAGAATACTATTTCAAAACTTTGAATTTCCAACTATTTAAACTTTCATACCTCAATCACCTCGAATGAGAGTCGAGGAACATACTTCAAATTCCCTTTTCTTGCAGAACAACATTTTAGAAGTTGACTTTGATTGAAGACAAAAGACCAGAATACTCATGCAAATGCCTCTGCTTTTGTTCTCAATCTGGGATTCAGGATACTGAGAATATGGCTCTCCAACAACAAATATACCCACACCGTTGGGGGAATATCCTTAGGAAATAAAATCACTGAAATGAAAAGGCACTGTTTAAATTTATCGTCTAAATTTTTGGATTGAGTTTTTTTGTATTTACATGAAGTTAAGTTAAAAGGACTTGTTCAAAAAGATGATAGAGGGAATATTAAAACACAATTGTGGCCGATAATACGTACAACAATTTGGGTTGTGTAGGCATGGCCCGACAAAATGCTTAGGGAATTATATGTAGTTGCTGACCGCTTGTTGATCTGAAATGAGTGGAATCATGGATGTTTTTTTTTTCAAACTGTTTCCATCTCATTTATTTTGTAGCTATTCTTATTTATTTTTGCAACCCATGTATCTTATACATAGTTGCGGAGGTATATTATGTAAGCATATATTCACGAGTATTTTATATGTTTTAGAGATAATTTTCAAAACTTTGAGTTTATGATAAATTACAATTTTTTAATATGAATTGTGTGGTAATATTTCTGTATGTGACTTGTTTTAACATGCGTATCTATGAATATAATACATATGTAAATGTTGATGTATTGGGACGCACATTTTTCTCTTATGCTAAACAAGCAAAATTGTGTAATTTAATCCGAGGGATATTTATTATAGAGCCACCGACAACTAATCAAATATTTGAAGTGATGTTTTATTTTATGTATAAGGCTTAACAAATTATTTGAATTTAAAAGGATTTCCATCTCATGTGGTTTTTGTTTATACTCGTACATGTACCTACTGGTCTGAGCATGTTAAAATTATATGTTTGTACTATAGTACTTGATCATTTTAATTTTTCAAACCCACTTAAAAATAATAATAAAGAGGTTTGCGAAATATTGAGATGGAACTAACTCTTTTGATCAATACAAATTAGGAAAAAAGCTTACAAACAAGTAGCTACAAGGCCGAAGTGAATGAGTGGACAGTAGCAAGTAGGAATACCGGCCTCATATCATGGCTCAAGCAATAATTTTGTTTGTATTGAATTAAAGCCAAATTTATATATAGTAAATTTTATTAAGAGCCTTCATTTTTGTTCTCAGAATATAAAAATATTCACGACTGGATTATACGAAATTTTAAATCAGAGAATTAGTGGCATGAAATGTTATAATTTAGATTCCATCCATTAATAAGCTCAAATTTCATGAAATATTATCCTTAAACAAAAAACTGACAGCCTAATTGACTTTATGCCTTGTCAATGAGGTATTGAAAAAAAAAAAACAATGGTTACACCTCTTAATATTTGCTAAAGAACATATTATTGTAGTTGTTTTTGAAAATTTATGGGCTTATCTTAATTTTCTTTATATTTTTTCCAAAGAGATATGATCTCATGCTTTAGCTTTGGTCAAAACTGTATATAAACCGAGCTGTAAGGTAATTAAGTATATTGGTACTTAAGTACAATTTAAATACAATTACCTTGTGCTTGAAATTTTTAAGTACCAGTACAATTCCTTGATACTTGGAAATTTTAAGTACATGTACCTGAGCTGGTACTTAAGTACCTCAAAAGTACTTGAAATGTTTGTATTGATTACTTTTGTACTTATGATTTGTACTAAAATACTTTTCAATTCCTTTTTAATTCCAAAAGTACATACATTTCCTTTTAATTCCTTTGAATTACTTTAATTCCTTTTCGAATATTTTAAGCTAAAATCTTTCTTAAGTCATAAGTACAAAAGGTATTTAAGAACAGAACAGTATAAGTAAAGGGTGATTTTTTTGAGGTTAGGATTTTCATGCATTAGTATTTGACAGATCACGCGGGATTTCAGACATGGTGTCAAAGAGAAAGATGCTCAGTATGCTTTGACATTTCATCATGAATAGACTTACTAACGAGCAACGCTTGCAAATCATTGAATTTTATTACCAAAATCAGTGTTCGGTTCGAAATGTGTTTCGCGCTTTACGTCCGATTTATGGTCTACATAATCGACCAAGTGAGCAAACAATTAATGCGATTGTGATCAAGTTTCGCACTCAGTTTACTTTATTGGACATTAAACCAACCACACGAATGCGTACAGTGCGTACAGAAGAGAATATTGCGTCTGTTTCTGAGAGTGTTGCTGAAGACCGTGAAATGTCGATTCGTCGCCGTTCGCAGCAATTGGGTTTGAGTTATTCGACCACATGGAAGATTTTACGCAAAGATGTTGGTGTAAGACCGTATAAAATACAGCTCGTGCAAGAACTGAAGCCGAACGATCTGCCACAACGTCGAATTTTCAGTGAATGGACCCTAGAAAAGTTGGCAGAAAATCCGCTTTTTTATCGACAAATTTTGTTCAGCGATGAGGCTCATTTCTGGTTGAATGGCTACGTAAATAAGCAAAATTGCCGCATTTGGAGCGAAGAGCAACCAGAAGCCGTTCAAGAACTGCCCATGCATCCCGAAAAATGCACTGTTTGGTGTGGTTGTGGTGTGGTGTGCTGGTGGAATCATTGGACCGTATTTTTTCAAAGATGCTGTTGGACGCAACGTAACGGTGAATGGCGATCGCTATCGTTCAATGCTAACAAACTTTTTGTTGCCAAAAATGGAAGAACTGAACTTGGTTGACATGTGGTTTCAACAAGATGGCGCTACATGCCACACAGCTCGCGATTCTATGGCCATTTTGAGGGAAAACTTCGGAGAACAATTCATCTCAAGGAATGGACCGGTAAGTTGGCCACCAAGATCATGCGATTTGACGCCTTAAGACTATTTTTTGTGGGGCTACGTCAAGTCTAAAGTCTACACAAATAAGCCAGCAACTATTCCAGCTTTGGAAGACAACATTTCCGAAGAAATTCGGGCTATTCCGGCCGAAATGCTCGAAAAAGTTACCCAAAATTGGACTTTCCGAATGGACCACCTAAGACGCAGCCGCGGTCAACATTTAAATGAAATTATCTTCAAAAAGTAAATGTCATGGACCAATCTAACGTTTCAAATAAAGAATCGATGAGATTTTGCAAATTTTATGCGTTTTTTTTTTTTAAAAAGTTCTCAAGCTCTTAAAAAATCACCCTTTACATGTACTGGTACTTGGAACTTTTATGTACAAGTACCAGGCAATTGTACTGGTACTTAAAAAATTTCAAGTACAGGGTAATTGTCCTGGTACTTGTACTTATGCTTTAAGTAACCAGGTCTGATATTTTCAATACAATAATACAAATAAAGTCTTGATCAACGTAAAAGTCTGAAAAATTTACTTAAAAATAATTTTTTTTCTTAGAAAATTTTGTTTTGTGATAAAAACTTTTTTGGTGAATTTTGCATATTTATTTTATTTACTTTAGTAAGACGTACTTCTTTGCAAAATTGAAAAAAAAAATCCACTGGGATGAAAAATGTCCATCTTAATGATTATAGGAATTCTAATCTTTTTGGATATAGTTAACAGTGGTATTTTGTCAAAAAATCCACGTAAGTTAAACTGAACTTGGTAAAAATTGCATACTATGTCATTGATGATTCCAAGTGAGTAAGCTGGACGAAACGCCTATTTGTAGGATTAAAGGCCATTAACAGCTATTTTGAATCAATAAATCAACAATAGTCCAATCATTAACGCTAAGTCTTCTACTTGGCTTATTTATTTCAGTAGTAAATAGAATTTGTATTATAAAATACCTTTTCAACATCTCAAAAATTTACAAATTGGACATTGGTCCTTTTAGAACCAAGGTACATATATATATGTAGTATGCAAATTTGATAGGAAAACAAAAATATGGCGAACAAAATCGATCAGAAGGAAATTTGACTTAGAGAAATTTCGACTTAGAGGGACTCGACTGTATAAATAAGGCTCAAATAATATCATTAAAAGTAGAAAACAAAGAAATAGGTGCAGCAAGTACAAAAATACAGTACGTATACGCCTGAGTGCGCCATTATTTCACAAAAGTGTGCTCATTGGAAGTGCTTTTGATTACAATTTTGATCTCTGACAAAATTTTGTTTAGCTTAAGTTTTATACTTTTTACTTATTAATTAATTATTAATTTTATTCTCTAGGTTTTTTAACTTTCTGGAAGTTAACTTACTAATCTCAGAAAACATAGATCCTGTTAGGGTCTTTTTTCTTTTGAATGCAATCAAGAGTCAATTATTTTTCTCCTATTGTTAATAAATGAATTTCTACACAGAATTCTTGCTTTAAGCATAATTTATAGTTCCATGTGAAAAACTACATTCTCAGGACTAATTTCAACTTAGTCTGTGTATAATACTGTATTATATTCAGATCGTTGCGTTGGGCAAAGCCATCCATTGACTCATAAAATCTAGATTTTTCTGGAAGTGTAAACTATACTTTAACCATTATAAAATAAGCAACAATACTTAAAGTTTAGTTCTTTATGGAAGACTAAGACATACATTTTATTCTTAAGTATCTGCATTATCTTCTCAACTTGTGGCCTACTTATTCAAATCCCTCTATAAAATAAATAAATTTGGTGGCACAACAGCTCGTGAAGAACCAAGGCCTAGTGACTTACAACTCTCAACCATTCCTGTGTGCGTATTTTTGGAGGGAATGAAGGGGACCTACAATTTTTTGCCGAGTCCGAACGGCTAGATAAGAAGCACTTATTCATGACAAGTATACTCTTGGAGGATTTGTCAGTTCCTCGCAAGAGGCAGTACCTCGCGAAAAAAACATTTCTGTTTTTAGGTGGCAGCGGCTGGGAATCGAACCCAGACCTTTGGTATGACAGTCCTACGCACTAACCATCATGCCACGAGGTACCATTCAAATCCCTCTATTATGTGTTTATCTGATCAAGTTAGAATCAACACCTGGCACTCATGTGTTTGTTTTTTGCCGATCATTTATCAAAAATGAGCTTGGGAACAAAAATATATTTAAGAAAAGAGGTACTGAGCTCAGAATCTGAATTTCTAAGGTATTTAGTATTCTTTCTTTTTTTTACGTAAAAGCTATTGATTTTGTCTCTTTAAATTAAATAATTAACAAATAATATATAAAATCAAGCAATCAACTCGCATCTTTGTGGCTAATAACTAATAAATTATCAATGAATATATAAAAATTCCACTAAAACATCAATTTTCCAGGACGAAAATTGAGTTAATAAAATTTGGTTAAAATCTAATCAATTGAAAAAAGAAAAACCATCAATTTAAAAACCATCCATATATAAAAATTATACATCTTTTGGCGCAACAGCTTGTGACTTACAACTCTCTTTTGTTGGCAAGAATCATCATCATTCATAATCAAATCCAAATCCAATATTAACATATAATCAATCTTATACATCAATGCGTTAATATCTTCTATAGAAATAATGTATTAAAAAATATCTTAGCTATATTTTGAAAACATAATATAGACATTCCATAATTCTACAAGAAATCATAATATGCCAAATCCCAGATGTTTCTTGGTTTTCAAATTTGAATTTTCATAATCCGATTATCACATAATTCTATCTCCTTATAACCTTTACCTTCAGGTTTTGTAAAATCAACGAATTAATTTCCATCACACATCACAAGCATTCCAAGCCACTTGTTTTATCAAAACCCAAATATCATAATATTTGCATTACACCCATTCACAGCCCACTCTTAGTTATGGAAGAGCACAAAACCATGTCACATGGCCGATTTCACATGACATCGACCATGTCATATGAAGACCACACAATTGCCCTACCCCTTCCCATCCCACATCATATATACATATTCCTGCCCATATCATTGTGGTCAAACTCGTTTTCCCCATGTGACCCATATCCACAATCAATTTTCACCTCTTAAATGGAGACCACACTTGACCTGATATATCCTTCGTCTCTCCAATCTTCTGTCCTATGCACTGGGCCCAAATTATTCTCTGTTGACAAATTAATTATATTTTAATAATTACCTAACATAACACTGTGTCTACTTCGAAAACACTTGCTTTCAATATGGCAATCCACAAATTCCATATCCATTTTACCGTAATAAATTAATTGTCAATTCCAAATCAATTAAATGGGATCCTCCCCATGAGTTATGCAATGAAGGTACACCAGGCACAAATTCAGGAACTCGGGGAATAGGACGAAATGTCAACAGCAATATAATGAAAATTGAATTTAACAATGACAGGTGTAAATCAAATACGTGAAACAAGCACATACACATTGCAAGCAATCATCAATCCATTTAGGTTTCATCGATGGCATCTAGAAAACGTGTCCTCGCAACGACCTTCCATGCCCACCATCTATACATCCGAACCGATGCGGTGGCGTGTGAAATGAGAAAACAAAAAATCCTGCTACAAAGCCAAATAAATTCTGTGGAATTGATACTTTTAACAGATTACCACAGCGTAACGAGTATAATTATTATTGTTACAGCATTACAAAACAAACTCCCTTGTCAACCCTTCGACCTGCTGATCCGAAAACGACATCCATTTTTAGAAAATATACGTAACCAAAGTCTCATCGGTTTAAAGATGTGACATATATACAGCTTCAGTTATACGAACGCCGAGCGTACAACTTACCGCACATCAGCCTTCACCCGCATAGAGAGCTTACGTGGGGAATTATCGTTCTATTGTGGTACAAGGAGCAATGGAGCCCGGGTCGGATCTCGGATATATACGCGCAATGGCAGTCAAGGGTTTTGAATGGTTAATTGTGTGACACATCGTAGTCGGAAAAGAGATATGCATGATGTGGGGTGTTTGTAGTAGGTGGGTCTTCTATATCTTGTTAAATTTAATAAGATCCGTCTCAACATGGGTGCTGAAGTGGGATATCAAACGGAAATTCCAAGTCTTACACAGATGTTTGAAGTTGAAAACATGAAGAACAAAAAATATAGTGCTACCGATTGTGGTATACTAACGTACGTATCACCTAGCTATCTACACCTTTTTATAAAAGTACTGAGTGCAAATGACAGTTTTACGGATATGGACGAAATGCATTTTCCCATTAGTTATTCTCTTCCCAATGCAGCACAAATCAATTTAGTGGCGTTTTATTCCCTCCGAGGATCAACGACGACAGTGACACCTCTGCAATGCCACTTCCAGTGATTAAAGCAATATCCTTTACTGGTGGTAACAAGTTCCATAATTTCAAATCAATTTGGCTTCAACTTTGTGTTGTGATATTTCCTCTTATAATAAGAAAATTATGATGAGATGATTATTATCTGATGAGAGCATGTTTCAATTAGTGTCCAATTATTTCGTAAGAATGAAAAAAATTAATTGTGGATGTATTTGATTTGGGGTGTGAAGGTGGGTTTCTTAAATTTTTTGTACTATTTCGGACTAAATGTCGTTAAAAGAAATCATTCTTCTTCAAGTATCCATTCACTACGGTTTTAAAGCTTTTTATTTTTTGAAATAATTTTTGTTGAAATGGGAAAAACAAATATATTTGAGTAAATTAAATATTCTTCTTTTGATTAAGAAGCTGGAGAATAGCCAAAAACTAGTTTCATCCTGTCAAGCCATCAATCGTCAAATTCTATTGAAGGATTGCTATGATGTCGATGCACTAAAAAAACATCTGAATATTTAGAAACTTTCGCAGTATTTTTACTGCTCCGGAAAATGTGATTTTAAGGCAATTCGTTGACATTCGGATGTTTTTAAAATACGGTGTTTCAGAAATACTTCATTATTTTGCCACTTCGTTGTTTGTTGACCTTTTTTAAACACTCCGAAGAAAATATTTGTCCCGTGTCAATTTTATTGAAATCGTTCAAAGGAAAAGGAAGTTGACTTTTTTTAACACCCTGTTGAAATTGTTGTTTTGTTTTTTAATTCTAAACCATCACCTACGTTTATTCCATAGAAATCACTAATGGAACGCCGAACTCCCAAAATGTTGAACATTTTTTGAAACATCCTATTTTATAAAAAATTTTTTTTAAGTCTGTATCAGCCATAACCTGTGTAGTTAAAATCACTCAAGGAACAACGAAGTTTGGTGTATTTCGAAACTTTGTCCTCCGATATTTTGTCTTGCATAACTTTAAAAAATAAAAATAAATTTGGTGGCACAACAGCTCTTAGAGAACTAGGGCCTAGTGACTTACAACTCTCAGCCATTCCTGTGCGCGTGTTGTTGGCAGGAATGGAGGGGACCTACAATTTTTTGCAGAGTCCGAACGGCTAGATGAGAAGCACTTATTCATGACAAGTATACTCTTGGAGGATTTGTCAGTTCCTCGCAAGAGGCAGTACCTCGGGAAAAACATTTCTGTTTTTTTTAAGGTGGCAGCGGCTGGGAATTGAACCCAGAACTTCGGCATGATAGTCCAACGCACTAACCATCATGCCACAAGGTACTTGCGTAACTTTGGCCTTTCAAAACGTTCTCCTTTCGTAATTAAGTAAAAATTTTCATTCTTGTTTGAATGGCTCTGAAATGTTCCTTCAATAAGCTCTCGCTTGTTGCTATTAGAAATAAACTATTATGAAAACTAATTTTATTTTAAAGGAACAAAAAAATATCATCCAAATATTCCTCAATCGCCAATTTGCAAATTTGCAAAAAGATTTGTGATCACCACTTTTATTTCATGATATTGCGACTTTAAAAGATCAATCTATATCCTCTACCCTTCGATTGCAGGTATACACATTTAATTTAAATTCATTTGAAATAAATACTTTACGCTTGACTCTACTTGGATTTTAACTCACATCCTTCGAGTTGACTAGCCCAATTTGCATTATAGATCGTTGGTGCCAAACATTAATCATTAGATACATACCATATTGCGATGCTTTAAAGTAAATTGCGATAAGAAAGTCGTGATTTAAGAATTTTTTGTTGGTGATTTGCAGTTATTCTCATGGAGTTGCAAATTGCGACAGAATAAACGTAAATCTGTGATTGAGCAATGTAAAGTACTAGATATTTATCGCAAATCAATATTTTTAAATGCTGTTTATGAAATTGTTCTTTTGGAGAGTAAATTACGCCAAAAAAGTTGTGTTTTGCTATGAAAAGTACAAGCTTGAATCATGAATTTAAATTGCAAATCACGAAAACTCAAAGTTTGCAAATTGCTACGTTTTGAATGTTAAATTACCAGTTTTTGTCTTAGTTTGGGATCAAAATGCCTTGATTTACGGATAAAACTTGATTCGTAAATTGCGACTGCAAATTTTTCAATTGGTGATTTTTCAATTCTTTCCGTGTATGAACTTTTGAACCAAAAGCCTCAGTTTTTGTCTGTATAAGAGATGTGATCCCTTATCCCTTAGGAATCACGTATGAGAAATTTATATTGGGTGATTGACTATTCTAGCAAGTACTGCCAACTTGAAGTTTCTGACTATATTAGTATTAAAGTTGGAAGGGGTTGAAAATCACCTTAGATGGTTCCTGATGAAAAAAGGTTATCGTTATTTTTGTTATTAATGCAAAAGTCTGAACTTTTTTAAAACTTTCTGTAAATATTTTTATAAAATTATAATAATTTTTTATTTGTTGTTTCAAATTTTATCATGTTTATGAGGAAATAAAAATTGTTACTCCTTCATTTGTGGTTCTTACTTACTTACTCACTTAAGGTGCCGTTACAGTCAAAGGTGTCCCACGGTTTCAGCCAATTAGCTTCTTTAAGTTGGCTTGGTCTTTAGCTAGCTGTCTCTATTTGCATGTTCCAATCGCTACGCTATCCTCCTTCGGGCTCCGGTTCACTTGTGGTGCTTATTGGATTGGAATTAAAACTGCAGATAAAAAGAGAGAAACAAACAAAAGTGGTTGTTGAAATCACTATTCAAAACGCAACTAGCTGCCATTCGGGGTATTTTTTTGACAAAGTATATGAATAAATATATATGAATAGATAAATATCTTCTCTATCCATCGATTTCAAGTGACATTTTGCTTATCAATTCAGCTATTTCAATTTACCTTTTAAATTCAATGTATATATTTCATTGACAGATAAAATTGGCATTCAAAAGCAAATGATTTTGAACTATTTCCAATTGTTATTTGTGATCTGATACAGAAATACGTGTTTCATCGTCAATTGAATCATAGAGTGCAAGAACCAGATAACTTCAATTCAACGTTTTTATGTGACCTTCAGTCCAAATGCCTTTCGCCCAGGTACAACAATTGGGCTCATCAGTTAGATGTTGTTGTAACCTTCTAAGACGCATAATTTTAGTCGATGGCACTGTAAATTATATTACAAGTGGAATTTGGTTAGATTCAGACAACTATAGAAATTGATAATGGTAAGGCCCGAACCATATAACAAATCAAAAAAAAAATCCCACATCCTTCGGTGTAGTAAAAAAAAAAAAACGTAAAACTCATTTTTACTTTGTTTTGTCTACTTTTACATAAACTCATACCTGGGCTTACAGACACCATTTCAAATATTTTGCTAAGTAGACCTAAAGCTTTGAAAAAAAAGTATAAATAAATGAAGTCAATGTTTATTTATTTGAAAATATAAATCAGCTTAAATACATGTCATCACTCATCCATCAGTATTATCAATACATAAATCTGACAAGACTTCATTTGACGGACCCTTATAAAACGGTTATTTTGTTTGTTCCTTGTGTTTCTCATAAATATCAAATTCATTTCAATTTCCTCTTTACGTATAAAGCTATCATATTTTCACATTTTCACAACGCAAATTGTTCATAAGCTCTTCATTTAAAACTAATTTGGCTTCATTTCAAATGCACGCCGCGCCCCCCAAATGTGGTAGATACAAAAAGTTAAAGCCATAATTTAATGATTTTCAATCGTTATAAATCCCGCACTAAGTTTCAAATTTAAATAAATGCTTGTAGGTAGATGGGAATTTTTGTAGATCAAAAATACATCTTTATTTCTATGTATAGTAAGGTAAATGTACGAGTATATCAATTCATTTTTCAAAAAACAGCAAAGCAGTTGGGTATACTAAAAAAAGCTTTGTCATCATTGCTAAAATTGATGTATTTTCTGAACGGTTACACCTTATTAGAGAACTCCTTGAATACCCACTGCCAAATGAATTCTGAGAAAATACCTAATATGGCTTCTATTTTTGGTTTGAGAACAGAATACTTCGGAATATTTTTTTTTTATTTTTTCACCCTCAGGTAAGAGTGTATCATTCCTTAACAACAATGTACCAAAATATAAAGAGTAAACGAGGGATATATAAAACCTTGACAATCGAAAATTATTTTCCTACCTTTATTGTGTATAGAGTTAGATATCTGCATAAGGTACATTTTTATCCTGTGTTTCATGCTTGAAGAAAATATTTTATTCCCAATGGGAAGGTTTCTTAAACTTGTCTTTTCTTTTATTTAATAAAATTTGGAATACGATATAAGACGATAATATTATATGTATATAGGTAGCAAGTATATGTTTCGATATTCAGTTAAAGAAAGAAAGAAAATATAATGTATTATGTTTTTTGAATTGCTAAATGTAGGTATGGTTCTATGTATGTATGTATTTTATTTTTTTAAGACTTTACTTGTATTTACAGATTATTTAAAGCTTTTTAGCTAATTTTTGTACAATATTTACATTTAAGTACATACATATTTAAAATTTGAATTAAGATTATTTAACCTCAGAGAACATTTCAACCGAGACAAAAGTGAGTATAATAAATTCGAAGCCATTTGCGCAAATCTTTTAAAAAAATATATATTTGAGTATACTAAAAGCTAAAAACCGGTAGATTGATCTATGGAACAAAATCATGTACAGAAAATTATGTCGTTAAAGTTTTATTTTTAATTTTACGACATTCTTTGATTGTTAATAAGGATAACTTTAAATAAGTAAAATATATGTGGTTAGCTATGGAAAAAACTAAGCAAATGGCGAACAAAACGCGAAAATGCTTGTCAAAATCTCCGTCACGCCCACAAAATCTCACTTTTCACAATTTTTCAGTCGTTTTGGTTTGCAGAATTTCGCACCGCTCGTTCCTAATATAATTTATTGGAAATATTTTCTTATTTTTCTAATCCAATCATTGTTCACTGAGTCTAAAAAAGTCTACGTCAATTATCCACCGACAATGCATACACAAAAGGATGATGCTTATTTTTGAGATTTAAAGTAATTGGCAGATATTATACTCACAGTGTATTAAAAGTGTATGGCTTAGATATAAATAAAAATACCACCACTTTTCAAACAAAAGTATGGTTTTTAAATTAATTAAAATGAAACCTCTTGTTGGAAGAGCCTTAATAAATAAGTTTTTTACTAAAATGTCTATAAATCACTGAAACAAGAATATCAGCATCAGCTTAGTAGAAAACTTTATTTTGTTGAAATTGCGGTGATCTGGTATTTAGATTATAATAAATTAATTTTTATAGGGCAGGCTTACAGATCAGTGTCTTCCGTCTTTATTAGTTTTTACACTGATGGTAATCACTGGTCTGCAACGAAAATCGCCTCAAAAAAAAATTATACTTTTTTATGGATATTGACATGTTGAATCCGAACACGAAGTCAAAATTGCTAAAAAAATTAAAACACTTTGAAACTTTGCGCTTTGTATCTTTAAAGGGTCTAACTACAGAGAGTTGGATCTATGGCAACAATTGCTTAAATCTGTAAGTTTAATATTTCTTGTATACACATTTTTTTCTTACCGACCAATTATACGGGCCCTCATGATAACTACAGAAGACTCTGTGTGTAAAACAATTTTCATCAAGATGAATACAAGATACAAAATCGATAACATATTTACAAATGTCCTTTTTTTAGTTGCATGTTTCGCTAGTTTTCCTAACTATGAATCTCTATCTACATCCTACTAATTAACGCAACCGCAACTGCAACGTGCAACCACTTTGTTTCTTATAGTAACAAATAACAATACCCCAGGAAAATCAGACAAATTAGGCCAAAATTCTAACAAAACTATATTTTGATTCGTTTTAAAGTCTTAAGCATTTAATAAAAAGTACCCCTAATTTAAAACATAACCTAACCTAATATTTCTGCGAGGGGGGATAGGTAAAAATCAAAGCTTATTTTTATCTCTACTAAAATTGATTATATTCATTATACCATCAATAGACAGATAGATAGATAGAGCAACATATTTTGAGAGAATCGTGGCACATTACCACTGGGATGAATCTTAATACTAAGCAAACTGAGCTTTTAAGCATAAGTTAAAGACTAAATTATGTCAAGGTCTTACATTGTTATATTTAAAAAAATTTATTCCCAAGAATATGCCACTGTCAGGAGAATAGGGGCCCCTAAAAATAATTTGAAAAAAAAACTGGACGTGGTAGAATTTTTCTGAAACAAGATTTGGATTTAGATAAGTCAAATCTGTCATGATTTCAAAATAAACTATTGAAGGCGAAAAAAAGTGTATTTTTGCAGACTAGTATAATTTATGTTTGAATATCATTTATATGTTGAACATTAATATATAAATAACAACGAAAATAAATAAATTAATAAATATGTATTTTAAACACAACAATAAAACAGACAAGAACTTAAATACTGATATCATAGAAGTTTCTTTATTGACACACTGTAATTTGCCTTAATGTTGTCACAACATTATTTTAAAAATTGATCTGTAAGCCTGTACTATAAAAATTAATTTATTGAAAACTTTATACTTTTAGTGAGACTTATTTAAATGTTTATGTTATAGCCGTAAGTAAGTTATCCACGGTTATTTTCTTTTTTAAATCTACACAACAAAAGTAGTGTATTAAATCCATTTCACATTTTTAAGGGTATTTGAAAAAGTTTGCTTATTCATTGGACCCTAATTTTTTTTTATTATTTTTTCTTGTTTGTTTTTTATCTTTGATTATCTTTATAAAGCAAGCAATTCGTTTTATTTTGATATTTTTTTTCATATCCAAGAAAAAGGTATACGATTTTCCATGGCTATGCTTTTTGTTGACTCTCATTTTAATAAAAAAAAAGGTTATATGATCATATTATTATTTTGTTGACGCAAACATATTCACTATCATTAATAATAGAAAATATAATATAACCCAAGATAACCATTGACATTTTTACTATTACCTACAGCTCCAGGCAACCCCACAGCAGTTTCCTTTGGGAAATTTTCAGTAAACGAACAGTTTTTTTCTTTTACGTTTGTCTCCTTAAGCGGGATGTTTTCGTCTAACCAGAATGCCATCAGTGTATGTAGCTTTTGTTATTCCTATCCTCATCGTTTCTCTCATCGTAAACATATCAATTTGTTCTTTTATTCGAAAACAAATATTGTTATTGCTGCAATAAAATAAAATGCACGCTAGAGTCACATGAAGTTGCTCATTTAAAACCCATAGCAATTATAAAACAATTACTGTGCATTGGATTGATAAGGAGTCAGAATATTGTTTCTTAAGTTAAGACCAAATTAAATCAACTTAGAGGGCATAAGGTTCAAACATCGTGTTGGCAGAGGGTTTGTTGAAATATATATAATTTTTTTTTGCATGAAACCAATGCGTCTCTGTAGTCTTTTTTTTCATATTGTTTTCAAGAGTAGTTAAGGTAAAGTAACGAGTATCAAAATTGATTCTTCTGCTGACAATAGCATTGTGAAAACAGATGGAGTCAAGAACACTGGATATTGCCTCACAATTTAGCCAGAATAGCGTCCTTGAGTCCGTTCATTGGTAAAACTAATAGATAAAGAAGAGGTGAAACCTAAAGCATACACATATGAACAGAAAATATATACATTTCTTGCTACTCTAGACTAGAGTCTTGAAGTAAGAAAAGGCAAACAGTTAAATATATATTTTTTAATGATAACTATTATGTAAGAATGCTAATTATGAAATAATAACATGTATTTTAAACAACTTTATATAATTTAGGTACTGGAACCTTCATCTGTAAGTCCATTCGGAAGCTGTTTTTACTGTATGAATACGAATGGTGATATTTGGAGGAATTTTGTATTTGTTGTTATGCTAGTTCTTATGAGTATACCTACCTGTACCTAAATTTACATTTACCTACGTATTGTCAACTTTCTGTCAAAACATCGTAAGTCTTTATTCCTTATATACATATCATTATTAATTTTAAAGCAGTTTCTTGTGTCTCCTAATCATTTGTTTGATTATGACTTATCCTAAGTTCATCTGATAACTACCTCATTTCTAATCTGACTTTATAATAATTATAGAGATTTATTTATTTAATTTTTTTTCCTCTAATATGTTTATTTATAAAAATAAATTAATGTATACATTATGTACATATCTATCTATTTATTTATTGATATTTATTTTTGCTGTGATATTTCTAACTATTATTTTATTAATTTAATTATAAACTTATATTTTTGTACTAATTTATTTATTTTTTTAGCTATTAAGTGACTTGTTTGTTTTCATTGTTTTATTTGAATGTTTATTCAATTATTTATTTCTTTATTTTTTGGTACATTTATTTAATTTTATAATGTTCAAATTATTTTTGTCGATTAATGCTTTTCTTGTAAGCTAAAAATATATTTTTTTTAATACAAATTTGCTTTTCTTGTAAGCTAAAAATATATTTCTTTTAAATACAAATTTGTAAATAACACTGGTCAGCAAAATTAAATTTTTATTTGTTTGTTACAAAAACCAAAATATACTTTTCTGTAGGTTTTGGTGTGCTGAACTCGAATCAAAATCTGAATTTTATCGGGCTGCGTTTTTGAGATACTCCAGTTATAAAATCAATTAGACCGTTTTTTAGTGTTTTTAATGGTAAATCGTAACGTGAGGTGAATTGTTTCAACAAAATTTTAAATCGTTCCTTATAGAACTAATTTTTTCTTTTAAAATTTATTTAAATTTCAACGATATCTTTTTCTTCTCTGAGCAATCCTCAGTTAATTATAAGGCTTTCATTTATTATATAAATACAATGTAGGGGACAGTGGGCAACAAATTATGGGAGCTGGTCCATTTCTAAACACGAATGTGTGATACATCGTTGAAAAGGTTATTGTGAGTACATCATTTCATTATATGGAAGTCAAGCTCATAACCATTGGGTTCACGAGATACTCGCGTGATAATGAGTAGAAAAATAATGTTCAAATATGGAGTTGCATTATTGTTCCTTTAAGTGCTTTGAAGCCACACATCCCGTGAACCCCATGGTTTATATCTCAACGGCTATACATAGTGAAATGATGTATTTACAATAATCTTTTCCACGATGTATGATACATTCGTCTTGAGAAGTGGACAAGCTCCCATAAATTTTTGATCATTCTCCCTTACAATGTGTTTATATCATAAATAAAAGGCTTTCAATTAACTGAGGGTTACTCACAGAAGAAAGGAGATATTGGGAAGGTTTAAACAGTTTGAATCTGAAGAAAATTTTTCTGAAACAATTTACCTCACGTTACAATACAACATTCAAAACATCCAAAAAACATAATTTTTTGATTTTATAACGGGAATATCTTAAAAACTTAACCCGATCAATTTTTTTGACTTCAGACTCGATTTTAAAATACTATAAATACCTACAGAATAGTATAATTCAGTTTCTGTAACAAAAACCTTTTTGACCAGTGTAATCACTCACTTTATTTCCATCTCATCTCTTAAAAAAGATTCTTTTCAGTAGCTTTTTCTTCTCCAAAATTAATTGCTTTTACTATCAATTTGAATTAAAGAGGTACATTAAATGTATCACAGGTGTTTTAACAAGAAGGTAAATGGGACAAGTTTTCCAAGTCCCAACTTCCTGGGCCCCAAAATCTGAGAAGGCAAAAGAGAAATAAATAAAAACGCAAAATAAAAAGATATGAAAGCCAAGATTTCTTGAAATAAAAAAAAAACAAAATTAAGATTTTCATTCATAAAACAAATCTAAAAATGTAAGTAGGTGCATACATATGAGCAGATAAACAGACATTAATCAATAATCAACATCATAGGTACATAGGTAAGGTACATACTCCGACATTACCGAATTTTGGTGGAGAGCTTTGTTTTGACGTCTTAAGCATTTCCTGAAAAGTTCCGTAAATTTGGGCCGGAGCTTAATTTTTTAGGGAGAGTTAAAGGGGGAAAATTATTTTTTTTTTCTTAATTTGTCAAAAACTATAAGTTTTTTTGAAAAAATGTGAAGGTACAAACTGTAGCTTATGATATTCTTCACAAAAAAGAAAAATTTAATATTTTCATACAAGCAATAAATTCTGAGAAAACCATGCAAGAACTTCACGGTGGAGTAAATTTTGTTCAGAAATGTATTAAAATTTCATTAATCGATGGTCTAAAATGTTTAAACGAGTTGAGTTTGGCTACATCTTCTCTTTATAAAGCCAAGTTTTTTGGGTGGTCGGGGTAAGGAGAAGACCACCATTTTAAAAAAGAATGTAGTTTGATTGTTTTTCAACAACTTGATGAAATTTCTTTTTACAACAAAATCATGAAAAATAACATTGAGACAGTAAAATTCTATACAAAATGATCTATTAACGAACTCTGTAGGTTTATTAATTTTGAAGGTATAGCGTATCAAAGTAACACTTTTTATTTTGTACTTTAAATGGAAAAATAACGGTTTCTTATTAATATCTCGGCAGGTATCATTTTTTTCAAACAATTAATGAGTTTATATTAATACTCATAAAATTCTGAACAGAAACGATCCTAACACTTTACTTCATAGGAGCAATAAACTTTGAGAAAAACTAGCTCTCTTCCGAAATTCAGCTTTGTCAGTGAAGCTTTTCGAAGTGAAAGTCTAATTTTCCTGGGCTATACTATAGGTCTGCTATATTCACATGCATAGAGATCGCAGGCTTTTATGAACTCAATGACAATGACAAAAGGCTTTACAAGCAAATCATTTAAATACCTGTAATAAGTAGGTTTTTATTTAAGGCTCCGCTTCAGCACTCAACATGGTCCTCTTTTTCTCATTTGTATAGGACGTATATATTTTTTGGATCAGATACATATAAAAGTTAAAAAAGTTAGCTTTGCAAAAATATTCTCATGATAGAATGATCATGCGAAACATTCAGGAAGGGCCAGCTCCAAACATCACATAGCACAAGAATGAAGAATGATGAGAATATTAAATAAGCCGTGAGTAAGTAAATTTCACAGAATTGACTCATGGCATTTACTTCGGATTATCTGTCAGCCAAATTGTTCACTTGGTAATGTCTATTATTTTGTATTATAATTGACTTATGGTATGACTTTAATGCTAGGATTAAATGAGTTCAATGTGGAATGAAGAATTTATGCTGAATTTAATAATATTAACGGTTGAAAAACCTCATTAACATTAAACTTTCATGAGAGCTATTAATAAAGAAAACTTTTTGAAATTAAAGCATTTCTACAGTTTATTATTGGACGACTCAATCCCTTACTCTTATAAAAATGCTGATTATTTCAGTTAAAATCTTCATAATTTTGTATTGGTATTTTATATCAATCACTCAATCGTGTGAAAATTAGTAATTTTGAAGTAATGCCATAAATCACATTCATTTGGTTGTTTTTAGAATTATAATGACACCTTCATCATTTTTGGACAGTCATATTTCATTTCATGAAAAAGTATTTTTTTCCTGAATGTATGTTCATAATATGTGTCTCTAAGATATTGCATTACACCAAAAGTGATTGACAATTTTCTAAATGCATCCATGTTACCATGTTGTGTATCTACATATATGAATGCATGATGTATCTCAATATAAGGTTATACAAGTATGCTGAACACGTAACAGTCGATCTCTCTTAAAGGTAAATGTAGATTGTAGAACTTCTTCTCATGCTAATTGGAACTTGCAAGTTTGATTCATTTTATTTTAGCAAATTGGATGGGAAAATGCCAATGGAAGAACCAAACCCAACCATAGATGTTACAGCTTCGATATACATGGGCTCCGTCTATAAGGATGGCAGCCAAGCATTCTGCACGATGACAATTTTCTGTCAACTGAATGTATAGCAACAATCTGTAAAGTCAATTATTTTAGCATGGTACCCTTGCAAACGTACCGGAAAAAGGTGAATGAGCACTTTTGCATGCAAAAAACACACATACACTTTGCACACAAGTGGAAGTTTCTCATCGTGTTGGTGGCATATCCCTGGGGATACTAAATTGAATGAAGCAGTTTTCATTGCAAGTTGTACAAAATTTCTGTCACCAGGTATCATTGATTGGTTGAAAACGATATACCAACCATAACCTATAGGTAAATACATGCATACAATGGCATCGTCATCAGCAGAAAACACACACAAACACACCATGCCACACTGCTTGACATGAGGCATTGATTTTGTGGATTAAAAAAAAAAGTGTATGCATATGAAATTTTTTTTGAAAATCCAATTTGAAAACTGTGTCAAAATGGATCCATTGTATGCTGACAAGAAATTTATGACACAGGTTAGCATACAAATGTTCACAAATTACGATTGAGGATGATGGTTTGAAAATTCATCAGAATCTGAATAGATAAATTTGGTAGGATATACTCTATGACAGGAACTTCAAAGAAGTACTAAATGTTATGAATTCAAAAATGATACAAACCTACCTAAAATTATGCGAACCATATAAAGGGAATCAATTGAAATTCAGAATCTGACTTGATTGAGTACTTCACGTTTGATTTGTATGCGTATTATAATTAAGGGATATACGAAATAGTTAAATCTAGGACACTCAAAGGAGAAATACAAACACACGATAGCAAGGTATATTTAAATGAATATCAACAATGTGCATACATCAAGAGGATACAAAATGATGTAACATGGTATTTATTAATATAAAACTGATAACTTATATTCTAACACCTTTACTTTGAAAGCTCAGAAGTCATATTTCAAACTGCAAATGGCTCACAATCACAAAATCCAATTTATCTGGTTCTTTACGAGCTGTTGTGCCACCAAAATTTGTATACTGTTTCATTGCTTCTAGCACTTAAAGTTAAAATAAAGTTACAAACTTAACAGTTATGATAAATATGATAAAATAACACATTCTTCAAATATGTAAAATAAAGTATAAGAAAGCCGAAACACTACTAGTGTACAAAATTTCCCAAAAGCCACCATAAATTAGTTTATAACAATATTAATGGTACCCATACATCATTCTTAAAATCAAAATTGACTTCCTCAATCACTACCATCATTAGTGTTAAGGTGGCAGAAACTCTTGAATTCCCTTTGACATTCCCTACACGGACTTCTTCCTATACTGTTACTGTACCTAAAGTGCATGCAAAGTAATTAGATATAACATCAATTTTCCCGAATGAATGTTCGCTCGTGCATGTACACCTCCATTTCTTGTTTCATACTTCTGTACCGCAGGACAACTTGCAAGCAAAACCACTTCAAAGCACTCATTCACAAAATAGTTACATTACATACTTCTCAGAATCAAGACAAATAATGAAAACGCTAATCTCTCGAAAAGTCAATGAACCTTTGCAAATTAACGAGATTAAGCTTTCAATTAGCTAAACTTTATTAATATATATATTTTCAATACACCACTCAAATTTGACACCCTGAATTGAGGAACTTTATACAGTGATTTCTTTCTAATCCACTTTTTTGTCCAAGGGCGAATTCCCAGCAAAAACCATAAAAGATAAAAATTGCAAATAGAAATTTTCAACCCTTCCAATCACAACTTTTCAAGTGAATAGAATGAAATCCTTAGCCGCTGAAGGCTTTCATCTCGTCCTGCAAAAAAACCAAAAACCACATCCACCAAACTATCACAAGTGCTGCAGTCAACACTAGCAGTCTTTGATACATTGCCATTGGTTTTTGGCTTGCATTCTCTAACCGGGATTCTGATTGAGGTCAGAAGATTACAAACAAGAAAAGAAAGTGAAGAGGAAGTTGCCGATTCGATTTCATCAATTTATTTCTTTAATGATAAATTCTTGAATTAAATTCATTTCAAATTAAGGACGCGCATGGGTCGAACGAGCTTAAACCAGAAAAAATATTTTCGTATTCAAAACGTTGATGCCCAAAAAATATTAAGAAGCTTTAGCCACCATTACAAAGAATAATCGTAATAGGTACATTATGTATTTAAAAGTCAAATATACGAGTAGGTACATATTTCAAAAATTTTAAATAGGCATTTACGTCTTTTGCTTGTTAAATCAAATTGAGAGAATTGTTTACGAAAACCAAGAAAGTTAAAAATCGATCAGACGTTTTGACAACAAATTTTAATCTCTTCTTCCATTTTTGCATTGTACCAACTTATTAAGGGTATTCATGCAACGTCGTAAGCTTATAATTGTGTAAAATGATAAGTTTACGTAAAGTTTGCATGTAGGGCTGGTCATGATACCAAACCAAACGATACTTTTGTAAGTCGTATCGTACTCGGTATCGTCAAAATCGAACATTTTCAATATCGTTTCGGTATCGGTCTCGGTCTCGTATAACTTAGTCTCGTTTGGTCTCGTATAACAAAGTCTCCTCTCGGTATCGGTATCGGTCTCGTCTGGTTTCGGTCTGATCTGAGTCGGAAACAAGAATAAAATGCACGACTTGGTTACATGTTGTTGATGTAGTAGTTGAACTCGCTTGGTATTTTTAAGAAGATTCAAGACAAAAATCATTATTGAAAAAGACAATTTTTTAATGAAGTTTATTTTTGTGGACTTAACAATTTTTTAAAGGCTTATAAAGTTCCGATGAAGAATTCGACACAAAATGTTGACGCGAGGTCATATGGATTTCACCAAAGTTACTTTCTCACTTAAGAGAACCAAGTCTCAAAATTTCATCAAAATCGTTGGTTTCAGAGAAAGCCGCAGCATAATTCAAATGGGCGTGGCAGTTGTTATTAAAATTATTGCCTAAACTTTTTCCCTGCTAAATCATCAAAGGCTTTTTCCGAGAAACCAATTACAAAAATTGTTTGTTTCTATCAAGTTGATAAAAGTATTCAATATTTTCTGCCGATACCAAATGATACTACCGAGAGTACCGGTGGGTAAATTTCGGTCCAAGAAATACGATACCGATCACCGGTCACCGATACAAAACGATACCGAGACTTTTCTGGTATCGTGGCCAGACCTATTTGCATGAACGACCTTTTTTATACAATTGATTAAATGCTACTTAATTCTTTCAGAGTTAGGATAAGTTTAACCAGTTTGGTTTATTTTACGCAACAAAATCCTTTAATAAGCTTAACCAAATTGGTGTGAATCATTTTCCATACAAAATTTGACAGTTAACCAAAAGATAAACTTAAGCAATTAGTTGTAAACTTATCTAGGGTTTTACGAAGTTGCATGAATACCCTTATTATCTAAAAATTATGAATTTTAAACTTTTATAAATCCAAAACTTGTCCTATACAACTGTGTTATATCGCAAGTACCTACATACAAAATATCTCCAGAAAACTGTAGAATACAAGTGCAAAGGTGAGTAAAATAAAAAGTTTTAATTCCCAAATGCAGCTGCTTTTGCTTCGATAGAAAAACACAACAAAAAAACATAACTATTATTGGATTGGATTTTGAAATTTTACGGAAACCTTTTTACTCGAGAAGGATATACTCTCTCTCAAATTCGTACGAAAAGGAGTCTCTCCACAAAATTGCAAGTCTATCCACACCGGTGTCTTAAGTTCTTCATTTGAACTTATCCCATTAGACAAGTACACACAACACAATAACACAAACATGATCATGACTTAACTGAATTAAATAGAAAAACAAAATCGTGGAACAGAAGAAAATCGATTTATAAAGTTTCTCAATAGAGGGTGTTAAACTCGAGTGGTATGTTGAAATATTGAAAATTTAAGCTTGTTATGAGCTTCGTGATAAATTGTATGTTAATAATAAAAAAGCTTATACACTATATCATAACGCCTTCCATTTAATTTTTTAAATAATTTCATTGCGAATGACTGTAATAAGTAAATACACTTTTTCATTCTTTTAATACTATTTGAATTTAATTCAATAGACTTTTTGCTTTAAGTCGCCAACAAATATTCATAGCTTGAAAAATAAAAACCCTTGCATTCAAATATATTATTTGATAAATTATGGTCTTAATCAATAAATTATTAATTTATAAGAACTTGGCGATCACCACAGCTTGAAGTATTGGGGACCTCTGAACTGTTGCGGGAAAAAATTTTACAATACGAATGAAAATCTAATCTAAGTGAACATCTGGCAACAAAAACTTTACTTAAGAAACCATACTATCACTCTACTTCAAAACTCTTCATTCGTACGATAAAGTACGAATGGAGGAAAAAAAGAAAAAAGAGTTGTGTCCAGATCCAGAATGTCAAAATACTTCGAATACAAAGGTTCATCCAATGGAGCGAATGAGCAGTAATGTTCCAGCCAAGAGAGTCTCCTTATCCCATATAGTCTCTAGACACAAGGAGATAAGAAAGACTGAACCTCAATTTTAAAAATTAAAAAATAAGGGGTACCAAAACATTTAGTCTGGCTGACATTAACGGCATAAACAAGATAGGGCTTTTCTTCATTTATCAATAATACCTATAAATGAGGCAATTTGTGATCTGTTATATGTATCACAGATCTTATACCAAAACTTTTTTTTTTTAAATTTAAATTCGGGATTTTTTGTCATTCGGGAGTTTGGTTTCGGGATTTTGGGTATTTGGGACTATCAGTTTTGCCACTCGGAATTTTGTAGCCTTCACAAACTAAAGTCATATCCCAAGTAGGTAACTGTAAATCTTATAAGACAAAATTTATTAAAAAATTATGAATTTTTATTTTTTATTTTTAATTACATAATAATATAATAAACAATAAACATAATATGTCTAATTGATTTAAGAACCTAATTTTACTGCCGGAGCATTAACTTTGGATAGTATAATGATTTACTTATATGTACCTTTACTTTATTTGAAACAACGGACTTGTAGCTTTTAATTAAAATTTTAGGTAGGTAATTAGAAGTGGCTGTCAGTAAATTAAAACTAACGCACTTAGGCCAAAAGTTGGTCCATTGTGATACCACATGAATCTGGAAGACTCCTTCCTTATTCGTTAAACCACTTGGAGCTCCTGACGAAGCAAACGATGGCCTAAATGCCAGATCACTAGGATTGTTATAAAAGTAGTCTCCTAAATGGAGCCTACGTCTGTTGGAAAGTGCTGGGCAGGGCATATACAGAGAAAATGAGGAATCGTTTTTTCCTCCTCCTCGTCCATACAGCTTCTGCAAAAAAATATTTGAAAGTATGCCTAGCCGCTTTGCGTGCCTGCCTGTTAAACAGTGTCCTGACACCTACAACAGAGCTGATGTGCAGTCTGTTAAAAGAGATATTAAACACTTGGAGCACTTTAAATCAAGGTTTGGCCCTATTAGTTTTGAGGTAGGAGCTTTAGTTACCTTTTTCTAAACATTTTACAAACTAATCGTCCATCAACAATCTGCGCCTAAAAGCAAAAATATTTTCAAATAAACAAACTCATATAAAAGAAGAAAACCTTGTTCCCCCTCATTCAATCAGCTATAATGATATTTTATACCTATTTCATCCTCCATGCTCCATCATCAAAACTTTGAAAACTCTTATGATCCTTAGGTATATCTCAGAGTTAAGGGGAACTTGTAACCAAAGTTCGATGGTAGAACATAATTTTGTTTTTCTATTTTTACCAGTTTTACCTTATATTTCATGACTTTGCCTCAATCAAGTGAACAGTCAGCCGTGACCTTCCACGCCATCAGCAGAATATTCCCTAGAAGTTGAACAAAGTTAATGCTAGGAAGAAACATTATAATCCATTTTTAAGCTTAATCTTACCTCTGGCTAGCATTCATTCACATACATATCTATAACTCACAAAGCCATCCAACCGAAAATCAGAAGATAGTGCAAATCATATTATAACGTTCATAATTTGAATTCATTGAAGCATTTTCCATCCATGATCCATTTAAACTAAGCTATTCAACGAAACGGACGAAATGAGTCAATAACAATACAAAGCATTGCCACGTAGTCATCGCTACATCCTCATTCATATAGCAGTGTATTCGAGATGGTTGAGGGTATAAATACGTATTCAGTAGACAAATACCCATAAATGTATCTGGCTCTCTGGAACACGTTCCATTGACAAACGTAGCACATTTCAATTGCTGCATGACGATGACGACAAGGACACCCACAGCTGTTTTTGTCAAGCCATTGACAGAGCATTTTGCTTGATTTAATCCGTTTTCCAGAAAAGCAACATGATACAGGATACTCCTGTACAATTGCACGTACAAAGTGTGATCAGAAATAAGCCATATCACAACTTACCGCTGTTCAGCTGCAGGAGGTGGAGGTGGAGGCGCACCAAAGTTCTTTTTATATATAGACAATGTTATATTTTTGTTTTACTATAAAACGGTTGATCCTTACAGCAGCGAAGCGAGCATAATAAAAATAAATTCTAGCAAATATCGTGGATATAATTTACCCGTTTAAGTCCATGCATAAATTTCAATCCTGCCTAAGCAGATGGTGTCCTACATTATAGTAAATTGTGCGACGTCTCCTTTATCCTGCTCGAATGATAATCCGTTCGCTAGGTTTGCATCCACCCCATATCGCGCCTCAAGCTCATTTCTCTATATACCTACATATTTTTGCTTTTATAAGTTACTGCTCCCAGCAGCGATTTGTCAAACGATTATTCTATGCCTCCAAACAAGGACATAAATATTCTTCTGTCCTTGGTCTTTGCATGCAAAAAAAAAAACAACATGGTAAAATGAACTATTCTTTTTATGATCCTATTAATGTGTGATTCAAGATTAAATGTCCTCAATGTCTATTTCACTGTCTGTCTGTTTAAGCAGATTCTTGGACTCTCTTCAAAGTCTTTTAATTCAATAATAATTGTGTCCAAGGACATTTACATTGCAACCCGTTGAACTATGTGTTTTGTAATTGTAATTTAAGTTATAAAGGCTGCTCTTTTATTATGCTCAACAGACGTCAGCAGCTTGCGTGCGATGTATGATCTTTTTTATTTATTTAATGGATAGTAGACCCAAGGCCAAGTTTCATTTAGGGTTCGTAAAATTTCTAGACTCAAGTCTAGAGAAAATACTCCTAGTCCCGAGGTATTAATTAATTTATTCGGATAAAACTATCTAATAATTAGACTTCCTTTGAAATTCCAAGAAACGGGTAGAAATTTAAAATTTTAATGTCCAAAATCCATGACTAATATATATTTAATTATTTTTATTTAAAGTGTTTGCATTTGCTGATAGTTTGTTAGATTACTTAATTTATGTTGGCTGAAATGAGAAAGTGTAACAGTCAAGATCAACAAGATGTGATAAGGCCAACATTTATTTCTGGCAATAACAAAATACATACAATTTGTCAACATATAAATTCGTCCTTTATTTTGTAGACCACTCAAACCGCTACTGGTTAACTTAGTAATATAAATATTTGCTTCCTAGACACGACGAATGTTTTCATAAGCGATTTTTTTTTGTTGGTTAAAGGCTATTGGAAAGTGTTTTTACTTTCAGAGCAGAATGTTGCCAAAACATAAAAAATCGAATTATTTATTGGAAAATGGGTGAGACTAATTTATTAACGATAGGTGAGTAAATATTGACAGTTTAATTATACTCGATTTGATACTCAAAGACTTGAAAGTAATGCAAACAAAGAACTAATTTAAAATCAAACTTGTTAAATTACTGATCCACAGAGTGTTGCGTTGGTTCAATATAACTGATACTTGATTAATAACACATCATTATTGGGTAGCTCTGGGGTATACGTGTCTGTTCAAATGTACGTACCCTGTACATCAGGCAGGTGCCTAAACGGGTAGATTGGTATGCTTCAAATTTTATGTAGAGCATATTCATGTGATTCCCTAAAGGTGAAATTCGAATTTTTATTCAAGCTCATCCAGAAAGGATACAAAATGTTATTTTTTCTCCAAGAATGGATTTAAAGATTTGATAATACTTTGTACACTTGTATATCTGTAATATCTTAATATAAATAATTGTAGTTTTTGGGGGAAAGATACTAAGATAAAAGTATTTTTTTTAATTGACTTTCTTTTGGGTTACTGTCATATATTGAATATTGTCATAATTTTTATAAATAATTTTGGTAAACAAGCTTTCAGGCAAAATGGATTTAAGTTTTTCCAATAAACCCCTATTTTTACCTCACGCAAGGTCAAAAAAAACGGTTTGACTGAAGTTCCGTTTTTGTGTGTGAGATTAAAAACAAGAGTAAGCTAATAGTCAATTAAATTCTTGAGTAAAACCACCAAATTTGAAGAGTTTCATGTGGACAAAGTGAGTAAATACTTCTTACATTACTTATGACGCAACAGTAACCAAAACCTGTTCAAAATGCAGAGCTAACAGTTTCCCCACTCTGGTTTAATTGCAGTTTCCTCTCAGTACTAAAAAATTGGGCCTTAGAACTTTAAAGTCCTTTTGAGGCTGTTCACATAGATATAAAATGACCGTTATACTGTTTAAATCAAGATGGCACCATAGACTTTATTTAAATTTTTGAGATGTTCAGGCAACATTTCTATACTAAATTTGTAGGTTATGTGTGCCCCTACCAAAGAATGTGATCCTACTTTTTCTTCAAATAACTTATGATGATAAAAATTTAAAAAAAATTTTGTTAACCATTTTCCATTTTTCATAAATTTTGAGTAAAGTAACAAAGCCAACAAATGTCAAAAAAACTGAAATTCAAAAAAAATAAATAGTATGTAATTCAAAATGTTTAGAAAATTTCGATGAATTATTATGTGTGCAGTTTAAGGCCCCTATTATGATTTGCAAATTCGCCGAGTCTAACGTTTGACTCAACTCGAACGTTCGACTTTAAAAATTATAACTGCAATTTTGTTCAAAATCACCCAGAATTACAGTTCGTCTTCGACGACATAAGCGAATGTTTGCCTAAGGCATTGAGTGACATTTAAGTCTTCAAAATTTTAGTCATTTAGGGCGAACTTAATTCAGGCGAGACACAAACGGTAATTCCACATAGTCACATTTGATCGTTCAAATAAAAATAGGTGGCTTAACGTGGTTTTTTTCATGTCATAATTTATTGAGCTGAAATTATACATTTTTGTATGTTTCATAAACTTTAAACATTTTTAAAGCCATCAATATAATTCTTTTTTATAAACAATAAACAATACACAAATAAACGACTCTCCGAAGACCTGCAAACGTCTTGAGATCTTCCTTATAATATTTACTATAGGTACGCATATTCATTAAAAAAGCTTATTCGCCTTAGCCTACCTGTTTTGACCATTCTACCAGGTTTTCTTATATCAAAATTACAGTCAACCACAATAACTTAGATTTATTATATGTATGTACATATTTCAACCTCTTTCCCTCATCCCCTTAAGCTTACCACTCTTCCGAGTATATGACACCACAGAGCAAAATGTATAGAGTTCAAGGAAATAAATCAAAGATTACAATTTCTGATTTTGCATCCTTTTACTTCAGTTTCTCATCCTTTTATTCTTTTTTGTTTTCTCTGGCGAGAAATTAAATTTATCGAAGTAGAACAACCCATACCACCACCAGCCACCACTATGATTAACGATTGATCATAAAGATTTTAAAATGCAAACGCATTTAGAAAGCCCCCTCTTTTCGCCCTCAATATGCATCGAGCACCCACTGTGTCTGGGTATCCTATATTTTAAATTGACGTCACAATCTGAACCCACAGCTATCAATATATTCAAGGTTCAACGTATAAACATGAAATATCCTTAGCCAAAGAAATTCCACAGAAAACCTGAAAAATTGAGGTAAAAGTTCATATTAATTTTTCATGGTCAAAATTCCCTCAATAAGGATTCACTTTTCATGCCAGCGCGTGTGTGAACCCTAATTTATAAAGTTACCTCATTTAAACCGACACAAGTGCTACCATCTAATAGTAATTTGTCGTCCTTCATTACCATCCGAGCATAGAGACAATTTACTGAGTATGTGTTTGTTATGGGATGCTATAGTGAGAGTGGGTTGTCCTTTCAAGAGAGATGAGAAGAAAAAACCGATAATTTCCTAAAAGGCATCTTTCGTTGCTGTGTGTCCTTTCGTTGTCAGTGAAAAAGTGCCTTCTTCGACCTACCTAATTCTAGAATTAATGGCATCGACGCGCCGAATTGAAACAGAAAAAAAGTTTAAAAATTTAGAGCAGAGAGTTTTGGGGGTAAAAAAAATGTTAAGCATGCCAAAGCACCATCAGACTGTATATTTCAAGGACATTAGGAGCACGTAGCAGGAATAGTAGATACAACACGATACTATTTTTACACATACTTGTACAGTCATATATATAAAGTATAGGCATTTACACAACACTTGAGCGCATGAAAGTTTTATTATCACCACTTATGAGGATACTTTTTATTGTTCATCTGCTGCTATATTGCTTCGCTTTATCTTCTCGTAGCTGTATAATTTCTCAAAGGATTTCCTGTTTATAAGCATTTCCTGTGTTTTCAATCTAAAACTTCGTCATGAAAATGTTCACAGCAAATTGAACTCAGTTAAAAAATATTAGATAAATATTTCTAAGAGGTACATTTATGTATACATTTTTGTTTTTTTATATATTTTTTAATAAATCCCACATCAAAATAATCCATTAAAAGTAGCCTATCTTAAATGAAGCCGAGCTTTTATTTTGAATGAATTCAAAGCTTGATGAAAATATTACTGCAAATAAAAAAGGGGCTATAAAAGGATAAAATGAAACCAATAATGGTATAATAGTATCTATTTTAGTATAAAATACCAGTTTGGTAAAAAACTATTCAAAACTAAAATAAACATACATATGTAGATGGGAAATGGCTTCCAATTGATACTCGTATTAAACTGTTTTTCAACCATAGAATTTTCAGTAGTTAAAAGAAAAAGTAACAAGTAAAAAGTAACAAAAAAGCCTTAAAGTCATAAACGTTATTAAATATGACCAATTAGATTGATAGAAAATTAGTTTCATATCACACTTTGACGTTTTATACCCTTTTCCACTAAAAATAATTTGACAAATTCTGTTTTTTAGTGATCCAACATGTTGGGAAAAGTTCCACTTAACTAACAGGTGACATGGCGACCTAAATGCACATTCATGCCTTACAAACGGAATGTTTCTTTCAAAAATGTGGTTGTTTTATATTTGGAACTGGTAATCGGTGGCGTATGAGTGTTTTTTTTTTTTCCTCTAGAAATAGTATAAAATTTTAATAATAAAAAATCAGTTTTGAAAAAAGTTATTTCTATTATAATAATAAAAACAGGGAGCATAAAATTAATTTAAAGAACACAGTTGATCAAAGAGCATACTTTCTTTGTAAACGAAAAATGAGTATACATTAGATAATATATAGCTTATGCTCAAACGTTTAATAGTTTTATTCGATAAAACTATAGTCTCAAGCATGAACTCAAAAAAATGAACTGATTTGATAACTGTTAAATAAATGCCTTATCTTTTCCTTGAGCTTCATATTTCGTTTAGGTAAAATTAGTTTTATACTAGCTCCTTTTAATTTATTATCTGTTACCATCTCTGAGTCTGAGAAACCACTTGAGCATTTTAGAGTTGATTAAGCGTGACATTATGTTAATTCAATTATTCATTATGACCCAATACATGAAAACAATAAACTGGAAAATCTTTTAATCTAAACATCCAATAAGTTTGCATGGCTTACCTTTCACTCGTAATAAGAAGTAAAAAAGAGACAGCACTATTTCAAGCTACACCTACTTACTTTCAGGTAACTAAAGTTAGAAAGTAAAAAATTAATACCTATCATTTGATAAAACAATTCGAAAACGCACACATACTAAGTTGCTCTTTCGAGACTCCAGCACTAATCCTATTCATTTATGCATGCGAAACTCAAATATATAAACGTTTATGTTAATTTCATTGAAAAGTTAAAATCCTTCCTTAAATTTATTTTATTTTTTAAGTCCTTTCCTAATTTTCTCCACGGACTGCTAGCTGCCACAGTCAAGTTGAATTTTCCAAAATTGTTTGGCAAAAATATTAATTCATATGCTTGCCGACAATCTAATAATTAAGAAGCCCACAGAGCTCTTTAAAATGCACACACATCCTCCTACTACTATCGTAGTCTTTATAATCGTTCTCAATGCAAATTCTACTCTTTCCCCACAGCCGAACCACCTAGACCCAGGAGGGATTCATTTGGAAAATTAATTTTCATCTTTTCTACCATTATGAGGACACACTTCAGGAGCTACCTTCATTTCGAATTAAGCAATCTCAACCTTTAGCATTAGGGCCAGGGGTTGGCCCCGAATAAATGTTTGCGCAAGAATATCAAATACTTGCTCGTAGGAGTTGTGGAGAGATGTGTTGAAACTTCCTTTGAAAATGTTGCTTCTTTTCTATTTGGTTGTTTGTGCGTTGTGGCGGGGGTGGATGAATAAGGAATTAAATTATAGATAGCAGAGTCAGGGGAGATCAACTCTCGTTTATATTTATGAGAAATGTTTTTCAATAATTAATATAAAAGTTCAAAAACTCAAATAAAATTTGATCATGCTCTAAAGTATTCAACATGCATGCACGCGCGCACTTCCTTTCCGCACATTTGCAACCGAAGGAATGAGCTTGTGGCCTTCTTGCTGAATTGGAGCATGGATAAATTGTTATTTCCGTTGCGATTGTTATCTGATATATTATTTCCGGACTAACGTTTGTTGTAAGCTGTGACGTGTTAATCACTGTTGTTGGCGTCGGTCGTATCTCATATAGCTAGCTCCCAATCTCTCTTCATCCAGCGGGAATGATGACGCTTTGCGAATAATAAACTTCAGAAATCATTCAACTCCAACTGCTCGTCTGTCGTCACTACAGTGTCACTCTCAGAATAATTGCAAACGGAGTGGAATCAGTGGTAAAAGAAAATCATCATCTAGAGGGAATGGGGAAGGCTTTTATGAATATTTCAATTGTTGGAGCCTGCTTATGGAATTTACTCAGTTTGTAGTCTTTTGGCGGCTTCAGTGTCATTGTTAGGCTCGTTTTTGTATTGGAAAACAAAAGGTTCTTTATGTGGTTTGTTTTTGTTTTTTTTTATATATAGTCGATTTATGTTCTGATGAACCACCATTTAATTTTGATTTCCACAGTTATGCAATTGAATGGAAAAACTGTTTTCGAAAATAAAGAAGTTTCTGGTGGATTTGAATGAATAAGGACTATAAAGATAACAAAGAGTATTTAATTAACATACATTTACATTCAACGAACTTATTGTTGGGGCCAAGCCTCAATTATTATTTTGCAGGTAGACCAGCAACAGAACCTATCTGTTTTACTATCGATTTTTTAGTTAAAATTCTTTTCAACTTATTTTATTTATTTTATTTGTCATGAGATTTTTTAAAAGATTGGCTCAGGAGGTTCGTTTTTTTGTAGGATTGAAAGTGTCTTTTTAAGTTGCATTGGTTTACTGAAGGTACTCTATAAGCCCTTTTTTTGAACAAATTTGCACATTTTTCCATACCGGTGCGATATAAATGCGTGAATATCTTAGTTGAAATCTTCGAATAAGTAACTTTAACCTCAAATAATTTTGTATCTTGTTAGTGGTACGTTACCCTTTCTAAACAAAATACTTTTGATTTTTAATAAAGTTCACTTTGATAACTTCTTTAAAAATCAACTCGTATACCTAAAAACAAAACGAAATGTTCGTTCATCACATCATTGGCTTGAAGAGAAAAACATCTAGCGCATATTTAGCATTTTTTACAAGAAATTATTTTAAAAAAAGGTGTTCGTATTATATTTGAAATATATCCGAAATTGTTATTAGTATTTTTCAACACTCTTTATTGTTAGAATTAGTGAAATTTTGAAGATTTTGAAGATTTTTGTATTTTATTCCAATTTGTGAAGATGTCTATAATGACCAAACAATATGTGGAGTTGGCCGCTTTTCACTTTAAGCGACGATATGTAGTTTTCCTTTATAACTCAGAAGTATGAAAACTGTAGTTAGGGCCTTTAAGAGATTATGGGCAGAATAGCACTATACTACTTTCCAATCTTAAATGACCCTTTTAAAGATTTTTACAATAAAAACTCATGAACGTTTTAGTTCCTTCTTTAAGTGTATAATCGATAACCTATGATGGATAAGAAGAGTTTCGAAAGCAAACCTTCTGCAAGAGATGGATATGGAAAGTTCTGATGCAAATCGCACTCTGGATATGGAGAGTTTTGAAAACAATTTTTATAATAATAATATTTGACTTCCATATAAAAGAGGATTGGAGGAGTAAGGCTGTCAAATTTTCCCTAAAAACTATTCAATATGCCAAGCTTAGCAAATCTGTGGATTTGACGAGTTTTGGTTCTCATCTACTCAATTGAAGCATTTTAAAATTACATTAAATATTAAGGGTATTCATGCACGATGCACCGTCGTAAATTTTCAAATTGTGTAAAATGATAAGTTTACGCAAAGTTTGCAGGAACGACCGTTTTTAAACATTTGATTAAATGCAAGGTATTTGAATCAGAATAAGAGTCACAATGACGTTTGGATAAGTTTAACCAGTTTGGATAATTTTACGCAACAAAATCCTTTGATAAGTCCCATACAAAATTTGACACTTCATTAACCAAAAGATAAACTTATCTAGGGTTTTACGAAGCTGCACGAATACCCTTACCAATTTATTTAAAAAAAAAAAAACAAATTAAATAGGTTTATACATTATTTTTTGTCTTTATCATTAGATTCAGCGTTAAAAAACATCCCATAAAATCATGTGTCATGTGAGGTTGGGCTAGAACTGAACTTCTTTTTCACCACTCTGAAAAGCATCTATAAAAAATCACTGCGGGAATTTCATGCAACGGCCAGCGTAAAGTCATCGTAAGCTTATTAAAGTTGTAATCTGCGAAAATTCGTCAAATTTTCAATACGAATTGTGACAAATTTACAAAGTTTAAACCTATACTACGTTTAATATTTCGTACATTTTTATTATTTCTTTAAACAGCAATTTTGCAAATAAACAGTGAATTATATAACCCCTCTGCTTGAGCTAACTATAAGATTTGGGATAGGTGCAAAGCTAGGTGTATTATAAGTTTTTTTTTGCATTTAAAGAATCTGAAACTTTGAATTAATTCTACATATCCAACAATAATTGTAAAATGTGTTTATTTTTTCTAACAAGATTGATTTTTTTGGGGGTGGGAATTAAATCCACATTTAAAGAGAACTAAGTCCACTCCGCTAAATTGGATTTAGTTCCTATGTAAAGAGAACTAAGTCAATCGGTGGACTTATGTAGGGGACATAGTTCCCTGCACCATTAACTCAATCAAAAAATACTCCTATCTAATTTTGTGCATTTCAAATGTACGTTCAGATTAGGCTATTTATGAATTAATGTCTTAATGGCAACATAATATAAATAAAAATTAGATTCTGCCAGAGTGATTGGTTATTCTTTTTAAATAAAAGAACATTTTGAAAATACGTTGCCATTGAGTCAGTAAAAAAGGAAAGTATAGAAAAGTGTTTACGTATTACTATATCCGTGGAGGTCGTGAAGAGCCCAAGTAAGTCAAACTCCTTAAAAATTTAGATGGTCGGGGTTAATGTTCAGTATCATTCAATAACCTTACTAATGTAGAAAAAACTCTTCATCCTGTTATGTATGTATTCTCAGAAGTATTACAAAAGAATAACACAAGAAAAAAAGTTCGTTAAACATTGTTAACTATTCATTTAAGGATTATTTTTTTTAATGATATTTCACTTCAGGTATCAAACTTTCTAAAAATAATAAGGGATTTCTAACATTGAGACAGAGGACAGTAGGACATTGAAAAATGACTCTTTGTAATTTGTCCGTTGAAAAAATCTCTACAAAAATTGCAAGCGTTTCAAATTATATGTCCCATTTAGTTAAAATCAAATGATGATTCCGTTTTAGAACACAAACCTAAGAGATATTTCTAAATAACTTTTTTCCATTTTTGCTGTTAATTTAAAACCATATTTGGAGTTTATTAGTTCTTAATTATGTATGTGGAAACATCCTTAAGAGCTTTTAATCTCAACAACTGCAACTGATAATTCAATTGAACTGACCAAATCTGTGGCGTGGTTTGTCATTATTTACCTTCGCAGTAAGCCTAAGCAACCCATTGATTTTTATTTGGTTGAAACAAATACAAAAATCTATTTTGATTTTAGATACATATAATTTCATTTACGTAAAGGCCTAATTCTAACAAAAACAAATCTATTCCTTATACCACTTCGTTCTCTTATTCTTTTTCTTTTGCATCACAGCCACAGGAGTACCCTCATTCGCCCTGCTATCGATCAGATTCTTATATTTATTGACCAAATGTGACAAATCATCTTTATTGTTTGTCTTCTTGTTTTGCTTCGTTCTATCGATTTGTTTCTTTTCTAGCCGATGCATTATCTTTTGCTTCTTTGCCTTATCCTTGCGTTTCTTTTCACCGACCTTCTTCTTGTGCTCTTGAGCCTGTTCCATTATTTTTTTATTCGATCGCAATCCAACCGACGCTCCTGGTTTGCCTTCGAATCCAACAAAATCTTCCATAACAGTCACAGGTTTGGACTTTTTCTCTATTAACGCCGCTCGGGATTCTTCCAGTTTCTTGATGTGCTTTTGCATTTTATTTTTATTATCTTCTTGTGGAGGTGTGATCTTTGATTTTTTATTCAATTTGTTTCTTCTTGCCTCCTTACGTTTTTCTAGTTTTTCCTTATAGGTTGGATTATTGATCTTTGACTTTTCAGTTCGCTTTTCTTTGATTTTATGTACAGCACGATCTTCTATGCTGAATGCAACGATTGGACGCTAACAAAAGTAAGTTTTAATTATTTATTTTAGATGAAAGTTTAATTCTAGAAATTTGCTTCTTACATGAGCATCTCCAAAGACTGAGGGATTGTTGTTTAGCTTCCTCAGAGCCGTTAGCGCTTCCTTGTGTGTCGTGAATGACATAAAACCGAATCCCTTAGACTTCCCCTTAGGATGCTCTGGCGTTATCTTATTTTCGCGCATAACTCGACATTCATGCGGCTTAAATCCGGTGTGAGTGATGACCATATTTCGAAGGTTTTCATTTTCATACGTAAGCGGCAGATTATGAATGGAAAGACGATTACGGGAAACAAACCTTCAAAATGTAAATTGAAATTTTTTTTTATTTTGTTATGCAACAGCCTTGTCGAATAACTTACCTATTGAGATTTTTCAACACCTGGTTCTTAATTTGTTCCAGTTTATGGCGTTTATTCATGTCCGATTGTGATACACCCTCTGCAGATTTGGATCCTGTCATGATGAGCCCTTCTCTGGCTAAGAAAAGGTTTCGGGAATCTTTGTGCTCTTCCTTGCTATTCTTTTTGTCAGCTTGCTTCCGAACTTCGTCTCGACTTAATGCGGGAAATGGATCCAGAGGAGTGTCATTCAAAACGAACTCTGTGCCTGAAGCCAGACAAAGATCGGCAGACTCCTTAGTTTTGAATTTCACAAAGCCACTTCCTTTTGAGTGACCTGACACTGGATCTCTGTTGATGATGGAATAGTAAACCGGGCCAAATTTGCGGCAAACTTTACGCAAATCATTGTCATCGGCCTCGAAAGGAACGTTTTTGATAAACACAGTGCATCCTTCTTTGACATCGTTAGACAAATGTTTTTCAACCGATAGCTTCACATTATTCTTTATGTCTTTTTTGTCCTCATCATCTTCTTCGTCGTCTTTGACATTGCTATCATCACCCTCATCTCCAGTGTCTACATCAGAATTGTTGTCGGATTCAGACTTAACTGAAGCTTTCTCTTCATCTTCGTCTTCACTATCATCCTTGCCGCTTAGTTTGTTTTCTTCGTCATCATCCCCGTTTTCGGATTTTACTTCATCCTTGGGTTCATCTATTGGTTCGGCTTTTGTTTGCGTCTCGCCACCCTGACCTTCTTTCTTCCTAATGTACTCATCTTTTCCCAGAGCCCAGTCAACAAAAATGGTGCGTCCTAGAAATTCTTTGCCAGATGTTTTCAGAATAGCTCCCGCTGCCTGATTGATTGTTTCATATTGAATGAACGCACAACCGACTAGTTTACCATCGGGACGTTTCAGAAGATTCAAATCTTGGATTGTTCCTAACTTTTCAAAGTGTTCTCTTAACAATTTATCGGTAGCTTTGTAGGAAATGTTACGAATAATGATCCTAGCTCGCTTCTGACGACGTTTTTCCTTTTCCTCCTTGCGATATTCATTGAATGGGTTGGAACGCTTTCGTTTGGCTGGAGGTTCTTGTGGTATTTCCGTATCTATAAAAATTGTGTTTTGTATGAGAAAGAATTACAAATACTATAATTTCTACCTGTTTGTTGGTCTTTTTCTTCGGTTGGTTTCATTATAAATTAAATATTTAAATTGTAAAACAAATTATTTCTAATAGTGTTCTCAAAAAAATCAAAAATATTCTTTTGACGTTTATCGCACGTGGATGTTATGTGAGAAGTGTTCACAGATGTCAGTTTTTAAACATTTCAGTCTCTATTTGACATTTTAGGACAAGTGCACATGTAAATAAAATTTTCTACGAATTCATTTTAATCATGTTAAGTGCCTTTCACATGAGCTGCGAATAGCAAACAGCGAATTGTCGCGAATTTTGAAATTTTTTTCACGTGGTCACCAACAGACGTGAATTGCCTTACAAAATAAACTAGGCAAATGGGTGATAAGAAAATTTGAGTTAAAATTCGAAAATAATTTTCATTCGAAGTTTTGTGTATACCTGACCTAAGCCAACGCTAATGCGGAGCAACGACGAATTTTGCTGTTGTTTAGCGTTGTGTATTAGTCATATTTTTTGTATTATTGTGAATGATTCGCTGCGAATCGCTTCGCATTCGTGCTGGTTTGGGAGAGACTTAGGTGGCTTTCACATGAACCGCGAACTGCGAATGCGAATAAATTTGTTTAGGCAGTTCCAAGCTCAAATATCAACAAATTCTAGTTTTTACTTTTAAACAAACTGAATTAACGATCCTACCTACATTGTTAAAAAAAACCTGCATTGAAAAAAGCATTTTTATATTTTCTACACGGCTAACGAGAAATTTTCTGCAAATTGTCAAACACTTATTCGCAATCCACAACATAAGGACGCATTCCACAAATTTGCGAATAAAAACTTCGCTCGAATTTAAACTCAATTTTTTCTAGCACCTATTTTACTACTTTATTTTGTATGACAATTCGCGTCTGTTAGCGACCACTCATGTGAAAGGTATGTCAAAATTCATGTCCATTCGCAATTCGCTATTCGCAGCTCATGTGAAAGGTACTTTAATGCGTTCTGATGATGTTGTGGATTGCGAATAAGTGTTTGACAATTCGCAGATAATATCTCGTTGTTGCATCGAAAATTTAATATAAAATGCTAAATTTAACAATTTAAACTAACTTTAGGCTATGTTTTCTTTTAAAAATTGTATGCAGGATCGTTTATTCAGTTTATCGAAAAGTAAAAATAAGAATTTGTTGATATTTGAGCTTGTAATTGTCGAAGCAAATTAATTCGTCGCAGTTAGTGGCTCATGTGAAACGCACTTAAGCTATTTCCCATAAAGCCATTTCTTATAAAACCCACAAAAGTCAATAAAAAGTCAATTATTTCTATTCTGTAAGATATGCAACAGCAACTAAATATTATTCGTATCTGGTTCACTGGTAAGGGTATATGTTATGCTTCGTCTTTGTTTTGGAGAATTTAGTGAATTTTCAACTTCACTCATGTTCCAGCAACATTTTTTCAGAAAGTAAACCTCAACACATTTCATTATCCAAAAGCCATTTCTTTTCAATGTTGTATTTTTAATCATTTAGTTTTAGTTGTAGGCAAACCCCAATGCATGGCGGAGAAACATTTTGTGAAATTGAATATGAAGAACATTTAAAAAGAAAATTCGTCTGTTAAAGTGGAGTGACCGAATTTATAATTCAAGTTAAAAGTTCAAAGCTCAAAAACATATGGATACTCTACCCCAACAGTGATACGGTGTCCTGGAAATATATGGAAGTCCGTGCGTTCAAGGATCCAAAAATCTGAATTTTTAGGGCTTCTGATTGGTCAGCTGTCAATAAAAATCAGAAAATTCAGATGACATTTCGTTACGTTTTCTTTCGTTTTTCAGATAAAAATTTTCATCTGAAAATTCAGATGACAGCTAAAAAACACGACAAAAAAAGAATCTGCACATAGAAGCTGAACTTAATAGTAGATGCAGCTATTTTGTGTTCTGTTGTCGGAATGGTACGGCTTGTTGTTCTTTTTTTAAGATTTGTTTTCTTGTAAGTGAATAAAATTAAAATAAAGATTGAAAAGTAGTTTTTCTATGGCGACTTTTGTTTTGTTTTTCTCCAACAAAAAGTAAAAGTTTTCTCCATTTTTATTTATAATAATTACATTTGGTGGAAAAACGCAATGAAGACGTGCATTTGGGAGTAATAACTTTTAAGATTTGTTGGTTGCGAGTAAAAAGTGTGGCTTCAATCATTTTCAAAAGTATTATATTCCAAATAAAAACAACGAACAAAATTTTTCGAATTGACTTATGTACATATAACTTCATCCTCAGAGCCACATATTTTTGATTCAAATTTAATCCTAATTTCTAATTTCTGACAAAAAAAGTTCTTCCTTATATTCACTTTAAGTTAAATCAGCAGGTAAACAGAAGATTTTGTCAGAAAAAAATATATATCATTTGGCTGAAAATTCGGATTTTTTGTGCGTTCAACGTTACGATTCAGTACTGAATTTTTAGATTTCTGCCGATGAACACACCCAGTGATAAGTAACTAACAGTCCATGACGGTGTTCACATTGGTCTGAAAAACTGGATTTATTTTGACGTTTCAGTATTTACGTCTTCCTTTACTGAAGAAGTGGGACCCAACTAACAATTTCGCTTCTATATTCCTCCATAGATGCTTTTCGGTTTCATTCAACCTACGCATATAACCAATGCATAGAACTCCATAGAGTGAAAAAGGTGACCTTTTTCAACTCTTATTGTACCCTTATGGAGTTAATTACGAGAGCCTTAAAGAAGTTCACATTAAATTAATTTAAAAAAAAGTTGGCAGGTCCTGGAATCGAACTCGTGTCCCTTTGAACCAATTGTCTTGCTCGCTAACCGCTCCACCAATCTCAGATATATAATTTAATGCATTAAATTGGAATCACTTTTATCTTGAATTGTCTCGTTTGAGACAAGAAGCTTGCATTAATAAGAAAAAACTTTGTTCAAGAAAAATAAAAAATAATAGATTTGTATGGCTATGACAAACACATAGGTTAATTAAATTAATAGAGGTATAATTGATTAATTAATTAATTAATACCAACCTTAAAAACTGACAATAATAATAAATATATGTGCTCGGATGCGAAATTGAATATCAAATATAAAATGGCCGATTATAGCTTGGTGACGCCATATTCACTAATGCAAGCAATATAGAAACAAAGACTAACATAAAAATTGTATAAGAATTTTATAAGATGACTATTGAAGCGACAGTATCTTGGTTATTTCATAAGAGCATTATAGAGAGATTAAAGAAACATTTATATATCGCTTCTATCAAGCTGATATAATTTGCACCAGAAAATATTTAAGCATTCAGTAATAGTCCAATAAGGTATTTACTTTCTGTCAGAGGGCTAAATGGAGCGCTATAGAAACAAATAACACTTTAATGTCTCAAATGCGAAGCAATTTTGTAAGTTGGGGAGCGAGATGTGAATACTGAAACGTCAAAAAAAATCCAGTTTTTCAGTCCAATGTGAACACCGTCCATAATATAACGTAAACGAGTCACAGATAACTGTCAGTTTATATATCCCAAGGCTTACGGGCAGAGCAGAATTCCTCCAGTATTTAAAGTGCCTCTACACTATCTCACAAAGTATTAACACATGTCAGAATAAAGTGGGAAAGAATTTCATACAACTGCCAAATTTGTGTGCTGAAAATAATGTTCATATTTTGCTTCCACACTTTTATCCAAGCAAATTAGTTTCACCATAACCTTAAACCACCAAGTGGGATAGACAGTGTGATGGTTTTAAAACCATTCCTAAATAATTTCATGTATTAACATATGTCACATCGTGTCGGATGTGCTGTCAAGTTGTGTGTGATGAAATTTCATATTTTGCTTCCACACTATTATACATGATTCCCTTCACACTTTTTTGACATGTGCTAATACTTAACCTCTGCCGCTCTGAAATAACCAAACAAATATATTTTTGTATTGCCTGAATGATCCAAAACGAAAATTAATTTCAAAATGCTCAATAAAGTTACACGTCCCTGAGCACTGTGTTCAGCTGAGTTCCTATAATATTTACCATAATCCGCTGAATTCTTGAAAATAGTCAGCTTCCAGATGGTCAAATTTGACGTTTTGTTTTTCGCTCTGCAGTGGTTACAAAAATTTTGTGTAAATATCTTACGATGCCGATTTTATTACGTCTATATAATTTGTCATGCAAAGGTCTAAATGCAAAACTGTTAAATACTCCAACAAGCTTGCAAAGGTTTTCATCTCATTAAGTTTAATTGTAAATAAAAACTAAAATGTTTCATTCATAAATAAGGTTACCTTTCACCCGTTCGGTATCGCTCATCCCACTGAAACGTTTTATGAAAGAAGAACAATTCGCCCACAGGGACAAAGCCCCGGAAGGCTTTAAAATAATCTACCGTGCTCCAATGGAATATTACGTCAAGGCGGCGAAGATTATCTCAACCGGTAGTGCTGCTTTGATGGGCAGTCTGGCATTGATAAAGTACGCGACCGACAATAAATACATGCAAATTTCCAATGAATTAAACTTTGGTCCTCTTGTGGCCCACGATTCCGATATTTGGCCATTAGCAGCCGGATTCATCGCAATCAACGCGACTATAATGATTTTCATCACTAAATATCCACTGAGAATCTACAAGAAAGATACAAGGTAGTTTATGCTGAACAGTTTCAACGTCTAATTTGCTCTTATTCTATTAAAAATTTAGCTATCTGGCCATTTACGAAGGAATTCTCCCATTTAAAGTGAATCGTTTCAACTTCGGCCAAGGGCAAGTTAAAGAATTAAAGCACTTCCTGAATCCGTGGTCACTCATTACATACAGAATCAAAGACAAAACTTCGTTTTTGCTCTTGGATTATTTTAAAACACCCTCGGAGTTTTATGAAATGTGTGTTGAATCAAAGACAAAATAATTTGATATAAATAAAAAAAAATGTTTTATTTACTAAAGTGTGTTCTCTTTTCTAGGTTGCATCACTCGGTAATATGAAATGTCATTTCTTGGCAGCGTTCATAAACACATTTGTATTGATAATTCCTTGGTCCCCTATTACACGATGATTCTTTGCATCTGACTTTCGAATTTCTCTTGAAAATCATCCTGTGAGCCACGCGCTATTACGCGGAGCTTCTCGATGCTTGATGCAAAATTTATAGTTCTCTTTACTGTCTAAGCGGTTTGTCTAGGAAAAATACGGAAAGTTCTAAAAAGAAACGTCAAAAAGAGTCTCGGAAAACTGGACCCACGACGCACAGGGCAACTGGTCTTCCATCTCATCTTTTTTCTCTTTTGCACTCATTATGTTCGAAAAGAGTTAGACGCAAAGAATCATCGTGTAATAGGGGACTTGCAGTCCGATGTTTATAACGGGTGATTTTTTAGCTGGTTTGGTTTTGGCAACACTGGTTTTGACAGCTGACGTGTGTTTAGTACCTTGTGTCACTGTCAAACAGCTTCAGTTTGGTTTGCAATTTAACCATGGATCGTCTTACAAATGAACAACGCTTGCAAATTATTGAATTTTACTATCAAAATTCGTGCTCGGTTCGAAATGTTCATCGCGCGCTGCTTCCATTTTATGGTCGGCATTCTCGACCTTCTGAGCAGTCTATTCGGAAGATTGTGACCAAATTTCGCACCAAATTTACTTTGTTGGACATTAAACCACCAACACGTTTACATACTGTGCGTAGTGAAGAAAATATTGCGGCCGTATCAGCTAGTGTGACAGAAGACCGCGAAATGTCGATTCGGCGCCGTTCCCAGCAGTTAGGCCTTTGTTACAGCACTACGTGGAAAATTTTGCGGAAGGATTTGGGCGTAAAGCCTTTTAAGATACAGCTGGTGCAAGAACTAAAGCCAGCCGACCTACCAGAACGCCGAATTTTTGGTGAATGGGCTCTTGGAAAGCTGGCCGAGGATCCGCTTTTTTATCGAAAAATTGTGTTCAGCGATGAGGCTCATTTTTGGTTGAATGGGTACGTAAATAAGCATAATTGCCGCATTTGGAGTGAAGATCAGCCAGAAGCATTGCAACAGCTATCAATGCATCCCGAAAAAGCCACTGTTTGGTGCGGTTTATGGGCCGGGGGCATTATTGGGCCATATTTCTTCAAAGATGATGCGAATCGCAGCGTTACTGTCAATGGTGAACGCTACCGAGCGATGATAACAAACTTTTTTTTGTCCGAAATGGAAGTTCTTGACTTGCATGATATGTGGTTTCAACAAGACGGTGCCACATGCCACACAGCACGCGAAACAATGGCGCAATTGCGAGGCGAGTTTGGTGAACAGTTAATTTCACGTTTCGGGCCGGTCAATTGGCCGCCTAGATCGTGCGATTTGACACCATTAGATTATTTTTTGTGGGGGTATGTCAAGGCTAATGTCTATAGGGACAAGCCCGCTTCGATTGACGCACTGGAAGCCAACATCCATGCATTCATTCGTGAGATACCAGCCGATATGTGTGAAAGAGTATGCCAAAATTGGACTCAGCGGATGGGCTACCTGAGACGCAGCCGCGGTCAACATTTGCATGAAATTATCTTTAAACATTAAATTGCAAAGTTCAAACTATCGATTCAAATAAATATTTCATTCATTTTTTCGAATTTTTTGTGTTTTTTTTTTTTTTTTAAGTTCTAAACCTCTTAAAAAATCACCCGTTACAAATAAATGGTCGCGTTCGGCTGGTAAGGCGATAGGGTATGTTGGTATTTACATGACTCTATTTTTGCAGTCGAGCGGAAAAAATAAAATGCCACATTTTGCAATTACAACATACATATTTACAGCCAAGCTTCTTGTTAAAATGGTAAAAAACATCATTTGTTCACTTCGTCGAAAAACAGTTTGATTTTCTAAAATACAAATACAAAATTAACAGCCCTATTCTGGCAAACCTCACTGATATCTCACAAGTCACAACAACCTCATAAGGTGAGGTTAATTTGGTTTTGTGAGGTTTTCGTATTCTGGCAGCAACATCACAAGTTGTGATCCTCACAAAAACTATCGAAACTGTGATCTCCCTCGGAGGAAGTCACAACTAAAAATAAACACCTCTGATTTCACATACAACCACATTAACTTGTTCATTTTTATTTATTTCTAGTTACTTTCACTTTAAATAATATAACTCATTGAAAAATAAACATGCATGCATGTATTATTTGGACGATTTGGTCTTTACCCCTCACTTTATACTCCCTTTACCAACGAACAAAAGATCGTCTGTGGAAAAATCGGGTCATGTTAATGCCGACTATCCATAACCAATAAAATTTTCAGACACGTTGAATTTTTTTTTTTAAACAAAAAACTTTAAGAGTGAATAATTTCATACGATAACCTATTTCGATTATGTATTTTAAAAATGTCCAAAGACTTAGTAAATTAATTGCTGAAAAACTCTTAACAATCAGAGTGAGCACTCAGTTGAAGTGGTGTGTATTTTCCCCCAAAATAAAATAAAAAAACAAATGGGTGTTCCATTGGCCATCAGAGCCAATTTCTTCAGTTTGACATTTAGAAATGTTCAAGGTTTACACTAAATCTGGTAATCTGAAACTTTTTGAAACTGGGTGTGGAACACAAGAATTATTAAATTACGGAAAAAAAACATGATCAGGAAAACAAAATTTTGCAGAATAATTTTGTTCAAATCTGATCACTTTCGTTCTTGACGTGTAATAGCCCTTCCACACTAGCCCACTGAGTATTAATACATATCAAATTGAAAGTGGGAAAGAATTTTTTGCGACTGTCAAATTTGTGGGAAATATGACTTTCAAATTTTCCTTCCACACTGGCTTGTAACGGGTGATTTTTTAAGAGGTTTAGAACTTTAAAAAAAAAAAACATAAAAAATTCGAAAAAATGAATGAAATATTTATTTGAATCGATAGTTTGAACTTTGCAATTTAATGTTTAAAGATAATTTCATGCAAATGTTGACCGCGGCTGCGTCTCAGGTAGCCCATCCGCTGAGTCCAATTTTGGCATACTCTTTCACACATATCGGCCGGTATCTCACGAATGAATGCATGGATGTTGGCTTCCAGTGCGTCGATCGAAGCGGGCTTGTGCCTATAGACATTAGCCTTGACATACCCCCACAAAAAATAATCTAATTGTGTCAAATCGCACGATCTAGGCGGCCAATTGACCGGCCCGAAACGTGAAATTAACTGTTCACCAAACTCGCCTCGCAATTGCGCCATTGTTTCGCGTGCTGTGTGGCATGTGGCACCGTCTTGTTGGAACCACATATCATGCAAGTCAAGAACTTCCATTTCGGGCAAAAAAAAGTTTGTTATCATCGCTCGGTAGCGTTCACCATTGACAGTAACGCTGCGATTCGCGATTCTTCATCTTTGAAGAAATATGGCCCAATAATGCCGCCGGCCCATAAACCGCACCAAACAGTGGCTTTTTCGGGATGCATTGGTAGCTGTTGCAATGCTTCTGGCTGATCTTCACTCCATATGCGGCAATTATGCTTATTTACGTACCCATTCAACCAAAAATGAGCCTCATCGCTGAACACAATTTTTCGATAAAAACGGATCCTCGGCCAGCTTTCCAAGAGCCCATTCACCAAAAATTCGGCGTTGTGGTAGGTCGGCTGGCTTTAGTTCTTGCACCAGCTGTATCTTAAAAGGCTTTACGCCCAAATCCTTCCGCAAAATTTTCCACGTAGTGCTGTAACAAAGGCCTAACTGCTGGGAACGGCGCCGAATCGACATTTCGCGGTCTTCTGTCACACTAGCTGATACGGCCGCAATATGTTCTTCACTACGCACAGTACGTAAACGTGTTGGTGGTTAAATGTCCAACAAAGTAAATTTGTTGCGAAATCTGGTCACAATCTTCCGAATAGACTGCTCAGAAGGTCGAGAATGCCGACCATAAAATGGAAGCAGCGCGCGATGAACATTTCGAACCGAGCACGAATTTTGATAGTAAAATTCAATAATTTGCAAGCGTTGTTCATTTGTAAGACGATCCATGGTTAAATTGCAAACCAAACTGAAGCTGTTTGACAGTGACATAAGGTACTAAACACACGTCAGCTGTCAAAACCAGTGTTGCCAAAACCAAACCAGCTAAAAAATCACCCGTTATTAATACATGCCAAACTTGTGTTGACACACAGATGAAATGTATTAAAATTAGAACCGACCCTAAAAATTGTAAAGTATTAATACATGTCAAATCAAGTATGGAGAGCTGTCAAGCTGTGTAAGATGGGCTGTCACATCTTGTATTAATACCTGTCAAATTTTGGTTCCACACTATACACATTTGTTTTCCCACTTTTTTGACATGTATTAATACTCAGTGGGCTAGTGTGGAAGGGCTATAAACAAGCACATACAAATTTTCTCTTTTCCTTAGTTTTTTTCCAAACAGTTTCAGATTTAGTGGGGCACAGTAAAGTGACTGTCCAACAGTGAGCCATGTTAAGCAGTAAACCACTCAAGCTACCTATACATTAGAAAAAATTGAAAAAAAAAAATCTAGAAACAACCGTCTTTTACTTCAGAAGAAACATAAAAAAGTTGCAGCTGTTAGCCTATGGGTATTTGGGCAGAGCAGGAATTTTTGTGAAACTGTCAGTTTGTAAGTTAGAAATCGTACATTTGGTTTGTGTTCTTGATGGAAAAGTACTAGATCTGTTCCTTTACTTTGAACTTCTGTAATTGTCTGTACAATTTAATTCAAAAATTATATCAAGTCAAAAAAAAAAAAAAAAAAATGGTTCACTGTTGGATAGTTTACCCTACAGTATTTTACTTGCGGAACAGGTTTGCACTAAATCTCTCAAATGAGAGATTATAAAACATTTCCCTTCAGAAATGATTTATAAAAGATTCAAAAAAGTGGAAAAAACCTTCATTTTTCAATACATTTATTGGGTAGCATTACTTCGAATTCGAATCGAATTTTATGGTTCATTAATGATAAAGTAATTCTTTACTTATGTGAAAATATATATTCAGTTTATATCGGTTTTATTTTAAATAAAACAAAAAAACGGTGTTGGATATCAATGAAATTCTTTATTCCTGTGAAAGTACGTTCGATGTCATTATGTATGGAACTCGATTTCTTTTGCATGGCCACCACGGGCATGCTTGCAGAAGTCTAGACGATGAACCCAATTTTCGACGGGTTTCAAGCATAAATCGGCCGATACTGCTGCAATTTCACGTTCGATATTCGTACGAAGTTCATCAATCGTCGCTGGCTTGTTGGCATAGACTATAGACTTAACGTAGCCCCACAGGAAATAGTCTAACGGCGTCAAATCGCACGACCGATGCGGCCAAGCGACTGGACCATTTCGTGAGATTACACGTTCTCCAGACTTGGTTTGCAATAAATTGATTGTGACATACGCTGTGTGGCTTGTGGATTCGGTTATCATTGAACGGTAGCGATCCCCATTCACAGTAACGTGCCGTTCTTGATCATCACGGAAGAAGTACGGCAGTTCTTGCGTCAATTTAATCTTGTAAGGATGTAGGCCAAGATCTTTTCGAAAAATTCGCCACAACGACGTCACAGAGATGCCCAACGCTTGAGAACTGAAGCCTCAGCGCCAGCAATATTCTCGACACTATGGGCACTTCTTGGTCTCACTGGCACGGGAACATTTTGTACTGTGCCTGTGGATTAAAATTTTTCCACTAGACGCTCAATTGTTAATCTGCTAGGACGATTATGATGACCATAAATTGGACGTAGTGCTCTTAACGTTGAGGCCACTGACTCCGAAATTTGGTAGTAAATTATAATAATTTCGACTCGTTGTGGGCTCGTATATCTTTTCGTCATGAAATATGAAATGGCAAACCTTACTGAAGAGAAATGTCAAAAGAGCGGCAAGAAATATGGCGTCGTTTGCTGTACCTGTAGCTCTACTTTTGTAGCGTCCCTATTGAAAAATCCTTTATATTCAGTTTACTGATCAAATCATGCGATGCATTTTTGAGGCATAGGGGACAAAAATGATTCATAAGAATGAGTTTTTCACATTCAGTTGAATGAATTTAAATTGAATCATATTTGATTCATTACAAGGATTCAATAAAAATCCTAATGTATACCATAGAACTAAGTTTTAATATGAGTCCAGTGTGGTTGTAAAAATGCTACCTTGAAAAGATAGAGTGTGCACAAACAATTTGATTTACCTGATGATCTCTTAGTGAATAAAACTCACTAGTAATATGCATTGCACATTTATATTTTTTCTTTTTGCTTAATAAGGAAATATATTTATGTTCTATTAGAAAATCTATGACAACTCCAACCTCGCTCTTATTTGAATTTAGTCGCTTAATCACTTACCTTTTAATCTTATCACGAATTTCAATTTTGTAACAGTTGTACTTAAATAACTTATATGATTTTAATTAATCAGATATATTTTAATTAATTTTACTACCAGCCAACAAAAAAACTAGTTCCAACTCCCAAATTCTATGCAAATCTTAATGAAACTGACGCATTTTCTCTTTGCATAACTTCTGTTCAATTTTTTTTTGCGACTATATGTGCCGGTTATGGCTTCTCAAAAGAAAATGAGGGCTACTTGTGTACTCACTTGTTTTCGCGCTATGTGAAGAAAATTGAATCTCGATAATTTTGTATCATGAACAAATTCCCCACAAGTCCCCTTATTCTTCTTCTTTTGAATAAATCTCAATAGAATTCCAAATGCTAGAATTCGATACATAAACTATTTTTATAATGAAGGTTGCCCCCCCTGATTGAAATCCTGCGTATGACGTTGGTTATATACATATATGTATTTAGTAATGCCGGATTTACACGACTGACAAATTGTCAAAATTTCTTCAGCCATTAATAACATAATCGTGTAAATGAATTAAAATTTTGCCATAATATTCGTCATAAAATAAATGACAGAGCTAACTGGCATATTATCATTAAAATGAAGCCATTTAAATCACAGTGCCGGTTTTGGTTTAACCTTAAAATTGGAAATCACCTGTTGTGGTAAAACATGTTTAAACATTCAAGCCAAGAAAGCGAGCTGAAAAAGCGTTTTAAAAATCATCTATTTTTTATTGTGTTTATAGAAAACATACATACATATATATATTTCATTCATTTATTAAAAAAAATATCTAAAATTGATATTCGGAGTTAAATATTAATTCCGAATAGTATCGTATATGTTTTTTGTTCTTATTTTACAATATATTTTACATTTTGTTCTTTCTGCGTTTTAAAACATTTACATAATAATTTCTTAATATTATTAACTGGAAAATTTATGTTTTTTTATATTTATATAAGTCATATATCCACTTTGGAATAATAATACAAATTAAAAATCTGACGACAACCTTAAAATAAAGAAATTAAATAATTAAATAATACAGAAAACTAAAATTAATGCTAAGTTTGATGACGTAGTATTCTAATAGTTTCGTTCAATCTTTTGCGCTTAAAAAAACTACGATTCACTTAAGAACCATAGAATTAACTATAAACAAAATTTAAATTTAAAACATAAACAACAAAGCTGCAACATGTTTTACTTAAAATAGCAGAACATCGAAATTAAACTTTATCAAAAAAATAAATATATATTTTGAATGTGGAATGTGCACAGATATTTTACAGTCAGATAATACTTTAACAAAATGTAGGCATGAATGTATGTTAAACTTTTTTTGGAAAAACTTATTTTATAAACTTCATGCAAATTGTTTATTTACAGAGAAGGCACTGAGCTTTAATCCGTCATTGAGTGGGTTTGATTTTACTGATGAATGCATACATATACATATATATAAGACATTTAAAAATATAAATTAAGGACAAAATTGTGTTTCAAATTAAAATAAATTGTGACTTTGTGCGATTTCAATAATAAAATAAGGAAAATTAAAAATGAAATAAAAATTAAAAAGAAAACTAATTTAAATTAAATACAAATTGCTCTCTTCGTTTAGCGCATATAGCAAGGTCCGCTTTTAGCTGACGATAATTTGTTTTAATGCAACTAACAACGCTGTCGATAAAAGGGCATATACTATGCTCGTCGTTGTCGCCGATATGCTTCTGCCAGAGCTTCTGCCAGGGATTTCATCATTTGCCTGATGGTCATCCGTACCTGAATATAAAATTAAAAAAGAATATATAAATTATTTTTAAAAATTACTTAAGTTAGACCTTATTTATAAAAGAAATTTTATTTTCGTGAATCGAACGTGTTAATTAAAAATTTTCAAAAAGTGCACCAGAAATATTCTCAAATAATTTATTCTAATGCGGGATTATTATTTGACTGCCATTTTTAAACAATATACATACATATGTAGCTAAAAAAAATCCTGTATCGTATATATATATGTCATTTTCGAGTGGACGTTCGGAGTACTCCTTTTCTATTCTATCTTCACTTTAACTACTCCAAAAGCCTAGCCTTTAAGTGCTAGGTATTTATAATGCATTCCATTTTGAATCTTCATACTTAAAAAATTGTTTTTGGATACACACTATTTTCTAACAATTATAAAAAGTTTTAACTATTGCCTGCATAAATTTTATGAAATTAAGTGAAAGCAATCTGAGTACGATTGTTCTAGTACGAGTCGATACCTATACTCAAATACATATGTATCTCAATACATACATACCTACAGTGGAATAGATTTTTTTGTATAATTTATATCTAGTGATCTTTTAAAGGTGAAATCAAATCAAATAATAAATAGCCATTTGTAGCCTTTCTAGGGTGATGATTAAAACCTCGATTTGTCTTTAGGTGAAAACAATAGCTACCTTCTAATAGTTCCTTTTGAGCAAGCTTTAAAAAACTAGAGAATTAGAACTAGAAACTAGACTAGCTGGGCTTGTTCCTAATTTAAAAATGATCACAAAAGCTGAAGATAATGATTGTGAGAAATTGTCTCTTATACTTATTACTTATAAAGAGTATATAAATTTATTAAAAGAAGCTGCAAGCGAACATCACGGAAAAGCTAAAGAAAGCTGAAAAGTGAAGCTATAAAAGCTAAGTAAGCAAACAACAAATGAATATTTTCAGAGCATAAAATAATTTTTATGAGTCTGTTTCTGTGGGTAACATTACAAAAATCCTATAATCCTCCATCAAATCCTATTATCCTCCATCAAAATAACACAGAAAGCTTGGTATGCAATCATATCGTCGCCTTACAGTAAAAGCCGTAGAGTTTTTTTCAGTATTGTTTTTTTTTGTAAGAAAATGCGAAAAAGAAGTACGTTGGTTTTTCACTCAAAGCCAATCACATTAAAACTCCCTTAACACCATACCGTATAAGTTATTCAATTTTATAAAAAGGAAATAATTGGAATCTAAGCGCATATATTCAATAGGATAAACAGTCAAGTTAGGTTTGGACATTAGAAAAAATGCAGTATTGTTTGTCAAAGCCTAAGGATAAGGAATAAGTACAAACAAAATATCATAAAACCCCTCTTGAAGCACTTCACCCCTCGTTTCCCCCTTTTAAGACCGATTTATTTGTATTTCAGTTCCAATTGGTTGAGGAGTAAGTAGTTGTAATTATGAATATTATTCGTTGTCGTAAGACCAAACCTATAGTAGATGGAAATGCCTAAAAAGATATGAGGGCGGCAAAGTTTCCAAACATGAAATCAGGCCATTTTTGTAAACTTTGTCACATCAATTTCTTAAAGCCATGAAAAAAAGAGAGAGTTCAAAATTTGCATCACAAACAACAATTCACAATTGATCAATTATAAATACTTTTGTCTTCTAACCGACCAACGACCAATTGGACTTAAAATAAAACAGTTTAAAAATTAAAGAGGCAGAATGGTAAGGGAAGGGTTGGCTTTGCACAGTGGTTGGATTCACCAATCTAGCGGAACAAAATTATTTTGAATAGGAAAATCAGATTTTAAATAAATGATTTGATGTTTTATGGGTTATAATAGATAAAATATATGATTCTTCCTTGAAATAATATTGTTTTAACGAAAAACAACCAAAATATTATCGATGTCATGACACGAAACGAAAATAATTTTTTTTTTGAAAATACGTCTTTGGATTTAAAATTCAATTTAATTCAATTCTATACAAGTATATTGGAACAGTACTTTTAGATATTGTTCTTATAACACTATACAGATTTGTATATATAAGAAATAAGATAAAAAATTAAATACAAATAAATAAAAAAAAGTAAAATGTTATATTCTAATTGATTTACTATACAATTATTGTTTAACTATTCGCTTATATCTCCATCGGTCAAAACTTCCTCTCGAGTGTTATCGATTGATAGCAAAGAAAGGACTTCTGTTGGTATCATGCTACGTATTCGGTTTGGAACGTGTCGCAAACTTGCGATATATAGATCTAAACAGCCGATTCAAGAGATCTGTGCTTGTGGTAAATGAGACCCGTGAGCAGAGCTGCGATTTTTGAACATTATTTTTACCTCAGTACCTTTAGTGGATGAAGCTTCCGAAAGAGCTTAAATAATATTTGCTGAATCCCGTTTACCCATTTTTCGAAGCATACTTCACTAGCTTTTTATAATTTTTTTGATTTCTCACAACATTCCTCAAAAGACTTTCTTGTTCTTCTGAACTTTTTTCTTGAAATTTCTCTGTCCAAAATGTCGGGAAACGTATAGTTTTCCTCTAACCAGGCTGAGTTTGCAGCTAAAGAACGAATAACATGTCTGCCGCTTTTCACAACTTTTCACCAATTTTGGATATTAAATTTTTAATGGAATATTAAGTTTTATTTTAGAATCTTCAGACAACTCAGAAAGCTCAAATTTATCCAAAATAATTACCCTTTTTGTTTAATCCGTTTGCCACCACATTTCAAAAATTTGCCTCCGCGATATTAGGGAGGCCATTCTAAAAATTGAAAATTATTGTATGGGTGTCGCAAAAACGTGCAAAAAGTGTTTGTATTACCTCAAAGCTAACACTCCACTGAATTACTTTTTATAGTTTTCGAGTCGGAACTCGGCGGAACTATCTACTTTAATTCCAGTTGAAAGTTCGATTTAAAAAAATCAAGTCCAATTTTTCACTTTCAACTTAAGAAACTATAAAAAATTATTTAATGAACTAATTAATATCTGGAATCGTATTTTTATCGCTTAAAAATAATTCTTTTCAAGAAAAAAAAAAATTATTCCAAAAGACGCACCGTTACACTTTGTAAAGCTAAACGAAATCTGCTGTCGCTAAATAACTTTCATCAACTACTGACTTCAAGGCTCAATATTTTCTTATCAGTGAAAGAGATCAAAAAACAAAATATGAATTGCAGTTACCTATTGTATTGACAAGTAAGCCACATTATTTTGGAACGGGTACTTGACTTTGATTTTTGTATTTTGCCCCGCTAGATTGGCAAATCCGACAACTGTGCTTTGGGAGGATACGCCAAGTTTTGTTTACTCTTTAGTTAATGAGAAAAAATAATAGACCGAGGGCCCACGCCACAGCAGATTTTGGGCGTGAATGATGATAGCAAAAAAAGATGTATAGATGTGATTAAGATGTTGTGGACTGCAAGTCTTCGATTTTTTGTATAGCTTTTAATGAAGATTTCGACGCCTATACATCTTTTTTTGCTATCATTCATTCCCAAAATTTGATGTCGGCTCAGTCTATATTTTTTTTCTCTTTTCACTTAATGTTCTATTTTAATAAATACTTTCATTGGTATTATGCGTTTTAATTCTAAAACAATTTAACTTAGACTTGAAAAGAAAGAAATAAGATATTCAATAATCAATTATTTAGAATGTTTCTCAATAGCATTAGATAAATAAATAAAATAAATAAATTTGGTCGCGCAACAGCTCGTGGAGAACAAGGGCCTTAGAACTCTCAACCATTCTTGTGGGCGTGTTGTTGACAAGAATGGAGGGAACCTACAATTTTTTGCCGAGTCCGAACGGCTTGATGAGAAGCACTTATTCATGACAAGTAATACTCTTGGCGGATTTGTCATTATTTTGAAACCAACAATTTTTTGAGTTCAAAAGATAACTCATAAATTTTTTCATTATAACTTTTACAATTAAAATTTGAAAGTATATAATTCAAAAAGTATGATTATTAAGAAAAACTTATATGTATTTAAACTAAAAGGAATTTGTGTACCTATCAAAGGAATTTTAAAGCGCCTATATTTTATAAATTGGAACTACATAAGTGGTTCCGTAATCTAAACTCATGAATTATTTTAGTATATGTATATGATATTATTTGTTATATTTTTATTACATTAAACTAAATCTTACATCATGCTATGATCATGATAATTAATTTTTTGTTTGTCTTGAGATGAATTTTTTTATTTATCGAGTTGCTTTTAGTTACCATCAGGCGACAACAATAATCCCACATTGATATAACGCATCACAACAAAATTAAGAAACAAAAAATGGCATAAATAAATATTTATAATTAAATATACAAATAAAAACTGTGTAAATTAATGTTTTACTTAAACCATTCTGAACGAAGAATTCAAAATAAATAAATTGAACGTACATCTTGTTAGGCGTGTTGTTGTTGGCAGCTGCAATGTTTTCTCAAATTTGTGGGCAAAAATTCACAATGTTGCCAGAAGCTGTCCTTTTTTTGTCCTACGCACGTTCAATTTGTTTCTCTTTTTTTAACAAATCCAATTTGATGATGTAATTTACAGTGAAGATTTAACTTTTCGAGTCTATCAGATTTAATTTTTTGTAGGTAGTGACGTCAAATTTAAACATATTTACATATTAATGGTATAATTGGCATTTTTTTCTTCAGCGAAAAAACTCTCGATAGTTTTATTTTCTGGTTTCGATTAATTAAAATAATAGTAGACTGCAGTTTGGGATATTTTGTTTGCAATTTTAAATGTTCGATGTTGTCACAGACACGCATGTACGATTTTACAAAAACAGTAACAAAACAATAAAAAAAAAGAAAAAGTTAAAGAAAAATAATTTTTAAATTATAGAAACAACAATTACAAAAATATAAGAAAGTATTCACTTTTCATGTTTCTTATGTGCGCAGTATTTTTTGTTTGTTTGTTTGTTTTAAAAGCTGGAAGCTACACAATTTAACAAAAAAAAGCTAATTGCTACTAGGTAAGGAAGATTGAGGGGGGGGGGGGGGCGTTAAGCTACATGTTCTCAACCTCGAGATCTGACGCCTGCAAAACATATATTTAAAAAATCATAAAAAGTTATTAAAATTAAATATTTAAAAAATTATACACAAACAAATAAACATGCTTCAGAAAGAAATTTGTGTGTTTGTAGTATAAAGATGTGCAAAAGTGTCATAGAAAAAAGAATCTATTTTTGAAAAACTATTTAAAAAAAACGTGCAAACATTTTATTGAAGTGTTTTTTTCTTTTTTAAAAATAAATATATTGAAACTTTTCATAAAAAAAGTTGTTCAAAAAGCTTAAACCACAACTCCAAATCCTGTCCCACAATTTCGTTCTTTAAGGGTTGACTGAGGGAATTTTTCAATTTTGGGTTAATATAAAAAATAGTCATTCATTATCATGCAAGTCTCTTACGAAATAATAAAAACATAAAAATATTTTACGTATTACAAACATTTTATTAAAGTTTGAATCATATTTGAAATTGATTTCAGGTACAATATAATTTTGAAGTTAAAATTGATTTGGATGAATTTTAAGTCAGAATGTAATTTTATTTTTTCCTCACAACAATCCGCAATTTAATCAAATAAAAACACTTCAAATTACGAGTCACTTTCACAAGATAATGTTCGTTATAAAAAGCCCTATCTTGGAACGTACTTGGAAACAAATAAAAATCATTTTAGAGAGAAACCAATCTTGAGCTACTTTCGAAAATGAAGTAAAACTCCCCTTAAAAAAAAACCCGAAATGCAGAATCACAATTACATTGGAAGCTTCAGAACTAAAACAAATCAGCAGTTTTCGAAACATTTTTAGGGCGAGCTTTAACTAATGTCATTTTCGATTTGACATTTGAAGTACACCTTTTCTACTCCATTTTCACTCCAAATACTCCAAAGCCTTTGATCGGCTGTTCGGACCAATGTTTTCGGAGCCTTATTCTGTTCCCGATTTCAAGGAGTAGATTTGAAAAACACGCACATATATACAACTTTTCGTCAGACTATTTCTCAAAAGTGAAAAATGCTTGAAGAAGCCATGTTGTAAAATGGCGTCATTAGGTAGTGTGTGTGTGTATGTAAAATTGACAACATGGTATTTTCATATTCGATTGGAATCAAAAAGGAGTGGAACAGTCAGAAAATCCAATCGAAAATGACATAAAATTCGATTACCTCAATTTCATACATACGTTATGTACCAAATTTGAAGGAAACCCTTCAGCGACTTGAACTCGATGTATTTTTGACTTCTGCATATTTTGAGGTTTGATTTGAACATGATTTTTGTGCAAGAAAGTTCTTTAATTCATTTTTTCGATTGCCAAGTTTTTCAACGCAAATATAGTGTTGAAAAGTTTCTTCAAACTATTATATTAAAAATGGAAAATAAATGCATCAAACAAAAAAATATTTCATTTGTATCCAAAGAACACTTTATTTTAATTGACTCGAAAATTTTGACTTTATAAAAATTCGAAAAATGTTCTTTTTAAAAACGGATTCCCTGATAGGGCTGGTTCATCGTTCGGTCTGTTTGTTTTATAACTGTTGTCTATTTAAATAATTTTAAAGAATCCGTCTTTGGAAATATATATATATATATACCGCGTCACCAAATATTGCCAAATATACTTGTATTGTTAATTTCTTTTTACAAATTTGATATTATTTAAAAAAAATAATTTTTGGTAGGAAATAGAGAAACACATCTGCCAATAAATCATGCAAACGAGAAATATAAATTATTCTACGTTCAGCTGGGATAAGATTTTAAGGTATTTAATAAAACTTTAATTCATACATAACATATACAAATATTAAAATACAGATAGGAACTAATACTCAAAATTCAAAACAACAAACTTATTTGTTTTAAAGTTTCACAACACTATTAGGATAAAATTTAGGAAATGAAATGATTTGAAAGTGTGTTATACTCCAAAAAGAAAGATTAAAACTAGATTAAATTCTCTTTAACCAACATAAATAAAAAATTATAGTAAACCTCCATTTTCCTTAAGTTAGTAACAGAAGTATAAAATCTAAAACTACTTTTCAACTAGTGCTTTAAATTAGTGCATTCTGGATATTTGTATTATTATTATTATTATTATTATTAAATTCAATGTTGTTATACTTGATTTGTTTTTGTTTCAAAAACTAATGCTAGTTAGTGAAACCGACCAATTTTCTTAGTTTGTTTAATTGATTTTCATAGAAAAAAAATAAGAAAAATATTATTGATAAACTTTAATATAAAACAAAATATTTTCAAAATATTGGTATGTTATTAAAAACAGGAAAATGTTTATTTTAATACAGAATTAGTAATTTGTTTCATGAAATTTACAAGATGAATATTTAATGTCGATTTACTTACATGTTAGTCAATGTTATATACATGTATCATTAAACTTACCGTCAGTATTATTTACATAGATATCAATTTTTCATAGAGCGATATATTCCCTTAATTTAAATAATAAGTCAGATAAAGTGTATGTCTAGATTACAAGCCTTAAGGAAATCACGAAAACACAGGTACATAATATTATTTGTAATGTATAAAGAAATAATGAGTAAAAATGGGACGATACATTTTAAAATTATTAAACTCTTATTAAATTTAACTAGAAAAATTCTTACTTTTCACCAAATAATGAGTAAAATTTCAACCACAAACTTTCATAATCCCAAAATAAAAAATGCTAAAAGATAAAATGCAAATTAAATTCAAATCACTAAAAACAGAAATGATCCAGGCGACTAATGAGGAGAAATACAAAAAAATGTTGATGTGTGTAAACAAATAAGTATATTGTATTAAAAGTTAAACAAAAATTATTGTTCTTACATAAAAATGTATATAATCAAACACAAAATTTACTATAAGAAAACATACAATGTTGGACTTATACAGTGTCATAGAAAGAATGCATAACGTAACATACCATTGAATCTATTTTTTTTAATTAACTAATAAACATAAGATTCTTAGGTGGATCTTTAAATCCTTAAAAATATATTTTTTTTTTTTTTAATTTGAAGAGATCACTTGTGTGTTATGTAATATTCTTATAAAGAATATTTTTCTTATTTTATTTAAAAAAAATATTAAAAATAAACTTTTTTTAAAAGAATACGTGTGGTCGGTTCCACTCACCTGCATCAAAATTCAAATCGTCATTATCATAGCTACTTGATTCATTGTGATCAATAACAGCCTCATCGGAATTTTTGATAAAATTACCTAATGAGTTAAACGATGATGGAACGTTTTTACAACCGAACCACCAATGCGCCGATGGTCGGGGGAATGGAGGATCAGCACTATCAACCTGTGAAATAAAATAATAATGATTAAGTATTTTTAATATATATGTATTTATTTTTTTGTAAAATGATGGGGAAATGCATTTAATAACTGAAAAATTCGTGAGATATTATTGTAAGTCTACAACCCAGAACATACATACATATGCAAGTGTACTAGGGGCCAGTTTGTTCACATTGGGTAAAATATCTGTACCTTATAAGTTTTTTTCACAAGCTCTGGTAAAATGGAGATAATCTACCAATATTGACTGATAAGCGATTTCGATAATTCACAACTCCAACTATGGATTCATTTACTAAGCACATTTATAAGCAGATTTGCGGACTTACCAGTTACAATAATCACTGATTAAAGATGATAAGCTGTGAGCAAACTGGCCCTTTATGTAAAATTATACAACTTTTTCAGTTTTAAAAAACTTTTTAACTTACCGAAAATGTCCTATCGTTAAACCGATAATATTTATCACCCTTGAAAAAGTATGTGTAACCATTTGTATACTGTAGCGCAGCATCAAGGTTATTTGGCAAGCCTTCCCAATTCGAAATTGGTTTTGGATACGTCGACTTAACTGGCGGCCTCTTTAATGGATCGAATCGCCAGAATTTACTCCCTTTGTAGAAGTAGATCTTTCCATTACCACCCCAAACCATAGCAGCATCCAAGTGATCAGGGACACCAGTGAAACCTTCACTAATTTCTTTGGGATATTCACCATCAACTTGTCGTCCAGAATACCTCCAATACTTGGTGCCTTTAAAGAAGTAGGTTTTGCCATTCTTATATGTGAATGCTGCATCGATGTCACCTTTAAGTATTTAAGCATTTTAAAAATGTTTTCATTAAAGTAAAAAAAGGCTTAAGTTTACCTGGAAGACCTGGCCATCCTTCTGATATGTATTTTGGATATCCATCAGCCACTGAGTTCTCTGTAAGTTTATAATACATTTGACCTTTGAGGGCATACGTAAGGCCATCGTGTGAATTGAAAAGTGCATCAATTTTGGGATCTTTACAAAGTATAGAATCATCATGGGGTCTAGTTGGAATAACAGATGGTTTCGATGTAGTTTTTGGAATATATCCACCCCCTTGATTTGTTTTTTTTCCATAAAGTGCTTGAATAGCCAAGACATCATCTGAATCTAATTTAAATGCAGGATCAAAACCCCGATAAAATGGAGCCATCAAAGCTGATCGTACATCGGAATGACTCAATCCAAGGGAATGACCGAACTCATGAGCTGCTACTTGGAACAGATTTGTACCGCGAGGACTACCAATTGTCCAATACTCAGCATCATCAAAATGAGCGTCACCTCCATAGACAGGAAAATAGGCATGAGCCAATGTACCACCTGGACCATCGAATGGATCTCCATCACCATGTTCACTCTCTTCAAATCTATTCAGAAAATAAAAATTTTAATATGTGCAGTTTAGCAAATACAAATTGTCTTACTTAATTTCAATATGAACTGGACCAGTTTTTTTGGCGGTAAAGCTTAGGTCGGTATAACCGCTCCATACATTGAAGGCTCGGGAAACTTCAGCATCAACATCAGCCTTCTTCAGTCTCTTGGGATATTTGGAAATTTTGTAGGTTAATCCTTTCACACGCCAACGGCTGCCTTGAAGGGCATATCGTTTCGATCGGTTATCGGTACCAAATCCAACTTTATCCCTAACACCACATCTTGGAAGTGACATATACTGCAAAGTTTCATCGTCTAATTCGCCCGTCACATTGACTCCGGCAAATCCTTGAAAATCTTGAATAGCTTTGGTCCATGTGCTTGAATCTAAAAGTCCACCGTTGGCAGGGTTTCTAGCTGTCGCTGGAAGATAGCCGAATTGTGACAAGTATATCTGGAAAGAAAAAGATAAGAAAATAAAAATTAGTCCAATAAGCCTTCAATAATCTCAAACAATATCATAACCATTGCTCTAGCATCGACTCCAAAGTTCAAAGCGCTAAAATTCAAAATTAAATACACAAATCTTAGAATCCATAATCCATAACACCTCATAGCAAATAACCAGAAAAATTCTAATAAGCGATCCGAAGCGTTACCTGACCAATAATAGACTAAAATTCTACCATCATGCTGGAAATAGAGACTTTATCGAATTGGTCAATTAACATGCAATGCACACCCTCCAATAGGCTAGCACATGTTGTCATGATTTCATTAACCGACAAGGACGAATTTGATGAGATCGCAAATCACGACAGAAAAAATAATATATTTTGAATCTATATGTACGATGATTATGTAAATTACAATTACTTATAAATCGAAAATACATTTTGGCGAAGTTTTATTTGTTGATCGCGGGAATGCATATTAAATAGACAAAATGCACTTTGGAACATGTGAGTGATGGGAAAAATCAAAATATTGAATTAGGTAGCATGTAGTTGCATTGTAGCAGTTAAAAAATTTCGGTAAAGTACATTTTTGCATAGGTTTTGATCGAGGTTACTTTTTTAATGGTCAATAATGACTTTTATGTTTGGGATCTATACGTATATCATGATAACGACCAAAACTGTAAAATGTTCACACGCTGATATTATGACTTAAACCAATTTGCTTTCAGAATTTGATTATTTTAATCAAAACTAAGGCCACAATAGGTTAAAACGTTGAACTTATAAGCCTTGAATTTGGCTGTCATAATATTATGTATAATCTTAAGTAATAGTCTAAACTAAATGATGATATTTTATGAACAAGTTCCGAAGTGTTTGGTCTATATGTCCGTCTACAATATCAACACATATAAAGACATATCTATCTGTGATACTAAGGCAAAAAAAAAATGTTGATATGTCAATACTGTGCAAATAACGATCTTTGATGTTTCAAAACTACGCTGATCATCAAAAATTGTATCGATTTAAGGAGAATGGGCAAAAGTGTATGGCAGCTGGTCCCCCTACTTAACACGAATGTGTTATACTTCATTAAAGGGTTGTTGCTTGTTTTTTATTTTATTTGTTGGTCGTTATGCTCTAACTTATGAGGTTCAAGAAATTTTCAGCCACAAAACACTGAAAAGAACAGTAATTCAAATCACAACATCTATGTGTCGTATATCGTTGAAAAGGCTATTACATGAAAATCATTTTGTTATGAAGCTATTAAGCAGTAGACCATGGGGTTCGAAAAATATATGGCATCAAAAACGTTGTATAGAAAAATAATGCACCCTTCAGTTGAACACTGTCGAACATATCAAACCGCATGGTTTAGAGCTTAACGGCTGTATAATGAAATGAAGTATACGAAACAACCTTTACAATATCGAATAACACATCAGAAATAAGTAAGCAGACCAGGAGTTCAACTATCGATCTGAAAAATTAAAACAAAGTTATCATTTCACCTTTCACTGAGTTTAATCATTTTATCACTTCACAAACACGTACAACGCGGTTCCCAAACTCGTTAGAATAAAAGCTGTCAAATTGAGTACTAAAAAGTACCTACTAAAATGAAAAATGCCGTCACTCGCTAATAGATAATGATGATTGTGACATCATAGAAAGACCAATATGGCGACTTGGGTTGGGTGTATCTAATGAGCATAAATTGTTCCTGTTAATAATTTATCTTTTCACAGGTTTTCACATCAGAATGAATTAATTGTGATAATCATTTTTTCACACTTATTTTTGACTTCACAGTTAAACGGATCGATAATTGACCCCCAGTTCCGGTCGTATAGTAAAATGATGTAAATTTTTGGGGTAGGTATGTCAAAAAAGATTTTCTTTCAATTCTTCACCTAAATCAGGGAGCAAAAACGAAAAATAATTTATTTTTCTTAAGTGTACATATATCTACAGATCTTTTGAATAAAAAAAATTCGTCAAATAAAAAATAACCGTTGTTTAAAAGTGTTTTTTTTAATCGTCGTCAGTTTACAGTTTACAAAAAATCTGATTTACACTGTTCCATGTAAAAACAAACACAAGTGTCAAACGCAATTTCATTTTTGTAGTTTTTGTACGAACAAAATTATCGTGGTGAATATCCATAAGAAATACATCCACTTTTTTCTTGTCAAGAAACTATAGCCGTGTTGTATTGAAAAAATTATACCTAGCACACTAAAATTTCCCTTGGCGAACAACAACAAACCCAAAAGCGTCGATAAATAAGTCAGTAAAAAAGTGGATACGTTGAGATAAAGTTTCGTTAAGTTTAAACTTATGTGGCGCTTGAATAGAGTTGAGTATGAAAGTGAGTAAAACACACCTTATATATGCATTTTGGTTTTAGCATCGGGTAGGGTCCTTGCACCTACCACAGACGGACATAATTGTATATTTTTGTATGTTATGTGAGAAATAGTTTAATATGTATGTATTATAATATGTAATTATGTTAATAAAAAAAATATTTGCAAGACCCAGACACAAAATGTGTGTTGACCGGTGGTGTTGCGATTTTGTCTTTTAATTGGTCAAGTACCGTACCGTCCCATCAATTTGAATATTTTAACACACGTAGATGATTAAGTACATATACATATGTATGTACGTCTATTAGAATACCATTAATTACAAAACTTCAACACACAAATAAATTAAACAACCTCAGCAAAAAGATAATATTCACGTGCACAATAAACAGCAAATAAAACGTGATCAAGATATTGCTAACAATTGCCCATGAAGCTATGTAATTATATTTTAAGACAAAAAAAAAACTAACAAAAATAATGGATGGCACCAGCACGTCAAACAACTATTACAAACAAAAAGTAAATTTTTACTGTTAGGTTCACATTTGTCTATGCGGCAGTTCCTTGTCCTAGATGCGAGTGTCTCCACCCATCAGTATTGAACTCTGGTAACTTGATATCTAAAGGAAAAAAAGACAGTATCTAAAAGATATTTCATTCCGTGTCAATCAATCATTTCAATGGCTTCATTTCTCTTATAATATTTTGTATCTTTATTTTATTTATGATTAATAAATTCTGTAAAATCTTTGCACAAATTAACATAAGGCTACTCATAATAGAATTTTGTAGCTCTGTCTCACACACACATTTCTTCCTGGTTTCGATAGATCACATGGATGGTGTATAATCCAAAGAGGACGAACTGTGAATTTTAAATATCGATTTGCTTAGAATATCGTTATGGACATACCTACACATGAAATTATGAATCGATTAATTTTTGTTGATGCTTTTTTATTTTTAAACTCTTTTATGAATACATAATTTATCACCTGGCAAAATACAGAGACCTATCTACGTAGGTTCAGTCTTCAAATACTATTTCTCTCAAGTGTGATTCACCTTGCTATTGTTTTAATTGTGTTTCTGTCTTTTATGTTTCATATAAGGAGATTTTCTATGGATATAATTTTTTTTTATGATTTTTACTTATAGGGATATTAATTTTATATTTATTATTATTATATGTATACAGTTACAAACTTCATTATTAAGTCAGTAGCCTTAGTAATAATGTGACGTAGGGATTTTCCATATTCATAAGCACTTCGGGTGGTGTAGAATTTTGAATCGTTTGGAAACACCATGTTGAGTGGAACCAGAAAAGCTGACATGTTTTAAGGCCTTAAAAATTTGTATAGTAATAATATCTATTAACATATTATGATTTAAAGTTGGCAACACTTAAAATACACACATTAATTTAAGAACTAGAAATGGTCTTAAGTTTAAAGTGGGGTTTAAAACGTGAATGAAAAAATTTGTATAGCCCGTATTCAACATTGCTAGAAAGTTAACATTTTTTAACAAAGCTTGTGTTTTTTTTCTGTGATGGCGTCGCTGAGCCCTGATGTCATTCCGATGCCCCTGGGATTGCAAAAAAAAAACACACCTACTAATATGCCCGTTGGTTGGTACCAAGTGACCAAAGCTGACCATTTCCTCAAATTGGGGTAATACCGTATGCGGTGTTCCAAATTAAAACCAAACCTGAAACATCAACTTTTAATAATTTTTGTCAATGGATTGATTTGATGTTCTCAATACTAGGACAATACAGTTTATTATTGCTGGTAAGCTTTATTGGAGACATTAGGTGTTTTTTTTGCAAGCCCAGTTGAATCGGTCCAAAAAAACGACATAGCGACGCCATTACAGAAAAATATGTAGTTTCCATACAGACTATTGATTACAAGTGTGAAATTCATGTCGATAACACAGTTTCTATCTGGGCTAAAGCTTTGAACTGAAAATTGTCTGGGATTAGCTAAGCCCGAAGAGAATTAGTTGTTGTTGCATTTAAGATGTAAATTGCTTAGCCCCGACTTCGTGTTTTTTTGTCCAAGCCCACTCGGGCAATTCCAAACCTTATGTTTAAGAGAGTGTTATACAAAGTTTTAAAATTTTCAATTCAAATTTCACCAAAATTATTTCATTTTAAGTTTGTTTGAATAATTTCACGATCTCAGAACTAAGGCATGGTTTTAGTCTTCGTTAAGAGTGTAATTAAATCTTATAACAAAAGCCATCGTTCAATCTTAATGCTGATGTGTCAAACTTACCAATACCTATAAAGCATTACATTATTCCATTTTCCATGTCATTGAACATTAGTATACAAAAGTCACGGACAAAGTTTGTTTCAAGCAAATTGTTTTAAAGTTTATAAACAAATTGGCTACACTCAATGCAAAAAAATAAGCATATAGATATTATCAGGTTCATCCGTCTGTGACACAGTTTAAATTTTATCCTAATGATAATTTCCATATACAGTTCTGTACCTACATATGTACATGCATATACTATATTATGATGTTTGTATGATATTCATCGAATTTGCATGAGTTGAAATAATTGTAATTTATATTTGTTTTCATTATTTTCCAACCTCTAACGTGAATGTCAAAATAAACGCGCCTATACCTTGGACTTGGACTTGACTGTCAATAATAAATGTTTCAATTGAAATAACCCGTCCCGTCAAACGTAAAACATAAATAACATTAACAGATTCGTGCAGTAAATTAGATTTATTGTGAAATAAAAACTGCATTGCACGGACGCTTAGAGTTGTTGATAAAATGTATTAACTTTTTGGTCATGCATGCAGTTCTAGACCTACAGTTTGTGTAGCAGACATAATATCTTCCGATGCTTTTGTTGTTTTGTTTAAATAAGTCTGATAAGAAAACAAGAGTTTTTAGCTATTTACTTTGCATAGAATTAATTTTCACAGTACTTAAATATATGTTTTTAAATTGTATAAACGTATTTGAGTTTCATAAAACACACCTCATTGACCTCTTCAGATGAAATTGATTTTTCGTTTAAGAACACTTTATTTGTTCAAAATTGCGTGACACACGCTATTTTTGATATTAAACTCACCCCTTGCTACTTTTGCTATATACTTGAGCTATCAACAACCAACCTTTAATTAAACTGCATAGTATGTATATAATTTAGGGTTTTTATAATGTTTATTATTGACATCAAGTTCATAAGAAGTTTGATGAGAATGACCCAAAATCATTGCAAGGAAAATGCGAACAATAACCTTTTTAAATATAATTTAATTTGTATAATTGCTTTTGGCTTTTATTAATAAATTTAAAATATTTGAAGAATTTTTATTTTACCACTCTGTTGACCTTTTTGTTGAAAAATAACAAATACATGTAGTTGAGTGGGCTTCAGGTAAAATTTTATTTTCTCAAAACGTTTCATCCATGAACACGGACATCATCAGGTGAACAATGAATTTCTATATTTGCATTGATAAATTTAATTACAAATTATGATTACAAACAAACAAACAATATACACTTACACTTGTTACATTTATATTGCACTTTAGATTAAACAAACAAAATGTCAAACAGTATAAAGTAGGACTGTCAGGTATCCATCACAAAAGCTTATTAATTTATTAATATTAACAAAAGTATAGTGAGGATCATCATTTGGGACAAAAATAAAATTTGTTTCATTTCAACTGAAGTCCACTCAACTATATTGATATTTAATTGATATTTCTTAGCAAAAATATAATTTATGAATTGCGAAATTGTAGAAGAATTAATTTGCAACTACATACATATATGATTTTGATAAATACACATATTGGCATCTTTTATGTTTTTTGATATGGATTCTCTACTTTGAATTATTATCACACGACTGCAACAATTAATACGTAAAACACTAAAATATACTCGTTATAATAAACTATTGAAAACCATAACAATCAATTCAAACAAAATTATGTACGTAAAACGCAGAACTCATCGAATGTCATTTCTCCATAGTTCATTACCCTACTTGGGAATTAAGGCCTATAATCTAAAATAAAACACCCATAAACTATTCTGTCGGCAATCAGTCGACTTCCTCACACAGCAGAAAAAAAAAAACAATAATAAATGTGCGCGCCCCTTGTTGAGGTGTTGGCGGCATTCTGAATTGGTAACCTACACCAACCAGCTGATATCAATCTGAAAACTATGCAAATCTATGTACAAGACGTCAAGAGTGGTAACACAAAAAACAAAAAAAATTAAAGATTCAAGACATTTATATTAGTATGGAGAACGTGAAGAGTCACCTTAAAATTTCCAACAACGTTCCCAATATTAACAAGATTTTTGTCGTTTTAAGATGGCCCCCTCCTCCCATCGGGAATGACAAGAAATAAGCAGTGTGCCCAGAAAATTATATAACAAAAATGGACACCATGATTTTTTTTCGGAATTGAAATCGAATAAACGTAATCATGATATCCGACTAAGATATATGACTTTTCCGTTCTTCAAAATTTATTTGTATTCTGCAGGTGATTTCAAAATGAGGTTACTCAGCATCTGACCATAAAAGCGACTTTGTGTAATCCTTTGGCGGGCGGTAAAAAAAGAATATTTACAAATAAAAAAACTTGACAAAAAGTGATGTTAGGATTATAACTTCTTTAAATCAGATTACAAATCTAAAGTAACACGAATAAGCTATAAAATGTTTATGGCAACAGGACCAACTAGATAAAAATGACATGAAACACTTGTTTTTTCATTAAATACGTCAATTGTATTTAAAATGCAGAACAATAAAGTTACCGCATGAAACAAAAAACCGACTTTTGGGGTTACTAGAAAAAAATGTTCCAAATTTTATGAATGCACGTAATAAAGTTAGAAGCTAAATAATTAAAAGCTTCACGTCACTTTAAAAGAATTGTTTATTTCTTAAATAAGGTTGAAGACCTTGAAAATTCATCGACACAAAAAAATATAATTTTTATTGAAAGTTTTGGAAAGAGGTTAATATAAATATAGCTTATTTTATTTGGTTTTGGTTTTTTTTTAAATTTTAAAATTTGGAAAAGGTACAAAAACAGTTACCGAAATGAAAAACGTTCTGTTCAAAACTGTTCATTAAATAGGCTTGTTAAAAAAAGTAAGAATGTATTTCTGGCTTTAATATTGATCTATGTACATATAAGGTAACTGTTTTTGTGGTCTTTTCATATATTTTTTCATTTTTGTTTTTAAACCGCCCTTCCTGTATAAGCGGGAGGAAATAACCTGCCTTTCAAAGGTTGTTTTCATATCTGGATCTAATCTGTACCTACGCTCTTACTTTTCTTGCAGGTTATAAGAATCACTTATTATATTTACTAGTCATTAAGTATGAAAATAGGGAGACGAGGGGCGTGAAATAAAAATCTAAAAAAAATTGTTTTCCAATACTTCGGACAGAATGAAGATTTTCCAAGACTATGCCCAATTAAAGCACCACCCTAATGTATTTAATATTGACATAAAGTTATAACCTGATTGATGTGATCCGCACCGCTCGCCGCCGACAAATAGAATCATTAAAACTTACTCTTGACCTTAACTTTATGTCAAAAATCCAAATTATTATTAAACATTAAGTTAAACTGCGTTCTTGTATAATAAACAATATAATTTGAACCCTCAAAATGGACGTTGAATTGTTATTTAAAAAAAGTTAAAACAAATCAAATAGATAATAAATTGTTAACAAACGTGGTCAGTTAATTATTTGTATTTCGTGACTATTTGTATTATAAGACCAGCATTTAATGAATTCACAATAAATTACTATTTCTTGAATAAAAACACATCTTTGTATGTCGTATTACCTAGGTATCATGTTTAATGTATAACAAACAAATCTAATTGCAACCCTATAGTAATTATACGAAGTTTTATCTTTCTACTGAAATTCTTTGTAAATAATTGTTGAAAACAATTAGGTACTAATATAATATCGATTTTAATTACTAAGTAATGTTGACAGAAATCTTTTTGATCAATATGCGATATTGTTGTTAATCCATTAAAAAAAGTATTATTTTATTGAAAATTTTCTTTCGATATCGAGGAGGTGGAACATTTTTTAATGGAATACAGTTTAGTAAGTGCTATTAAGGAAAGAAAAAAAATTTGAGGAGAATCGATAGAAAATTTTCAATGAGATACAATTTTATTAAAAGTGATTGAAGAAAGAAGAAAAATTAAATAAGTTATTTCAATTTTTTTTCGTACCCATGAATTAATCTTTTAGTTAGTAAGATCAATAGTTTTCTGGACGCAATATAAATTTGTGGATAAATGAACCTAAACACTTGGATTTAAAACAATACCAATCTTCACTACCCGCATCAGCTCCAAATGCAAACCGATTAAGTCACATTTTCCGTGCGGGTTTTGGTCTGGTGAAGTCATCGGTCCGAACCTCTTGCAAAACGGAATTAGTATTGATATAACCATCAACAGAGAATTAAAGACAGAAAATAAGCAATTTTTGATTACCTAAACCAGTTTATATGGAGGGACAACATATGGTTCCAACTGGCCAACAGGATCTTCAGATTTCAGACCATTGAGTTTCTTTCCTTAACGTAGTATTTGAAATAGCAGATTTCAAAGTCAACAATACATATGTATAACATAGCAAAAAATTCACCCATTCACTATGTGACAAAAGTCATCCAAAATTATGTCTTGCGACAAATTATTACTAATCAAGCCTGCAACGCATATCTTGACTTACTCCATATCTGCTTAATGCCATACAAAATTATTTTGAACAAAATCAAAAGAATGAGTTGATAGTTCACACAAAACTTGTTTTATTTTATTAAAAAAAAAAAAATCGTGATTAATTTGTTTTCCTAAGCTAAACGCTACTCTTTTCATAATTAATCCACCACAACCGCAATTACCTAACACAGATTTCAAAAATTAGAGCTTTCCATTTAAATTAACGAGTAAGTTAACCAAACAAAAATTTAAATTCCCGCTAATTGGCTTCAATTTCATCCTGACCTACATCCTATATTAATTTCAAACTTTGAATAATATTCTGATCTCCTTTTTTTTCTACATTTATGTTCGGTTATACGGTAATGAACAGTTAGAAACCTCTAAATGAAGTATCTTTCTAATTCTACCAACGCAATTTGTATGGGAGGGACTCTTGTCGAAGGATAATACTTAATTATTAACATATACCAAACTAAGAACCAACAAAGTAGAAATAATATAACGGTTATTTTGTTAGTTCATTCAACTCAGTGGGTGGCGTATGCGTAACTTTTTTTCCATTCTTTTATATTATTGTATAGGTTAACCCAACGTGAATCATTATTTCCTATATATTACTGACCCCATTTTTTTGGAATTCATAAAAACAAGGTGGATGCGGTTGTTTGGTTGAAATGATTCTTCATTTTTTTATTAAATTTAGTCGGAAATATTGCGTCTTATACAAAAAAATCACACGTCTTACGTCATGTCTTAGACATTCCATTGGCAAAATGTAAACAGAAAGTGGGGAAGAAAGTAGTCAAAACTCGTTAATGGTTGTCATTGCTTTTACTCTCTACCGTTACAAGCCTAAAAAAATTCATACTAATCAAGTTAAAGATTGAGAGTGATGGGTTATTATGGACTGAATTTTTTGCAATGAGGGATCTGGTTTTTCTTTTTTTAATTTAATCACTTATACGAAGTATCAATGATTATTTAACCAGTTAGCTTATAGTAATTTCCGGTTTGTCATAATAACGTACATATGTACATATGTATGTTAACAATTTTTTTGTTTATTTTTTTGTAAGCTTCAAATTAATATTTTTGTTAAAAGAGCTTACAAAGAATGCAAGATAAAATAATTCCTTTTCATAAATCAAATAATTTAAAAAAGATTGTACGTAGTTTTAAAAGACTTAAGTTTTGCAATTGACATAGTAAGTCTTCTCAAGGCTGACCTATTTCAGTAGTATATCGAATTTTTATTATGAAAATCTTCTCACCTGGCCACAGGCAAAACATTTCCAGCTTTATGATAAGAAACTCTAATCAAAGATTTGTATCGTAAACGTCATAAATGAAGATAGAAAACGTTGTAGGCAAAATAAAAATTTCTGAATCCGGTGATAAGTTTACTACACAATTTATACAAGATTTTTTTTAGGGGCGTTTATAAAACGTGTGTAGAAAAGTACAGAATACTACGCTGACGGAAAATTTCTAACAAGAATAGCCTAACATTTTACTTTTTAAAAACGTCAAGTCAACGGCAATTTGATCGTCAAATGATCATCATTTTTTAAGCGACAATATTTCTATGGTCAAATAAGTAATCGTCCTATTTGCACTAATTTATTTGTGATCAACGTCAGTGTCAATTTTCTCGCACACGCATTTGACGAAATGCCTTTACCTTTTCTAGCTTGTCAATATTTATATCGTCAACTAAATTTTCATACTACAGAATTGCATCGCAGATGATGTTTTCGAACATATGACTATAGGAAACTGCATTTATTGAACACAATACAAATACAGTAAGACTTGTACTTTCGGAGCTTTTGCAGTTCCTGTTTAAGAACATTCTTCAAATTTATATTTGACGCAGATGAAATTTTTAAATATGACCATAGGCATTCAAAGTTGCTTATTTAACTCAATAAATTTATTTGTGTTTTTTTTTTTAATTTCAAAGAAAATTCAATAAAATTGTTTTAGAAATTATAACTACTCGTATCAAAGGTTTGAACCCATGATATCAAAATTTTTGTTAAAATACTTGACTAATTTAAAAGAATTTGTATTCAATTCTGTTCTAATGAATAATTGTTATACAGAAATAAAATCCAGCGACAGGTACTTGCTGGTTGTGCAAGTACATGTCGCTGGGATTAAGCCACAATAAATTGCACAACATGTCACCAGCTGTAAGGGGTCATTTGGCAACAATTATTGCCTTAAAGCATATCACTATTTTTACTTCGTTTGAAAAGAGGGTGACCATATTTCCAAAAAAATCGCAATAATTTCAAAACTGAAAAATACAAAAAGATTTTACTCAGTGCAATGTTTTTTATTCTGTAGATATTAAAACCAATTATTTTTGAATATTTTTGCATATTTAAAAAAAAAAATATTTTTATAAAAAGTTAATTTCAAAATGTTAGTATGACACCATCATGGGCTTTCAGAAGAATATTTTATAAGGGATTAACATAAAAAAAGTACAGGTGGTGACCATAGGTATAACAATAGGTATTGTTTTTTTTTTGTGAAAGAAATTCAACACTTACAATTTAAGTGTGTGCGTATTTGTATTTCTTACTTCTCAACAACAAAAAAGGAGGAAAGGAAAACGAAGAAAAATGCTTCTGGTGTAGGAAACAACCTTCACCTCGTTAGTCAGTGGCAATAGAAGTATGTATATTTAAGGAGTTTGTGTTCCACTTAGACCAGCCGGTTGGTTTGTAAATTAATTTCGTATTTTATATATATTTTACTTTGTTAAATTATTTCTTGGTTATTCCTTTTATATGTATACCTAATCTTCTTTGTAACATTTTCTTCTTTATATATAGGTATAACTTTACTGTCCTTATTCCTAAGTAAAAGGTTAACATCCTGTAGAAACTGATTTAAATCAATTAGCGTTCATTTTAGGGGTTTAATTGTAGGCGAACATGAAAGAATATTATTAAAACTATGTATATGACATTTAGACCTATTTTAGTAGGTTTATAATTTAAGAGGAGTAGTTTGGAATAAAACTTAGGAAAGCTTGGAAAACGGATATGACTTTCGTAAGTTATTAGAAAGTTTTATTATAAGACACTTGGTTTTGTGGTTAGTTTCTGAACTTTGTATGTGTTGATGATATTTTTTCAATATGAAGGATACAATTTGAAATTAAGGTATATCAATACATTGACATTTAAAGAAGCTTTAAACTTAATGAGGCAAATTTGCAGCTCTTTTATCTAAAGCTCTGTGGTTACACTTGAACAAAAGAAGATATGATCCATCTAATCAATAAGAAAATCAGTTTGAAACATAAATGGCATAATGTATACTTAGAATATTTTGTGTATTGGCAAATACAACTTTTACCAATCATCATTAGCAACATTAACCTTAAAATTGGTCGGTAACTCTTAAAATTTTCTAAATATGGCTACACAAATTTTAATAATTCACTGGCTTAGGCTATGATTGATTTAAAATTCATTTCTTTTTAAATTGGGTTTGGAACTTAGACACAGTCCATGTACTATAACTACTATAAATCAGACAGACATAGCTTGCTGAAATATTTTTTGAGTAGGTGTTATTCAAATGTCGTATTTCATTTTAATCAGAAGGTTAAATTTGTTTTGAAGCAACAACCTGTCGTTAACTCGCAAATTAAACTGGTAAACACTGAACAAACAAAATCTTTACAAATGGATATCATGTAAATTAAATTGGTGTTACAAGAAGCCTACATGTGTCTCATGTAAGCCTGATAAACAACTACGTTTGTAGTAAAACAATGATCTTGAACCCAAATGATATCCAACAAATAAATATGAAGCTATCTCATTGATAATATAGACAAAAATATACGGACCAAATTTTTGAAATTCTTCTTACTTTTTCATAAAAAAAAATAGCTTCATTAAGGAATATTGTTAAGGTATACCTATATGTACTTGTACATTAGGGTGGTCCAAAAAACGTTCTTGCTGTTTTATGACCGGCCCACCACAGAATTTTGTTACTTAGGTTAATTGTGTTATCGGCACAAAACTTCAACCTCCTAGATATAATGGAAGGCGGTGCTCAAGCGACTTCGTTTTCTTAAGTTTTGCTAGCTAGAAAATCCCCTGTTTAAATGTTGGTGTAAGCTACCTACTAGAATTATATGAAGGGGTGCTCAAACTCCCCATAATTATAGAAGCAGTCATAAAATTGAGGCCAAAATGTCAAATTTGCATGCTTGTAGTAATTAATTTAGTTGACTTAATATCTAAAGTTTCTTAAAAAAAATATTATTCTGCTGAGTGATGGCACTAATAAGTGGATATATTCTAAGTAATAAAAAGTAAATTTAGAGTATTAAGCACACTTATTACAATGTTTGCCTACCCATATTAGTTGATTTTGACCATAAGCATGACATTTTATTCATTAATTTTAAAGTGCCTCCATAAATGTTTCCAAATCAAAACTAAATCAGATCAAATTTGTTTGATCAATATAACAAAAATACAAAATTCAAAAATAAACAAAATAATATAGCGGAAATTAACCTTGATAAAAAAAACATAATTTTAAAATTCTACTCTTGTCTGCAATCAATAAAATAAAATTATAATTATTACATACAAACACAGAAGTGTAGGCACAGGGAACATACATAAGTGAGTACACTACACATTCTATAACTCGCAGTAGTGGGTAAGTAACAAGAATTATATTGCACGTACTTAAAATGGTTCCTAGTTTAATCAACTTGACGATGTGATGTAGTGAACAAAAACCACACGCACATACAAAGCTTCATACCCGATGTGAATTTAAATTAAATTCTCGCAAAACTAATGAAAATAAAAGAAATTAAACAAAAGAATAAAATAATAGCTAATAATTTTAATAATCATATTTTATGAGTTTTCTCCAATAAGTTCATTTAATACATAATTAATTATAATTAAAAATAAAACTCTAGTTTTTAAAATAACTCAAGGAAATACCTAAGTTATCTTACTCAAAACGGTTTTGAGTGAGCTTATGTGTGCGTGTCAAAAGCACTTCCCCCTTTTTTTGGAGCGTAGACAGCAACTTTATTAACTATTTGCTCGCTCTCACAACGAAAGGGGTATTGTGAGTTCGATGCCAATAGTTACCGATGACATTGAGTGACCATACTTATGATCATTGATCAGAGTCAGCTATAGACAAAGCTACCAAGTAGATATTGTACTTTTAAGTAAAGCGTTTGCTAAATAAATTCTAAGCCGATCGTGGCTTCACATATCAATTAGTCGCTATTGTTCTATTGGAAGTAACATTGGTTGGTTGATCATGTTGGCTTTTTTTTAATTCCTTCAGTCAAACACTGGCAGGAAATAAATCTCAGATAGGTTCAAGTGTTCTTTAGAACGGTTTGCATTGTTCGGCATTTTATAGAGAAGACCAACACCGTCTAGGTCTGGTATCATGCAGTTAGAGTGCTGGTGGGAGTAATTTATTAGAACGTATAATTCATCTATGATAATTTATATGAATGTATTTTCTGTAGTTACCATCTTGGGTCTTTGTTTCTATGAAATAACCTATTACCGCTATAGGAATGAGTTTCAGCTAATGGCGATATGTTTGTGTTCAACGCTATCTATCGAAAAACTTGAAAACCTTTGATTTAAATGCACTTCTACTTCAAAAAAAAATTGTACATATAATTTTATCATTTATATATAGATTTAAAAATTTTAGGTTAATAAAACTGCCATCAGCTCCTTAGCTACAACAGACTTGGGCATAAATTCTTGGCTTCAAATAAATGACTTAAAGGAATGCAGGCGCTGGCGTCGCTCGGTGGCGTCATCGTAGAAGTAGATGGCGTCGTCGGCTAACGTGGTTGATGATGCAGATTGAGTGAGTTTAATAGATACTTTTGCAGTAGGATCGTTCAAAATTATTACAGGTGAATTACACCGATTTCATGTTCATAATTTATTTGCCTTCAACTGGGAGGTTAAAACACAACAAAAAAAAAAACAGGCAACTGATAGTGGAATATTAGAAAAATACTTGAGACATGAATTGCATACAAGCGGCATGCATGCGCCAATGTTTCATTATTGGGTGTGGTAGTCACGTGCCTCCCGAGCTGGTACAAGTTGTCTCCGATGATCTTTGGCAATGATCTTTTTGCGGGTGGATAAGTGTCTAGTGTCGACAGATCAGTTAACGAATGATACATAGTTTTCTAGGATATCTACGCATTAAGATTGCAAAAAGAATAATTTTTGTTTAAGAACAGGCACGTTATTGTTTTGGAAACGTGGTGTGGGCTCGTTTATGAAGCTACATGTTATTTAAATTTAATTAAGTTGCAGACGGCCTGGTAATTTAAAATGTTGACAGTGGATATATAACAAAAAGAATCGTTTAAGAATATTTAAGCAGCTTAAGAACAAAAGGTGAAATTTACACTTTTCATGTTTTTTTCAGAAATCGAGTCGAACTAAATTCATGTATGTCTGGCACCTTTAGATCCAAAACTAAAAAATCTCATCGCGCTACTCAAAAACGTGATGTTGACCCACAACTTTAGTACAAACATTTACAAAGCAACTGGTCGGACAAGATTTATCTGATGGCAATGGTTAGAAAATTCAATTTTCTTGTTACATTTTTGGCTAGGCGTAGGTACCTATAATAGTATTAGCAACTTCTATTAATGAGGTATCAAATGAAGTCTTAGACAGTGCTCTATATGACATAAATGGCCCAAAAGACTTTTTTGCATTGCTAATTACCTTTCTCAAATACATATTTTCCAATCTTAATGTTACAAATGTGAAAGTAGGTAACTCTTTGTTTGGACGGTAATTCCTAAATTACTTTTGAATAATATTTAATATGGATAAAGGTTGCATAACGAAAAAGAATTATGAAGGCCTACAAAATTACTCGGGTTATAACTGCGTTTTGTTTTAGAGAACTCAACAAATTTAGCAAACGCGACATTAAAACAATTATTGTGGCTATTTAGCTTAAGTAATTCCAACGAAGATCATTGGAGTCTTGCGATATGATTCTGTATAGTATTATAAGCGAAGCTTTTGAATAAGAAAAAAGTGAATAAAGGAAAGAGTTTACAAATTAAACAATTTCAAAAAAGTTTGTTTGACGTATTGTTTAGTTAATGTTCAGAGCTTATCGAATTTATAAAATATTAATAATTAGGTGTACAGATAACGTTATCTTTCTTATCGTACAATTTTTTCTAGGTCTTTGAAGGGCCGGTGATCTCAGATTTTTTTTTTTTAATTTAAATTCAGAAAAAATAGACCGATCAGTTATTAACATGTCAGTTAACATGTCATCTAATTAAAAAGTTAAGCCTTGCCCCACAAATCAAAGCAAATTTGTGTGGTTATTGCAGCTTATCACGCAATTTTATATAATAAGTCAGGTCAACATTCCACTTGAAAGAAAATACAACAAACCTATACTACTGCAGATTAATAATTTTAAAAATAATAGACGTAACTTCTAACTACTTGTATTAAATGATAGGTTTGGAGTAATTTTTAATAAAACAAACATCTATCTACTGTTCATAGAAAAATGAACAAAGAATAATTAAATTAATGGAACATTAAATCATATAGCGAATTATTAGAAACAATAAAAAACATAATAGAATACCTACAATACTAAGCAATTACGGAAAAATGTGGTCGGCGAATGTTTTCCGTCGGCCTGGAAGAGCTTTAAGTCGTTTTTAAATATTTAATAGCATTAATATTTTTTCGCGGTGACATCAAAGTTTTTTAATTTTCTTAGTTAAGTTCTAAGCTAAATTCTTCAATCATTATTGTAATGTGTTTATTTGCAGATTAAAAACAAACTACCAATTACAAAAATAAAACATCGTTCGCCGAGTTGTTGTTCTAACGGTCATTCAATAACAATCAATTAACGAATTAATCTTGAACTCAACCTGGGTGCATTTACTGTAAATTAATTCCTAGAAAACTTCATTTGTTCGTGTATCTCCTATTACAAATTTAAAGCAACCGCCACATCGCCGCCGTATCAAGACCAATTATTTAGCTTTTTTTGTAATGAATCAGCGTAAAAAATAAATAAAAACTGTATTTAATGGTTACACAGTAAGCAAGTTATACTATAAAAATCACAAAATACAATCATTACCAATTTAAAACCGTACACTTAATTAAATAATAGATATCTACAATTCTCAGAGCGATACTTCTATACGTTCACACTTCCTAGAAAATCACTTTTAATTCCATGCACACGCCTTAACTTCCGTCATGGAAGCCTCTTGGCTTAGAGATGTATATTTTTGTTGTCAAAGCATCGCATTGAAGTTTAAAAAAATTAAAAAAAAAAAACATTGCATGCCACATGCCACAGAATTCACGAGGTGATCAAATATTCAAATGAGAGTGAGATTGCTGCTACTTTTGGCCAGCCCTCTCACCCCCGCTGCTACAAGCTATATCCCGTCATCGCATCATAATGCCATATCGATGCCATCTTCGTTTAATGGAATGAGACACGGGTCGGTTCTCGGGTGGTCGTTTTGGTTAAGCTGTCTTGTTTTTGTGTAGTTGCAATAGCTAATGGCTTCACCTCCAACTCTATGAATTGCTAGAATTTGTGTGCTGCAGCATGCTTTTTGAATTTTTTAATGTCCACGTGAGATGAACATTATTATAGTTAGTCAGGGACCACATTACGTAAAACAAAAATAATAGCAGCATTGAAAAAAAAAATTAAATGGTGAATACAGTCAAACAACATATAAAAAAAAGGACGTCACAGTAATTTGTAACAGGCTGGACATTGCGTTTTATGGTTCCTCAAAATCAAAGGCATGCAAAGACAAATTTGGCATGTTTCAAATCTCTCTTTTTCCCATTTTTATATCCATCAGGAGTCAAATTTATAAAATGACCACTTTTCGCTTATAATTTTGAACAATGCCAAACAAAATTTAGCAAATTTAAATTCTTAGAAAATGATTCATGATAAATTCAATATTCAATCATACTTTATCTCATAGGCATCCGGAGGTTATGGCAAGAGGGGCCACTTGCCCCCCTCGCTCTGGGATATACATACTAACATATTATTTTTAATTTTATTATGAATTTCCAAAAATACTTCAATTTTTGTCGGATCATCCCGAATATATCTGATAATATCCTTATTTTCTATTGTTTTTAAAATAGAGCTTCTTTTCGATGTTCATGGTTTGTCCCATTCATTTTTCTTAGAACCATATTTCAACGTTACCTGTCATACAATTTTCACCAATTCAATATTCTCAAAATACTCGTAACTCTAAGAAAAAAAACAAAAGAAAAATAATAATTACTTTTAGTTCATATACAACCCTTTTTCCGAAAGGAAAACTTCCAAAGTTAAATTTTTTTGTCTTCCAATCTTCACGAAAACTGTAAATTGGTTTTGACAAATTTGTTTGGGTTTTAGAAAAAACTATTTTTAAAAACTTGGTACATAACGATTTCTAAACATTCTTTAAAATATTTAAAAAAAAATTAATGTTATGCTAACATACAAATCGTTAGCTTAGAGTGCAAAACATCTTACTCTTATTTTGCATTTTTACAAAAAAAATTAATTTTAAAAAAATTTCGCATTACTTAAAGAAACCAAAACTAAAATAAGTATTTTTCTAAACACGTGTTGCTAAATTTAGTGAAGTGAAAATTTGATAGATTTTTATAATTTTTAAGCAATTTTTGAAGTGGTCTATAATGGCCGATGAAATATCTAAAAAAAACGTTGAGGAAAATCTCATTTTGCTCAAAAGTTATGAAAAATTTTCTTTGTGCTTAATTAATTACGGTCTACTATTAAATATTATGTAAAATAATTTACGCTGGATAACTATACTCCTATGAAATGTTATTGAAACTTTTTACTGAACGTACAGATTCATTGCTGAAATAGTAACAAATGAATGTCCCTGACTAATTCTAACTAGTCCCACCTATTGATATTCGCATTAAATAATTTAATACTGAGGGGTGTGGGGCATCTTTGCTGAAAAGAAGTTTAAAGCTCATGTTGTTTAAGAGATAAAATAACAGCAATTATTATTTAATGAATCGATTTGTCTTTGAGTAAACGTGATTTGCTGGTTGTTGATTACTGTTGTTAAAATTACACATTCCATTTCTATTTCCATAGGGGATTTTTGTTTTGGTTAGGTATTTGTTTTTATTTCGAATTTTAATTTTTAACAATTAGAGAAAAGACCTGCTTATATGGGATAAGCATAAAAGATTACTATTGACAAATACCTACATATGTATGAGTAATTCGATTGAAAGATATAATTAAAAAACAGACTTTCCGTTGGTTCTTAAGATTTTGTTTGCATTTTAGGCATTTTTTTATTATAAAAGTACTCGTACCCTTCTCCCTAAATAGTAAGGGATAGGCTCTCCTTTTAAAGTATTAAAACACTTATTTTGTGGCCCTGTACAAAAATCACTAAATCAGTTATAAGTTTGCAGTATCGAACGAATCGTATAAACTCCCCTTAGGAATTATTTGCAGTATATTGACAATTTTGCTACAGTGTACTTAAGTCATTTTTTATTTTACATAAAATTTTAATATACAGAATATGTAAAAATAAAGCAGGAAATCAGAAACAAGAGATGAGATAAACGCTAAGAACCATTTCTTACAAACAAAATTTGACAGTTTTTCGACAGTAACTTTTCTTTGCTAAGAGATGTCAAAAATGTGTGAGCAAAAATTGGTTTTGTTTTTCAAGCACTAAATCACAAAGGACACGTGCGAATGGAAAACAAATGAGTCAGTAGACAGGTGATCCCAATTTTCAGCAACAAGGTCAATGAAGTGGACCAAGGGATTCGTTGTCTCACTCATAGCATTACACTTATTCTTATGTACTCGTATGTTCTTAAGTCGCGAATCTAGCTATTATTATTAAGAATCGATCGAAGGTTAGCCAGTTAAATGAAATGGGACCCAAGGTCATAAGAACTATTATAATCGAAAAACGAGAAAAATACACCTTAAGTTTTCGAAATACAATGATTTCAAGAACCCATGATTTTCATCTATGGCGGTGGCTATTGGACACCCTGTATATATTAATTTACAATGTCTGTTTTATTTGATGTTTAAAATTATGGAGAGATTTTTCTTATGTTTGTTCCATTAGTTGACTTTCCATTGATTCACAATCCACTTAATATTATTTCTTAAAACCACATTTTTACTTAAAAAAACAAACATGACAAATCATTTTGATTTCGATGATTAAAAAAATCCAAATTCCGTACTGCCTCCACCAGCCAGCGCGCACCAGCTACCAAAGAAAGCGTCATCAGGGGAATTAATGCTTCGAAGTACACATCGCGCTTAACGATGATTCACTTTCCGGTATTTATTAACGAGTGACTCATCTCAATTTGTATAGACAACCAGACATATTCGATTACGAGACAAAGTTTGGAATAAAAGTGAATGGAAGTCAAGGCGGTACAAACTCCATGCTTTTCTGCAATTTGAAGCAGCTACTGCCCTACCGGATACTGAAACTGCAAGCTCATAAGCCGCAACTTGTAAATCTGTACGGTACCTTATCATGTTTTTTTTTCGTTTATTGCCACCGCGGTCCTACGCCGTACGCTGCCGGTCGCAAGCGTTGCTTATGTCATATAAACAAATAAAATTTGTTTTCATTTATAAATCAACATTTTGTAAGGTAAAATAATTATTTATTTTCGGAACAATAAACAATACTTTCATTGAGTAACCATCTCTAATGCTGAGCTGAAACTAAAATGATTGTGGTGTTACGTCTCTGATAATAATAATTACAAATGATTAGGTATACAGATAAGGTTATCAGGGCGTAACATTTACTAATTTTTATTTGTTAGTTTGTCAAATGCACATTGTAAGCTAATTGTAAACACTCTAAATCCATCATTGTTGCTATTATTTCACTTATAACAAGAATTTTTTTAACTAATAAAATATTTTGCACGAAAATAAATGTATACATACTCGTATGAATATATGTACATACTTATGTACCTACAACTTTAATGAACAAAACACACCCATGACGGATAGAACCATTGAGTTAGGGGTAAACAAATTAATTTTAAGTAATTTATTAAATGACAATGACGAACAGAACAGAAAAGAACAGTGTCTGCTAACAAAAATGTCTGTCAGTTGGCTGCAGTGTGCCATAAATTTATCTGTGGACAGAGCTCATTTCTATTTCAATTGCGTGGAGATCTGGGCGGGCTTTTTATTACTAAACTAAAGGTGATTAGGTCATAATTTAATAGCAATTTGTCAGTGTTGAGTACTTGGTTTAATAAATTGGATGGTAGTTTATTTTCTATATAGGTAAATATAAATAGATTTTTAAGAATGATTTTAAATCTTTATAACAGTCAAAGATCATAAATTTTGAGTCAGTTTTAAGTTATGATGAATTGTATGAGTATAACATATTTAGTTTACCGATTTATGTATTTCATCATATCAAGACAAGATGGTGATCACTATGTATGTATGTTCGTTTACTTCTGAAAACAACGTAGTTCTACGAATTTTAGTACAATTTATTTTTTATTTGAACTTTAACGGAAATTAGGGCTTCATTGGTAGAAATTCGTAGTTTTGGGAAGTACAGTAATTCTTGGTCTTATTTATTAGATTTTTTAGGCGGTTGACTAGTTTGACAGTTTTTTAAAAGTCCTATAAATATGCCTTTATTTAATGAAATAAAATGTCAAGTTACACAAATCTTAGACAATCGATGAAGTTGCCAAAGTTAGACAACCTTAGGACAACAGTAAACAAAGTTTACCAATATGTTTTTAGAGTTAGACGGCTGTCTAAAGTTAGACAAAGTTTATAAATACGACTGTCTATATTCATATTCAAAATATGGAAGTAAAAATTCAAAATTGTCATTTTAAATTACATTTTAAGCCATAAACAATGAAGGGTGTGAAATTCAAAATCTTACATTCCACCAAATACCCTAAGGCAGATTATGGTTTCTCTGTAGAGCATGTTTGATAGTCAAAAGACTGACTAAATGCTATTGGATTGTACAGTTTTTGTCATATGCAAAACTCACAATTTTTTTTTCTGTTTGATCTAAGTTCATGTAACGTCCTCTTAAAATATTTGTCGGGTCTTTTAGTTCATTACACACTTAATAAAAGTTAAACATTCAGTTTTAGACTTACCGCAGCTTGTGACGTTGTTTGTACGGGTGCAGTGTCTGCCGCTACTGTTGATATTAGCAACATCGCTAAAATTATGAACACACTTTGGCAGGATAAGTTGATTGTGGATGGAGTCTTTCGACGAGTCGTTTTACTAATATCCTCGATTTCGTACATTTTGCTTCTTTTATTGTTGTTGTTGTAAAATATTTATCACTTTTTTATTTTTAAGTTAATTGCTTCTCGTTCAATAGATGTTTTGTAAACCTTAATATCGTGTGCTTAATTTAACCTGAAAATAAACAGAAAACACTATTAGCCAAAACACAGAAAATAATACCACAATCAGCAGTCTAAATATCAACTCTGTCATTCCCTCAACTCATTGCTCCTTAAAGGGCAAACATTTGCCTGTAGTTATCACATTCATTTAAATAGATTCCTATTTCTAGGTACATAAGTTTATACAAAGTTAGGTAAGGTATAGATATAGATAAGTTGGAAGTTCTTCCTTTGGTGTTTAGTGTCCTGATTTCAAAAATAGAAAACCGGAGAAGCAACAAACTGCATTGTTGCTTGTTTTTCTCTATGAAAAGAATGGAAGTCCTATAGCTCGTCTTCATTGGATGCGCTCGGTGGTATTGCGAAAGTGTGTGGTCATGAGGAGCGAACCAAGGAATACCAACGAATGTACCTACCTATGTAAAGTCGGTACTATATAAGATATATTTATGTTTCCATATAGCCCAAGCCCAAGTCAGGCTAAACTGGAAAATGCCAACAGGTTGTGGTATTTTAGATTGAGGTTGAGATTATTTAGTGAGAGCTCAGTGTGACGGAGGGCAAAAGGAAGAGGGTGCATCAGAGTTGTGCCTAGATACATTCTCCGGAACCACCTTGGAGTTATAACCTCATTTTGTGTGTTTGTTGTATTTTAAAATTAGATTATGGATGTGGATAAAGCTATGGTATACAACTATGATGTGGAATATGATAATTTATTACAAGCAATGTAATAAATTTATTTATTTCTTTGTCACAACTTTAAGTATCTCATACTGTGTGTTAGTATACATCGACCTTTGTGTTCTTGAAATAACTTTTTTTGTGAGTTAATTTTTGTAAGAATATAAAAATATTGTGGTGGACTTTGTATTTATACTTAGAAGTGAGGAACTTTTATTGAAAATGTCATATTTTTTGGTATTTTTAACTTCAGTTCTTGTGAAAATATTTATAAAAGACATTATAAAAAGCGATAGGTATTCAAATTTGAAAGTTTATTAAAATAATAATAGATAATTAGAGAACACACATTTCAAAAATTTTGTAAATCAAAATAATAAGGCGATATTGGAAGCAAAACGGCTTGGAAAGCCTGACCTACAGTGAGCTACGTTAAACAGTGAACCATTTCAGTTTTAATTCCTAACATAATAAAAAGTGGAAGCTATTAGCTTATGGTACTGGCGCAGAGGAAGAACCTGCGAAACAGCTGTTTTGTAAATGAGACAATGCTCAAGCAAAATAGGGCCATTAGTTTTTTTCAAAAAATATTTTTTTCCAAAACGACACTATGTCCAACAGTGAACAAACTTTGAAAATTATACTGTGGACCATGGAGGAAATTTAAGCCTTAGTGAGAAACAAAGACATGTGAAGTTCAAGATAGTGTTTTTTTATGAATTTTATTGATTATTTTTTTATTTTCGTAAAAATAATAAAATTTCCTTTTTTGACTATTAAGGATCTGCATTTTCAATTGTTTATAATAATCGTTTATTTTTGACAACTTTAAATATTTTTTTTCTAATAATTACGTTAAGCAAACATCAATGGTTCAGTGTATAACACGTAGTGGTTCACTATTGACACCCCCTGTTACACAGTGAACCAGATGATATGCTTTTTGAAAAAAAAAAATTAAAATTTCCTATTTGGCATATGACATTTTTAAAGATGTTTATTTTCTAATATAAAGTTAATAAACCAAGTATTAAGCACTTTTAAACCCCTAGAAGTTTAAGCCAAGAGTTTGAAAATTATATAAAGTCTTACAAAAAGTGGTTCACTGTTAAACAATTTACACTATCTTTCCAATTAAAGTATCGAGTGAAAAACGGCATAGGTGATACGTCCACTTTGATCGATTTCCAGAAAATGGAAAGTATAAGTTTACTCACTGTTACTAATAATACGATTTGTCACGAAAAAAAAAAAACGCTATTCTAATTGGTTACTCCTACCTTGAACAAAATTCAAATTCTTTAAATTGAAAAATATCTCTATTTACCTTAATTTCTTACAAATTTAGCTTGAGAACTTTATACAGGCATACATCAGATACAAACTAGTCGTAAGATTTGATCACATATTAATGAAGTTTAAAAACTTAGACATACAAAATAAAAACAATAAAACTTCGCCGCTTACTTTCTGCTTTATATGTAGAACAATTTTTCAAGGCAGCATGAGAAATTAAGGTTATTTACCCTCTGCATTTTTACAAGAAACATGAAGCTGAATTTTCATTTGTTTTCACAGACCCAAAAACGTTAATGCATGTTCTTCAGAGTTGAATTATTGATAAAACAAAACAAAAATAGGTACCTATATATATATACACAAATGTTTAGCTATATAGGTATCCTGAAAAAATGAAGAACCATTTCCCCAATGAATAGTTCGGGGTAAGGGTGGAAATGTTTCTCAAAAATATGTTAGCGTAGGTTGGATGTCTTGACACTTCTATGGATACAAATCTAAATTAGATTTATTAAATTAAAGTGGGAACAATAGATTAAGTTTAGTAACTATTGCAGTCATATCGCATGACCTTCAACAAAAATGTGGTTCATTGTGCAAGGTTGATTTATAACTTTGTAAAATTTCCAATAAATTGATAACGTAAAGGTGAACACAAATTTATTTGAAGGGTTATTTTTTTTATTAAAAGTTGAATGAAGCTATTGTTACAGGAAAGGGTGCGCATTTCCACAGAAATACCACAAGTATGTATCTTGTATAATGTGTATTATCTTTTTTTTCTTTTAATATTTTTAAATAGAATAAAACTCTGATAACAATATGTTTTTTAAGTACTAAGCCTGATAAATGAGCTGACAGTGAGTATTTTTGTGGTTAAAAAAATTGCTTGTAATTTTTATGTTTTATCAACACTTTCATTTATATCTTTTAAAAATATGTAGATAACATTTTTGTCAAATTTGTTTATTTGCTTAAGAAAAAAGGCAATTATCTTTAACTCAATACACAAAAGGGGTTATTTTGATGGTTACCTTAACATGTCAGATTTATTTTTAAATAATAATTTTATTTAAGAAAACTTTAAGTTTAACAGTTTGTTGGTTGATTCGAGCTATTTGACCATGAGTTTTATTTTATCTTATCAAATAATCAAAATGTTTACAAACTTGCTCATACAAAATAGACACATACATATATAACAATTTGATTTTGGTTGGGGTTTTTGTCGATAAATGACTAATACGGTTTTCAAATATTGAAAGGGATTGTCCTAAATTAATTATCAAGTGCTTGAAATTCCTTATAGAGCTATAGTATTGCCTTATCTTAAACATTTCAATGTTAAAAATATCTTTTACCTTGAAAAGCCAGAGGTCCAATCATTTAGCTTTTAAGGTCATCTCATCATTGACTTCTGATGGATTTTGAAGGAAGTTTCAAACAAATTCTTTATCTTTTAAAACTTATTTTAGGTCTAATACCGTATAGGTACTTTTGAGCGTTAAGAGTTAGGATTCTGGGTCCATTAAATAATATAAGACCTAAGTGGCTACTGAGTAATAGCAAAAACTTACCAAAATTAAATATTAGAATATGAGGAAAACTAGAAACAGTCAACAAAAACCACTCTGTTTAAAAAATTTTGTAATTATCTCATTATAAATACACAAAAGGATGAAGAAAATAGAATAAAATAAATTCAAAGACTTTTAAAACTTTGACTCTATTTTTTAAAATTGTAATTTAAAAGGAAATTCAATTGCACTCGATCATGGCCCAGATGTGCTTTAACTTAAATTCAATTGCACTCGATCATGGCCCAGATGTGCTTTAACTTAAATTAAAGCATACAATAGAAATTTAAAGTGTTAGATTTTTCAAAACAGCGAAGCGAAATCAAATTTGAAAAAAAAAAAAAATCAAATTCGAATGCACTTGAATTTACCATCCTTCATGGTTAGAAAAAGTAGAACACATTAGATTCGAAGTTGGGAATGATTTAGAATAAACGTCACGCAACCAATCGTTCCAACCGTATTTTAATGAGTGCACATAGTTTTATTTTGATTTTACATAAATATGCTAGGTATATTGTTCTTTTCTCTAGCTTCAAAGTCCATATTAGAAAGGTGTAGTTTGGTTTTTGTTAGAGACAAATTCAAGTTTTGTCACACAAAGTGTTTTGTGTTTTCAATTCTTTTATTCGATACGAAACCGATACTCTTTTATTTATTCAAGTAAAAACGCCTTTCTTTAAAATTAATTTAAAAGATATTTACTTTTAAAGCTGACATTATTGATAGTAATTAACATTTATAAATACATATTTGTTTTTATTCTGAACTCACTTTAGGCTTTTCTCATTGTCATTGCATTGAATATAGATTTATTATTTGATCTCTTAATTAAGGAACAAATTAAATATAAAAATAATGTGTAATGTATGTCTATCAATACAAGTTGCTTGTTCGTTCAATGCAAACAATGTAATCATTGAATGAAAATCTGTTCAAGCTGTTTAATCACAACTTGGCGCTGAAATCGTAATTAGTGTGCATTTGACACAGCAAAAACTTACTTTTACCTTTTTTTAAATTAAATTTTAAACAGAAGTTTTATTATTTTTCCATGTCTTTATGAGTAATTTCTAAATAGATAAGTTCTTCTTTGAATCGTTATGAGAATTAAATATTTCCTGATATTTTTTTTCTGAAATTCTGATATGATGTGTAAGCAGATTTATAGTTCGGAAGAATTTTTTTCTGTCTCTTTTGATTATTTTTCTTTGCAATAGTACCTAATTATAACTTTTTACTTTCTCGAGCTTAACAAGATTGCGAATTCGAAAATTTTTTAAGCTAAACAAATAATTTAAACCAAATCTTAATTTATTCTTAAATACACATAAAATAGTAAATACAAAAAATCACTACCATAAAGGCTTTTATTATTAAACAAATAAGTACAAAATGAAAATAAAAGCATACAAATATTTTTTTTTCCAAACCGGTAGTTCCTTTCTTCAATTCCTACCAAGCCAACTTTGTTATTCCATCTTAGAAGTATAGGAAGCAACTTACAAAATAAGACAACGTTGCTGGTGCAGCACTTTTAGCTGCTGGAATCTCTTTCTCTTCTGTGTTGTTATTTTATAACCATTTCATTATTGCAATGATCTTTATATCTTCTATGCGGCTCCCATGCTCATCTAAAGCGCAATTGATGAACTCACAAAATCAATTTCAAGAAGTAACAGTCCCTGGTAAGATCACCGAACTTTCTTTCAAGAAATTAAACAGACAAAAATCGATCACACAATGCACTCTGAACACTTGTTTTCACAGGAAATAAAAATAAATTAATAATTATTATTTCCTTATAATTTAAGATTTCTTTGTATAAATATTTTTTTGTTTTGTAAAAGAAAAAATTTTTTTTTAATACAAATTGTTAATATTTAAAAATTAAATAACTTTTACTGGTATTATTATTTATTTTCGATTTTTATGAGCAAACTCAAAATATATATTTCTAATTAATTTCGCGTTATCAGTTTAAGCTCCAAAAAAAAAAAACCAAACCCTCACGAAGGAGAACCGAGATATATTAAACTCAACTGATCGGTCGGCGACTAAATTAGCAACTGATCGATCAAAGCTCACCGCAAAACGCACAAAAGCTTCGCACTAGGATTTCGGAGTATCTACTGGATAGGCAGGGTGTACACATACCTATAGTTAAGTTATACATATACATTATGTACATACATTTACTTATTGTGTTTTTTGTTGTCTTTCTTGTGTTAACGTAAAGATAGATAAACTGATCGAGCAATGTTAAGTGTATCTTTTGAATGAATGGGGCTTGTGTGGAGCAGATATTTTCTGTTCATATCGATATGATGTTTTTGTTCTCAACATAGGTACGTTTTTCTCTTATAGTTTTTGCTCTCAGTTAGTACAAGGTGGGGGATGAAGTTAGGCCAGGGGAATTGGAACAAATAAAGTTTATTTTGTTGGAGCCTGCTGGGAGATCACCACTCTTCCTCTCCCTCTTTCTCGCTATGTTGTGGTTTTATTATTGGTTGGAACTGAGGATGAATAATCGTTTGTTTCTTGGAAAAGTAAAGTTGTCATAAGGAAACATTATTTTGTTTTTATTTTAAATTTTAGTGTTCTTTTCTTTGTGATATTGAAGTAGCAGTCGGCGATGACTCGTATAAGGGCTGAAGTATATTTAACAATAAGTTATTTGCTGTCTTTGATTTATTTTTATTCTTTTGATGAGGTTGAATTTACTCTGAGAAATCTGGCCATATGAATGCATATTTTAACTCTGGAGATTGGATGGAGTGCCGGCTAATAGGAAAATTTTTGGATTTATCAAAAAGCTTGAACAAAATTTGAATCACACAGGATAGGATACTATGATGGCTGACTTTTGGTCTTGCAAACTGTACCTACAGCCTTGGCCAAAAGTATAAGTCCTCTTAATTTTGCAATCTATAATCTAAGAAAGTTAAATTTCTAATATCATCCCACAACGTCGAAAGAGATGCCCAAAAATATTTTAAATCAAGAATGGAAAAAAAATAAGTTCAGTCGATAGCTCTAATGCCGGGCTTACACTAATAAAAAGCTGCCATTATAATGACAAAAAGAATTAATCTGTCCATTCTTTTGTTGTTGTTCCTGTGATTATAATGCCAGTTTTCCGTTCATATAAATCGGGCATAAGTTGGTACGATCTGCTTAAAAGGATAGAAACAGTGTTAAAAAATATATATTTCTAACGTTAGGGCGTTGGACTGTCATACTGAAGGTCTGGGTTCGATTCCCAGCCACTACCACCTAAAAACAGAAATGTTTTTCCCGAGGTAGAGTATACTTTTCATGAAAAGTAAATTGTAGGTTCCCTCCATTCCTGCCAACAACACGCACCCAGGAATGGTTGAGAGTTGTAATGCACTAGACCCTGGTTCTTTCCTGTTTAAACTATGACACATTTTAACGGGTGCTTAATGTTTTTGGCTAAAATTGTATTTGGTATTAGTAGATATTGGCTACCAAGGACATTTTTAAATTGAAAGATACCCCGCATTTTATCTGAGGATCTTTTATGAGTGAATGAACTGCTAATTTTTTATTGAAAGTTTTGAATGTTGGCTTTAACTCTTCAAATACAAGAATTAAATTTTAACCATATTCTGAACTGTCCTAGTTCATCTGTTTTATGTAGCCCTTGTAAGTGTTTTTTTAAGATCTTTTCTTTAGGCCAGATATATATTTATATAAAAATCCTTAAAGTAGATACTATTAGTACGTCAACTTAATGTTTTCCAAAACTCATCTATTCATTTTCGAGATATTGAATTTCCAGAAATTATTATTTTTTTTTTTAAGTACATACTTTTTCAATTTTAAGAATCTTCGGTATTAAAACTTTGAACGAATTTTGTTTTAACAAAAAAGTCACGCATGCACCTGCTTAGTTTTTCTTATTTTATTAAAAAAAAAATATAATAATAATAATATGTTTTGGTAAATTTTTCTTTTTTAAAAAATATCAACAAACAAAAATATTAAAATACTTATTTAAAATGTAGGGTTGTGAAATTTGAATACCTTTAAAAATTAAAAAAAAGGTGGTTAGATCCTATTACTATTAATTATTATTAGAAAAAGTATTTGTAATTAAATAAATTATCACCTATTATGTACGTAGGAATATATTGAACAAATATTTCACCTTTACAATTATAAGATACTTTCACGCGTGCAAACTGTGAGTGAAATATCTCCTGACGGAACTTAGTTCATTTCTAAATTTTATGAATAAATTTAAATTTATTTTTACATTTACAATATTAAAACTATTACTGATGTATTGCTGAGTAAATATTACTTATGTTGAACAAAAAAAAAAATTATTTAAGAACAATACTTTGGTCCGCAATTGTTTTCACCTTAATAGACACTTATGCATAGGCACCCGGAGGGGGGGGGGGGGCAATAGGGCTCTGGCTCTGGGAAATGCATTACTACTCACATATTTTTTATTATAAATTTCAACAAATATATATCTTAAAATATCCTCATTTTTGGTTCTGTCCTAAAAATATGTTTATTTTCTTTTCATTGTTTTTTATTTTCAGGGTATTCCCTTCCTTGGCATTTGCCAATAGACTTATAGGAAATTCATACATGAGAGGATATTATTTCTCAAGAAATGGACAAATAAATCACGAGTGGTTGTTTGTTTTAAATGACCTGTTGCATTTTCGCTGTCTGTCTGACTGTTCAGCTAGACGGCTGGATCGATTTTCCTGAAATAGGGAACATAGCATTTTTTGGGAGTTCCCCATACATATTTTTAAAATTTTCTTAGAACCAAATGAAACGGTTCCTGCTCTACGTTTCGCTGGCTTTTTTCTGGCTTCTTCAGGGGTTTTTTATACTATTTTTTTTTGAAAAAAACAAATAAATTACTTTTAATAAATACAATATTTGAGTGATGAACCTTTTTCCGAAAATTTTTTTTTTTTGTTCATGAAGAAACTTCAAACTTGAAATGGTTACAGAAGTGGTTTAAAAACTCGCTGTATCACACAATCAGTGACTGCAAAGTCATACCAACTCCGAAATAGGGACCGTCTTAAATGTACGAGATAATGTTCGGAGATTAAGAAGAACCAAGACTCATGAGCAGATGGTCTAAAAGCTATGGGAAAGTGTTATAACTTTTAAACTTCCCACAATGTGATTTATAAATTAAGAAAGAAAAATCATTTGTCGATCTTTCATAGATAAGTCCTGACTTACCGGTGGTTTTAGTGCGGTAAGAGTCCCACACTACTCAGTACCGATTCTTACAGAGTGTCTTTTGAAGATTTCCATCGGATAAAAAAAAAAAATTTAAATGAAGAAACTTACGAAAAGTTTAAATACAGGGTGCGCACGAACCGTGCTACAAAGATCATATTCTAAGATGTTGAATGAGTTTTGTTTACCCAGAACAGTGCCAAAGACGTATCCCCATCGAAAGGCATTTGGTTCCGGCAGGATGGACCAGACAAAATTTCTAAGTTTTTTTTTCGGTTTTTAAGAAATTTATTCCAAAAACTGTTTTTTGAAACTTGGTGCATAACGATATCAATACTTTTTGAAATAAATATTTGATACAAATATTTTACTTATATGTAAAAATGTAAAAATTACCAAATGTCAGAAAGTCGCATAGGAAAATCTTACTGTATACAAAAATGGTAAACAAAATGTCTGTGTGCTAAAATAAGTATGGTCTACCATTAAATATAAATTATTTTTTGTTGGAATACTGTTAAAATTTTATTTATGGATTTTTAAATGTCTCATTACTGGTTGAACGGATTTAAAATAAATTATTTATAAAAAAGCTTTTAAAAAAATCAAATAATATTGCATATTAAAATTTTCCGAACAAATTTTACCGATTGAATAATTTATTTATTTTTTTTTTTGAAAATTTAATATTTCAAAGTTGGCTTGATGTCAGGCCCCTCCTGGATAAAATCTTGCGGGCGCCTATGAACTTACGACTTAGTTTTGGTCTGTATATTGCACATCTTTAATAAATTGGTTAATTTATCGAAAAACATATAATTAAATCGTTGGCTTCCTGTCTCAACATCTCAAGCTTAACTTGAAAAATTGCTTAGAATCAGAGGATACAAAAATCCGATAAACCAGAAGTAATAAAATGAAATTTCTAGATCCTACATGGTTTTAAAACTTCTTGTTGAGCCAAATAGAACTATGATCCAGTTGTGAGAAATTGACATTTGAATTCAGTATCTTTTTGGCGAAAACGAATCTCTCAATCGCATGCATATCTACATACATATTTCTCGAAGCATCAATTGCGTAATTTATTTGAAGAGCTTGAAGAATTATCTGCTCACTGCTAAAGATGTTTTGCTCGAAAATTACGACGGTTTGTATAGGAAAGCAATTAAATTAATTTTAAAATATTAAATTGGTTAACGTTTGCCAGTTATATAGAATCTATAACTCAAAATACAACGAATGAATATTTATATTTTACAAGTGATAAAAGGTTTTTAGATTCCTTTGGTAGGTACTTTTTTCAATCAGATAATTTATTGTTCAGTTGTTATCGTATAGTAAGTAACAGTCGTGTTGAATAGAAAATTTTTATCGTTTTTGACAAAAGCAATTACGATCTTTTGTTTTCCAATCTCCCATTTTAGAATCATCCATAAATATTTATTTGTCTTAAAAAAATAAATTGGTTTTCTTTGCACCTGCAGATTTAATAGTTTTTCTAATACAAATTTGTTTATGAATGAATGATTCAGTTTATAATTATTATGAATAAAGCTACTCATCATACATATACGTAGTAAAATTCCATATGCAAAGTTAAAAGATTTTTTTCTATGACTATATTATTTTCATCGAACAAAAAAGCTTTTTGGTGAAAATTTAGTAAATCAGTTTACAGCTTCAATGTGTAACTTTAAGTGTTTACCCTTTTATTTGCCGCTTAGTTACCAACTTCCGGTGTCTTAAAAACATTCACCGTCACAAACACCCACAACCCGCATTAACCGCAATCTCGTTAATGTATCTGTGCAATACATTTATTTACTGTCGATCATTATAATAAAAATATCTCTTATAAGATGACTCACATAAGATTTCGGAGAAAATCATTTCAATTCAGATGCTATCGAATATAATAATGATTTTAAAATTTCCTTTAGTTACTGATTCGATATTTTCGACTGGTTAAGATAGATTGTTTAAATTGTATTTACCGATTAACCCATGACTTTCATTCATGAATGAATGATGTGCATAATTAATTAATGACGTAGTATCGTAGTATGGAATTATTATTGTATAAATTTAATTTAAATCTGAAACCAAGATATTTGGAAAAACTGGTTTGCGTTTTTTTAAGAGCTCATGTAAGAAAATGAATAAATTATTTACTTTATGCAAGTGTAGTGAGACAAGTTTAAGCATTTCATTCATTTAAACCTAAACTAATTTATACTGATACCTCCAGCCAGGAAAATCCAAAGTTACCCTTGCTAAACCCTTACTAGCATCAATGTTAAAATTTTTAGTACCTTCTTTCAAACTAAATTATTTTTCCAGGTGGGCTACTAATAGAATTTTATTATTGGAATTGCTCAGTAGGTTTTTTTCTGGTAATTGAAGAGATGACAAGGCTGTTAAGAGATTGTTTTATCGTACAAAGAAGATTTTTGAATCTTTTCTATAGAAGCAGTGGCGTAGCTAGGATATTTGCCGCCCGGGGCATAACAATCATTTTCCGCCCCCATCGGTCTTACCATAGTACAAAATTTTGTTTGAAAACTAGTTTTCTTAGCTATGTAGTTTAGTGAATTGAAGACAAAATTTTGATTAAAATATTTTTTATCAGTGCAAGAATTTTTCGAAATATTAAAACACGCCACTTTGCCCCAAAATCTGCGTAGAGAAAATTGTTTTTGTTCCTGACCATTTGAGTTTTAACTTTAAACCGACGATATAGGCACAGAATTGAAATATTTTTTATATTTGTTTTCGTTCAAAAGTAGTGGAGTTCATAAAAAGGTTACAAAAATATATGTAAATAACAATATCAGACACAAAAATAAAACCAATTGATACAAGTGAATTCTTTTTGTTTCATCATTACTCAACACCAAAATTCAGAAATTTCTTCCAGTTAATATTTATCAGATCAAATGAACATGGACTACGAACGGGCTAACTGCTAGGTGACTGAGTGAGAAAATCAACAAACACTAGTTGTCTTATCAAAGTGTCTTATTACAGAGTTGCCACTCTACTGAAACTGGGTAGATTTAATCTAATCTTTTTTTTTAATTAATCCACTGCTTCAAAATAAAATCTACCTCACTTGATTTTACCAAAAAATTCAACTTTCAAGCCTTCACAAATTGATAGCTGTCAAATTTATTTTTACTAAAATTTTCTTTTCAAATAAAAATAATAATTAAACTATTGTGCTTATTTCCAACTTCTAATTTCAAACAGCAAATCTGAATTTTTAATATTTAAAAAAATACATTTTTTTATTTCCAACATGAATAACGGTGATAACTTTTTCGCCCCTAACGATTTGAATACAACGAAAAATTATACGTCGTTAAGAAATTGTATGGAAGAAAATACTTTTTTGTTTTGTTTTTGTTTATAATAAACAACAATAAAATATTAAATGAACTATTAGTTAAACCAAAATTAAACTTTTGTGTTAACTTCTCATGACGAACAAGGATGATTTTGGATTTAGTTATAAACATTTTCTATAGGATTTTTATTTTTAGAGTTGCAATTGGTGAAATCGCAAAATCGACTTCTTTCTATAGTATCTAGTATCAGTATCTACTGAAATAGTTGTAACATCCTACAATCCGTCTAAAATCTTGCACCAGTGATTTTATTTTATTTTACAGACGTATTAACACTAGTATATATTTTTTCCAAGCCAAACTGTTTATTTCGTTGAAGAAAACAACTGTTAATGCCTGCCATTTGAAAAATTATTCGATTTTTTTGGTCCACTTGAAAATGTACCTGTCATTAATTTAAGTTTACTTCAATCTAAGTCAGCTTATCGTCCTTTGTATTTTTGTAAACCGATAGTTGGAACTATTTTTAGCAATTGGTTTTTAAATCGGTATCCGGAAAGTCCTTGATTAAGGAAGAAAAAGGGAAATTCAAAGCGTGCTGTGAACTGTTTCTAAAACATCGGGATATCGCAGGAAAAATATGGTAGAAACCAACAAATAGTAAGCAACAACTTGCAAAATAAGTTGGGCCATGGGGATATAATAAAAGAAGATTATAAGACAGTGATTACCAAGGCGGGTAGACATACCAACATCAGAGCTGGACCCAACTCTCAACTCTTTACTTCAAAAATAATGAAAAAGACGGTGGTAACTGGAACTTGTCTCCGGAAAAATATGTTATTTGAAGTGCTAAATGCTTGAAAAGAAAACAAAATTCAAAACAAAGCACTGTTTAATGCCGGACACAAAGAAATGCGCTTTCAATTCTATCGAAATAATTTTTAGTGAAAAATCTAATCGTAAACTTTTCTTCTTGTCGGATAAAAAAGTGTTTTCGTGCTCAGAGGGATAAGCTGGTAATATTCTTCGAATAGGATTTTACCCACCTGCCCCCTCTGAATATTCTTATTTTTTGCTCGTCCTTTAAAGATTTTCCATTTACTTTATACTTTTACCGAAATTTTGAGTAAGAGACTGAAAAACCCCCATATATTTTGTTTGGTAATTTGGATTTTAATAAAATTCTTTATTTGGCTTTCTCTCTTATTCTTGTTCAGACGCTTAACTAAATTTTTTAAAGTCTTATGTAAATTGTACTGATTCTGACTAAGATTGCCCACTGGCCGTCATTCCAGCAATTGCGTTCTAGCCTGAGCCAAAATTAAACTATTTTGCCCCAAATGGAATTTGAAACGAAGTTGTCTTTTTCTAAAGATATTTAGTCCACAAAAACAAAACTAAAATAAAAAATAATTCTCTATTATTTTCGTGTTTACTTCCTATCATTCCTAAAGATATTTGTTTTAAAATTATATGTAAGATGCTTAAAGCGATTTCTCGCCTCATAAGGGAGCTTCCCCTAAGGTCATCTTAACCAAGATCCATCCCATCCTGTAATTGTTTTAGGATTTAGAATATCGTAATTTAATTTAATTTTTCTATTCACATCGATGAAAATTGAATTCAAAATGAAAGCAGATACGAAAAACTAATGCAATAACCTTGTGACAAGACTTTAGCTGCTTCTACACAAAGCAGGCTTTAATTGTTTAAATTTGAATTGAAGAATAAATATCTATCTTTCTATTAAAAAGCAGGCAGAGAGAATTGCAGGATCATTTTTTATTGTTGTTACATTATAAATATGTGATCAATTTGATAAAAATAATGACTGGAGTTTTAATGACTGCAAAACTTGCCATAAAGAAAAGACATTTATAGTTTAACATGATATTTATGGCGAGTGTAACTTTAAACTCAATTCATACCCGAGTTAAAAAATTTAAATGTAGGTAAGTTAAAAAAAAAAAATTAGCAATTAGTCTATCTCGCAATAACGTCTTCTACCGTCACTATAAATGCTCTGCTCTTTATCAGCTCAAAAAAAATTAAAATATCTAATTATATATTAACAATGCAACCCCATATTAACACGTCCTCTGTGTAATGACTTAACTTGTCTCTTGAATACTAACACAAAAGACCTTCACTTATTTCGCAAAATCGCAATTGATCTTCTAACTGAGATTATAAATATACGAGTAGGTTGTATAAATATCAAGACCGTACAAAACATCAATCCTTTCCAAAAAATATGCACAACTCAACTCACCTGCAACTGGTTTAAAAGGTCCGAATCACAAATACGTGTCGTTTGCTGTTTTTATTTTTGGCTAATTGCAGTTCTTTGTATATTTTTTTCTTGGTAGGTAGTTATAGTGACCTTTAATTGAAGTTCAACCAGTGTCCCTCTCTTTGTGTGAAAGATGTTTTTCTCAAAAAACAATCTAAGCACGAATCTGAATATTCCGATCTGACAAAACGCAGCACAATTAACATAAAGTTTATACTTTTTTGAAAAAAAAAATAAAAATGGGTTCAATGGAATAACTTAGAACTCCAGCCGAATGATATCTTGACGTGAAAGATTTATGAATTATGACAAAAAAAAACTGTTATCAGTTCTTATATCGTGTGATATAGAAAGATACGCGATTCTGATATGTGAACAAACGCAAAAGATACTTTAAATTTTTGTTATCACACTCGAAGCTTTTTTTCACTGATTAGTTATATTTGAACAAAAAAATTGCAAAATATCTACGTATAAATGGCAGTTTTTATGTATTGCGGCGGAATGTCGTATAAAACTAGGATGACTTTTTTAGGTATTATCATTTGTCCGTTTTGTGGTTGAACTCTCCTAGGAGCCAAAATGAATTGAATTTTCGTTGAGTATTTTTGAATTATTCTTTTTCTAAGTTTCAAATTATATAAAAAAAATTCAAAATTATGAAAATCCGAAAATAATAAACATACAACCACTGGTGTTCGCGGCTCGATTAAGACTCTCTTCCGAGTGTAGTCCGTGTCAGTGTCTACAACTATTCTCGACGAAGTCACGCGAATAACAAAACTTCTCTGGCTGCCAAGAGGGTGCTTTATTTAGCTTCTTTAGGACGAATAACGAACGACTAACGTACAAAATACTAATACGCCAATGATGACGGTCGTCGTCGTCAGTGGCAAGTGTATATTCTAACACGGACTTTACTTTATGTTGGTGTGGTGTTTTATATTCTGTTCTGGTATCTCTGTATTCTGGCTTGTGATGTTTTCTTGGCAAAATCGAGTGATTCACTTGAGTTTGGTTTTGTTTGAGCGAATAAAAAAAAATAAAAAACACAACAAGTACTTCAGTTGTAATCTGAATTTATATTGAACATGTATATAAACTAACGGGATTCGGAGCAAGTGCAATGCAATGTATAACCATGGAGATGATAACAACAAAAATAATCCAAAATTTTGTTTACCTACACTCTTTTTTAACGAAGTGCCTTGAGCTTTTATTTTTCTGGGTGGAATTCCTCGAGGGTTAGCTAGTTCTAATTCACTCAAAAGAGCTTTAAGTCTTTGCTCTTAAGTATGTAAAACTAAGTATAGCTGTATACTCTTATTATTTCACTTAATGTAAACTTATAAGTTATTCTTTTTATTTTTCCTAAAATTAAATCGCGCAGCGATCGCGATTGGTTTGAAAGTGACACAGACTGAACATATCGGAAAGAAATTCGAATACTTTTATACTCTAAGAATGACTATCTAATCCGAAGGTGAAAAGATGATTCTGACTTTGGCTGTAAATTGTTGTTTTAATTTAGTTGATACAATAGAAGAGGACAAGTGCAATTTTATTGTGTCAGGCTCAGGATATATGATGAAGAAAACGGGGATGCGGGTTAATTGTGTTTTTTCTTTATTATTTTTGTTTATTTTAATCACACAAAATGAATACCAATTACCAAGTTGTGGTTTGATTGAAATTGAAGAGAATTTATGACTTTTGTTGCAATTTGTGACAAAACTTATAGACCGGAATCTATTGTTTCAAAGAATAAACAAAAATATGATAAAAAAAATATTTTCTTTACCCACCTTTCGCCTTTTGTTTTGAGAAAGGACAGTATGTAAAAATTAAAAGGTTGATTTTTTTTTGTTCAATGTCAAGTTGAATTGGAACTTATCCAAATATGTCAGTATTGTTACAATAAAGAAAACGAAGTTGAGTGTTATTCAGCTAGGTAGGTATCATGATTATTATCACTTAATGGCTTGGCTTGGTGAAGAAACTACTTATAGCTAGGTATAGGTATTTTTGGATAAGGTTGAGAGAAAAAAATTAGGTATCTGGAAATATACTATGTTGGCAGCTTTATCATGTTCAAAATTAATGTTATTGAACTTAAGCGAAAGGTAGAAGAAAGAATTAACTTCTTTATTTTGTTTCACTAACAAACTACATATAATGAGTTTTGGAAGTAAAAATTCGATTTTTCAAAACGAGAAATAAGATTTTTAGTAATAAAACAAACAATTGAGTGATCTACTATAAAAAATGTAATGTTTTTGTATTGTAAAAATATATTCGGTTCAGAACTTGTTAACCAACCGATATCAATAAATTAGAATTAAATATTAAATTCAGTTGAAATATTTGTCTGTTTGACTTCCACTTAAACCTGGACACGCCCTTTTCCTTCAATAATTTATTAATAAATTTAGCATTACCTGCATTAAGTTGATCTATGGATATTGAATTATCTTTGTTTTTCTAAAGATTGACTTTTTGAATAGTCTAGTTATGTAAATTTAATAATTTTTAATTTAATAGAAAGCGAACAAGACTCAAAAGTTCTTGTTTTTAAATTTTTACAAAACCTGCAACTACAAATGTGTGAATTTGACAAACAAAAATATTTTTTCCCAAAAATCGTTAATGCCCAAGCAAAAAGTTTTGTTTGCAAAAATAGTAGCAAGACGTATCCCAATAATGTAGTACGAGTACCTACTATCGATATCGATTTCGCTATTCGCATTTCAAACTCCGCACTGCGTAACAAAAATTAGAATGAAATTATTTTCACGTAATGATTTGGTCCTGACAATTTTGAATTAGATTTTTTGCTTCGCATCAGCACCGCACTGTGGATTAACAAGGCTCTGAATTTCTGTTAAGAATTTGAAAAGAGGAATAAAGAAAATAATTCCTATATAAGCGGAAACGCATTTATAATCTTTATACATAAAAATGTTTTGAATTCAATCATTTATAAAAAGATAACAATATTCGTGGCATCAAAAAATAAATATATCAAAGACAATACAACGCGTATGAAATCAAGAAATAGCATTTGGAAACAGAGAATTATATATCTCCTCTTCAAAACATCATTCACACATTGTTTTGTCATCTATGCAAGTGCATCTTGAGTTCAGGAGTGTAGGAGTCTTTAGTTATTATTTCTATTATATTGAGAAGTCTACAAAAAAAAACCTTGTAAGCTGGGACCTGGACAATGTTTTGTTAATATATTATGCATGCCTTGCCTCACCCATTCAGAACACCAGGGTTGATAGAAATTAAAACTGTAGTTTTCCTATTTTACAAGATATCAGCAGTCGCCCCCACAATATAAACCATTAAACCTAATTAAAGAATCATCAACAATATCTCTAGACTCTTTATAAACAACATACCTACTTATACTTACACATTATATACCTACAATATTAATCGATGCGAAACCCTTAGACACAAAAGTCATGCTACACAACAGACGTGCCGGGGGGAGCAACAGGATTTCTTATGCGAGACAAGGGAAACATTTCTGACCGTTTCTATAGGCAAGACACTCATGTCGCGACTACTATTGACCACAAGGTAAGTGAGAAAAGTAAACATTGCAAAAGGTACATGCTTTTTGTTTTGAGATTAATTTGTATCCTTTGGTGGTTTTTTAAGTATATTTTTAACTTCAGCATTATTGGAGATGTCCAATTCCCTACCTTTCTTGACATTTGTATTTCATATTTCAGCGAGGAGCTTTAATAATGTCTGAAAAACAAATATGACCAAGCCAAGGGCCTATACACACAACCTACTGCTGCGTTAGCAGTTCCAACAAAACTCACCGCACGCCCGCCCGTGTAAAAAGTAACTGAACTTAAATTTGTTCACAAAAAGTTGGTCAGCTTAAAAATATACCTAGCGGCCTCAGGGGTGATATTTTTGTTCTTTACCTGAGTGTTCCCATTTACTATGTAACGTTTTACAGGCTTGTTATGGGGAGGTATATATATGACATACCTTTACCTGCTTTGTTGGTCATTACACTATATCGATCGGTTTACAAGAATAATGTAGGAAAATGCGGTAAACCTGGTAGGTATGTGCATTTCGTGGTTAATTTTTATTTTGTGAAACATAATAAGCAAACAAATAAAAATCCACCACACCTTGACCTTTTACAATAGTTTTTAATGACAATGTTTGTTCAAAAGGGTGGCCTTACTTTAACTGATTTGTGCGCCAGTCTTTTCTAAAATCTTTTTTTTTTTGCTCTAATCACAGTTTTACAGAATTAAAGTCGATATTACTGTCGGAAACTTATGTGATCCAATAACTAAAAATTTTTGCATAGTATGGTATGGGAGCTGGTCCATTTCTCAACACGAATGTTGGAAAGGCTATGTAAGTACATCATTTAATTATATGGCTGTTAAGCTTTGTCTAAAGCATGGGGTTTGCGAGATATTCGGTATTGTCCTTTTACTGAGTATCAATTAGTAGTATATCGTTGGAAAGGTTACAGTATGTAAGTACTTCATTTTTGTATATAACACTCAAGCTGTAGACCATGGGATTCGAGAGTCCCAACTATGAACGACACATTAATGTTGAGTAGGAAGACGATGTCCAAGTGTCGTGTTGCATTATGGTTCTTTTCGATACTTTGTAGTCGAATATCTCGCGAACCCCATGGGTAAGAGCTTAACAACGTACAATAAAATGATGTCTTTACAATAAATTTTTTTCAAAATGTATGACACAATTGTGTTGAGCATATGGGCCAATTTGCCCATTCTCTTTTGAGTTTTGAAATTTTTTTTGGGAAAGACCGAAAACTGTATACTTTCCCAAAAACGTTTCTTGCCCTGACTTCGAATCTGATTTTTGTTTTTAACTTAAATATAAGATTTTTCTCGAAATTTTTGAAATGATATTACCATAACGAAAAACCCACTTGGATCTTTTTCGAATACTTTTTTCGAGAAATCGATACTTTTTCATTTCATTTTTTCACCACGTTTGAGCATAGGGGACTACAATAAATCTACCAACATAATCTGGAAGTACAATTTCAAAATGCAATACAAATTTTTAAATATCTATTATGTCTATTCTTTTCGGATGAATCCTTAATTCATAATAAATGTATTTTGCACAAAAAATAAAATGCACTACTAGGCCGGAGCATATACCTGCTTAAGGTCTTCAAAAATGGAGGAAAAAAGACAGAAATATATTTGAAACCATAACATTCTAAACATACATATTAAAATTCGGTAAAGAAAATTCCTTAAAATATTGAGGTGAAAAAAAGAATGGAAACGTAATAAAATTCTTAAAACATTTTAAAGACAAATTTTGGAACGTTTTTAAGATATCGAACTATCAAAAAAGAAGTTGAAAATGTTTGAAAAAGCTCGAAAATTTCTTTTTAATAATTTCGACACGCAAATAATAACTTTAATGACTTTATTTTAATTTTTTATATCTGTATACAAAAATTGTCACAATCCATAAAACGCTTCTATGGGAGGTATTAATATGTAGTTGCCAAGTATACATTTTAATAACTTAATCTAATTTTATTAATATTTCGTTGTAGATCGTACTTATTTTAGTACAAAATACTTTCCAAAGTTTTTTGAAAGCTTCTGGATATAAATACTAATTTAAATCAGTTATACCGTTTTATAAAAATAAAAAATTGTTCTTTGGAACTTGGAAGGAACCATTAATAAACATTTTTTAAATTTGGTTTTTCACCCAAAATAAACTTAACAACAATTAAGAATTAATTGAATTTTTGTAAAGAAAATTCGTGAAGCCATTTATAAAAAAACTATTAGCAATTTAAAATTGTAAACAAAAACTGTAAATAAAAATTGTCTGGCAGGAACCATTATTTATGGTTTAAAAAAAAACGAAAAACGTGTGCGATTCAGTCATTTAGACTGTGGCTGAATGCTCAATGATCAGACAGAATTGTCTCTTCGTGATCATCGTATTAAGAAGTTTGATCAAAATCTCAAGCTCGAATTTTTTACGAATATGCATAATTGCCATATATGTATATATGTTCAAAACGTATGTATGTTGTACCTAAATATATCGTAAGTAAAAACTATAAGCCCAAAAATAAACTATAGGGCCAAAAGAAGGCGAACCGTTAACGAATAGTTGAACTTAATTTTATAGGGGAAAATTTGTGCTCTCAGATTCTGCCAACATAAAAAAAGGCAACAAAATCTTTTAATATAATCTGATCAAAAATACTAATATATTTTTAAACGGGGTCATTTCGACACACAGTATACACATATTAAAGGTAATATCACTAGAGTGTTGACTTTTTTCAGTGTCAAATGCCAGTATTTTTTGTTGTGTTTACGTGTATCTCTTCCTCACGTTCACAGCCATTTTTAATTTCTGACAGTTTCAATTTTAGTTTGTTGTTGTTCTTACGTGTATTTATATCCTCACGTGCATAGCCATTTTGTATTTCCGACAGTTTCAATTTTGACAATCAGTGCAGTATAATACCTTAGATTTGTGTACTGTGATTTCGACATGCCTTAAATAAGAATGTATAGAATTTAAGAAAATAATCTTAATTAGAATATTTAGAATTTAACGAAATACTCACATTAAAATATTTAAAATATATTATGTGATATAAGCATAAAAAAGTTTTGAACATTTTGTTTTGATATTCTCATTTGCCTACGTAACTGGTCTTTAATGGCCTCTGACCAAAATATAATTAGGATTGTAATGGCTATCCATCTTCAAAATATTTTTTGAATACATTTTTTAATTTTTTCTTTTATCTTATCACTAGCAACATTCTCAGTAACTCTTTGCACTCTGAATTTAATAAAAAAATAAATGTGTGGCAAGAGATGTCATCCAAATGATGTCAATATTTATCAATAAAATATACATATGTACGTGCGTGATTCAGTTACCAGATTGTGATGATCAGTTTGTTTTGCAGTCATTCCCGCATTGGTGTTCAAAAAAAATTTGAGAAAAATTAATTTTTATATCTCAAAGTGATTCAATAATTTGAAATGCAAGAATTTCATTTCAACTATAAAAATCACGCAATAAGTCAGAAAAAGTCTGTTCTGATGGGCTCATGGCTGTTTAGATCACAGACAATCGGAAAATCCGTTTTATGAATATTAGATTTATACTCGTATTATTTTCCGACACTCATTTGGTCGTATATTACTTTAATACTTGGCGTGTGGACGGGGACTTGACATTTACCATGAAATAGACATGACACTTGGCTTGGCTGTAGTTTTGTTGGAAATTAAAAAAATTGATTCGTTATTTAGACTTTTGTTTTTGGCAAGAGCTCATAAGGTTCTGAATTAATTAGTATTCCAAGAGCTTAGAGTGTAATTGAATTATTGTTAGCTTCCCTAATTAGGGTGCAAATTTCTCACTTATTTTGTAACGTTTGTTGACAGGGACAGATTATTTGAATTATGATGTTTGAGGAAGTAGAGCTTTTGATAGAAAAAATATATATTGCAACATTGGTTTTGTAATATTGTGGGTCACATTTGTTGATGTTTGTTTATTTAATACTTTAAACACATTTTCTTATAAAGGGTTTTTCAAAAGGGACGCTACAAAAGTAGAGCGACATATTTCTTGCCGCTCTTTTGACTTTTCTGTTCAGTAAGGTTTGCCATTTCATGATGGAAAGATATATGAGCCAACAACGAGTCGAAATTATTAAAATTTACTACCGAAATTCGGAGTCAGTGGCTTCAACGTTAAGAGCGCTACGTCCAATTTATGGTCGTCATAATCGTCCTAGCAGATCAACAATTGAGCGTCTAGTGGAAAAATTTGAATCCACAGGCATAGTACAAAATGTTCCCGTGCCAGTGAGACAAAGAAGTTCCCGTAGTGTCGAGAATATTGCTGCCGCTGAGGCTTCAGTTGCAGAAATCCCAAATGTGTCTCTCACACGTCGTTCTCAAGCGTTAGGCATCTCTGTGACGTCGTTGTGGCGAATTTTGCGAAGAGATCTTAGTCTACATCCTAACAAGATTAAACTGACGCAAGAACTGAAGCCGCTTCACCACCATAAGCGTCGTATGTTCGTGAATTGGGCTGAGCAACAACTTGAAAATGATTCGGATTTTCATCGAAAAATCATCTTCAGCGATGGGGGTCATTTCTGGCGGAATGGCTTCGTCAATAAACAAAATATGCGGTATTGGTCAGGCAGCAATTCACACGTACTCCATGAGTCATCATTGCATCCCGAAAAAATTACGGTTTGGTGTGGCTTATGGGCCGGCGGCGTCATTGGGCCGTACTTCTTCCTTGATGATCAAGACCGGGATGTTCCTGTGAATGGGTACCGTTCAATGATAACCGAATATTTTTGGCCCCAATTGGATGATATGGACTTGGAGGACATGTGATTCCAACAGGACGGCACCACAAGCTACACAGCGAATGTCACAATCAACTTATTGGAAACCAAGTTTGGAGAATGTGTTATCTCACGAAATGGTCCAGTCGCTTGTCCGCCTCGGTCGTGCGATTTGACGCCGTTATACTATTTCCTGTGGGGCTATGTCAAGTCTATGGTCTATGCCAACAAGCCAGTACGATTGATGCACTTCGTACGAATATCGAACGTGAAATTGCAGCAATATCGGCCGATTTATGCTTGAAAACCGTCGAAAATTGGGTTCAGCGTCTGGACTTCTGCAAGCGTGCCCGTGGGGGCCATGCGAAAGAAATCGAGTTCCATACATAATGGCATCGAACGTACTTTCACAATAATAAAAAATATCCAAAACTCTTTTTGTTTTATTTAAAAAAACTTTTGTGGCGCTCTTATTGAACAACCCGATACTTATCCTATGCTTTTTGTTTGAATGGAACTATATTAAATAAAGGAAATCAATATACATGAAGTTCAAAATGCTTTTTAATCAAAAAAGCACAATAATTTGTTTTGCAAACCGTTTTATATAATTTTTATATATAAGTAAAAACAATGAATTTGGGAAACAAAATCAAATATCTGCTGAAGAAAACATGGTTGAAGCATCGCATTTAAGAAACGAAACAAATAAACAGGAGACCTATGCTTTCCCCTAACATGTTCGTGTGCACTTTCTATAGTAGAAATCTCTTCTTGTTCTTGCAATCCAATAAACTTTCTTTTAAACTGTCGATTATAGAAAGTCCTTTGATAAAAGTTTGAATAGCAAAACCAAATGCCAATCAATCAGTTTATTGCATTAAGGCTTCAAATATCCTCATCTTCCAATAAAACCAAATCAAGTGACTAGATACTCACGGAGGATTGCATTTTTTTTTTAAATTAAAAGCGTGTAGGTGGTAAATCCACATAATAAAAAACTGATATAATCTAGGTTTTTTTAATTATTTTGCCAACCAACCAACCAACCTCTCCTGGTATAAGTCCTGCGTATGCCCTTAAATAAGTTACCTTAAATAAATAACCTTGTATAGTTTAACCAGTAAAAATGTCAGTGAACTTTGCTAAAACATCAAAAGTGGAATGAACAAAAACAAAGTCTTGCGCCACATAAATTCGGTGCCTAACATGAATCACATTTTAAAAGTGTGGCAAAATATTTGCTTGGCATGCGTCATGTATTTAAAGATAATTAGCTAATAGATAATTACAAGAGTCAAGAAATGAAACAATTAATATAAAGAAAGATTTTAAAATATATTTTTATATTTATATTATGTCCAAAATCCAAACTAGAATTGATTTCGGTTGTAAAATGATGAATGATAAAAAGTGATTCCTTGCGAAAAAAAATCCCAAAACTTCAATAATTGATAGCCAGGCCTGCATATTAAGTATCCCCATTTTATCAGTCACAAAAAAAATCGATTAATTAATCCAATAGAGTGAATTGCACCACTCAGCAAATTATTAATAATAATTTTGAAGAAAAGCATCGTTAAAAATATCTAAGAAATGATTCACATACTCATAAGTTTGGAAAGTACAAAGAAAAAGGAAATGATATACAATTTTATTAAGTTGAAGTGCAGAATTTTTTTGGGAAAAGGTCTCCAGATACGACGTGGCCTGGATTAGTGGGTGAGTGATCTTCTGAGATCCCAAAAACAAACAATGAAATATAAAATTTTCATGAGATTGTTACAAAGAATGTGAGTCATGGGTTTCTATCTAAACATTGAAGAGTAAATCATTGAAAAAGATTTGGCAAATAAATAAATAGGGAGCATCATTTGTTTATATATTTTTGTTAATTAGGTATACACAATTGCATTTGAATATTCATATTGCGCAAAAATTTTATTTTATTACAAAATGAAAAAGATAACACTTTCTTTAATTTAAAGTTGTGAAAATGTCTTCCCACCTTCCTGATTCAAAGCCAATAGTTTCTTTATTTGAAAAGGGACAATTTTTAAATAAAATTTAATTCGCACGTGGAGTGCGAGTTACTTCTGCGGGGCGTTCACATGTGTATTTTAGGTGCTTTAGTTTTTTTTCATCTTAGCGATTAATCATGCTGTCTGTAAAAAACTATGTATTAATAAGTTTATAAGTAATCAAAGGATTCACATTTTTCTTTGAAACCTTGTTATTTTAAAGATATCCTTATTTTTGATTATTAAACAAACCCAATTTAGTAAAGAAGTGTTAATGCCTGAGAGGTACCTGAGTAGAAGCACCGAAAACAAGCGAAAATTGATTTGGTTGTTTCTCTTGATGACTGACCGAGGAACCTTTTCATACTTCTGTGGTTAAAATTTTTAAATTTATGAGTCCAAGAGCCAGACCAACAAAAGTAGGCTTATATTGTAATTTTATACTGAACTGATTTTTTGATGGAAAATGTAAAGGGGTGTCTCTCCAAAGTAAATCCTAGTTTGAGGGACGGGAGGGCGAAAGCGTTTAGTCACCATCCCTGGAAAACATGTTTTATCAAATATCTAATGAACAATGCAATTTTCGACAAAGTAGTATTTTTTTTTAAAGACAATATTCCTTTCTGTTATTTGTTTTTTTGAAAAAAAAGTGAACGTTTGTTTTAAAGTCGATTTTTTCAAAATTTTGCGTAGAAAAGAATCACTGTTCTTTTTAATATTCAATGCTCTAATCAATTTTTGGTCAAATATTGAAAACCGTATGCAAAATTTTTGAGAAATTCAAAAACCGAAAGTTTTTTTTTCCAAAAAAACCAAAAAAGGGTAGATGCATCATAAACATTACAAAACAGATAAAAAGTGTCATTTGTTTTGTTTTTTTCAAAATCTAAGAAAGATTTTTACATCCGGTTTTTAGTATTCAACTAAGAATATTGATAAGACCATTGTATATTTAAGAGAACAGTGGCATCCATCTGTCAAGATATCTGTTGATTTAGATCAGAGTTAAGTTGAAATTTAGACAAACTGAAAAATACTTTTCAGTTGTTAACTTGGAATTAACCCCAAAACTATAGTACTAGCCTTTAATGGGTGTTTTTCGTTATTAGTTCCGAACTGATCCCGAGTTGTCAAACAAAAACTTGTTTATCTTTCTTAGCTCAGAACTTTTAGAGCTTCGAAGCATGTGCTTCTTTTTTTGTTCTGAACATGTTCTGTGCGTGTTCAGGGTGTACTCTATGAGCTCAGGATTAAATAACTGATCAGATAGTGTTAAATGCTGAACACAAGCATTTGAAATGGGAAATATAAAAAAATGGTGACAGCTTATTTTCAGGTGTGTTTCAAAAAAATTGTTCGAAGCATTCACGACACGTTTGTTTCAGAAGATTTTGAAAAGATTCTCGACCTGCCCGGACTCTGTTCAGAGCTCTATTCTGAACTAAAAAAAGAAAAACGCAAACAACAATCAGAACAATATTTTGGCAACACTGCTTCTGCAATTAACACTTAAGCAAGATCTTTGTTTTTTTAAACCATAAAGAAATAATTATCCGCCAAAAAGTCTTCAATGCAATTAAACTAAAATAAAGCTTAAGACCTAGCTTAGGTCTTGAAAGTCGACAAACAGTCGTCCTCGTTGACACCTCGTGTTAACTCTTCGATCTTTATGCTGGTTTGGTTATCCGTGATGCCACGACAATGTAAACATGAAAACAATAATTTTACACTCGTACCCCTGCACTTCATCATAATTCTAGGATCTGCCTTCAACTTGCACTTGTGCGAATTTGTAAAGATTGTTGACCTCGAATAATAATGCACCGCGCTGCCAGCCGCCTGCCGCTTCGCAGCTATTTCTTCAACCATCACCAATAACGAGGCAGCCGCACTCTATGAAAGTGAAGGCAATTACAATTCAATTCACGCACACGAATGTTGTTGCACGAAATTGATTGTTCCGAATTTCGTGACGTAGGAGATGTGGGTGGGGTGGGACTGGGAACGCATAAGTTCGCATTGATTCGAGTGCGACCGAGGGTATTGTTATCGAGTGTAGCCAACTAAGGATCTGTTTTACTGCTCAAGATGGCTCTTTTTATTTTTTATATCAACTCGTGCATAAAATTCACGTTAAGTACTAAAACGGTTATTTTGTTAAGCACCTCTCGATGTATTCACCAAAAAAAAAAGCATCGAGTAGAATTGTTATAACTTTGAATGCAACTTGGCATTCCCGTTGTTTATGTCAAATGAAATATCAGAAAATATAATACATACGCAAGTTATTGTGAGTTTTACGGCCCGTTCGCTAAAAAAAGCTGAAAAATGTAAAAACAATATGTTGAACGGTTTCTGTTGTGTGACTGATCGGATGCCCTTCTGGGAATATTTAACGAGCAAACAAGAATATCACTCTGACTCTGAGTTATGTAAACTTGAATACAATCGATGAAATTAAAAATTTGTTATTACATATTTGTAGTTATTTGTTCAGGGGACAAAAGCTATCTTCTATTTGTTTGATAAATTGAAAAATGAAGATATTTATGTATGTATTTCCAAGTTATGGAAAAACCAACGAAAGTAAAAGGTGAATGCGCAAGGAGTGGTGCGTATAGGTCAAATTTCACAATATTCAACCCAACACACAAAATCAACGACGTTTACTCACTTAATCTGAAATATTTGTTCAATATACCAATCATGCGTTTCCTACTTTACGTGCATAACTGGCCATCAACATATGCGCAGAAAGTGTTTGCAGCCAAATCAAGAAAGGATCTATAGATAGATCTGGACCTATAAAAAACCTTCATTACTAATATATTTACTTGCTGAAATATGTATATATTTGATTAATGCTAAAACACTAAAATGATCACGCATCTTAATTAATGATTACAAAATTTGTAGCTTTGAATTATATAAACAATGAGGGAGGTTGTTTTGAATAAGGATATAGCGCAGGGAATCACAGTAAGGCCATTTTTTGGTATAAAGGAAAGGACATGCTAAACAATAGCGACTCCGAAACACAAAAGTTATCACAAAAAATGTAAAGTTGAAGGGGTTAATACTCTTAAACATTTTGACATTTTTACTGTCGATACTTCTTTTTAAATTAATAAATTATTCGCGTTTAAAAACTATAAACATTTTACAATACTAGCAGAAAGGTAAACAGATCATAAATTATGAACATGTTATACATTAGACTGTTTCAAAAAAAGTTCTCTTGCAAACAGGCTAAAAAGTTTCAGTTAAGATGTTATGGAAATTATATCACTCTTATCGAAAATGGCCAAGGACGTAATTAGATGCTTCGAAATGGATTTTGTATTAGGAAATTAGGTACATAGAAATTCCCTAATTAAACTGGTCAGAAAAGTTTTTAAAACAGAAACAAAAATATACTTTTCCAAAGGTATTCAGTGTGCTGAACTCGAATCGGAGGTCAGAAATATTCTTTACGTCAACTTTGTGAGCTATTGCGTATGGAAAATTGAAAAAGAAGTTTGTTTGTAAATTTTAATATTATTTAGGTAGGCTTTTTTGGTCAGTTTATATTTGAATGCAAACAGAGCAAAGTTTATTTCATCTTTTTCTTAACGTTTGAGCGCTTTCCACGACTTCTTCAGGGGTAGATTTTAAAATTTGTAAAATTTTTACATGATGCTATTGTAATTTTGTTTCATATACGAGTATCATATCAATTTTTGAATAAAATAAATAAACTCCAGATTTGTGTAGCAATAAGTTTAATATAACATCTATTAATATGCCCCAATGTGTTTGGCAAATAATATCATAAATACATTTACTGGCCAATTGATTTTCTGTTTTCAACAAGATTTCTCAGAAAAGAAACAAAATTAAAAAGAAGAAACTTAATTCTTTTACAAATTTTGTTGAAACAAATTACCTCGGAAACAGTGAACATTTTCAAACGGTAATATCTCAACAACGTGATGGAATAGAATATTTCTGAACTCATCTTAACTCAACTCAAAATCATTGGAGTTGCTTATTTGCAATGTAATTTTTTATATAGACAAACAATTTTAAAAATAGTTTAAAAATAAGTTTAGGTAATCAATTTTATTTTTTTTATAAATAAAAACTTGAAAAATTGTGCTAGGCAAAAAAAGCTTTTTTTTTCAAGACTAGATATACATATTTTAATGACAAATGCAGATAATTTTTATAAGAGAACCAAAATGGGCCTTTTAGTTTTCAAAATAAATACACATAATTGAATTTGCAAAATAAAAGTAGATTTTTTTTCAAAATACAATAAAATTAAATTTTAGAGTGTTGTTTTTCTTGATTATAACTTATTTTTTTGCTGGGTATTATTATGTTTGTTTTAAATAAAAAAATAAACTCAATAGTTTTCTTAATTCTTCTTTTTAAAAAATAAAAACGATTTGAATTTTCATCTTAATATAGTTCTTAGACCGAAAGGCATTCGCAATAAGTAATTATTACTTTTAACTTATTATAAGCGTAAGTTGAAAAACATTATTAAGTAGGCTACTTTTAATGAACTTTTATCTAGCTCTACCAAATATATTAGTAATAAATGATAGATTAGGTCTAAATTTATCTTTCGGGCTAGTATAGTTATGATTATTTTATAAGCTAATGGAAAAATAAAAATGAATAATAACAAAAAATAAAATGCACGACTGGATCGCACGTACTTGCTCGCTTGGAATTAAGAACTTTTAAAATATGAAAGTAATTAACCCGTTTTTTTATTTATAAACAACTTGTTAAGGAACTTAGACCTCAAAAATAAGTATGCCATTTGATTAACTGAAAAAATATGAATATATGCAAAAAAAAAAATTAAAATCGTTGGTTCATTCATCAAGTCATTTTTGAGATATTGAATTTTCAAAAAAAAAAAAATTTTAATATTTTTTTAAAAATCCAAAATCTACTTTTTTTTTAAAATTTTGATATGCAATATTACTAACATTTTAAAAAAGCTTTCGCATAAAAAATTTGATTGAAATCGTATAAAATCGTTAACGAGAAAATCGAAAATTAAAAAAACCATTATATGGTAGGAACCGTTGATAACCAAAAAATAAAGACATAGATACCGAGTTTTTTTGTGAAATTCTTCTCGGTAAAAAATAAAACCGACCTGGATTTAGTATTAAGATAGTTCTTAGGCCGAAAGGCATTAGCATTAAGTTATTCTAGTTTAACTTAGAGCGCCCGACTGGGGCCAGTAAGTTACTTTTAAGATATTGATAAGTAGGCTAGCTTTTATGAATTTTTGTCTAGTTTTAAGATAGTTCTAAGATAATTGAAAAATAAAAATGAATTTACAAAAAAAAAAAAAAAAAAAAAACCGTTGATAACGGTTTTCGATAAATTTTGTTCGTGTCAAAAAGTGCACCATACCTACAATAATATACTAATATTTTTTATCAAAATCGTTAGAGACATTTAAATATTTTTTTTTCATTTGCGTTTGTAGGGCAAGTACCGTTATTTTTGGTTGCTAAAAATTTCAATTTCTCCTCTGGAAAGTTACAAAAAACCTTAAGTTCAAAATTTGAAGAAAATTGCTTCAGTTGTTCAGGCTGTAAGTCAATACATGGACAGACAGATAGACAGACAGAATTGTGACACCCACTTTTTTGGGGTTCTCTATCATCGTAATGTCATGTTTATTGTTATCTCGAAATTTTTTTGCACGAATCCAAAACTTGCCCTATAATCGCAAGTAAAAATGACAGCAATGTGAGATGGACATTACTTGTCTTTCAATGTTAATTAAAATCTTGAATGTGATTTTTATGTGTAAACACGACTTGATATATGGACTTATCTATACATATACATACCGCTAGTCAAAACTGTGAATAAACTATATTTTTACTGGCTCTATTTGTGTGGATTTGGGTTGGCATCTGGCGATGTTGTAAAAATCTTAACAGAAATCAGCTTAAAATTCTTAGGTAGACGATGCGAGAAACGGATCTAAAACTTGTCTTAGTTACCGAGGAGCTTGTTATGATTTTCATTCCCAATTTTCATAATTTTTTGGTTATGTTCCACTTTTCAAAATTCTCACTAGGTACTCCTCATCATATTGATATTTTTCTCCTGATCATATGTATAATGCTACAAATAAAAAAAAAATAATGAAAACATTTTATTTTAATTGTAGTACGTACTTGTATTTTTTAAATAACTTTTTTATTAATACTCGAGATTTATAAATATCTTTAACATCTCTGTACGATCATGACTGTGCAATAATTTAATATTCATAGAATGTGTTTTCTGTTTATACCTTTTTCAATTGTAAATATGTAAATAAAAGTCATATATACATACGCACAAAATCTCATAAAATTCAAAACAAATAAACATTAAAAAAAATCTTACGCCTTCTTGTAAGGATCAACTTAAAAGTCGGACTTTAGAGCAACAACCTTTTTCCAAAGGAATGAGGAAGTTTTTTCAAAGAATTTTAATGCAAATCAAATAATGTTTACAAACAAAATTTCATATTCCAATCACATCTTGTTGCCAAAAATAATAATGAAGCCTGCATCTGAATGGATAGTGATTTTTGTCTTGCAAAGAAATAAATGCATCTGAATTCAGATTGACAAAAAAAAAATGTTTTATTCTTTCTAATAATATTGAATCATTAAATTTTCGGTAACTGAAATTTTTTTTCTTTGAACTGTCTGACGAATTGTTTTGAAAAAAATTAAAGATCTTGAATCATCAAAGAAAATTTTATCGAATCAGCGCGGTGCACGCAAGATAATTTGATACGATTTGGGTCTTTTAAAATGTCCATCACGTTTGTTTGTGGCTTGAAAAATGATACTGATTAGGCGTAAAATATTTCTTTTTGTCTCTGTGAATCACATAAATATTGTTTAGTATCAATCTTTTTAGACATCAGTGTTTTCAATTCAAATTTATTGTTTATGGTTTAAGACTAGATAAAGGTGAATTTAGGTTTTTCAAGAGTCTTTAATGGTTTTATTTAATTTTTTTAACATCTGCTTGTATGGGAAAAACAGCAAAAAAAGTTCATTTTCGTTCTAGGGAATCACCTAAATACTAAAGCTCCCTATTACACGGATACCTAAGAACACGGATACATGTGTTCTAAAGAAATCCGGATTTGAATCCGTGTATTTGTAAGTAAATAAATGTAAATATCCGTATTCTTTATTCTTGAACTAACTTTTAAAGAATGCAATAGGCAGCAGATGGGAAGAAAAAAGACAGTTTTGATGGAAGTTCGTTAATTTACTGTTAGTAAATTGTATTCTATTTAAGTTTATATGAACCAATTTTTTTAAATTGTGGTTAACAAGCACATCCGCGGATCTACCTGTCACAATAATCATTGATTAAAGAGACAACTGGCTCTTAGTTATCAATATTGACATTTTTATTTTCTCAAAAACTACAACACATTACTTAAGGCATACCAACGATTTTTAGTATTTGATTTAACATTAGTAACAGTATTAAAAACGAAAGTTACTAACTAACTCGTTGATTAAAAAAATGAAAACATTTCTTATTTGTTTGAGATTTTTGAAATATTGAAAAAATAAATTGAAGAAAAAACAACCCCTTATTTTTCAAAAACTTTGGTTTGAAAATTTTTTGTCAAAAAAATATTAACAAGGATAACTTTTTTGAAATATTTAGAGAATGCTTTTAAAAAAGCGTATAGCAGTACATTGTAACATTATATAAACAATGGTTGATCACATTCTAACGGGTGATTTTTTAAGAGGTTTAGAACTTTAAGAAAAAAAAAACACAAAAAATTCGAAAAAATTAATGAAATATTTATTTGAATCGATAGTTTGAACCTTGCAATTTAATGTTTAAAGATAATTTCATGCAAATGTTGACCGCGGCTGCGTCTCAGGTAGCCCATCCGCTGAGTCCAATTTTGGCATACTCTTTCACACATATCGGCCGGTATCTCACGAATGAATGCATGGATGTTGGCTTCCAGTTCGTCAATCGAAGCGGGCTTGTCCTTATAGACATTAGCCTTGACATACCCCCACAAAAAATAATCTAATGGTGTCAAACCGCACGATCTAGGCGGCCAATTGACCGGCCCGAAACGTGAAATTAACTGTTCACCAAACTCGCCTCGCAATTGCGCCATTGTTTCGCGTGCTGTGTGGCATGTGGCACCGTCTTGTTGAAACCACATATCATGCAAGTCAAGAACTTCCATTTCGGGCAAAAAAAAGTTTGTTATCATCGCTCGGTAGCGTTCACCATTGTCAGTAACGCTGCGATTCGCATCATCTTTGAAGAAATATGGCCCAATAATGCCGCCGGCCCATAAACCGCACCAAACAGTGGCTTTTTCGGGATGCATTGGTAGCTGTTGCAATGCTTCTGGCTGATCTTCACTCCAAATGCGGCAATTATGCTTATTTACGTACCCATTCAACCAAAAATGAGCCTCATCGCTGAACACAATTTTTCGATAAAAAAGCGGATCCTCGGCCAGCTTTCCAAGAGCCCATTCACCAAAAATTCGGCGTTGTGGTAGGTCGGATGGCTTTAGTTCTTGCACCAGCTGTATCTTAAAAGGCTTTACGCCCAAATCCTTCCGCAAACTTTTCCACGTAGTGCTGTAACAAAGGCCTAACTGCTGGGAACGGCGCCGAATCGACATTTCGCGGTCTTCTGTCACACTAGCTGATACGGCCGCAATATTTTCTTCACTACGCACAGTACGTAAACGTGTTGGTGGTTTAATGTCCAACAAAGTAAATTTGGTGCGAAATTCGGTCACAATCTTCCGAATAGACTGCTCAGAAGGTCGAGAATGCCGACCATAAAATGTCAAAACCAGTGTTGCCAAAACCAAACCAGCTAAAAAATCACCCGTTATGTATTTTAATTTGAAACACTTTCGATACAAAATTGATTTTTTTGCGAAATTTCAAGATTGACAATTTATTTTTTTTTGTCTAGCTGAATGGAATGGAATTGTACAAGATGTGCATCAATATAACAAAAGCTGTCGCTAAAACAATTAACATTTTACCGGAATGCTGAAATAGAAATGTTTCATTTGTTATAAAGAAATGTATGTAAGTTAGCATATCCGGTCATTGATTCTACCGACCGTACGCCTACAACAGTTTTATTATCTACAGTTCAATAGAAGAGACTATTTAAAAACTGAAGTAAAGAATATTTTTTTAAACCATTAAATTGAGCAAATATTTTGCTTACTCAACAAAGACATTAAAATAACAACAAGAAAAATATCCCTTATGGGATTTCTGAGAAACCACACTTTTTGCTTACAGTAAGTATACCTTCTTAGTTACAAGTTATAGACTGCACCTGTTGCAAAGGTTATTGCCAATAAAATTAAATGTATTGTTAGTGGCTTTCTTACTCACACCATAATATCTGATGGAACATCTTTGTTATCATAACATCAATTGTATCGAAAAAAAAATTTCACAAACAAAAGCCAGACAATCTGTCACTTTATATAGCTCATTAATGACAGCACCTTTACAATACCCTGCTTTCCCTCTCAGAACGGTATTTAAGATCACGAAAGTGAGCGCAATGATTCAATTCGCAATGACAGTTTTAAGATTGTTTTAAAATTTCAGGCACGCTGCAGAAAAAACGCGGAAAAGAAATTGAGAGAAGTGAATTTAACGATATGACTGGGTGGGCGCCGAAAAATGTATTTTTTTGTTGTTGTTAATAATTTTGCTGAGCAAAGATATCTTGTAACGCTTATGAAATGCTTCGTCAAAATAGTGTGATGTGATGCTACCTCTGACAGATCGGAAACAAAAGGATATTTTTTTATCAGTTAAGGCGATGATTGATTCTTTATTTGACGTTTATAATTGTGTTTACTGCCGCCTCGACATCGTTGTCGCTGGTGATGGTGATTAATTTTTGAATGTGAGAGACCTTGGGAATGAAAGATAATTATTCTTATGAAAGTGATCTGCCATGTCAATCATCTCTATGGAGAGTGTAATGAAAAAGTTTAAAATTGTTATTGCTTTTACAGGTTCAGCTACCTTTGCGGATTAAAAATTGATAAATGACAAAAGGTATTTAAACAAAAAATTCATATTTAAAATTAATCGATTGAATTGTTTTCAAATATGATATTATGCAAATAGGCTGATATTTCAAACGCAATATCAAAAGTTCATTTAACTATAGAAATTTTATAATGCACAAATTTTGAACTCAAGCATCTCGAAGTTATTTGAAGGACAACCACATTTCTTAATAGAAGGAGAGATGAAGAAAAATCATAATACTTTGGTTTCAGGATAAAATAAAAGTTCATTTAGCTCGCAAAACTAATGTGATATCAAAAGTAAGGAATTTTATTAAATACTTTAATTATTAAATCCTTTATTATGTTATTGCATGTGGCATTTTAAAAAAACCATTACTTTTTTCAAATGGATTCGAAAGTTTAAATAAGGAAAGGAAAGATATTTGTTTAAATTTGAGTTCTTAATATTAATTTTACGACTTTCCACATCGAAAGTTTTGGTTTCCATACGATAAGTCTAGTAAAAAACAACCAATTCATATTTGGATTTTAAGAACTTTATTATAAGAAGCTTCCAAATTGATTGCATTTCATTTTTTTTTTTGTAAAAAAACTGAAAGCTTTAAAAACAAGGTTTTTTCTTAAGATATTTAATCGTTTATCTAACCATTTGAAAGTATCAGCTAGTTTGGATTATCTAATAAAATAAAAAAAAAATTTCATAGTTTTAGTATTGTATAGATATTATGGCAACACTCCTAACAAAAAGTAATAAAAGACCTTTTTTGATTGGGACTAATTTTAATATCAAACAGTGCTTCAGAAAACCTTTCACTTCAATCATTTAATATCCTTATTACCCTACGGAACTACTTTTTCACTTTTTCAATGGAAATTTACCTGAAGTTACCTTAAATTCAATTAAAATTTTTAATTTTATTTATAACACTAATGTATTTTTTTTTTCAGAATAATAGCTTGTCCGCTGAGCTTGAATCTAACCTCATACTGAATCATGATTTAATTCCACACCATCGCCGCCCATCTGGATGGCGCGCAGTGCCATGAGCGCCAATCTTAAGATAAATTTACCAGCCGATGTCTCCTAAAAAGATAAATTCTTTTTGCAGGGGTTCTGACTCTTGAAAGCAAATGAAACATCCTCCAGGAGTCAACACATGCACACATGATTATTGTTGAGAATTATATGAATGCCTTGCATCATGTGTTTATATTGTTAGCATGAATGTATCAACAACAAAAAATACAAAATTATAGTATTGAAAAACTTGCGTAAGAATGATTAAAACAAAAATCTCAACTTTAAGATAAAAGCAGTTATCTATCTGTTAGTCTTCATTGTGGATGACTGATCTTTTGCTGGAATATAATAAAATTGACAGTTTATCTGTTTCATTATAGTGAATAATGGACATGATCAATGATCAGTTCATAAACACACCTTTCGATCGTCGATCGAATTAATTTACATTAAAAATTGGATACGAAAGAAAAAGGATTATTATTAATTCGAAAGCTGTCAATCTAGAGATCATTTTAAATCAAGAAAAACGTCATCACTCAAACAAAGGCTCATCTGTCATTTTGATTGTTTTCTTGACATTACATCGGGTAATACATGGAATTCCATACTTTGTTTAGAGTATTTAATGAGTTTTTGATGAGAAAAAACAAAACCTATATCTTCGTTGTACGAGTTTTATAAATGTAAGGTTTATATGTGCAAACTGGTATAGTATAAAAATACATCACTGAACCTAGCTTGTCCCCTTATTTAATCTACCTAAGTCGACGAATTAGCCGCAACCCTTAGAATTTTTCACCAATCAATTGCGGAAGTTTTTTGCATCCTTTAATATTTCAATCAGTTAAATTTTTTCTGAAATTTTATGTCCCGTTAGTCCTTGATTATGAAAACTTTAATCTCGCACGTAATCAACCGTGCTAAGAGCTTTTCCTCTTATAACGGTAAATTCCACTTGAAAATTTTGTACCTATTTAAATGAAAGGAAGTGTATCTGTATATGCATTTATATTAACAATAAGTTGGTTTGTTCTTGGACTTCAGGTCAATAAATACAAACATTTATTTTTTGTGTTTACAACGTTTTGTCCACGTATATGGACAGCATCAGTTGTAAAAAAAAGATTATAATAGTTCCATTAAATCATAAGAAAAGGATGCGAAGTTTTACCAACTGTTAAACTGAACTTTACTTTGAACTTTAACTAGCAAGTTTAACTTCAAAGTGTTCAGTTTAATAGTTGGGAAAATTTTTTTTTGCTAAAAAAATTATAATTTATTTTTTTTTCTTAACAATAAAAATATGCTTATTTAAAAATGAAAATAGGTTATTGATGTGCTCGTTTAAGAAAATATCAATTCCCATAGAGCAAGTTCCGAGGGCAGCCAGATAGTCATTTTGCCATAGTTGAATTTTTTTCTCTGAACTCACACCTGGCGGCCTTGGAATCTTACTCTATAAGAAATATTTTATAAAGCTTATTCTATATGCATAAGCACATTATGCGTGTATATGTTTAAATACAAAAAATTTCGCATGAACTGTTAGGACAAAAGAAAATACAACTGACAGTTAAAAAATATCAAAATAAAATCATTCTTACACTGCATTTTAGGGGGATGGAACTAAAAAAATACGCACATATACGCCAGAGTGCACCATTATTTCCGTGGAGATATCTGAAGCGATTTATAAATTTTTATACTATATATATGTATGTTATAAAATTTTACCCTTGTGTATTACCTTTCCTTATGTATTTGCAATTACATGGTGCCAACTTTTTTGTACAATTGTAAGAAGCTATTGAATTAGCCGAAAAAATAATCCACTAAGGAACTAAGACGTTTAAGGGTTTTAATTGCAAAAATCATTTAATTGATCACTGAAGATTCGAAAACCGTGAAGTGCTATTAAATTAGAGGGTGCAGTTTTGAGAGGGGGGTGCAAAAGCACCATTTTTGGTTTTTTGCAAATAACACCTTTTTTGTAGAAAACAAATTTACCATATGCATCATTAAAATTATTTAAAAAAAAATGTTTTCACTAAATATTTAAAAAAAGATAAGAAATAATGTTAAAAATTCCATTTCTTGCTTTTTTTGTCTATAACTCTTTTTGAAGTAGAGACTTTCTTCAAAAATAACTGATTCAAAAAAAGTTTTGTCAAAAGTCAGTCGAGGTACAGTCACTCAAAGTCACTCAAACATTGGACCGACCCATCATAAAACTTAGAGAAAAAAAATCACGTGTCTGAGAATGAAGAATCAAAATAGTCTTTAAAAATGTTCAACATGAAAGGGTGTTGTTTTAGGTGAAAAGGGGGGAAGTTGGGTGTATTAAACAGAAAAATTAACCTTGAGAAAACCTAAGCGTATCACACATGTTTTTAAGGTTGTTTTAAATGCTGAACTATACGACACCAAAATTAAGTCGATAAAACTTAAAAAGTAATTATCAATTTTATGTTAAATTTTTCTTCAAAAAAGGTTTTTAAGCATTATCTCGAAATTTTGCCAAAGAAAAAAAAAAGCTAACTCACATTTTGCATTTTTTACAAACAAATATTTTAAACAAAGTGTTCGCCTTATTTGAATAAAACCAAAATTACATTAAATATTTTTCAACACTAGTTATTGTTATTATAGCGAAATTGAAAAGATTTGATAGATTTTTGTATTTTTTAGCAATTTTTGAAGTGGTCTATAATGGTAAAAAAAAATGTGGAGTCAGGCGCTTTACACTCTAAGCCGACGATATTGAATAGCATATACGGTTTTTCGAATGATATTTAACATAACATATTTCTGTGAACTTTGGTCAAAAATCGGTCATAAAGTATTTGAAGATATTTTTGAGTTGTGTGTAGATATTTGTATGCTTATGTTATGTATATTTTAGAGCCAAATCATTTTCAGTTAGCTTTATTCACAAATGACAACTTTATTCAGGTATGTTGTGTGATATTTACTGTATATTGTTTATTTTAAATTCATTTTTAATAATTGTTTTTTTTTCTGTGGGAACTGTTTGGACAGTAAGGGGTTTTTTGAAATGTTTGGCCACAATCCTGAACGGACAAAATCCCAAATGGATAAAATACCAAATACATTCGGATTCAATTTTAATACATTTACAGTGCCATTTTACTACTTTCAAAGAAAGGAAGCGTACCGAAAGCCCGATTCTGAAAATCTCATTTTTCAAGTATTACTTCTTTTTCAAAATTCTGTCTCCTAAAGTCTAGTTTATTCAAGATCCCGTTCTATAATAATCCCACGTTTTTTGGAACTCCTAACTTTGATTTAATGTTGGGTCTTTTTCTCATGTTAGTATGTATTATTTTTTAAATGGTAAGTAGTAAGATCAAAGAATAACTCCAGGCAAAGAACTTATGGTTTGCTTAGGCGAAACTTTTATTCAATTCAAGTTTTTTTGCTGGTGGACCATCACTGAAGTGATGTTTAAAGTAATAAAATAAGCATATTATTTGGATCTATTTTGATAATTTTCAAATTAAACATCTTTCTAAGGAGATCTAAAAATCAAACTGCAGGTTTTATGAATAATAATAATTTAGTATAGTTTCCCCGCTGTAAACTTCCACAGTAACAAGATGTATTTGCTTGATACGTTAAAAATTTGTTTTCATTTCACCTATTTTTAAAGTTTCTTATCATCCCACCTTTGCAATTAAAACTATTTGTTTTATTAAAACAAATTAAACAACTATATAGTTTTGTCAAATGTGGTGTAGTAAGAAATCTTGATTCTTTTAATTTTTTTTATAATCCTGAAGATGATCTAACAGGATTAATAGAATCGGGATTACAAAAGGCGATTATAATAAATGAAGAATAAGATTCAAAAGCAGGAAAATAAAAAAAAATATTGTTCGCAACCCTCAAAAAAACATCAATTTGCTAAATATGGCTTATTGACTGACTTCTATTCATTTTGACATCATGACATTATCTCGATTGACAAAAAATTCTAATACCAGGAATTTCTTAATAACAACTACATACAATATCGAATGCAAAAATCACGAAATATATAATATCAAAAAAAAACTTCCTCTACCCACTTTGAATTTCAAAAGCAACAATTTGCACGAAAGCAAATATAAACATTGCAAAAAAGTACATTTTGAAGGTTAGAATCTCGTATGGCTTTTTAGTAGTGATTGTTTTTGTCCGAAAGCTTATTTGTTGGTACTGCATGACAAATTTAGAATTACTTGCACCTAGTATTAGGACTTATATTAATCGGACCAGCCGTTCAATATGTAGGTCTAGAAGGTTTTAATAAGTACTGAAAAATAAAATTAAATTATCTACTTTTTAAATATTCTCTATGATCGTTATATCATATTTGATCAATATCTTGAATTTGTTATACTATATCGAAAAAGGTTTTTCTCTGGGCGAAAATTGCGAAAAATTATAAAAAAGGTAAAAATGGTTATGAGCCACTTATAAAATAATTTAGAAATCATTGATTTTGTAGGTTAGTTTTTATAAACTCTTCCTTCTTTTTTAAATCAATTGTTTCGATAGAAAATTTAATTTTGAACAAACATTTTCAGTGTAAGATTGTCAAATTTGGCTTAGTTTTCGAGCTATAAGACAAAAATTCAAAATATCTTTTTATGGCCTTTAGTCCTATAAATTGGCGTTTCATCTGGCTCACTCACTTGGACTCATCAGTGACGTAGTGAGGGCCTTGTCATATGCAATTTGTATTAAGTTCAGTTCAACTTACATGAATTCTTTTACAAAAATCCACTGTAAACTATATCCAAGAAGATTAGAATTCTTAATCATTAAGCTGGAAATGTTGCCAGGCATAGTTTCTTTAAGAAGTTTTTTTTTATAATACAAATTCTATATTAAATTTATTTTTAAATTTAATTTCTCAAATACTAACTTTTCCCAAAACCACATTAAGAAAAAAAACAAATAAAAAAATTAATATTTTCTTTCAAAAAAGTTATATATGGAGTATAGTTCGTTGATTTTTAATATATTCTTTAATTTTATATGAATTTTTTAAAAAAAATTCCCCGCTCCAAGGGGGTATAGAATTATCCCACATTACAATTTTTTTTCTTAACATATTTACAGAAATAATCCCCAAAAATATTAAGCATGAATTGGGGACAACCTGTATACTATTTTTTTTTATAAACTAATTTTTTTTTATTTAAAAAAAAAATTATTTGCTTGTATATATGTAGCTAACTTATTTTGATAAGTTTTACAGTTTTCTTGAAGAATTAGCTGTTTCTCTCAAATAAAATTATTGTTAAAAATTAACAAGTACTACAGTGAAAAATTTAAATTAATGTATTACTTTCAATAGTTTAAATTTATTGATAAAATTCTTAACAAAGTTTCATTTTCCAATAGTTTTATACATAGTAATTCAATTACACAACATAGGATTCCAGGTTTACCTTTATTTTCATAATTTTAGATTTTTTTAGATTTCACGCTAAATAGTCATTTCTGACCACTGTGCGATGGTGTAAAAATACCCTCATTATGAAATTTTAAACATTTCTTTTCGCGGCATTTTAAAGTTATTAAACTTTTCGGAACTTATCGCAGTAAGTTCCGAAAAGTTTAATAAGTTTAAAATACCCTCATTATGTTTGTGTATAATATTTAAAGCAGTTTTCAAACTCACACATAACAAAATAATGCTTACAAACGCATATTTGTGAGATACCTATGGCGTATACGTACTATGTATTTTGTTTTTGTTAGCCGTGGGGTGTTTTTTTTGTTTGTGTGGCTTTACAAAAAAAAATAGAGCCCCAAATAGTCAAGTAACCTTGTAGTTTCATAGGAGGAAGATCTTGCGCCAGATCCAGCAGTTCTGGTTTTTGCTTAGTTATTTGTCATGTTGGCATGCTGAATAATCCAAGTTTTCGAGCACGAGCACAGACCGCATCATGGTAACTCTAGAGCGTGTATGTTGGGCTAAAAGAAGACAAAAATAGCATAAGAAGGGTGGTGCATATCCACCCGTTTACGTGGGAGGGGCAATTATCTAAAAATTGACTTAAAACAGAAAACATATGTATATTGAAGAACAGTGGTATTATCTGGAGAAAAAACCATTAGCCTCTTTTAGGTCAGAAATTCTTTCTACTTTTTTTTAAATACCGTTATTTTGATTGATAGTTTTAAAAAAAATAATTTTCAAATACATAATTTTGATAAAACCAATGATTTTTTAAAATATATTCTTTTGTCTTCCTTTTATGTACGTTTGCACTGTTTTTGATTAAAATAATGCTCTTAGTAATTTTATGTCAAATGCCGAAACCCAGATGCTTACCGGTCTTCTAGTTTTTGAGAAAGTTCAAAATAACTCAATTCATCTCACCATTTTCATTCAAGTTAATTTGTTATTATACTGTTTGTTACTAACTCCTATATGTATGTTTTTTTTTAAATTTACTATTGCTTTCTTTTGAACTGCTGTATTTTGAAAATTATCAGGTCCAGGTCAGGTCAGGTTAAATTAAGTATAATACGCAATTGCAGTCTTTAATAAGCCCTTGAGGCAGAAAATACTCAATAATTGGAAAAACTCGAAAAAATCGCGGTATTTATGATGAAATGTTGCGTTTGGCACTCGAGGTCAAAGACTTGGATTATTCATAAGATCTTCTTAATGCATTAAATGCAATGCTCAATTTTGTTTGGCTCATACTGTCAACATTACAGAAAATTAAGCTTCCATAGGTTAAGGTCGTTAGAACAATGGTTTTTACTTAGGATATATCTCGGATGAGAGGCAATAACCAGTGAGATGAGGAACTCTAAGTGCACCACATGTTTTGCCAAGAGCGCGGCACAGGCGATCATCCCAAGTTAAGGTTTGGTTGAGAATTATGACTAAATTTTTCGCATTAATCTTGCTAAGTAACGGGTGATTTTTTAGCTGGTTTGGTTTTGGCAACACTGGTTTTGACAGCTGACGTGTGTTTAGTACCTTGTGTCACTGTCAAACAGCTTCAATTTGGTTTACAATTTAACCATGGATCGTCTTACAAATGAACAACGCTTGCAAATTATTGAATTTTACTATCAAAATTCGTGCTCGGTTCGAAATGTTCATCGCGCGCTGCTTCCATTTTATGGTCGGCATTCTCGACCTTCTGAGCAGTCTATTCGGAAGACTGTGACCAAATTTCGCACCAAATTTACTTTGTTGGACATTAAACCACCAACACGTTTACGTACTGTGCGTAGTGAAGAAAATATTGCGGCCGTATCAGCTAGTGTGACAGAAGACCGTGAAATGTCGATTCGGCGCCGTTCCCAGCAGTTAGGCCTTTGTTACAGCACTACGTGGAAAATTTTGCGGAAGGATTTGGGCGTAAAGCCTTTTAAGATACAGCTGGTGCAAGAACTAAAGCCAGCCGACCTACCACAACGCCGAATTTTTGGTGAATGGGCTCTTGGAAAGCTGGCCGAGGATCCGCTTTTTTATCGAAAAATTGTGTTCAGCGATGAGGCTCATTTTTGGTTGAATGGGTACGTAAATAAGCATAATTGCCGCATTTGGAGTGAAGATCAGCCAGAAACATTGCAACAGCTACCAATACATCCCGAAAAAGCTACTGTTTGGTGCGGTTTATGGGCCGGCGGCATTATTGGGCCATATTTCTTCAAAGATGATGCGAATCGCAGCGTTACTGTCAATGGTGAACGCTACCGAGCGATGATAACAAACTTTTTTTTGCCCGAAATGGAAGTTCTTGACTTGCATGATATGTGGTTTCAACAAGATGGTGCCACATGCCACACAGCACTCGAAACAATGGCGCAATTGCGAGGCGAGTTTGGTGAACAGTTAATTTCACGTTTCGGGCCGGTCAATTGGCCGCCTAGATCGTGCGATTTGACACCATTAGATTATTTTTTGTGGGGGTATGTCAAGGCTTATGTCTATAGGGACAAGCCCGCTTCGATTGACGCACTGGAAGCCAACATCCATGCATTCATTCGTGAGATACCGGCCGATATGTGTGAAAGAGTATGCCAAAATTGGACTCAGCGGATGGGCTACCTGAGACGCAGCCGCGGTCAACATTTGCATGAAATTATCTTTAAACATTAAATTGCAAGGTTCAAACTATCGATTCAAGTAAATATTTCATTCATTTTTTCGAATTTTTTGTGTTTTTTTTTTTTTTTTAATTCTAAACCTCTTAAAAAATCACCCGTTATAAGCACACGAAACACGACGTTCTTCTAACGGGTTTACAACCGAAAAAGAAGATAGGATAAGCAAATAGGCGAAAGTGATGCCCTAATATCTAAACTCCACGCTTTAGGACAGGCTTTTCCAGATTGGGGTTTTTATCGGTAATTGGGCCATCTTTTTTCCGAAATTGTCGATAAAAATTCAGTATAACATCCCAATCACAATTTGGCTACTAATAGCCCAAATCTAATCTTCGGCGATATTTTTTTTTTCATATAAATAAATCACAAATAAAACACCTTATGCTCTCCCAAACTTACTCTTTAAGCATTCCACAAATTGGAACCACTTTTAGCTCACTGAATAGTCCTCCATTACACGATGATTCTTTGCATCTAACTCTTTAAAATGGGTGCGAAGGTGAAATCAGATATAAAAATTAGAAGAGTCAAACCTGATTCACAATGCGACGAGGAAACGAGACGAGAGCGTGACGTGAAACGCTGTCATCTCTTTCTAGTTATAAAATTGTTCCCCAATTCACAATGTGGCGGGATTTTTAACGACGAAAACTAGTTTTCTGTACAAAAAAATATCAAAAAATTTAAATAAAAATTATTCCAGACAACAGATTATCAATGGCTTTATCTATTAATCTCAATTTATCGTATTTTTTCCCGCAAATTTAGTTTCCATTACGTAAATTACTTCAACAAATAAAACCGTCGTCACGTCACGTCTTTTTTTTTCAATTTTTCGAATCCTTGGCGTGACGTGACGACAAGAAATGCTGCGTTGTGTATACTCTATTATTATAAAAGTGCGGAAACTTGTTGATTGAAGTAAAATTTCGCACTTAAAAGGGTCAAACTAGTTAATTCACATATTAACTAGTTAATGTGCACATTACAGTACTTCGCACTTTAACGGTAACATGTAGGTATAAGAAAATCATTCAGGCTTGTGGAATTGGGGCTTTTATCAGCTCTGTGGGCCGTCAAGAGAAGAAATTCTACTGCTCTCATGTTGTCGGTGCCTATACTCCCGCCACGAATCGGGTTTAATCCTTTTTTTACATCTAGCTTTTTTTATTTTTTTTGCGATTTTCCACTTATTAGCCAGGATATAATTATTTATGTTTTGCCCCATAAATGACAGTTTATTAATGAAATTTTGTTTACATCATCGATTATTGCAACAACTTTTGTGAGCAGTCATAGTTGTGAATGCCAACCCAGCGTGTAAACACTTAATTTTTCAAATGTGTTTGATACCCAACCCGAGTATCACTCAGGTTTAATAATAGGTGTGTAAGAGCCTGTTTAGATTAAGAAAATTGAGTCCGTCTTGTGTGTCTCATCGTGTCTACATTCGACCATTTGAGGCGCCTCAAAACACATAGAAACAACAACAAAGGCAATGCGTGGCACATTAAAACAATAAGAAATGAGTTTCATGAGGTCGGTGTTTTTGTGTTGTTCATGTCTCACGACATCCCTGACCCCCCATACTTCTCTCGACCAAAAACTGCCGTGAGACCGGTCTCCTATTGTATTTTTATTTTGAGAATCTTAACACCCTGACTCCACAGAACATACAGATGCCCAACATCACAACCTCAATCCAATCAAAAAACTGCAGATTTTGTCTCGCTGGGCAAATTATGTCATGTCGTTTCAATTCTCTCTCATTACTACTTCTATCTTTTGCAACAATATTCAACTCAAACTATAGAAACAAAGGTCATGTAAATAAATAACAACTCTTGCAGCAATATTTACTTCTAGATACAACGAAAATCAGTCAAAAAACTTACACGTACGTGAAATATTCAAATATCATGGCCAAGCTTTGAACAGCGTTCATATTAGGTCTGTTTCTTTACTTTTGGGATAAAGCTTGGGAAAAGGTTCGGGAAAAAGTTTGGGGACGAGCTTTTGATGTTGTTGTTGTAATGTTTGACCAGAAATGAAAAGTAAAGAAACGTATTTGGGATGTTTTAGGTTTGATGCGGTGTATATTACCCATTCGACTTTATTGCTTGTAGGCTCAACGCATACGAAATTATACAATTTCAATTCTTAACATTTGCACTTATCATTTTGGACTTTATTAAAAGATACCAGAAGAAATATTTTAATTTATATTTGACTCCATTTTATCATTTTCATTTAATTTATTTAAATTAAACCATTTTATATACGCTACTTGACAAATTTAATTTAAAATTTTCCGATCAGCTGATTTCTTGTTTGACAAGCAAGAAAGTGCCGGAACTAAAATGTTCGGGTAGATTCTTGCTGAAGGGGAAATGAAAAAAAGTCAAAAGCTCTGCCATTTTCGTGTCAGAATATAGTAAAGAAACACGTTTTGGGTAGACTTGGGTTACTTTGGGAACCCGCGGGCGAGTAAAGAAACAGACCTATTGTGTTCAAAGTTGGTTTTCTTCGACATGTCGTCGACAAGACATGGAGTTTCTGCCTCCATTGGTTTTTTTCTCGACAGGTTCATAGTCTAAGCATGGCTCATGTCTAGTGGAGCCGGCATGTAAAAGATTATACCCTTTCAGTTAGTAACATTGACAATAATAAGAAATATATGTGCTCAGATACCAAACTGTATTAATTCATATTCAGATTTATATTCAGAAGTGATTTACCAATGTTTCTTTAATGTCTCTCTATTGCTTTTAGAAAAATTTAGTCAAAACTTTTCGCTCTGCAGTACGTTGTTCAATGATCGAAATTGATAATTGTTGCATATTTTTTTGGAGAAGTCTACATCTTCACACAGAATTAATACTTCCCAGGGACCCCATTCCGCAAGTTAGAATAGTTTTGCGTGTACACATTCCGTTCATGCCCAAAACAAGTCTGGATAAATTTGACTGAATGTACATACGATATATTTGTCAAAATCTTGTACACGATTTTCTGTTTACACAGAAAAAACTCACTCTTGTGGAATTGGGCCCCAGCCCCAGGCCATTTATTGCGTGAGGCGAAAAATTGACATTTAGTGTTTTTTCGTATTTATTTTTGTTGTTTCTTTTATTACAGTGTGGCCGCCTGTGTTTTCTTCTTTTTATTTGCTTTGATTTTAACAATTGATAAACTGTCATAAATATTTTCAGGTTGTGTTTTCGTTGGATACCAACTGGAAATTTCGATTCGAAATAACAGCGTACCTACTAGGCTTTACCATAAAAACAAATTTATTTCGTAAATCTTATAACCTTTTCACACCGAACCCAAAACGCGGCTTTCACGAAAATATCGGTTTTGGAGAAGAATCTAATCGAAAACACAAGTTTTCCCATACATTTGTTTATACTTTAGGTTTTCGTAAAACACAAGTTTTATATAAAACCAGTCGAAAACATGTTGGAATTCAGAAATGAAAGAAACAAACGTACCTTTTAACATGTTCAGTGCCTGCCTAAAAAAATGTCAAAAAAGCAACTAATTGAATGCTTAAAAAAAATTGAAACAGCTGACGAAATTCTGTCATATCAAATATAAAATTCTATTCTCAAAATTATTTAATTTATTTAAAACTGATAATATTTTGCCTGTGGTAGTTAAAATTGTTCATATGTATCAAATTCATATAAATAACCACCACTTTACTGTCATGAAATGGAAGAAAATAACAAAGAAAAAAGAAAATTGTGAGTGGTTGGTTAATGAAAATTTGTTATGTCGAACGAAAACGTGCAATGTTTTTTGTGAATGGTTTTCGAGTTTTTGAAAAGTTTTCGCCGAAAACCGGTTGTGGGGTTTGTTGGGTTTGATGTGAAAACCCTTGCCTTGCTTTTCCTAGGGCAAATACTTTTATACAAATCGAACTAACCTATTCCTTTATGGCACTGAAGGATTCATTAGTGACTGCATTCAGTACTTCACAAACTCATTCATTCAGCTTCATAAGAAAAAGTGAAACACTAGCAGCCGTATATAGTCAATTTTCATTTGTAAGCAACGTTACTTAAATGCGTCTTAACTTAAACGCCATTCACCATCTTAAACAAATTTTGACATTCGAGACGAATAGTTTTTTTTTGTTTTTGTTACAGAAATACGGATACACATGTATGGACGTGGGTTATCATATTTTGCTGCACCTAATGAAAGTTTTAAGATTTGTGGTTTCTTTTAATAAACAGTGTTAAATAAACTACTTAGCTGCTTTATTGACATATTTTTATATTAAAAGGCTAAGGTGTGAATTAAAAAATTAATTAATAGAATTTTTCAAGACAAACATAAGAGCATCACAACCAAAATGGAGTCATGCTTCATTTCTTTTGCATTTACTATGCGTATATGCTACATACAGTTGCTTCTCTTTCTCTCTTGTAATCACATGCGCTCATTTTTTGCTTGCAAGCTGTCAAACAACAGCTGAAATTTACAAGTATTAGTGAGTTTTCTCACGTTACGTTACATTACAGTCGTTTAGTTAAGTAGCAACAGAAAATTGATTATAGATGAGAATTTAAGTAACGTCATTTAAAGGCAATTTAAATATTTGAGCAAACTTAACTAAATAACATCCAAGAGGCATTTTAAGAAAATCTAATAAATTAAGCTGTAGATATTTGCATTTTTAAAGGTCCTGTCTAAATAGTTATGCGGTGAAAACACCAACTAAATAAGTTAAATCAGAACTGAAATAATTCTTTGGGGAAATATAGCATTATAGCTGCATTGAACTTAAACGAAAAGTAGTGACTCATCTCACTCAATCGCTGTGGTTTAAAATAAGCTACTATAATGTCAAAAGTTTGTTGGTAAGATTATCCAATACAAAATGGCGAACTAAGGCAAATGTTGAAATGTCTTGATGTCGTTTTTTTTCCAATGTCCATTTGGACATGAAAAAAAAAACGCAGCTAATGTCCTGAAAATACAAGAATTTATAACCATTAAAGCCTTAACTACATTTGCCACTTTTTGCAAAATTACAAGAAAAAACATTATTTTTTCAGGCTAGATCAGTTGTTTTGTGAAAAAGAATATACAATTTTGTTTCTTAACAAAAATTTAAGCTTTCTGCATCATTTTTATAAGTTTTCCAGTGAGAAACACTATCCCAAAATGAGTTTGAAAATTTTCACTTTTTTACTATTTCATTTCTTTGGCTTAAGGCTCTCCCAAACCAACGCGAATGCAGAGCGACGACGAATTTTTGTTATTGTTTTGCGTTGTGTATTTGTCATATTTTCCTCCCAAGGATTCGCTTTGGTTTGGGAGAGCCTTTATGTAGTAAGGGCTTTATTTTCACTCGTGTTTGGCCTGAGGCCCACTTTGCAACTTTAAGTTGCTCGCCCCAGCAACCTTTTGTTGCTCCTGATTCAATTACATTGGGTTATATGTTGACCGCCCACAAGGCAACTAAGTTGCCGGCAACATCAAGCTGCTGGAAGTTGCTCGAGGAACTTTTTGCCAGCAACTTTAAGTTGCTCGGCCGCGCTCACTGTGCAACTTTATCTGTCAAAGTTGGCCGTTTTTAACAATAAAATATTATTTATTAATTTTCAGTATATCTTAAATTTATAAGTTATTATAGTTTTTTGGATTATGGATTATCGCTTTACCAGCCGAATGAGACCATTTCTCATGACATCCCTGATGCATAGTAAAAATTTACCATATTTTTGAACATACCCTTGCATAGAAAAATCCCAAACAATCTTCTTTCTCTTTTCTACAGAACAGTACCAAAAAAAACAAATTATTTTTGACAGTCAAAGTTGACATTTTAACTTTAATCAGAATAAAACATAAAACTTTCGAGGTTTACTTTGTCTAATAAATATTATAGCTGTAATTGGAAGGAGATTTTCCAAGGTATAAGCTTAGGTAAAAATAAAAAAATAATATATAGCTAAGCGTTCAGTGCTTCAGAACGTCATGTCCCGGAATATTATATAGCAAATGCACAACGAAAACACGAACCACTGTCGAAAATGAAACGCTCAATTTCCCCGGACTTTGCATCCGAAGCGAAGCGTTTTGATCCTTTCGTGCCACCATCACAATTCCAACAACACAACCATCAACAGCATCAGCAGCAACATCAGCAAATGCAAATTCATCACCAACAGCAGATCCTGGCTCAGCAGCAAATACAAGCAGCTGCAGCTGCACAGCAACAACAGCAGCAGTTTCAAATGCAACATCAGATACAAGCGGCGCAACAACAACAGCAACAGCAGCAGCAATATGCCACGAATCCGCCGTTTTTCAATCAATCAACGTTCTTTTCCATGAACTCAGTCAACATGTCTCCCTTCCCCGCCCCAACTCCACCTCTGATGTTCAACAGTAGTCCTTCGTGGAATTTCATGTCAACACCGCCACCGTTCTTCACTCCCCCGCCAAGTGCTGGAAGCGGCTCGTCCCAACCACCACTACCACCGCCGGAGATGAAGCCAGAAAAGCCACCTCTGCCTAAGGATCCAGAACCGGTACTAGGACATATAAACAAAAATGACTTCTTAATTAGACCGGGTGGAGGCTCACCGAGCTACAATGCGCCTGGCCTCCGAGTACCTGGCTCCGCAGGAATACGAATACGCGGCGTGAGTGCATTGAATGGAGGGATATACAACGGTTTCAATGGTGGTTCTGGAGGAATACGAGGACCCCCTCCGGTCAGACAACCGACACTTGTTTCGCCTAACACCGGAAACAGCATGAATTCTCCTTACGCCCGGAACCGTCGAAGGAATCCGCACCATTTCCCAGCTATGAACCCTCATCCCTTCTTTCCACGCATGGACTTGCCCCCTTTCACAGACTATAACGACGTGTCCCAATTTAATGCGGAAGAGCAACCAGCTGGACCTGAGAAACTCACAATTTTTCTGAACGATGCGGAGAACGGCCAAGTTCAAGTCAATAAAAAAGCTAAGCGGAAGCCAATGTCGTCGCGATACTCCCGCTCGAAGGAATGGGTGCGGGAGGACGCCGAAGCAGCTCTGGCTCTGGAAAGAGAATACAGTAAAGCATCCAAACGGCAGATGTTGATACTTAAATTTCCAGATCCAGATTTGAACAAGTACATTGTCAAGAAGTACTCGCCGTTTATAGAGACTGTTCATTTCCAACAGCCATCGACACCTCGTTATTGCTTTGTTCAGTTAAGGGAAGGCGCAGATACAGCTAAGGTCTTGGAAGCGATTCGCGAAATTCCTTTTGGAACTGGCAAAATAGTTGCGGAGCCAAAAACTCAGCCGTCTGAAGACCATGTAGTGTCGCCCGAAGAAATCGATCCATACACTCTGTACATAGGAAACCTGCCTACTTCGATATCGGTGAAAGCGGTCAAAACGCACTTCCCCAACGCGCAGCGCATTGATATTGGTTATGCCCAGCGCATGAGGTACACACGTTACGCATTCATTCGATACAACTCCTTCGAGGAGGCCATGAAAGCGTACAAAAACACAGTGAATGCGCTGCTTGAGTCACGAAGTCTAATTGTGCGCTTTCGGCGGCAGAAAGGCAATATTGGACTGCCAGGAGAGAGTAAGACGAACGCTCCGCAGCGTGAAGATCGGGAAGCTTTAGGAACTAAAAAGGCAAAACCTTGGGATGATGCAGACGATGACGATTACCACGAAGACGAAGACGTCTTTTTGTTGAATGAAATTGAAGAAGATGACGATGATATCATTGATCATGAAGAAGAAGCGTTAAATTCAATGCGGACCAATCGCTTGGCATTTGGTGCAATGGATCCTAAAGATGAAGTTGATAGAGATGACAACAATGATGGGGTCGTAGAGTCTCAAAAGGTTCAGCTAACTAATGAGGAGATGGCAAAGAAACAGAAGAAGGGCACAAAAGCTTCAGAAGAAGAATCACAAGCGCCACACAAAGGATCGAAACAAATTCTCACAGAGTATGCCCGAGAGTCAGCTGGAGTAGCTTCAAAAAAGAACCAGCAACAACAAGGCACCTCGCAAGCATTTATGAATGTCATAGCAACAAACTCAACTACCTCTGCTTCACCAGAATCTATAAAGGATAGACTCGACACTAAAGACGATGTCCTGGACAAAGCCAATGAAATGTTGAATAAATCTGCACTGGAGGTAACTGCAGCTAGGCCGAAGTCGGAATCTCCAGATTGTATTTGTACGGATCCACCAGAAACAGCAAGGAAGATCCATCTCAAATCTGTAAAGTTGGAACATAGTTGCGATGAAAGTAGTTCCGATAATGAAGGAATCAATTTGCTGGGCACGAGGGTGAAGGATGAATTCTCTGCGGCCCCTGAACGAGTGCCGACGCCGACGATGGACGATATATATTTAGATGACTATGAGTACGATGATATGGATGAAGGTTTGTTATGTTATTTGAAATATTTTTGGATGACTTTTGACGTTGTTGTAGGCATATATATCCTAGTATCTCCATTTTCTTCTTAATGCATATTATGGGGCTTTGAAAACCCAAACAATATAATTCTAATTTATTCAAAATTATTTTGGGGGTGAACCGCGTGAAATCCGTAAATATCAAATGATTTTTAGGAAATGTTTATTATTTGACTGTAGATATATTGAGTAGTTATATTTTCCGGTGTATGGCCCGTATCAAAGACATTGCTGTAATAATTTTAAACTTTCTTTTTGATTAATGCAATTAGCTATTTGTTTGAATACTATTTAAAGTAACTTCTGCAATAATAATTCGGTCAATTTTTGCTCAGAAAAGAACTTTGTAGGGTAGTTTTTTATTTGTTCCCTTATATTTTTAGGGCTGCTAAATGCGAATCTGAGGTTTGCGACTAAAATTTCGTAGCGCGACATTAAACAATGCATTTTTGTGAGTTTTTCACTTTTGGTTTGAAAATTTTTATCAATTATTCGTTAATTACATAAAAATACCTACAATTGAAAGAATATACAATTCCACAAAATCTTTATTTAAGGGTTTTTTCGCTCTTGTTCAAAACTAACGTATTTTTATTGTTTCCGAAAATCCACGCAAAATCACTGATCAATTACACGTGTAACAAATTTTTAATTTTTGTCACGTTTTTGAAATATTTAAATCTAAAATAAAAACATTAATTTGGGGTTATATTAATTCTCGAGGTAATTTTTTAATTTTAAAATTATTTCTCGAAAATGAATAAAAGCATTTGAAAGATTGAAAAAGAATTTTGAGTGAAAATGTACATTCACAGAAATAATATTTGAAAGTAGTCCCAAATTTGCCTAAAATATGCAATTTTTCAAAATTTTTTGGATTTGAATAACTCAGAAATGTTATCTGAAACCGCACGAAAACCCTCAGAAAAATGTGATAGTTCATGTTAGACACAAAAACAAAAATTCAAAGCATGTCACACGTGTAATTTATTAGTGTTTTTGAGTAGATTTTCGGAAACAGTAAAAATACGTCAAAATGGGTTGATGGAGAAAAAAAAATTTAACAGGGATTTGCCGGAAGCTGTGTACACTATCAACTATTGTTCTTTAATGTTTTCGAGCCATAAGTGACGAAAACTTAAAAAAATGCATTTATGCATAAATTTTGTTTTTTTCGTGATGTTGCGTTATGAAATTCTAGTCGGATTCAGCACCCCCGAATACATTCAGCTGAAAAAAAAACTACAATTTGTATGGCTAAAACATAATAACTGAACTATATGAAATGTACATTAAAAACATAAATATAAATGTATTATCTTAATGATTTCAGAACCTGAAGAAGAGGATGATGATTGGGCTGATACTTCATTGTCAACTAGGGCAACTAACTGGGAAGAACTTCGTCGTCGCGAGTTAAATGCCAAAGAGGATAAACCAGATTTGGATAAATTAGTTAAAATTAGTGATACGCTGTCATCAACAGCCAAAGTGCTACCAATGGTAGCAAATCTCGAACCAAAATCCGAATTCGAAAAACTATATAATGCACGTCAAGTTCATAACATAAGTGAAACTATTGGTGAAACTGATGATCTTCATGATATGTTTGCCGAGATGAATTCAGATTTAGACGAAGATGACGATGAAGAATTCTAAATTATAGAACAAAATCATTTAATTCTTACTGGATCAAATTTTAATCTCAAGTCCAAAATATTTTTTCAAAAATAGCTGGATGCTATGAATATTAGAAGGTATCTAAAAAGTATTTACTATTAAATCAGAACTAAATAGGTTGCAAAGAAAAACCTACTTTTGATGATTCGTTCCAGTGATGAGACTAGTAAAAAATATAAAAGATCAAAAGTTTCTATTGAAGAAATAATCAGCATAAGTTTTTGGATTTTTTTTAAATTATTACAATTCCGGCTAAATTATTTTTGCTTTTGGAAAAATGTTCAACAGTTTTTCAAGGGGTGGAATCGGCTAAGGCGATAGTTGACTGTCACTGTTTTGATTGTCAACTTTTATTATCACCTTTTCATTGTTCTGCGTAAAGTAATCTCTAAAAATATATAATTTATGTGTTAGAAATAACATTGATGAACATTTATAGAAGATCTTATAGCAACATTGGATTTCCAAAATATTTGATTTATTGCTTAAGTTGATTCTGAGAAATTATTTATGTTTTTGTAGTAATTTTTTTCATTTCTCGTACTGCGGCGCATTGACTAAAAGTATACATTGCTATTCACTTATTTTGTATTTCAACTTTGATAAATATTTTTTTTTCTACAAAATTTTTGATTTTAAGTGGAGCTTAAGCTGGCAAAACCTATTTTTCTCAAAAAAATTACACAAAATGTATGAAAGTGACACCTAAATTGCTGTCATCCAAAAACCATAGGAAACAAGTGAAAGTCAATTTGATAATCACCTTACGTGGAGCAAAAACATTTATTTTGATGATCAATCATAAACTATCGCTTTAGCCGATGTTCCATTAATTTTTGGGAATACTTCTTAATGCACCTTTTACCGGAAGCAAAAAGAAACAATGGAAATAAAGTATACGTTTATAAAAAATGCTTGTTAATTTGAATGCATATATTCAAAACCACTGGGATAAAATGACTTGTAAATTATGTATTCCCTCTACGATGTGCCAGAGGGTCTATGGTTACATTTTCGTTTTTCGAATCCCAAAATCAGAAGTACTTGTATCATGTATCTTATCGTAGGAAATATTTTTTTACGAAATTGATTCTAAGATTTTCACTAGGAAAAAATAGTATTTTTGACTCGGTGTTTTTAAATATGGGCTAAGGTTATTTATTTATAATTATTGATTTAAAAATTCATACGTAAAATATTTTGTGTATCTTCAATTTATTAGTAATCCTACCCTCTTACTTAAGAACATATTTTTTTAATATATTAAGCTACCTACTCATATTATTTATATATTTTGTCTTATATAATCTTTATATAATACCTACATAACTTAAGATATAAGAATAAAAGTCAAATTGATGTTTAGTTAAAGTTTTATGAAATGTAAAGTGTTGTTTTTTATTCACGTACGGTGCATTTAAGTAAGATCAATTTAGGTTCTCAGAGCCAAAAAAAAGCGGTTCTGGAAAAATTTCTAAATTAATGTGTTATTTTTATCTATGCAGAAAGTATGTGCTTGCAAAAAATTTTCTGATTGAAATTTTTAACTTGTAAATATCACAGTCAATGAGTCAAACTCCCACTGTAGTGTACCAAAAAAAGGTAAAAAGCACCGACACATTTAATTTGTTTCGGTTCAATAGTTTTATGGGGCTTTCTTTTGGTAAATTCATGGGGTTTTCTTTTGGTAACAAACATTGATTTTTTTTCCCCTTCCGATTTGTCAAAACACAGATTTTGACAGTAAAAGCCTTCCAATGGTGAAAAAAATCAATTTTTTTTTGATCGAAAATCAAATTTGCAGATCTGGATTTTTCGGCAGATTAACCCCTCTTTTACTAACACCATTACAACACACCAGAACAATTCACAGCCATCAATTTGACAAGCCAAAAAAATCAATCTGCAATCGTACACCATTCGCGACGAAAAAAATCAACTTTTAGATCAAAATCTGAATTTACCAAAAGAAAACCCCATCAGATTTGATCTGAAAAAAAATAAAAACAATATTTTTTTCGTCGCGAATGGTATACGTTTGCGGATTGATTTTTTGTTTTTATTGTATTGATGTACAATTTGTGAAACTGTGGCGATCCAGGCTTATCAAAATGATCGCTGTCAATTGTTCTGGTGTGTAATGGTGTTAGTAAAAGAGGGGTAAATATGCCGAAAAATCCAGATGTGCAAAATTGATTTGCGATACAAAAAATGATTTTTTTCACCATTGGAAGGCTTTTATTGTCAAAATCTGTGTTTTGACAAATCAGATGGGGAACAAAAATCAATTTTTGTTACCAAAAGAAAAACCCATTAAAATAAACATTTCTATTATTTTGTTTATTTTGATTATGACTTTTAAGTGAGTAATTCTAAAAAATAAATCACAAAGGAGAATGGGCAAACATTTATGGAAGCTGGTCTAAAACTCAACTCGAATGTGGTTTTTGCGATTATCATGGCCTTAAGCTCTAAACCATGGAGTTCGCATGATCGCATGTTCGGCTCCAACATACCGAAAAGAACAATAATGCGACTCAGCATTCGGATGCACATTGTCTTCCTACTCAACATCAATGTGTCACACATCGTTTAAATCAAAAGGTTATTGTATTTATGTACATACTTGATTTTGTTATATGGCCACTAAGCTGAAGAGGTAGATCATGGATCGGGAAATATTGGCACCAAACACCGTCAATGGAACAATAATGCAACTCCGCACTTGGACACTGTCGAATATCTCAAACCCCATGGTTTAGAGCTTAAATGCTATAATATAATGAAGTATACGGAATAACCTTTCCAACGTATGACACATTGCACTCAATTCATTAATCAACGTCTTCCATCGATCTTCGGTCGTGGGTGATGTGTATAGATTAAATAGTCATCTGCATACTATAAAGGAACTAAGCAATCTTTAATAACACACGGTAAATTGTGGATAAAAATGCGAGAATAGAAGTGGTCCCAAAACAGACCACTGTGGTACCCCAGAGTTGACAAGGAATGGGGTAGAGGTGCTATCATCTATTGTAGGTTCTATATATTTCAAGTAATTACAAAAAAGACGAAGAGTAATATGAAATTGTTTTGAAATTAAGAGAAGAGTATAGAATCATCAAAACAATTGTAAGCTTTTAAGAAGTCCAATATCACCATAAGACAAGACCGATGTTTTCATCTTTTAAAGCAAAATGAAGATCAGGTGTTTCTTTCAATAACTGCTAACTCATAATCCCTGGTAACTATTTAGAAAGCTTTTGACGCATGTTTAAGAAGGTTATCATTTGGTTGAATGTACTTTCCAAAGGTAGGTACGATAAAACACTATCAAATGCGAAACTTGGATTTATTTTCATTGGAATCGAGACAATTTTTGCTGCTTACCACACGACAGGAAACTGGGAACTATAAATACAAAAATGTGCGATATACAAAATTATTGGCAGAATTATTGATAAAATGAGTTTAATAAACTGCGATGAACCCTGATCACTGCCAGTGATATTCACGATACACATATTGAAGGTAATATCATTATCGTTTTCATTTTTGTTCAGTTCTGCGCATATCTCAAAATCAGTGGAAAATGGTGAATCCCGTGTTATGTGACTGAAAATTTTTGTATGTGTGATGTATTCCTTTGTTACTTGATAAGAAAATAAAATTGTTTCGAGATATTAAATGTTTATAATTATTATTTTATTGCTTTGACAATAAGAAAATTAGTTTTTAGTGTTATTAAAATAATTCACAATATTCTTTACGAAATCGATGCATTTTGTTTATTAACTTCATTTTCGACTGGATTTTAGAATTGTTCTATTCCTACCGAATATGGAAAATTTGAAGTAGAAGTTTCTCCATAGTCGATAGAAATGAAACAATTCCAAAATCCGATCATAAATAAGTACATAATAAATTGCCCGAACAAGATTGAGGTCTCAAACAAAAATGAACAAGACCTATAGCTACGGTGACCATATTTCAGAGTGCCGAATGTGAACAAAAAAAAAGAAACGAAATACAACTCAATTTTCAATAAATCATCTATGGCAATTAATTTATATTTATTTTAAAGAAAAATTACTTTACTTAAAGCTGTAAGAATTTTAGTCTTTTTTTTTACATAAAACCTTTTTTCTGGATGAAGTTGTTTCATTAGCACTTTTGAACTGTTTGTTGTTGTTGTAATACGGCAGACATATCACGAGAACGGCCATCTTGAATTCCTTCTGACTGTTCTCATTTTAGACAACCTGCGCAATATAATATATTCTATTTGTGTACTGTATTTCATTTTATTGAACGAATTACTTTAATAACGTTTCTTCCATTCACACATACAAATGAAAAAGAGTCTCAATGCAGTCAAGAAAGTCGCAGTTAATTACTTAACAATTAAAAGCCAGTTAATACTGGTGACGGATACTGACTGGTCTGGCAGTAGGTAGGTATCTACTTTTCAAGTAGGTACTTTTGATACGTGACAGCTGTAATAGGCCGGCCAGTTGCTCAGTGCAAGATCACCCTAGTCTCTTGGTTAAACCTGGAGTTAACTCCAGAAACATGTTTTTCAGTGAATTGAAATCGTTTGTTAACTCCAAGTAAACTCATATTTAGTAAATTTGGTGTGGTTACTCAAGAACCAAATTGAGTTGTGACGCCATCTCGATTTGGATAGTGAAAGTTACTGTCATTGCAATTCCATTATGGTGCCATCTCTACTACGGTTCGTAAAAGGCCTAGAAAAGTTATATCCATAGTGTCGCACATCGGTGAACAAAAATAAATCCTCAACTGATGAACTGTCCCTGAGTTTGCTCGGGTAAATTTATTTTCAGGATTATATATAATGGGGTTTTCTTTTGATAACAAAAATTGATTTTTTCAAAACACAGATTTTGACAGTAAAAACCTTCCAATGGTAAAAAAAAATTTGTTTTTGATCGAAAATCAAATTTGCAGATCTGGGTTTTTCGGCCGGTTTACTCCTCTTTTACTAACACCATTACACACCAGAACAATTTACAGCCATCAATTTGACAAGCCTGGATCGCCACAGTTTCACTGACACAAATTGAACTCTAATACAAAACAAAAAAACAAAACAAAATCAATCTGCAATCTTATACCATTCGCGATGAAAAAAATCAATTTTTATATCAATACCTGAAAGTACCAAAAGAAAAGCCCATAACTCTGAATTAACTCAGAGTTAACCCTGAACTGAAAAAAATGGGCCTTAGAGTAACGATGGACTCTATAAGTGAAATCTGGGATGTTTACAAATTGAATACATTGATTTTTTTAGATTTAATTTATGATACAGAAATTGAAATCAAAACTTAATAATAACTTTTTAGTATAGGTTACATTTTAGTATATTTATTTAACTTGAAGAGATAATTTCTTTTTGATTTATTTGATTATACACATACATACTGTATGTGGCTCCAAACACGAAGTGGCTTATGTGCGAAAACTTGATTTTGCAGTAGAGCCAAAACTAAAATTACTTTAATTTTATTTCTTTTACTCAAGAAGTTGAACAAAACTATCCATTATTTCCAAAAAGTGGTTTTTATAAAGGGTTTATAATCTTTCTTCATTAACATTTACCATTTTTGAGTGTGTATGGATAGGAATGCGTATGTATAGAAACGTATGTTCGTATTTTGCGTAAAACATAAAACCATTTTAGTCAAAATTGAAAGTATTAATAAAAGTAAAACGATTTAAGGTACAGATATTCAACTTGGTGGATAAATAACGATATATATCTCAAAATATTATTTTTTGCAGATACGTCACTTGGTGTTTGGAGCGACGATACTTTGTATGTGGGTTTTAGGAATATTTTTCTTGTTTGGAATTAAATTTTCAGAAACTACAAGAAATCAGCATCTGCATAATATATAGCCTTCTAGTTGATTGATGTACCAGGACAACTAAACAAAATAACTTCGGATTGTTTGGGGTAGTCTGCATCAACCTGTTGAATGAAATACAGTTTTAAAATAATAATTATTTAAAATTTTTGCGACAATATCACAATCTGTAAAGATATTTTATAACTAAGGATTGATGTACTGAAAAATACTGTCTAGGTATACGTGCCGCTCATTTGAATAGCACCCGTTTTTGGTCATGCGTTAGAAATGCAATATCTTTAAAAGTTAAAAATGTTAACGATTCGATTTGGTTTTTAAATTCAAGCTTATTAAATTCTTTACATAAAAAAGAAAATATGGTATTAATATTTGCAGTGATATATTTTTCAAAATATTTTCATTACACTTTGGATTATAGTCCAGCCAAAGCGTCATTTGACCTTGCACGTAGAAGCATGGTCTGTTTTTTTTTTTTTCATGGATCGATAGGGACTTATGTAAAAGGCTTAAAACCAAATTTACTCACCAAACAACTGTTTCTTACCAAAGTTATTCGTAAGAATGTGTTTTTTTGTGCCATTTTTGGTTCTTTTATGTGAATATCTCGTCTGCAGTATGTTGCACAGAAAAAAAATAATTATATGCATTTATTCATAATTACATAAGCTATTATATTTTATAAAAATTTTATTTGTTTAGATAAATACATAAGAAGTTAAAGTTAAATAAAGTAATTTTTTGTTGTTTGAAAATTACTTTATCGAAAAAAGCTCATCTAACGATGAAGTTTTTATTTTTTTATTTTTAAAGTCTTTGTAAATAGCTACCTACAATTAAAAAAAATTCAGCACTATACGATAAACGGAAGCCGAGTAATAAAATAATGAACATAAGTAAGTCAGTACACCCACGCAATTTTATGTTTTTAGATTTTAATTACTACATATCTACATATCTTATAAAAATAGTTTAAGCCACACTTTTCACTTGCAGCCAATAAATCTTAACAGTTATTACTCCCAAATGCACATCTTCATCGGGTTTTTCCACCAAATATAATTATTATAAATTAAAACAGGAAAACTTTCACTTCTTGTAATTTTGTTAAAGAAAAACTAAAGCCGAAATACAATGGAAAAAACTACTTTTTAACCATATTTTTTCTTTTATTCACTTATAAAAAAAAATCAACACCACAGCAAGCCGACAACAGAACACAAAAATAGCTGCGTTCACTATTAAGTTCAACTTCTATGAGCAGATTCTTTATTTTAACTAAAAGTCATAGCAATTTTTATGACAGCTTGCTAATTTTAAGCCCCTAAAATTCAGATTTCTGAATCTTTGAACGCACGGAATAACTTCCAATAGGAAGTTAATAAAAGAATCCGTTTTAAGCCTTTTAAAAAAGCTATAGTAGAGTATTGTAAGTATTTCCATTGTTTTTTAATTGCTACATATTTATTTTGAGCCAATGTTTTGGGAATGTATCCCGTCCGTATAAAAAGGAGGGGAAAATACACCTTTCTCTCATATGAATTTTAAAATTATTTAATAAAGTATAGCCATACCTATAATAACTTGAATACTTGTGTACTTCTTATCTTTTAAGAAACAGTGTTTGTAGTGTGAAAATAAACAATAAAGGTATTCATGCAACTTCGTAAAACCCTAGATAAGTTTACATATTGGATAAGTTTATCTTTTGGTTAATGAACTGTCAAATTTTGTATGGACTCTTACTCTGATTGAATTACGTAGCATTTATCAAATGTTTAAAAAAGGTCGTTCATGCAAACTTTGAGTAAACTTATCATTTTACTCAATTTGTACGACGTTGCATGAATACCCTTAATGTATCAATGTCACTGGAATGACCATGAATCAATATTTAAATCTATATAAATAGCCTTAAATAAATTTTGTGGTACCATATTCTCAAAAAGTGTTCAACCGATTAAGATTGGGTTAGTTGATTAAAAAATAATGATTGTGTAAGATAATAAAATTGTCTTTCAAATACTCAGCGTATCTTTCTTAAATTTGCTCCTTTAATATTCTTTTATTTTGTATAGTGTACAACTTTTCCGCTAAGACGGATATTTTTCGAAATATTTTCAAAAAAACTAAGGGGACATTTAACCCCCTTCCTGCCTTAAACTCGTGGCCTGGTATTAGCACTTTTAGTATGTTATACATACCTGGGAGTCACCACATACAAAAATATTGCACGCTTTTTTCTTGATTGCTCCACTATAAGTATGTGCACATACAAATTTTTTTAAAGAAAATATGACAATAAAAAATAGGCTTCTCCATCGAATTAAGTGAAAAAATCCAAACAAACAAAGTTTTTAAAACTATTTTATCTTACCGAAATTTTTCTATTCTTAATCCGATAGTGTTTATCACCCTTGAAGTATGCAATGTAACCATCTGTTCGCTGTAACGCAGCATCAAGGTCTCCAGGCAATCGTTTCCACTTTTCCGAAATCAATTTTGGATACGTCGACATAACTTTTCCTTCTAATGTATCAAAAAGCCAGACTTCACTTCCCTTGAAGAAGTAAATCTTTGTATTACCAAGCCAAGCCAATGCAGTATCTAAATCGTTAGGAACACCAGGGAAGTCTTCACTGATTTCTTTAGGATATCCCTCATCAACTTGCTGTCCAGAATACCTCCAGTACTTGCTGCCTTTGAAGAAGTAGGTTTTTTTATCTTTGTGAGTGAATGCAGCATCGATGTCACCTTTAAGAATTTAAATTGTTTAAAGGATCGTTCATTTATTTTTTTTTTTTTTAATAATTTTCGTATCGCTATTGAGTTAACCTGGAAGTTTTGGCCATCCTTCTGATATTCTTTGTGGATATCCGGAAACAGCTGAATACAATTTAATTTGATAATACATTTGACCTTTAAAGGCGTAAATTTGGCCACCGGGTGAATAGAAAAGTGTATCGATCTTGGGATCTCTACATTCATTTCTATTTGGTTTCATTCCATAAATCATTTGAATACCCATTATATCATCTGAAGCCAATTTAAATTTTGTACGATCATAGAATGGAGCCATTATAGCTGATTTGTCTGTGGAATGATTAAGCCCCAAAGAATGACCCAACTCATGAATTGCTACTTGGAACAGACCACTGTCCTCATCACTATCAACTTCTGTCCACTTCTCGGATTCATCAAAATGAACACTACCTCCACCTCGAGGAAGGTAGGCATGGGCCAATATGTTAAGGGGTCCATCAAAATCATATGAACAGTTCTCATGTTTTCCTTCTTCAAATCTATTCAGAAGATACAAATAAATGTCTTTAACTTCAAAATTTTAACTTTACTTACCTTATATTAATATCAATTGATCCAGTCTCTGTGGGAATAAACCTTAAATCAGTTTGTTCGCTCCACGCTTCAAAGGCATTTTGAATGTAAGTTTTGACAACACTCCTCTCCAATTTCTTTGAATACTTGGATATGGTGTAGGTCAATGTTTTCTTTGTCCAAAACTGTTTACTTAAAATATACCGTTTCGATCGATTATTAGAGCTGGATAAACGATATTTATCTTCAATGCCACATCTTGATTTTGACATAATTTCCAAAGTCTTCTTATTGATTTGGCCGGTAACTTCGACTCCGGCGAAGCTTTGAAAGTTTTCAACAGCTGACCTGTAATCTATCATTTGAATAGGTCCAGAGTTTGTTTCTGCCGAAGGTAGATCAAGATAACCAAATTTTGATAGGTATTCCTATAAATAAGAAAGACGAACAATCAAAAATATGTTCCTATATACATTTCTTAAATGATGTAAAACAATATAATAGCCGTCGCTCATGCATCAGCAACTCCATATTACAACGGGGAATGACATTCCCGGGGGGTTTAAACTTAACGAAACCTTATCTCGACTTTTGTATCCACTATTTACTGACGCATTTATCGACAGTTTTGGGTTTGTTCTTGTTTACGAAGGGAAATTTTACTTAGCCGCTTTACTATACGAGTGGATATAGATTATTCAACTTAATTCTCTCCAAGTGAATAACAATATTTATTAAAAAAATCGCGATGATCGATTTCATATTCTGGCATTGGACATGGAACATATTCAACATTGTTCTCTTTCTCATCTGCTGCATTCAATATTTGAAAATTTAATTCATCTGTTCATAAATGTGTAGCATTTTTTTGCTCATAAAGTTATTATTCCTTATTAATAATTTGAACAAAGGATAGGTTAAATAGAAGTGGCTGTTGTGATGAAACCTATCAGAACTCTTTTTATATTCTGTGTTTATTTTCTTTGTAAAAAACTTCTTCTCTGCATTAAGGTTGTTTCCGATGGTTTACTTTATCAGATTTAGAGGCGTCTGCAAAGTGATGTAAATCTGTGACAGCGTTTCAAATCCCTGTATCAACCCACCTGGAAAGCTTGATTTCTGCAAGATAAGTGATTTGGTCCCTATACTTCAACCATTTTTATTTTAGGTCTTCGGGAACAGTTTAATCCCAGTCTACTTTGGGCCTTCATAGACTTTATGAAACAACATTTTTGGAATTAATGTGTTTGAGGAAAGTAACCCCAGAGGATGGACTAACTTCACTGCATCTGAAAGGAGTAGACATAATAGTTATGTAGGGAATAGAAGATGATCAGATGAAGGATCCGATTGGAGCCCGAGTGATTGAACGCTATTTGCATCAGATAAATCCAAAGACTGAATGATTTTTTGTTGGCTCTCTGGAGTTGTTCGCATGAGTGTTGAGGAGTTTGAAGACCACTTTTGGAGGTGAAATCCACTCTGGCTAAGGATTTTTGTTATTTTCTTGTAGAAGATGGAAATCAGCTACTTCATTACAGCCTGTTAGAAAGTCGTCCATGTAGAAATCTCGTTATATAATTTCTATTGATAAGGATTGACCTTTATCCCTTGCAGCTTGTTGAAGAGATTTCACTGCAAGGTGTGAAGACGATGCAATTTCATTAGTCACTGTTGCACTAAGTAGTAGTAGTAAATTGTTTTTTATTTCAAACTTAATGTAAAAGTCACAATATTTATTTAAATAAGGATTTTGATTCTAGTTAAAAACGCAAAATTCAAGACAGTGACAAAAGTCGTCCGTCGGGTAATTAAACTTTGGTACAGTAGGGCTACGCTACAGTAATCTAACTAGCAAGTCCATCAAAATGTGTGTCGTTTTCTCCATTGAGCACACAGATAGTTTTGGTATCTGTTAACGCAAATTTTCCTAAGAAAGTCAGCCTAAATTACTTTAAGCCCGAACATCAACCTAAGAAAAAAAAATGTTTTTTTTCCTCTCTTAAGCTGCACACAGTACATAATGATATTTCATTCTGGCCAAATTCATTTCCATTGCCTTAAAAATCCAGCTGATCTTGTTCAGTTCAAACCCATTGTTTATGTATTTTCCATTTTTTTAATGATCCAGATATTTGTAGATGCATTTACTGCTCTCAGATGCCCTCCATAGGTTTTCTTGCAGAACCCATCCTTCACTCCTATAGTTTGGGGAAAATGAAGGCAATTTGCAGTGTTTCTCTTCCCTACATTCTTAGAAAACGACTGGGTGATAGTAAAATTTCTTGGAATGTATAGTTAAAGACAATTCGTATTCTTTCTCCATTTATTGTCCAATTTTATTGACTTTATTTCCTTCCACATTTTCTAAACACCATAATCTCTGATTTATAAAAGATTACTTCTAGGCCCCATTTTATGCAGTAAGTTGGGTTATCATCTGCTGCAATACCGCGACATCATCCGACAGAACATGTTCAAGTGGATTATTTTTTTTTTCATTCCATTTAAATCGAAAATGCTTAACTAATTAATGATAAATAACTCAAAGAATTTTTTTCCAAACGAAGGCAATTACATATGTTTTGTTAAAAATAAGTTTAATTATTTTTTTAAAATTATTTTTTAAATAGTTTAAATACTTTTTTTAGAAAAAATATTTGTTCAATCGAAAGTTTCATCTGCCCAATAAATTCTTTGGGTGTTTTGTCATTGATTCGTGTATCATTTGTGTTTCAAATTCGTTGAAAAAATAGTAAATTATCTATTAGAAAAATGTTTCCAGATGTGTTTTCCTGACCACTATAACTGGCCACTAAGAACATTTTATTTGGGACTAAACTGAATTGCAGTCGTCAGTTGGCTGCGATTGTTAGCATATTACTTTATAAAGGTAAAATAAAATTTGAAAATTTTTATCTATACTTACTATTACTTCTGCTTGATTTTCTATGGGTGCAGTGTCTGCCACAGATATTGATATAAGCAAAGTAGCTCCTAAAACTATTAATAGAATTTGACAGGAGGTGTGCTTAATTGCATTCTTCCTAGGAGCCGCTTTACTGATATCCTTAATTTCGTACATTTTGCTTCTCTTTTTGGATTTATATTATTATAACAGCATAAAGTTGATATATTTTATTTAATAAAACCTAAAAATAAGCAGAAAACATTTTATTAACCAAAACTAAGTTCACATTGGGATTTATTTGAAACAACACCGCCAGTTTATATTTCAGAGTTTTCAAAGGGCTTCGTATTCTAAAAATATAAACATGGTTCCTCACGAAAATTCTTCACTTTTTAATTGACGTGCTCAATTATTTTTTGCTGCAGTAAATAGGAACAAAGGAAATAGAGAGTTCTTGTCTCCTGCTCTATAAAAGCGCAGAGTGAAATAAATACTGAACGGAGGGCTCTAAAATATAAACTAGCCATTGGCCACGCAACAGCTCTCTCTCAGAGTGCAGCGTTCTTCTACAAATTAGTTTAAGGAATCTTTGTTAAAATATTTATGAAGCTGCACACATATAACTGGCCAAACAGAATGGTATAGCTGTACTAGTGGCGTGTAGCACTGTCAACATAGAAAGATACAAAAATAGTTTACAGTTTCACAATGTGAAGCAGTAAGTGTAATAAGAAAAAAATTCAACTCATGCTTCGAGCTGCAGCTACATTCATTCTCTTCAAGGAGTAAGATTGTAAATAGTTTTGAAGAAATTTCTTATAGTTTTCAATGAAGCTGTTGACAAAAAATACAGTCTCGAAAATTCGAAACTTCAATCTAAAACCTAAATACAAGCACTTGTAGCACTTGGGTTAACAACTTGATGAAATTAAAAATTTGGATCTCATCGAGGGAAAATTGTTAGTTTGGAAACTATAAGATCCAAAAGGCGATGATTCAGGAATATTCCTGAGATGAGGTCTTGTGTGAGCGTGTCAGTCGGTGGCAATTGTATGTGATCATTTCTTATACTATTCAGATTTTATCGAACTAAATCTGACTCCCTATAAGTCAAAAAAGTCAGCTTATATTCCAAACAAAAAAAATGTGTAAGGTTTTTACTAAAGCAACTTTGAAAATTGTGTTGAAAAAAGTACATATATATTCTGGCGGTTAGACGAGTCAGTAAGGAAATTTCTACAGGACTTCACTAAAGGGACAGGAGCATAAACAGAATACTCAGGTAAGATAGTACAAAAAGTCTTTAAAATAAAAAAAGTGCCCCCGTGAAAACGTTTCATGTACCATGAGAATAAAAAGAGTTTATACCTGGCATGACTAACCTTTTTAGCAGCTCTTGCCATTTAAAAAAAGGGCAATTTTTGAAATCGCAAACCAAAGTCAATTTCAATCAACGTATGTAAGTCAATTTACCTGCAGATGCATTTGATGTTAAGAAACTGTGTGTGACAGTTACGTCCGAGACACCACCTGAACCCCCGTTTCCCCGGAAACTCCCCTTTGCCTAACGGCAAATTAATAAATTCCTAACGGATTCCCACGCCATTTTGCATACATTGCTAAACCAATCTACAATGGTTACACCCCTTTTCCCTCTACCCCCAACACACGCACATCGCGTTATGAAATCGTGGGAAAGTTCAATTTATACATTTTTTTGCTAGATCAACAAATATTTTATACGAACATAGCTTTGATAGAAATAAAATGTAATTATTTAAGTTAGTCCTAATTTACCTTTTGACTTAAGAAGTGCAGCCTCACTTTGGATAGCGGCTTCTTTTGTTCAATTAATAATATAAGAAATGTAAAAATAATAATAATACTTGAAATAAATAAATTAATAAAGAACAAAAAAAAGAAAACGATTAAGTTTTTTTTTTTTTTTAATCAAAACAGTTTGCATTTAAGAACATTCAGAAAGTACATCTTTGACGCAGATGATTTCGAAAACGACCAGATAATCTTGATCTAGTTTTCTATAGTGACTATACTAGGAAAAAATAGTTTCCCAGGGAGTAGCACTATATGTGTAAATTTACATTTTTTAATCTTTTTTAAAAGAAGTAACAAACAAAACGGTTTCCAAGTGAATCTTCGATATTTTTAATTTCTGAAAGTAAGGACTCAGAAACGCATAGGTAGATTAAGATAAAGACTTGTTATAGACAACTGTTCCTGCCAATTAAAGGTTCAAACGGATTTATCAATTATTGACGTGCCAATAACTTCACGTCACGTGCCACCAAATGACACGCGTGCCATTGGTTTGCCATCGCTGGTCTATACAAATATTTGATACGGAAGGGTGTTTTTTAGGGGAAGAGGGAATGCAGTTGTAGTGTATGAAACAGACAAATTAGTCTTGGTACAACCTAAGCACATGACACATGTTTTTTTGGTAGTTTTGAGAGCTGAATCAAATTACACAAAAATCAAATCGATGGGACATCCATGAAAAAAGTTACTGTCATTTTTATGTACGGATGGCCATAATTTCAGTATAAAAGTAAATTTTTTCTAAAAACCAATTAAAAATACTCGTAATAGTTTGTTGATTAAACATTTTTCATTGGCCACGAAAAGTAATAATCTGAAGAATCAAAAAATATATCTGTGGTGAAAGGAATTTTTTTGGGGGGCTGGTGTAGTGCTGAATTTATCAAAATCCCAGTGACAAAAGTGGCATCCTTATGAAACTTGGTAAAAATGTGTTCTGAACAGACAGCATAACGAATCACAAAAGTCTATGGAAATATTTTGCATGAAAAAGTGTTTTTTAAGGTATTGGATAATGTGGGGTTATTTTTCAAAACTCTTTTAAAAGGATGGTATGCTCACTTGGTAAATATATTTCATTTACTTCGAGAACAAGGAATCAAGAGAGTTTACCATAAGGTAGGGTGAAATGGTGTTTTTGGGTGTTTGGTTAAAGAGTGTTATTGATTTTTGAAATCAATATTTTTTTTTGGAAACTTATGTAACGTTTTCACCAAGTTTCATGATGGTACTATTTCTTGCTTGTTTTTGTTTTAATCCTATTTTACGTGTACTAATGAAGACACACGATACTAACAAATTAATAATTAGAAACTTGAATTGTCTGGAGAAAAGACGATGCATTATATTAATGAGTGAGGAATAAGCTAGAAGCAGGGAAAAATTTATTTATCTTTGTTGAGGTTTTCATTACAGTATGGCCCCCCTGTTTTATAATTTGGTCTTGGCCCGGGCCTATTAGAAATGGCCCCCAAACCTTAATTTAGAGATGATTTAACATATAATTATAGTGTTAGTTAAAATTAAGAAGTTTGTACAAAATCAAATACAAATCATTCCCATTTGAAGTAAAAAAGTGATAAGTTTAGACTGATTTCTGTTCTATTAGAAAACCTAGAAAACGGTTTTAAGAAAATAAGTGAGTTTTTTTTTTCTGAACAATATTTATGATTATGAGTCTTAAAATTTTTTAAGGGCAATTTGAGTAACAAATGGGTCGCAATCAGCGTTACCACTTCGAGAAAAAAAGCCGAAGTAGATCTGAAGAAAAAAAGGAAGTACACTGAGAAAAATCGAAGTAGATTTCAAAACTTTTCTTTTCTTATACAAATCTATATTAAAAAAAAAAAACTTAAAATAAAAACAGAAAAAGAATTTAATTCAGACTTCATATTTCCATATTTATTTTAATTAAAAAAAAAACATACTTCACTTCTACATGTATCATGGTTTTATAACAATTTTTAGTTTTATTTAGCTAAAAGTTCCTTATCTATTCTTTTCTTATAAAAAAGAACAATCAAATAATTATGTAGTAAGGGGACAAAGGAACAGACCAAAGAATATCAGAAAGAAAAGGAAAGTTAGCCAAGATTGAAAAAAAACCCATTTGAAATTCACACACTCAAGTGAACATTTCAAAAGATTCGTTAACCCAAGAGTGCGTTGAGTTTCTATGCTTTGTTAAGTTGCATAGTTTCATTTTTGAGGGAAGGGTTTTTGATTAAAATATGTGGCCCCAGATTTTTTCACATGGCCTCCAAACATTTCCAAAAAGGCCCTCACTGCTTTTTTCTTGGCGGCAACGCTGGTTTCGACAATTATTCCATATTTTTTAAGAGGAAGGAATGCCTAATTTGAAAAATCTAAGAGACAAATATCGATCCAAAAATAAAAAATGAAATTCCATTGCCGCATATAATTTCAATGGATTTTGTACTTTTTTGTATTTTATATAGAATATTGCTAATTTAAGCAAAAGGAGCCGCTTTCAACAAAAAAGAAACTTTCTTCTACGGTTTTTTAAAAATATTTTTCATAGAAGTTACCATTATTTGTGCATAAAAATTAAATATTTCTTAAAGTAATCTAAACCGTTAAGAACCCGTTCAATATCTACCAAGTTTCAAATAAATCGAATGTATCGTTTTCGAAATATATGATGTAGGTACATATTGAGATTTTAATTTTTTTCAATTTAAACAAAAATACTTTTTTGAAAAGTTTGGTACCCACACATTATTATGTATACTTGATCTTTTTGGTAGTTTCTGTTTAAAATGTTTTTTTATTAAAATCTGTCACATTGCTTTCAAGAGAATCGAAGACAAAATAGTAATCAAAAATACCTACTATTCGATTAAGTTTTATATTAATTATTTTACTGAACAAATACAAATTCGGAAGAGACTTTCAAAAAATAAAGAATTTTGATGTTATATGATTTAATTGTCTTATTTTTGGATTATTTCCATTTATTTTTTTAATGGCTTCACGAAATTTGTTGAATGTGGAAATTCCAAAATTCCAAAAAAAAATCAATACATTACAGTTTTTTCGAATAGACTCTCGCAATAAGGTCCAAAATTTATTGAAGTGAGCATAACTTTGTCTTTATACCACAGTACACAGAAGGTATTATATTCCGGAGGTTGTCAAAGTTCGAATTGTCAGAAATTTAAAAATGGCTGTGAACGTGAGGATGAAAACACACGTAAACACACCAACAAATTGAAATTGAAATTGTCAGAAGTAACAAATAGCTGCAAACGTGAGGAAAAAATACACGTAAACACAACAACAAAAATTGATTGAACAAAAGTTAAAATTCTAATGATATTACCATTAATTTGTGTACTGTGTCTTTATACATATATTTTAAAAAAAAGTCCTCATTTTGCAACAGAGTATTTTTTCAAGACCTGCACTTGACCATTCTCATCAAATAATGAGCCGTGATATACAGTTCAAATTCGTTTTTACTTGCACTATCTTCCTGATTTACATTTTTTTGTTTAATACATGGTTTATCAAAATATTTTCATTTTCATAAAACTGAAAAATTTTCAGGGGAATGTCACATTAAAATAGACTGCACCTTTTTAGTATATAATTCTTTGTCCGTTTTGTGGTAACACTATCACTAGGAGTAAAATTGAGGTCTAAAGAACCATTCTTATTTCAATATTTCAAAAACAATAGGTAAAGCAAAATAAATGAAGATGCGAAATTAATGGACTTTTACTGCCAATGATCGCGGGTAGACTAGCAGTCTCTCCCGAGTGTAGTCTGTTCCTACAGCTGTTATCGATGAAGTCAAAGAAATAACAAAAAATATTTGGCTGAGCTTTATTTAGCTTCTTTAGCATGAATAAAGAATGGCCAGCGCAGCACTCCAAAGCCAAAACCAATGTCCCACTGATAACGAACGATGCGGGGGTATTTTGAAACGGGCTTTATCGGGTGCTGCTTCTTTATCTCTATTTTTTGTTAACATTAATCGAGTGGTTTATACATACAAAGTATATAGTAGCAAAAAAACCATAAGAATAAAGCACTGGGATCCTGAACTTGTCGAGAAGCAACGACTAAAGATGGAGATGATAACAACTTACACTCGTCTTAACGATGTGCCCTGACCCCTGAGCTTTGACTTTTGTTGATGGAAGATGGAACTCCTCTGGGATTAGCCTTAACGAGCTTTTATCTTTGTAGATGAACTACGGCCTCCTTCTTGTCTGACTACTGACCATATACGAAATATTCACATTGAAGAAATTCCTGGAAAAGACCAATGATGTAAAAAGTTTCATGCCCAGGCACACCAGATTTTTATCGAATTCAAAACCACATTATGATGTATGTAACGGCAGTCTCGGGAGTCCCAGAAAAAATAGATTTCTCTTTTAAGAGTCAAATTTTCATGTGAAATACAAAAATAACTATTGCGAATATACGTATCTATTTAGAAAATACAGATTATTTCTTATCAATTTTCTAAAGAAAATGTGCATAAAAGAAGACCTTGTGATAAGTAAAAGTCACGACCATTATTGTATTTGAAGCCTTTGTACTTTCATGGTTTTTAATTTTAGTTTGTGTTTTAATTTAATGTACAAGTTATAAAGGTTCAGCTAATAGATATTAGTATAGTTCAGTTTAATGAATTTAATTTGTTGATCCGATTAATAGAACTTAAAGCCTAATACGCTGCTGAGGTGAAACGAAAATTTTCTCCGGTCTCGACTTGGGAACGAAATCAGAAACGAATTGATTATATTGATAATATGTAGAGTTTTACCAAAGGAGTTTTCTACCAAAGAGTTTTTATTAAAGGAAACAGTTCAAGATCTTAAACCAATTTTTTTTTTCTGGCTTGGTGTGAATTTTGATATCTTTTTTTGGTTTTTGTATCGTCCATTGTGGTGTTAACGGTTCCAAACTTCCAAATAATAATGTTGTCTATGTTCTTAATTTGCTTCTTCGTTTATTTTCCATTTAAAAATAAAATCCAACTGCAAGATAAGACAAACTGTCAATTTTTCGTCAAGAATATTGTGTCAAAACGAAATTATTCGTTTATGATTTTGTTGTGTCAATTTATGTATGGAAATTTTCGTTGCGCTTCAGCTGCATACTATGCTTAAGATATAAACTTTTTAGGTGCAGATTTTTGGAGGATTAAAAAAAATGAAAAATCAACTCAAAAAGTTTCCAAAATATAGCCGATAGGGTTCACTTTGAAGCCTAGTACAAACTTCAACGTGAAGTGAACAATCGCCAGTTTAGAAAATGATTTTTTGGCATTTCTCACTGGTACAGATTTTCAAATGTGTTGTGAACGTTTGACGTTTAAGACCACAATGCTTCAAATGACTAGTATCCGAACTGTCAAGAGTTCCCGTACATTTTGCCCAGGAATTGCTCGTGAACGAAAATTCTCCACCCACCTTCACGAGTACGTTCACGGGAAATTAAAAATGCTAATTTCGTAATATCACGACATGATGCACAGGTAGGTATGTACTAGGCTTAGAGGCTCATACCTAGAGCTTTATTTTTCGGATTGTTAAAATTAAAGTCTGTGGACTTTAAGAAAACGACAGAACAATATTTTCCATTTTTATTAAATGAGTTGAAGTACATGTGGCCTTAGAACAATAATAGTCTGAAAACTGCTTATTCAAACATTTTGCCCTTATTACGGATGCAAATAAGTCTTCCAGACAAAGTCAACATGCATGCACCTACAGACCCACATATTTATTCTCTAGTTATGTGTGTGTTCAACCCGAAAATATACTACCAGCCCTTAGACTATTAGGGAGTACAAATGGGTTCACAAAAACGTTTAAATACTGCGGGAAAAATGCCGCCTGCACAAAAACTATAATTGGATTGAAGGGAATAATACCTAACTCGATCGTTACCATATCGATCCTACTTGCAATCAGTGCTGTCAACCTATTCCTTTGGCAGTAGATCTACGTACCGCGTTTAGTTCCAAGTGTAAAAAATACAGCGCAGCGGAACGAATCTACTCCTCTTTTAAAAATTTTGATTTTGAAAAGCATCTAGAATCCATTCCGACTTTTTCAATAAATTTTAATTCATAAATGGCGATGATAAAATAATGTTAGAAAATATTTAAATGCATTCTTCAAACGGAATGTATTGGTTAGTTAAGTATATAAAACTTGTTTTTTAGTAAGTTTTTTTTGTTATTGCTGACTTGATTTTCTGTTGAGTTTATTTTTGAAGTTATAATATGAGTGTTTTATTACCCTCCTTAATGTTGAAATTAAGATACGTTTCACATTCAGCTATAGATTTACTGAAACTCAAATGTGAAGTTAACTTGTTTATATTGGAGTATACATTTGAAAATTTTACTTGTGAAATATTTCTTAATTTTGTGAAATATTTCTTAATTCTCACTTTAAGGTGGTCAAGAAAACATGCCTTATGTTAAGTCTCCAGGTTCTCTGTTATCTGTTTTAGTTCGTGTTAGTAAACTGTATTCCAAATGAATAAAATTTCATTTTGTTTTGTAATTTGTAGTTTATTGTAAGCTGTAATATACTGCGTTTTTTCTCATTTGAACTGCACTCAATCATCTATAGGGTGGCAGCACTGCTTAAAATGTGGCTCAGCGAATTGTTTTTAAAACATAAATGTAAGTAAACTGTTTAAAAAATATGCGACAAATTCAACTGTGGAGAGTCAATGTCTCACGATTCAACACATCTGAAAAACATGGTATTTGGAATTCCTGCTGATTTTCTTTGGAAATTTCTGTGTTGTACATAATAGATATATGAAAATAAAAAAATGGTGGCTTGAAGATTCATTTTGTTAAAAACTGAATCAAAATCCATCTCAGCGTGAAATATCATAATTGGCTCCAACGAATCTTTGAAAATCCTGAATAGCTTCGGTCATTGTGTTGGTCTCAACAATCCTTTCATATGTAGGGACTTCAACTTCCGGAGGAAGATAGTGACATTGTCACAGGTATTTCTGGAAAAAAGAAAATGAAATCAGAAAATCAAATAGCTATACCTAATATATATATTTAAATACATGCATATTTACTCGTATTATAATAATGTAAACACAAAGTCTTAAATGGAGGGCTCACAAGTAAAAAAAAAAAAAAAAAAAAATCGAAGATGATTACAGGCTAACTTAATAAACTGCCATTAATTAATTAATTTTGTATTGTTAAAAAATATTCACAAAAAATATATATAAAATAAAAATAAATATAAATATAGATATAAATATAAATATAAATATAAATATAAATATAAATATAAATATAAATATAAATATAAATATAAATATAAATATAAATATAAATATAAATATAAATATAAATATAAATATAAATATAAATATAAATATAAATATAAATATAAATATAAATATAAATATAAATATAAATATAAATATAAATATAAATATAAATATAAATATAAATATAAATATAAATATAAATATAAATATAAATATAAATATAAATATAAATATAAATATAAATATAAATATAAATATAAATATAAATATAAATATAAATATAAATATAAATATAAATATAAATATAAATATAAATATAAATATAAATATAAATATAAATATAAATATAAATATAAATATAAATATAAATATAAATATAAATATAAATATAAATATAAATATAAATATAAATATTAACACATAAATCTAATTCTAAAAATAATCTTTTAAAAATTCTAAGCATGGCTTGCTAGTATTAGCAATATTGCTATGACTTTGAAGAACATATACTTTGGCATGAGGAATGTTCAATCGCAGTCTTCCAGCAAGTCGTCTTACTAAGATTTGTAAGATCTTTGATTTTATAAATTTTGGTTGCATTTGTTTTATTGCTTGGTTATGTATGTTTTTTTCAAAAATTTATATCACACTGGTTTTTGAATTAAAGTTTTCTGGCTAAATAGATGTAAGATTGTTATCCTTAATTTTATTTCAATTAAAAATTATTATTTCTTAACCGTGTGCCTGATTTAATCTGAAATAAATAAAAAACATTTGATTAGCCAAAAATAGACAATCCCCCAAAATGGTAGGTGCATAATTTGCTGTAAGTAAATTATAAATTTGTTATGAAAATTTCAATGTCCTTGTGACGTAATTTCTGTTTGATTTTCTGCAATGTTAAGATAATATCAAATTGAAGAAATCATTTGAGCAAAAATCTCTCCATCTTTGCAACTGCGTTTACCGAAAACTCAACTCCTAGTGCTTATTACCATGAATGGCCTTACGAAGCATTAGGAACTGTCCCCATTGACAATAACATTTACAACCTCAGCACTATAAGACGTTGAAATATCAACCCACGAACGATGTCGGCAGGTGCTCTCCATGACTCTGATTGACTCAATGTAACACTAAATAACTAAATAACACTAACATAAATAAAAATATTGTATTAACATAATGAATCAATTAACGCGTAAGATTAATTAAAAGCAACTTTGGTTTTATGTAATAAACTATTTAATATGGGAAAATGTAGCTCTTCCCGCGAAGGCACTTCGTTTGCTCGATATGATTTAAGCAAATCAGCAAAAACAACATGAACACGATAAAATTGAAACTGTCACTACTAAGCGCCTTAGTGGTTTTTAATTTATTAACGTGCCAAAATGTCTGGCTTGCAGAAAAAGTACGTCTGTTTAGTTAGCAGTGCAACTATCACCCACGCAAATGGGTCCTTTGCATATTTTGCATTTCTATTCCCGATTTTGAAGTTCGCCAAATAAGGGTGTAATAGAGTAATTTACTAACTTCACTGTGAAGTTAAGTGTGAAGTGACCTGCTAACTTCAATGTGAAGTTAATAGGTCAGTAGGAAATTTTTTTCAAAAAAGGGACTTCAAATTTTGAACCCAGCCTATGCAAAAAAACTGCAAACTTGGAGCCTTACTACAAGTTTCTAGTATACTCCGTTCGTGAGACACACTATGTGACACTGACTTAATGACTTAAAATTCAACTCCAATTACACCAACTTTTTTAAATTCTAACTTTGTTCTGTAAAATTGGGTGACAATTAGTTGATATTGGCCAGTGGAATTTATTATTTTTGTAGCAGTTAGTTTTAGGGGCCAATGAAAAATTACAAAACTAACTTTTTTTCACCTACTTATTAAAATTTTTATAACGGATTGCAGAACATGTGAGAGAAACTAGTAGTTTTGGTGCCATGCGACACCTTTGAAGTATGACCAGTTGTCCAATTTATGGTTGCCCTTTTACTAGGATTCCATCAATTAAATTTAATTCCCATTAGATATTTTTTTTTTCTGTTAAAAATATTTAACTTGCTTAGAATGAATAAATCACCATTAAATTATAAAGAAAGCAAAAAAAGCACTGCTATCGCAAATGGTGACGGAAGTCGTTGTTGTCTTCTTCTTGGACGAGCGTAACTCAGACTTTATGATGAGTATAATATTTTAAACAGCGGTAACATTTTCCTACTAGGTGCATACTCCTGATGTCCATGGTCATCACGTCACTTTCTTTATGTTACTTACTAACTCATTAGTAACGCACTACATTTGATAATAAAAGAAATTTTTCACTAGTTTTTTCTCTTTATCAAAAAATCAATGAATTTCTTAATAATGTCACAAATGTATGCATTTGAGAACACAATATTCTGTGAAAAACATCTTTTTCAAACAAATATACCCAATGGCTACATATACACACTAAGCTACAAAAACCCATTGTCATACTCACACTCATGAGTGGGATTCCGATCTCCAGAGCTTAAATTATTTATAATGCATGTTTTGATAGAATCATATCAAAGTAGGTATACATTTCAGAACCACACATTCTTAGGAAATAAAAAGAGTGGTGTTATTTTCAACTACAAAAAACTGAAACTTGCAAGCTTATTGGATTATTTATTTATAACGAGAATAATCTAACACAATGGTTGAAGATTTCTCAGAAAAAAGTTTTTGGCTCGTAGAATCTGACTCAGATTTTGCACTCATTGTATATAATCTGTTTTACGGAATAAAACAGTTTTAAAATTAATTGAATTCAGTTGAATTATATTCTACGAAAAAGACATATATTTTTTAATCACTTGCGTTTTCCAAAAAGTGTCAATGTGACTTTATTCTGTAAAATCAAGACATTTTGTCCAGTGGCGTCACGGGGTCATGACCGTAACATGATAACGTAAAAGTTTACTATCATTCATTGTTATTGGGGTATGATTGGTGAAAAATAATACATTTATTTTTGATTTGATCTTCATATCAAAAAAACGATTTTGACAATATCTGCATTCCATAGGAAAACAGAATTTATTTTTGATTTAAAATCAATTTGGTAGATTTACATTTTTGACAGTGCCAAAAAAATGTGCAATATTTGGTTTGTCCGTTGAGCCTTCTGAAGTCACCCTGGGGTCAACCAAAGCGTTTTTTGTAAACCCTGAACTAACTCTGGCCTTTTAACTTTGTGTTTTCTTAGATCCAGATTATGGTTTAGTCAAGTTCTGAAAAACTTATGCTAAAAAGTGTTTCAATTTTTGAGAAAATTTGAAAATAATCAAATCCACTTCACTAATTACAGTATACAGGAATCATTTTTAACAAAGGATAGAAGACCTTGCATCAAAAATGGTAGTTGTGAGTTTTTGGTCAGTTGCTTATAGCTAAGGTCTTATGAATAATCCAAGTTGTCGACCTCGAGCGTCGAACGCAAAATTGTCAAAAATCAAAACTACTGTGTTTTTTCGTGCTTTTTTCAATTATTGTGTAGTTTTTTCCCTCAAGGTATCTTTTGAGGCTACAATTATACTAATATTGTTTTTCTAGACCCAATACTTTCGAAAAACAGCTGCTTAAAAGAAAGCAATAGAAAATTTAAAATAACAATATACTAATTGTTAGCAGGTAGTATAATGACAAATTTGTAGAATTAACTAATTAATTAGTAGAACTAATTAATAGAAATAGTCACTTTCAATTTTCTCAAAAGCTAGAAGACTGTTTTACATCAGGTTTTTGGCATTTGACTTAAAATTACTAAGAGCAATTTTTTTTTGATCAAAACTTGTGAAAAAGTACATACAATGAAAAGACAAGAATATATTTTTTAAAAAATCATTGTTCTTACCAAAATTTTGTGTTTGAAAATAATTTTTGCAAAAACTATCAATCAAAATAACGTTATTATAAAAGAATATTGAAGAATAGAGCTAAAGGACTTTTCTCCAGATGTTACCACTGTTCTATACTTTTTTAGATAATTTCCTCTCCTGCCTTAACTGTGAGATATGCACCGCATTTCCTTCCTAGTGTTTTCTTCTGTTGACCAAAATTTGCGCGAAAATTTCGCGGTATATTTATCTTCATACGGTAAAATTAGGAAGGAATACAAAATTTAACTACGATTTAAAATTCGTTTTACAAGTATGTTGCAAAAATTATGCTTAAGGCTTAGAGCTTTGTTGTATTGAGCTACATTCTACAATTACAGGTTTATAATAATTCATGAGTGTAACTATTTGCTAATTGATACTTCAATAGTAATCAAACTAACACAAGCACAAAAAAAATTTAAAAATACAAAATTATATATATATTAAGGGTATTCATTCAACGGCGTAAGGCCATCATTCACGTAGTAATGTTTTAAACTTTGTAGTTGACAACTTTAAAACGTAAACGACGACTTAACGCCTTCACATGAATAACCTTAATGTCTGCAATTCAACCCCAAAATGCCTGGCACAAACGCGATAAAAGTTTTTAGCAAATATTATTTGAAAATATATCTTCCTCCTAAAAAAAGGGGTAAATGGGATTTCACTCCCGTTTTTTTTTTAATTTCTCAAAAGCTTTCAACTAAACAAGAAAAAATGTCAAGAAATTAAAGCTTACAAAATTGGGCTCAAAAATGGTCATGGCACTTTTTTTCCTAGAACCAATCGTATGGTATGGTCTACTTCAATTCTTGGTACTGATGAATAATCAAACATTTCCACCAAATCTCATCATTGCACTAGTTTCGAGGGGGGTTTGATTGTAGTGACTCCAGACTTTTTCTTTTTATTAAAAAAAACACCTTTTTTCTATATATTTCCTAAGGTTGAAGGTGGTCCTGTCAAGTGGTATTCCGGTCTCCAGCTAAGATAACCCATTTAGATGTACGTTTTGATCAAATCAAAAGGCGAGTCTTGAATTGAAATAAACGCATACATTTAAGTTCATATTAACCTACTTACATTTATTTTCAAGAAATAAACTGAGTGTTTTATAAAAAAAAGAGAATGAAAACTCGCAAGCCGCTTGAATGAATGATTTTAGAAGCAAGTAGGTTTCTAATGTTATAAAAACCTCGATGATGTCTTCAAAAAAAGTTTTTTGGGCATATGAATCTGACTCATGTACTCATAAACATTGTATATAATCTTGTTCAACGAAATATGACAGCTTTAAAAATAATTGAACTGAGCTGAATCATATTCTGCGAGAAGAGGAATTTAATTTGAATATTACTTGTGTAACGAAATATTGGCAATCTCTTTTATCTGATTCATGCCTGTTAATAAGTCATTCCAATTCTGTAAAAACAAGACATTTTGTCATAATTGGCAAAACTACAGTAGGTATGTATGATGGTTATTTGAAAAGCATCCGACTAAAGAAAGTCAGGGTCATAATAGAATTATATTTAATTTCGATAGTGGGGTAGGCCCCCCAATTGATGTCTAATACAACAAAACCATCTAACAGACTTCAACTAAATTAGTTACATTTATTATTTGTTTATAAAAACGTTTCTTATCTATTAATTCATGATTCCAGTTACAATATATCAATAAGAAAAACTAATCCCAAAGGATTTAGCTGTGTGATGTACCTACCTAGTTTAGCTCTCTCATGTTCTGTCGTAACAGCGCTGAAATAAGCCCTGGCTTTATCATATATTATGTATGTAAAATGTCTTGTTATTCCAAACAGTATAAACTTTATTTGCCATATTTATCTACAATTTAAGGATGTATACGTGATTCTAATCAATTGTCTACACTACAGTACATCATCGGCCTTCTGTCAAAACCTCGTAGATCTTTATATGCCATTTTAATGTATTTAAGATAAAAACAAACCACTGAATTCAAATATCAATGTCTTGTTCGCTTTGTCATGGTTCCTTTTGGTTCTATCAACCAGTTTTTAAACCTTTTACGATCTAAAGCCTATACATACATACTTGTGAATCATGTCGTGAATCCATACAAAATTTGCATTTTTATTTACCCATGAACGTGCTCGTGAAGCTGTGTTGAGAGTTTTCGTTCACGAGTAATTCCTGTGTAAAATTTACGGGAATTCCTGTTGAACAGTTGACACGGTGACAGTTGGATTACTAGTCATTTAAGGCATTGTGGTTTTAAACGTCAAACATTCACAACAAATGTCAAAAAATCACTTTCTCCAGTGGCGATTATTCACTTCTCGAGGAAGTATGTACTAGGCTTAAGAATTCTATTTTATTACTTTTTAAATCGGTTTTTTGTGTCTTCTAAGCAATTTTTAAAAGTAGACTACTTGTTAGACCGACTTTCTATAAAGAAGAATTGAATAAGCTTATTTAAATGATTTTATAAAAAAAATAATAAAAATGAGGTTTGACTTTTTAAAAAAATTAATCAATTTATTGCTACCATAGATGAAGCCCATTGTTGAAACTTTATCATACTAAATACCACGTGATACCACGTACTAAAAATGTACCTACCCCAGCATATGAAATGAATTTAGTCCAAAATAACAACAACTGTCATTTCCTGAGCTCATATTTCCTTAAATCACAAATTTGATTTCATCTATTCACTTGAATACTATATACAACTATTTCTCAAGTGGTTTCTTGCAAAAAAAATCAAATCGTGTAAGCTGAACCTGAACTAATCTTAATACAAATAGCATATGACAAAGACCTTCACCATGTCACTGATGATGAATTCAAGTGAGATCGCCGGACGAAACGCCAGTTTTAGGACTAAAGACCATTGCAAGCTATTTTGAATCAATAATGTAACAAGTCCAATTCTAAATGCTTAGTCTTCCACTTGGCTGATTTATTTCAGTAATAGGTATATAGAATTTGTATGTACAAATGTTCTTACATTCCATGGTCATTTACACTTAGCTTTAAGACCATACTTTTCCCATACAAATTTTTATTAGACTTTCGGTCTTTTCATGTTTTATTTTTTTCCTTTGAATTACTGCAGATATTTTAATTTTGTTGTTGATTTTTGTTCCTTAATACTACCTTTAACAGACCTCATTCAAAAACTTTAGTAAATTCTATGTTAAATTTAATGGCGTTTTACTCTATGATGTTTTTATATGGGAATTCCCTTGGTAATATTTCGAGGGAAATTGTTTTTTGTAATTATTTTTTAAATTACACTTTTGAATGTGGTCTTTTAAAGGTTAACTAATAGCTGCAGTAATTCGAGATAAAAAAAAAAACGTGAAAAGAGTGAAAATCCCATACAAATTTGTATGGGAAAAGTATGGACTTAGAGCCACACACGTGTGAATGAGCTCGGACAAAATTTCGTTTGGCCAAATATTCTGTTTAGGGCATACACTTTTGATTTAGGGGGTGCCTGCTATTTGAAAACGATTTTGGGAAGTAACGGACACCCCTATATGCATAAATGCGTTCTAATTTAACCATTTGACCAGGGGTGGACAGTGGATAATTTAGGGTATATCGTCCCCTGATTACAAGAACTAGGTAACTCAATTTTAAATTTTACAATATCTCGGCAAAAACATTTTCAAGACTTTTCGTCCAATTTTTTTCTACCATAACAAAAATATAAGACATTTATGGAGTGTGAGAAACATAAAAACTAAACTTTCACTCGTTCTCTGGTAGCTTGGCATCTATGAACATTGCTATCTCCAAAATTTTAAAAACTGAGCTACCTAGTTCTTGCAATCAGGGGACGATATGTCGTGGCACGTGTCATTGAACCTAGCTGCAAATGAATTTCTTCTGTTACAATTTGTCTGGGGTTGGCTCTATATTTTTCATAGATTTACCTGACAAATAGCCTAATGAAAAAGCGAATTAATTTTTGGAATTATCATGTTTCCACCAATCGCCACAGGAAAAAATGGTTAATTAATGTATGAAACAAAATGTGGTCAATATTTCAAAACACAATACAACAACAACAAAACATTGCACAATCAAAAAATTCATTGAGGAACTTTTTCCTTGAGGATTCGTTAGAAGTGCAATGTGTAATTTTTCTTGTTGGTCAGTCGCTTGCTTGTCGATGACAGCGGTTTTATGCAAAATAAAGTGCACGAATGGGTCGCACATACTTGTTCTTCTAGTTCAAGTTGCTTAAAATAAAAAAAAAATAAATTGACAAAATGTGGAGCATGAAGCTCGCTCATTCAAATGTAAAACCAACTCGTAAATTAATAATTCTTCAGTATAGTTAAAAGTGCACTTGGAGGTCACTCAAATTTGATGAACACTTGTCTTTTCTACACCGCACGAGATATTTTTAACAAATCCAAAACATGCCCTTTTATGTAGAACGTTTATCGTTTATTTAAATGAGTAATAATTTCATATTAGATTAGGATGCCTGTGAAAGAGTTTTTGACGTGTAATCTGAAAGAAAGGCCTGGGTGAAAAACTCAGAAAGGCAGCTTAATGAAGAGTGGATAAGTGAATTAGACGATTCCAGTGTAAACGAAGATACGTCATCAAAATTGGTTTGGAATCGTAAGAGTTTCGTAGGTATGTAGCCTTCGACGTATTATATATAAAACACCAAACGCAGCGTAGAGCTTATGTTAGAATACACTTGTCACTTGCAAACTGAGGACGACCATCAGAATTGGTATTGTTAATATTTGAAACGTTATTGGTGAGTAACAAGCTTAATAAAACATCCTCTTGGTGGCCAGAAATGTTTGATTATTTGAATGACTTCATGGTAAATAGTAAAAGACGCTGATAACAAAACAAATAAAGTGAGTCCTTGTCGAGCCACAAACAGCAGTAGTTGTAATTGGTGTTTATTATTTTTAATTTGTCTATTTGTTTTTAATCGGTTTGAAATTTTAGATAGTATTACTCCAAAGTACAGACTTTAATTCACATTGACTCCTAGTAATAGTGATAGTTCAGTTTTTTTGAAATAATACATTTTTTGCTCAAATTTCTAGTGAGTGAGTGAGTGAAATATAGTGATCGTTCATAGAACCGATGATCTGCTCTCAAGGGTGTTTCATAACTACATAAGATTGAGAGATATTTCAAGCCAGGAATCGTGAATTTCTTAAACTTCCCTGTTTCCAGAGTGTTTCAGCATATGATACATGGTCTTCTCTTAGGGTTATTTCTTAAGCTGAAGGTTATGTTGAAAAAGGAAGTCATGAATCCTCTTTTTTAAAGTAGGTACAACAATATAAATTATTACTTATTACTGCCAAAAGTTTCAGGAAGATCAGACCCCTGTAATCACCCCCATGTTTTATGTATTTGTACATGAAGAAACTAAGCAAATTCTACGATTGTGCTCTGCATTTTGTTTATCTTTTTTTTCAAATTTATTATTTACCACATGATATAGAGAACTATGTTTATTACTTTAAATATTTAAAGGATATTCAAATACACACATATTGAAGGAAAAAAGAAACTGTAATACAAATCTTTCAAAAGCCTTTCCATTTACGAAGCAACTAAATAAGTGAAGGCAAATTGTACAAAATGGAGAATATTAGAAAATGCAGTCGTCAAAAGACTCCATCCACTCATCTTTCCTGCCAAATTGTTACAGTAGTCGTAACAACGTTGCTTTTATCAATATTTGGAACAGACACTGCACCCATTCAAAATAAGTTTCAAGCTATGGTAAGTCCCAAAATTCCTTCAACTTTTTATTTGTTCATATTATGTTAGTCGCCTTACGTAATCATTCAGTGAAGACTTGTGTAACTAATTGTTGTGATTTCTTTTTTCAGAAATATCTGTCACAATTCGGCTACCTTCCGCCGGAAGTTGAAAGCCCTACATATGAATATGAAAGTATTCTTGATGCCAGCACAATGACCGAAGCTATTAAGGACTTTCAAAGTTTCGTTGGAGCCAGTGTTACCGGTGAATTGGACGGTGAAACTTTGCACTTAATGTCACTGCCTAGATGTGGTGTTAGCGATAAAGTTGGTTCTGGTACTAAGAACCATCGGTCAAAACGGTGGTTAATAGTACCAGAAATAACCCCTTGGGCAACGAAAACAGTGACCTACAACATATCCAAGTATACAAAAAAATTAAATAAGACTGATGTGGATGCTGAAATTTCCAAAGCCTTCAAAATGTGGAGTGATTATATTGATTTAACTTTTATCGCCAAAGAGAATGGACCTGATGTTGATATTGAAATAAAGTAAGTTTTGTGGAAAATTCAAAACTGCTGATTGCTTACTCATAATCTTTTGAATAGATTTGTAGAAGGAGATCACGGTGATGGGGCTGATTTCGATGGTGAAGGAAATGAAACAACCAACGTATTGGCACATGCTTTCCCCCCAACAAACGGGGATGTTCATTTTGATGATTTTGATGACTGGACAATAGGTAGAACAAATGGAAAAAATCTACTTTATATTGCAACTCATGAGTTTGGTCATTCACTTGGACTTGCACATTCCGAAATAGAGTCATCTGTGATGAATTCAATGTATCGTCAATATGAACCTAATTTAAGATTGCATCCAGATGATATAATGGGTATTCAAAAGATTTATGGAATACCAAAAAACGCTTTATGCACAGGTCTCAAGATCGATACTCTTTTCTATTCATCGGAAAGCCAATTGTACGCCCTCAAAGGTCAAATGTATTATAAAATTAAAGGAAACTCACATGTTGGATATCCAAAAAAAATATCAGAAAGATGGCCAAATCTTCCAGGTTAACTCAATACGAATAATGAATTATTTTAATGAAAAAATGTTTAAACAATTTAAATTTCTAAAGGCGACATCGATGCTGCATTCACTCACAAAGATACAAAAACCTACTTCTTCAAAGGCACCAAATATTGGAGATATTCCGGATATAAGGTTGATAGTGGATATCCCAAAGAAATCAGTCAAGACTTCCCTGGTGTTCCTAATCATTTAGATACTGCATTAGCTTTGCCTGGTAATACAAAGATTTACTTCTTTAAGGGATTTTTTGTCTGGCTTTTTGATACATTAGAGAGTAAGGTTATGTTGACGTATCCAAAACTAATTTCGAAGAAGTGGAAAGGATTGCCTCCTGACCTCGATGCTGTGATACAGCGAACAAATGGTTACATTGAAGTTATCAAGGGTGATAAACACTTTCGTATATTTTCGGTAAGATGAAATTGTTTTAAGAAATTTGTTTGTTCGGGGTTTTTCACAATTTGGCTTATTTTACTATTTTATTGTCATTTTATTCAACATTTATGTTGGTACTTACAATTAGTTAGATTTACTTTTGGATCGAAGGAAAATTGGGTGGAAAATTATAACCACTTGTTAAATGACTTAACTAATCTGATCAAAGCTGAATATCAAGCAGTTAACAGATTAGTATCAGAATTAAGAACTAATATAGTCTGATAAGCGCACACGTGGCAATTCAATCAGTGGCAATTCAACCATGGACGAGGAGACAGAAACGATTTCTCGCTTTCTCTCTATTTGTCTTGCTCTTTACTAAAGATGTAGCCTCCATTTGGGATACTTTTTCTACAATGATGCTTGTTATCTTGATAATATAGAAATGAATTTTGCCATACGTTTCAGAATTTAGAATGAGCTCTAAATGGTTTAAAAAGACGGGAGGGTACTGCTTTTAGTCATACCAGTTCGAGTATCGTCCACTGGTCGAAAGCTTGACCTTACTCCATTAAAGTCCTTACGGCAACATTTGTTGGCAATACTTTTTCGGAGTTGGTCTTTTTGACAGCTGTCACTTGATTAATGCTCAGTTTGGTTTGGCATTTCATAGTGAACAGACTTACTCCTGAACGAAATTTGCAAAACGTGCAAGTTTATTACCAAAATAATGGTTTGGTTCGGTTATCACGACGCATCGCAAACAATCAATTCATTGAAGGAAGAAAATGAGAATAAATTGCATTTTTCAATCCAAAAATTTCATTTTGCAAGTTTTTTATTATGACATGCCCGTGGGTATGCTCGGGAACTTTATTTAAAAATTTCCGGAACTTGGCTTTTCAGCTTCAAAATGTATGTTTCAGTTTTATTTCCTTCAAAGGTGTAATTTGTTAGCTAGTGGGTTAAGCAAAATTTTAAAAATTTTAGAGCACCCCAAAAAACCTCTTGTTTTATATTTCGTCCCCTGATTGCAAGAACTAGGTAACTCATTTTTAAAAAATTTGCAGATACCAAGCTACAAGAGAATGAGTGAAAGTTTAATTTTTATGTTTCTCACACTTCATGAATATCTTATATTTTTCTATGTTAGAAAAAAATTGGACGAAAAGTCTTGAAAATTGCACAAATAATACAATTTTTGTCAAGATATTGGAAAAATTTAAAATTGATTTATTTGTGTATTCAAAAGAATACAAACAGATTTGGAATGGAATTTTCAACTCATAGGTACATAATAAAACAAGAGGTTTTTTAAAATCTTAATGTAAAATTTTGAAAATGTTGTTTACTACATTTGTACGGGAATGTATCGATACATTCGCATCACATTAATCGCATTAATACCAATATAAATAAGTTAGCTGCGAAAAATTGAACCATTTTTTTTATTATTTTCTTTTCGAATATTTTTGTACATTTTACTTTTCAAATATACCTTCATTCTTATTTTAAATCTCGAGAGTATTTTTCAGTAGGTATAACAATCTTTTATCATTTTTACAGAATAATTATTCAATAACTATTATTTATTATATTACTTTATTATATTTCGCAGGTTGATGAAAGTTTTACCCAACCATCCAAAGATTTTTGGTTCAATTGTAGCATTCCATTAGCCTAATAAGCTATCCATGCAGTTTTTCTATTGTTTCTTATAGTTTAATTCCAAATCTGAAAACAAATTATTTATCTAGTTACTCGTACATATTTATTTATTTTTGTATTTATTTATTATAATTTATTTATTTATTCATCTATTGATAGCAAAGATCTGCTGACTACAAAAATTAATAAGATAATAAAAATAGTAATTAATACAAGGTTTGCAAATAAAGAAGAATGGACAAATTGCCCCATATGCTCAACACATGAGTGTCAAGTTTAGCAAAGCAACTTTGATGAATCGAAATATGAATTGGTGGATAATTTGCTGTTAATTAATCGTTAGTTATTTGTGATAGTCTAGAATTTGTCTTTCAATGTTTTCTATGTTTTGTTGGGTGCTTTGCTAACTTCATATTAAGTTAGCAAAGCACCCTGTCGAAAATCTAAACTTCTTATATCTGATGGTGGATGGCTAAATAGTTTGCCGTTAATTAGTCATAAATTAGTTGTGACAAATACTTGAAATATTATAGAAAGTAAATTTTTGCATCGATAATCATGATCAGAAATTAAGTTTCTTGTCCTTAGAATCTATCTATCTTTCTCAGACTACTCCATTTATTCGTTTTTCTTCGAAATTTCATTAACTTTGAAGGCCAATGCAACACCAGAAGATGTTGATTGATTGACAAAAATATTTAAACATAATTTTCTGTTGTTCTAGTGAAAATGAATTTGAGCTAAAAAATTACATTACATTCAGGAAGAAGCTAGTCCAAAAATCTAAGACATTATCGTTAAGACGTCGATTTTCCATTTTTGGCGAACCTTAAAGCCTCATACGCGATCGGAAGACGTGAGTCGATTTGATTTATTTATTTTTTTGGGTAAAAAAAATATTTCAAGACATTTTAAGAAGAAATTTTGATTGCCATTTTTTTAACAGAAGGTTGCAAAAGCCAACAAAATCAGAATAAGCATCTTTGGCCACATATTGACTCATATTCAAATGGTTTTCCAGGCCGTTTTTTAAATAGTGGTTTTTCTAACTGAAAACGGCCGCGGAGTCTCAAATTTCAATTTTAAAAATCCCAGGGTAAAAATTACTTGTTTTTAAATCCCCATTTTGAATAAAAAATAAAAATTCCGACACCCCTAATGTACATGTATATACGAGTAGTATATAATAGGAAACGTTACACCATCATAGCAAATAGAAAACATTTGAATTTAATTTGAAGGAGCTAGCATCTATTTGAAAAAAACTATCACTAAAATATTCAAAAAAATGTATATGAATTTTTTTGAAACATCGTCAAATGTATTTAATCAAAACAAATAGAAATATCTTAAAGTTAAACAGAAAGCATAGTAAAGATAATAAGTCCTTGTTGACTTGTTAGCTGTCAATCAAAATATTTATTAAAATAAAGGGGAACATTTCTTAGTCTTTCATCCAATGAATAATGTGTAATTCTTTAAGATATCGTCATCTTCATTTTTACTCCTTGTTTATTAGAAAAAAAATGCATCCACTTTATATATTTTAGAGGTAAAGTATATTTGTAATTCTATATCCGTACGACTTTTATTTTAATTCGACTTTCGATTATTCGACTTTTTCAATGTTTTTATTTTATGTCAAAACTTTGTAAGTGATTGTATTAAAGTTATTTTAGTAGACTGTTTTTGATTCCAAAATTAATTAAATGATTTAAATGTTTTTATAAATATTTAAAGTTATGTTTAGAACCCGAGGAAATTGAACCCACAAAGAAGTTTATCCGGACGACGAATGCGAAGTATGCCAAACTGAAAAACAGATAAGTCATCAGCAATATTCATATCCAGTGCCATAAGTTTCTCAGCAGCCAAAGGATGCCAGGCTCCGAATGTGCAAGCTGAGTTCATCTTAAAAATAATTTGATTAATTCAAAGCTTAGAAATAATGCAAATGTTGAAAATTTAAACCTCTTTACTGTAGTAATGGCAGCGACCATTTAACCTTGTTGATGGAATGTATTCGATAAAGTCAATATAAGGGCAGTGCGGTAACAGTAGTGAAAGACCTGCAAATTGTGTATGAAAAATATTTTATTTAAACAGTATTTAAAAGTAATGTAATTTTTCATTTTTGTAAGAAATTGTACTTAAAATCAAAAATTTTTGTATCTTCTTTTTCACCAAGATATCTGGAATCTTTCACCATTCTTAGCAAGTGAATAAATAAAATGCACGACTGGGTCACACGTACTTGCTCTTATGTTCAAGAAGTTGAGGTTTTAAGAAAATTATACGTAAGGACATTTAAATTATGACGGAAAAGTGTTTAAAAGCATGTAATGCGATATTTAAATTAGCTTAAACATCTTCTTTGAGAGTTTGAGATGAAAAAAACTTCTTAACATCTTAATTCTCGATTGAATATGATTGTATGGAAAATAATATTTGAAATCGTTGGAGCGGTTTTTTAAATAATGTTCTTGTATCAAATTTTTAAAACTTCTTTTTAAGAAAAACTTTTGTTATGCAAATCTTAAGTATTTATTTATTTGCATATAAGAATAAAATTTTCAAGAAAAAAACTGTCAACCCGTTTTTGAGATACCTATCGAATTAAAAAAAAAATAAACTTTTTTTAAAAATTCAAAATTTTTTGAATTTTTTAATCTTATTAAAAATATTTATCCAAATCCAGCTGAAAATGAGGAAATTCAAAATTAAAAAAAAAACATTCTATGGTACTATTAATAGTTGCTATTTGTAATTTTTTATAATTTATTATTAAAGTACACATATCGGTCTAATTTTAGCATGCGGGAAAAGTTTTATAAAGATTGGAGGAGCCGTTTTAAAGAAAAAAGTATTTTCCTGACGGTTTGATTTTGAAAAAAAAATGATTTTTTTTTAAATGCCAAAAAATATTTGTTTGAAAATATTGATTTAAAAAAGAATTTATTTTGCTTAGAAGCTTCAATATAAAAAATTATCAGAATTCCCGTTTTGAAGAAAATCGAAAATAAAAAAATGGTTCTTAGGAAAGCAGCATTAATAATCATTTTTTGAAAAACCGTTTCCCATCAATGGGTAGCCCATTATTAAAGAAATTTATAAATTTTTTTAATGAAAAAATTGTATGGAAGGCACCGTTTTCTTAGTTCTAAGAAAATGAATAAAAATGTGTGTCCATATTCACAAAAAACCACTATGAACCAAGTTTTAAGAAAATTGATCCAGCCGTTTCGGCTAAAACCGAACGACAGATTTGTGGGACTCCTTTTTTCTCTTCCCTATCATCATAATAACAACTCTGATTAAAATCTCGAGGTCAAAATTTTTCAACGATGACATTACTTCTTATTTGCCATATAGTACCTATGTATATCTCAAGTAAGAAATGGATTCTTTAGGTAGCATTGCAATATAACAGCTCTCTTCTTCTGTTCATGACTAAGCTGGTTTATGTATTAATATTTGAATTTAACTTACCAATAAATCCTGAGCTTGGTGGATTTTTACGAATTGGTTTCCCTGAAAATGTTTGTAGTCCCTGCCATAAACGCCAAATCGAATGTGGATCGATAAGATATGCCCTTGATTTTGGATACCGACGCCTATATATTTCGTAATTAGTAAATATATCATAATCAGCATTTGTTAACCAATCTCCAAGTGTTCCATTATATTTTCCAGGATCCCATGCAGCAATGGTGACATTTTGAAATATTCTCGATTTTGTGAAATTAAATTCAGCTTTTGTAACTACCTACAAATTATAGACGAAGAATTTTATTTGTCAAGAAAATCATGACACAAAACTAAAGTTCATGTTACTCGTATTTACCTGAGAATTTACAACACGAATTGTTGTTTTGCTACCAACATCAACTTCATATCCTCGAGTAGGGGCATGATTAAATCTCATTACAATATCATGGCTGTCTGGAAAGGTGAAAATAAGAAGTTGACATAAAATCAATATTTGAGACTGGCAAATGATTTTTTTATTTCTCATTTTCCATAAAACTTGAAAAATGTAACATTAAGTTTTGAACATTACCTATGAATCTCCCCAGCTTTGACCCAGCCATTGAACCGGAACTCGACACTATTGCACAAGTCTTGATGTTCTTCACATCGCGAAATATCTTTTTCTTCGGAAATAGCTTTCCAAACTCCAATCTATTAAAAGGTGGATCTCTACGTCTTAAGACTCTAACACCGGCTTCCAGAACCAAACAACTTGATGGATAATACTGCTCTTCGAAACTGCTTCCAAACATCGGTTTATAGTCAACATTGTAGTAGTTTGTCTCATTCAAAGATTCACTCATTGATTTCTCCAGTGTCCGAACGATCCTTGTTCGAAAGGCTAAAGTTTTATTATAACAACGCTCCAGATATTTATCATGACACATATACAATTTAGGATCGAGAGTAAGTTTTGTATTTTTCGAAAGAGCAAATCGTGGATGCGGTGACAGCTTGGTGCGATTTACTGCTGGCTTTTCTTTGCTTTCAACTATAAATTTTTCGTTAGGATTCCATCGGACATGGAAGACACTTCGACGTTTACGAGATGTTTTCACTAAGCAATACAAAATATTTTAGTATGTAATATGGAAGAAATATGAATAGTTAATTACATAAGTATAATATTTATAAAGTGCATTGGATGTGAAAAAATGCTATAGAGCATGTAGGTTGGGCCGCGACAAGAAAAAACTCGTTCAAGGGGGGGAGGCAGATTCACAATGCGACGAGGAAACAAGACGTGAAATTGACGAGATCTCGTCGTTTATGTCGAACAACTTTCAAACAATGATAGCATACGAGGGTATACACAATGCAGCGTTTCTCGCCGTCACGTCACGCCAAGGATTCGAAAAACGACGAAAAAAGACGTGATAAGACGACGAGTTTCTTTGTTGACAAGTTATTTACATAATGGAAACAAAACCTAAAAGTGTAGGTATACCTAGGTATATGAAATGAGCGTAAAGTTCGTACGTGTTTGAAATGTTGATCTGTGGTTCAGCAATTTCAACGCACCGATTTAGTTGGATAACCTAAAGTTCGACGATGGTTCAGGTATGTGATAATATAGCCGATTACATGCTTGAGCCGTTATTGAACTTGAGTTAATCCGCGGAAAGAATATAAACTCAAAACCAAAAAAAAGCACAAAAATCTATATTATCTGTTTTTGCCTACCGAAGAAAATTCCACAAAACTAAATTTATTACTTTCACATGTAAGTACATATATTTTCCATTTCTTAGAAAACATATTTGTATTAAAAAGTTTGTCACATGTGGGTAGCTATGTATGTACGTACATATGTATATATCAGGTTAATATTGGACTAGCTTTTGATAAATTATGACTAAAATCACAGTGGAAAAACAGTCATTTTAACTTCTTTCAAACTTGTCTAAAAAAGTCACGACACTTTTTTAAAAGGCCGCATAAAAGTGTTCTTGACTCAAACAAGCTTAAGATTGTATATTTTTTGTAAAAGCATATAGACAAGAGAAATACCTATTTCTTTTGTCTGTGGTAAAAGCGACTCGTTTTCCGTCCAAATTTTCATCAGAAATATTTTTTTTCCTGTGGGTAGGAGCAAAACCTGCATCAGGCTCTATGAGGACCGCAAAACGCGGGCTCAGGTTTGTGAGATTCTTACTACACTAAAACCACCTCCACTTCCCGATTGCAACTAAGTTGAAACTTATCTAGCAATTTATTTTTAACGAAGTTAAGTAACGTGTTGCATAATGGCGTATTTTTTGAGGGGCGGTAATCGCTTTGGGTATAAAATTAATTTATAAATTTTTATGGAGAAAGAAAAGCCTCAGAGGTGCCAGGCCGAATATCATCAAAACGATGTGATATAAATATCTAGAAACGTAGTATGTACCTACATTTCAATAAAATCCTTTTTTCGAGAACGTTAAACTTTCTATAGTAATAAGATTATGTCTTTATACTTTAATTTGGTCAAATTTGTTTTAGAGATATCAAAGTAGGAATGCGATACACAAAATATCTAAAATCGCGACGAGTCACCTCTAAATATTAATATAAAGCATCCAGGTCAAAAGCAAAACAAATATAACTCCACTTTTTTTACGAAATATGTTTTTTAACATTTATATATAAAATCCCACAATGTTGAGTGTATTTGAAACTCAGCTATTCTAAAGGGTACCAAATATTTGGATATTTGATTCTCAAACGGTACTCCAGCTTACAAAATGTAAAATTAAATTGAAAAACAACAGTTGGAACACTGGATTAGAGGTATATGATGAAGAAAACAAAACCAGGCCTTTTCAAAAACAAATAAATTTATTTTTTAATTAAAAATTTACTTAAAAAAAAAATTACTTATTCAATGTGTTTTTCTATTCTTTTTCGAAGAACAAATTGAGTTTTTTAGAATACATATTTTGTTTTTTTTTATTAATTTGTTTTTTCTTGTATTTTTCTCAACATTAAAAAAATATGGAGTTATTTTTTAGCATAGCCCATCAAATATAAGATTTAAAATACTATTATAGATTGCTTAGAAGCATTCCGAGATATTCTGATTTAAAAAAAAAAAAAACTGTTCACGGGCTTTATTCTTCGCATGTTCCGTACGCAAAAGCAGACAAATACAATCTCGGATAGGCGAAAACCGTTAGAAAAGTTAAGCACATTCCTTATTTTGGCAGATTTAAAAAAATTCACATATCTAAATTTGCATTCTATTTATATTTAAAAATGCGCATTATTAAATGTGAATTCCATTTTTTAAATTGTAAAAAATATCAATCGATTTTTGTGCAAAAATACTCGTAAGTATCTAAGAAGCGATAATTTTGTGCACTAAGAAATAATGGTTTTCGGGTTTCGCTTGCTAACTCCAGTCTTGTTTAGTGGAATCATAAATTTTCAAAAAAAATGTCGGAGTGTCAAGTGCGGGGTTTTAGAAACTAATAAGCATGTAATTTGCTACAAATAATAGGGTACCAAACAATTTTTGCCCGGGGCGAAAAATATTTAAATAAGTACTGGTGTTGCAGGTTACTTTCGGAAAAAGATTTTATAGCAGTTTTCTGTTCACCACACCAAGTCGGAAGGTTTTGTTCTTCGTCAATAATCGTTGAATTAGCGTGTTCTAATAGTCGATTTCTATGTTTTCGTGAGAAGCTTTTTATTTCGTCCCAATCCATAGGAATCTCGAGATCCCTGTGAAGATCTTCGTTTCTTATATACCACGGAGCATTTACAAATGACCTAAGCAATTTGTTTTCAAACGTTTGTAAGTTATTTAAGTTAGTGTCGACGGTACAACCCCAAAGTTGTATACCACAAGTCCAAACAGGTTTAAGTACCTGTCTGTATAAAATCAGTTTATTTTCAATACTAGGCTTTAATATTTACTGAGTAACCAGTTCATATCTCTTAATTTACTTTTTAGCTCTTCGCATTTCTTTTTCACGTGCGGCTTCCATTTTAATTTCACGTCTAGAATCATTCCCAGATACCTTGCCTCATTTACAAATATAAAACGAGCGGTATTAAGAAAGACGAAGACATCAGAAATATGATTTATTAAGAAAAATGTTTAGTCTAAAGAAAATGTTGTTTGTGACAAAGATATTTCAATTGATTTTTCATCTTTTTGTATCTTGCGATGTTGTATAAAAATCAAACGAGGAATTTTGATTGAACTTGGGAAGACGAAAAAATTGGGTCTCACAATTATGTCTAGCTATCTGTCTGTTCTAATTAAACCTTATTTAAATGGTTGGGAGGGTTTTCTTTTTACACCCCACTCCACCCATACTGCGCCACTGATTTAAATCATCTGTAAACAGCTAACTGCTATTAACTATTAACATAAGTAAAGGGTGTTTTTTAGACGTGTGGTTTTCAACCTGGCAATACTTTTTTCGGAGTTGGTCTTTTTGACAGTCTTGGTCTCACGTCGTAGGGTTATTTTTCCGTGGGGTTATGTGAAGTCACTTGTCTACGCAGATAAGCCCGAGACGATTGATGCCATGTTAGAGAATATTCGGCACTAAACCAAAAGTTTCCTTCAATAAATTAATTGTTTTGCGACGGGTCGCGCGAACCGAACTATTATTTTGGTAATAAATTTGCACGTTTTGCAAACGCTATTCAAGAGTAAGTCTTTTCATTATGAAATGACAAACCAAACAAAAAGTATTGCCAGATTGAAAACCACACGTCTGAAAAAACACCTATTAGTAAGTTCAAATAGTTTTCACATCATCACACGGAAACGTGAAGAGTACAAAAACTTTATTTCAAAACTTTATTTTACTTCTGGTCGAGTAGGTAGGTAATCCAAAACAATTTTTAGTTTTATGTTAGAAAGATTGTGTCACAAAGTTTAATTAAAAATAAAAGAATTGAGTTTAATGAAAAAAATCCATCCTTTCAAAAATCAAAAAAAAGCAAAATCACTTTTAAAATTTCACTCATAGTAAATTGTAAATTGCAACTTTTTGAAATTAAAACAAGTTACAGCGAACTTTTCTTTTAGATTCTAGATGATCTTCGCTATTCATAAATTCAATTTTAGCAGATAGCAGCTGCAACAGCTTTAACTTCAACCAATACAAGAATAATATGGAATGTTACAATTTATAAACCCATCATAATTTTTTTAGTAAATGTTGATACTTTTCCTAGCACTTAAGAATCTATTTACGTAGATTTTCAGAATTAGTAATGAAACAGTAGTTTTTGAGCTCAGCAAAATATTTAAATAGTTTAGTTACGAACCTTTCCGAATTTCATCTTTGAGTGCAAAATTCACCACAGCTGGTGGTGTGGGTTCGGACACCGAATACTCCGACTGAGTTGAGTTCGATGTTGTTGCATACCGCCTTGGCGAACACGGTAATAACGACTTTTGAAACAGCTCATCAGCGTACGAAACAGCAGCATCTAATGCGGGAGGTAGACTTGAATTGGTCACAACAACGAGCACTTGAAAAGCTACGAACATGAAACTCCACCGGGCACTTGCATTAAAAGGCATCATTAAGAGCACTCTCGACTTAAAACTAATTTGTGAGCACGCACGTGGTGCATATTATGCTTCCCCCTGCGCCGTTTCTGGGGGAGGGGGTGGTTGTGTGTTTTGATTCTCGACTAAATTCACTTCGCGGACGCGCACTTTCCCTTTCGACGGTTGACTTGCTTCTGAATTGAATTTCGTTTGCATCACACACCGACACCTGGCAAGGGATGAAAAGCTTTATTCTACTTGACGAGTTGAGCTTTCAAATGAAAGGAAAAGTTTTTATGCTCTGTAGGGGTTTGGGGTTGAGAACATGATTGGGGCTGGTTGAGCCGGGTCGGGTTCGGGTCGTGTCAGGTTGGTCGTCTTGTTTCACTGATAGTAATTATAATGGCGCTGATGCTGATGAAACTACTTGCGGCTGGGGTTGAAAGTGGGAGGTGAGAGCTGGTTATTAAAGTGTGCAGAAACACAAGTTGTTATGTTTCAATCAACCAGTAGCGAGGCCTTATTCTAGCTGCCAAATGTGTACTGAGAGCAACTGAAAGAGTTCTTTTTCTTTTGACTTTATGCGCTTACGTTACTCTCGATCTCGATGTAGATACATGCGGCATCTGAAGTACCTACTTCGGCAGAGCGTAATTGAAAATTACCTCCCTTGTCTTGAATAACAATATCCTCATTATGTTGCTATAGGAACTCTTCTCGGCAGCGGCAAAGGCAGCATAAAACTGCTCTGTAGTAGTTGTTTTATTTTTTCGTTGTATCCCCTGTAGTAACCAATTATGTCCGCACTGAGAGTAACGACAAGTGAATAAATAATAACTTTAAGCACACTTTACGTGCTCGTAAGGTATTTTTAACTGCCACAGACATTCAGGCATTGCCCCATGCTCCTTTAGGGAATTGCCAATTGGAATGGGCATGGGAATGCCAAATGAATTGCGAGTTTGTGGTGGATTAATTATTTGTGAATAATTACTGCAGAATGTAGTTAGGTGGAAGAAAATTATTGTTATTATTTTGTTTTCTTATTCAAATTTTGATGAGGGCTTGATTAAAATCAAATTGTATTTTTCTTCGGGCTAAATTAAATGGGATTTTGGAAAATATCAAAATGCTTATTGGATTTTATTATTAAGGTATTTTATTTTCAGGCTCGCACTTTACCTACCGACTACTATATGTACATACCTTACAATATACAAGGATGTTTTTTAGTGTATTTATCACGAGCTGATGGGGGTGTATTTTATTCAACTTCACATTAAAATTTATATCGCACAATTGAAAATTATTATCGAGTGGTTTTTTGGCCTGCAGCACAAATTAAACATAATATGAAATGTTGAACTGTGTAGTAGAAATAATACCGCATGTAAGATAAATAAAAATCTGTTATGCTTTCAATGTTTCAATGCAGTTAAGTGTGTAAACATTGATGTTATACTGAAGCGGTAGTTAAGTAAAATTGCTGATAACAGCAGAGTGGTTTTTGTTCATAGCTCATAGGAAAAGGTATTTATCTGATGACCTGGATATGGTAGATAGGATATATTATGGTATATACTAGGCTTAGAAAGAAAGAAACATCCTAGTTTTGGAATTTTGTTGTTTCTATATTGAATGAGCGGTTTATTTATAGAAAACATCAACAACATTTTCATTGATTTCAATACACATTTTTAGCCTGCAGGAGGACGATGTTTTTAAATTTGAAAAGCTAAGTATAGTTCGCTTAGGACTATCATAAGTCTTAATTTGCATGGAAGCCAAGCATTAATTTGTCGATAGGTGGGTATAAATAGGTTGTAAAATATTTTCAAATAGATATAAGTTCTTATTTAGAACGTGATTTGATAAAGCTTGTCTGGGAAATGTGTCAATCAAAATGAGATCGTTAAAGGTTAAATACATAGCTTTATTGAGAATTCAGTCAAATATCATTTTATTGAAAATATTTTTCATGCATTCATTACACAAAATATTTATACATATACCCAAATACATGTATAGAGAGAGTTTTGACTTTCTTAAGATAGCTATTGCTCCCTCGTAAGAAATAAGGTACCTACATAGTTTTTCTTTTCTAAAATGATTGTATTACTTAAGAAAATTATTGAAGGAAGTGCCTTCTTAAATAAATAATAAGCTTTTTGTTTTGATTATATATTATGTACGAGTATGTATACGGGACGTACTTACATGTAGATTAGGGTATTTCTTATGTTAAAAATGTTTGAGTTTTGATGCTCTCAAGAACCAATGTACTTTAAGAACATATTATGGATACAAAAATTTCCTAAAGTAAAGAGTTTACTTTTAATTACAAAATTGTATAAATGATTTTAGTTTTGCTATTAGTTTGAAGATAAGAATAAGTATTCTCGAAAACGTTCACTAATAAAAATGAGAGTGAGTTTTTGTCAGTATTCCAAATAAGCGAAGTTACGAATCCTCTGTGGGTGAGCAAAAGAAATAAGTTCCCTTTAAAATATTTCCCGAAGAAATCGAGAAGATAATGTTCTATGTAGAGACTATAGGACCAGTTCAAAACAATATATGGAGTAGAGAAAAGCAAGGACCAAAAGAAATATAAGTGTTTCAACACATCTCATGGACTGGTATGCAACACTGCTCTATTCTTGGTATGTTCCAAGAAATTTTTTTCACTAAATGCTAGTATTGTAGGTGTCCCATGCGGGAATGGTAGAAAATCCCGAATGACAAAAAATGATAATCCCAACTGCTTTAATCCAGAAAAGTCCATAATGAAAAAATCCTGAAAGCCAAAATCTGCAAAATCCAAAAAATTTAAAAAATTTCCAATGCCAAATTCATGAACACACAAAATCCCAAATGGCCAAAATCCTGATTTGACAAAGTCTCGAATGACATAGATCTCGAATTCCGGAATCCCGTATAATAGCCCTAGTTAACTGGTCAAATGTATATTTTCTAAAGGCAGGCAAAGGAACAGTTTCAAGATAAAAGGTCTTCATCAAATGTAAATAAAATGGACTATAATTGTATACATATACATACAAGTGTTTATTTTAAAGGAGCCCTTACCATAGACATTATGCTGATGCTAGACATAGTTTTTTGACTAACTATGTAACTTAATTTATATTTTTCCATTAATAAACTGAAGTGGCAGTCAGTAATTAATGTTTACACTTAGACCATCAAAGTTGTTCCGTTGTGATACAACTTGAACCCTTACTTGTTAAACCACTAAGTGCTCCTGACGAAACGTACGAGACTATTAGGACGGTATTCATCAATCACTAATAAACGGCTCTTAAGATTATGAGTCTAATAACTCAAATAATATTTGTGCTATTCACCAACCACTCATAGCTCTTTTTGGAAGTCCGCAAATGAGAACTACTCTCTCTTCACCGGTACCTGGTGAAACTGAGAAATCAAACAGATTCTAAACTGGCCCACCTTTGTTGGTACTTCTTGGATCCTTACAAAAATTAGTGTTGCACGCACATATACACAAAATATTTTTGACTACAGTGATTTTATTTACTTTCCAATTATTTGTTTTAAGTTTTGTTTTGTAAGACCCGGGGGGAATACCATGGCGTGTTTCAGTTTGTTTTATTTAGAGAAAATTTCTTCTAATATGTTTTGATTTCACTAGGTATGTCATTCATACGTTGTTAACTATGTTTGAGGATACAAAATGGACTCGTTTTATTGAGTGCGTTCATGCCTTTTGAAAAGTGGAATGTTATGACAACAGACAACAGAGCTGATGTGCAGATGTATTAAACATATACGAGTAGAACGCTTTTTTTTGTCAAACAAGTAGTGATGTTCACCTTCAATGGGCATACCAAACTTTAGCTCATAAGGCGTCCTGACCTCCTATTGAGGCTGAAGCAAAACAAAATTCGTTGAGGTTGTATTTTTTAGTTCAACAATGGCTTGGAAACGAAAAATATAGTAAATGGGGCTTGGAAGACATTTAAAGATGGTCTGGAGTCAATCATCACGCTACAACCACCAGCATCTCAAGCTCTCCTGAAATTTTTCATATTTGTGGAGCCTTTGATTAATGCAAGAGGGCTGGGTTAAGCCAATAAGTTTAAGATCAAAACAATTTTGTTTTATCTAAATATTAATTTTTAATGTTGTGAAGGAAGAATTTCGAAAAAAATAGTTTTTAGTTATTTTTCAAGAGTTTGGGCTGTTTTCAACGTCTGTTTTTGGCGTACCGAGAAAAAATTTTTGACGTACCGAGAAAAAATCACTACCAAAATTGTAGGTAATTACATCAACCAATTTCTGCATAACTTTTTTTGACGAATTCTCACATTTTACTTGAAAAATTTTGTTGGAAAACTTCAGATTCGTGTTCAGCGAAGAAGCACTTAAAATAATTATACCAGAACTTTCCACTTCGAATCCATTTGGAACACCATTTGACTAGACTATAATAAAGAACGAATAGAAGTTCAAATTTTAAAAATGGAAATAATCGATGTAGCCACAAAATCTTCCAAGTGCTGTAGCATGTGTAGTGATGTATTAAGTAATTGACTTCAATCATCACTTTTGTGTTTAACACAACACAGAAATGTTCTTTAATTTAACCGCAATTTTATTCATTCTAACGCCAGGAGAAATGAACTACGAGAAAAGGTACCTATTGCAATTCCCAATATGAAAGGAAAAGTCTTATTAATAATTTATATTTAGTTTATTTTCAGCAGTGCTTGAAGGTTTTAATCGAAAAAGAAAGATTTATCCAAATAACATGTGTAACAGAGAGGAATATGTAATTAATAGGATTGAGTAAGGAAAATTGAAAATATATTGTATTCCAGTAGAGGACCGTGTGCAAAAATGGTACCAGGGGGGAGGGGTTTTTCAATTTTTTTCAAACTTATAAAATTCATTATAAAGGAGAAGAAAAAGGGTTGTTCAAAAGTCAAAGGTATTTTGGCATTTAAAGCAAAATCTTTACCTTGGCTCAGTTATTAATTCATTTTATATTCAGTATCAGTAGTCATTGTTCAGTAGCTCCTGATAAAAACTAGTCTAAAACTATTTGCATGTCGATTTTAACATCTGCAACTGCCTATTTTCCGACAGTGTCGATCTAATATGTTTTTATACGACAATGTGTTGAAAAGAACAGTTCATTTTCTGCTGTTGTCACACAAAATTTTTGAAAATGTGTATCAGGAGTTTTATGACCTTCTGAATAGAACTTATGGAGCCTGCCCGGAGGACAATGGTAATATTTTACTTGGGGACCTCAATACCCAAATTGGACAGGAAGACACCTCTGACGGATAAATTGTCAGAATTTTCAGAAGCTCATAATACCGGAGTAAGTAGTTATACATGGTCATTACGCCAGCCAAATCGACAATGTGCTTATCTATAGAAAACAAGATTCCTATATCTTAGACGTGGGTACTTTTCAAGGGCAAACGTCGACCATTCCTGATTGCGGCAAGGTTAAGAGCTTGGCTGTTAAATGAAAATAAAGTACGAACCACTTTTAAGAAAAAATTCGACGTTGGTCACCTTAGCTTACCTGAGGTCGCTAGAGCATACAGTAGGCATCTGTGTGAGAAACTCTCCACTGTGCATTCAGTTGGCACCGACGTCAAAAACAGTGGTCCCAGCCAAGCAACTGGCAGCTGATTTCTGGAACGCAGGCTACTTGAAACAACAAACTTAACGAAGTCACCGAAACACATGGAATAGTAGATGTATTCAAAGAGCTAAAAATGGGATGAGAAGCGAACCCAACTCCAGTCAATGAAGACCCAGATCCACCTCTCATTATAGAAGAAGCGGATCTAGCTATAAAAAAGCTTAAGAATAACAAGGACCAGATCTAATGGTTTACTATTGGAGCACTTTTAACACGGAAGAGATGTGTTGAAAGGGTGCATGCATCACCTCGCATCAACCAAGTTTGGGTGAAAGACAAAGTGCATGTTCTATAAAACTCTTAAACTGCCAGTCCTACTATGCAAGTGTTAAGCGATAAGCAAAAATGATGAGCTGATATTAGGTTCTTGCGAAAGAAGAATTCTTCGATGAAAGCAAATGGAGGAGAAGATGCAACAGCCAAGCTTATAAGCTGAATCAAGAATTGAAAATAAGCATGTATCCCGGAAAAACAAAATAGCTCGACAAAATCGAGCAAATAGTAAATAATGCTCCGCCCAAGGGAGTAAATCTTCGGGTTGATGGAAGGAGGAAAGGATCGAACGTCTACCTCCAGTTTGAGGATCAAGTCATCTAGATGCCAGAATTCTTGGTCTGGATGACTGGAAGCAATATATCCTTCTTTCGTTTACGTGGAAGCACGATACGTACACGTTGTTAAATATTATTAGCACATTGATGTATCTCCCGTCCTTAAAAAAAGGGCGTAAACGACAAAATTCCAAAATTGAGTTAGTATCATAATTGGAACCGTTAAATAGTTTACAATTTTTGTGTAAAGCATTAAAACCTAACTTCCAACTGCGAATGGCTGTAAATCACGAATGCAAGTTTTATTGCCGGTTTTAAGCAACTTGTTTATGTGCCTACACTAAGCTTAAAAGTCACAAGTTCATTTTTCCAAGTTATCACCAAAACTACTTTAAGTTATGCGCATAGAAAAATAACATTATTTTTTTTAATAAAAACTTGTTCTGAAATTTTTTAAAAATTATCTAACATGAAGGCAAGAAAAAGAAAAATCCTTCAAATTTTGTATCTCAAAAGTAACTGAAAAACGTAATTTAAAAGTTTTTGGATGAGTCAGAAAATTTAATCAATAAAATATATTTAAGCATTTGTAAAAGCCAATGTTTGTTGATTCATAAGTGGTTCACCTGCCACTATCTCTTTTTCAAAGCTTTTTCTAATCCTTACTGGATGAGTAGTTCATTTAAGGTGTTCAATAAGTATTCCAGTTTACCTGAAACTTAAAACACCATCGCTGGCACTGAGTCTATAGAAGCTCTTTCCTTAGTGCAGACAATTCTTCCGTTATTGTCTTTTCGACAATAGTGGGAATTCTATTTTAAGGCACGGAAAAAAGTAGTGACATCCAACTCCAGTTGACAATGGCCCATCTGCAGAAATGAGTTCAAATATCGCATACTAGGTAGCCTTAGATGTCATCGTAGTTGTAGTTGCCACGTTAACCAAGTTAAACCTCAAAGCTTACCTTATGAATGCAATTTTTATGTCTTAAATTTGGATTCTAATTTTTGTTGAAACATTAAATTTTGACGTTCCTCATAAAATGTTGTTCACTTAATCAATATTTTGGGTATAACTTGGAAATCAAGCCGAAATTGACAATTTTATATTTTGTTGGCTTTTTGGAAAAATCTCTTAAGTCTGTTTTGTAAAATTACTAAAAAAACACAAACAACGATTGCAAAGATTAAAAAATGGAATTTTTATATCGAAAAAGGTTTTACAACTGGTTGATATAACCAAAAGGAACCTTGACACATCAACAAAACATTGTTATTTGAATTCAGTTATTTGTTTTATATGAAATACACTAAACTTACATTTGAAGACAAACGAGGCTTGGGCAGAAAACCAACGATATACAACTTTTTGTTTAAAAGTATTTCATTTTTCTGTCGAGGTAAATGGTTAAAGAATTTCACTACAAAAATTTAGCAAAAACCAACATACGAATATTCGAAAAATCAAAGATTTTTTTCTGCTTCTACTTTATTTTGTCCAAGCACGTTTTGAGTCTATTCTTGCTCCAACAAAAATCAGGCGCAATTTATAAAGAAGTCTTAAATTTTTGATTCTTTTGTTGATGTTGATTGCTTAAATGTTTTTTTTATAAATTTTTTAAACCATCCACATGGCAGGAAATTTAATTTTTAACATAAAGTTAAATTGTCAAATTCAACTTCGAGCTATGCCGAGTGACCATTTCTAAAGAAAAGCAAGGATGAATTTAGAAGTATTTTCTGTTTAAACATGCTTATGAGCCGAAAAAACATATTCAATAGTGAGAACTCTTGCACGTAATTGTTTCAGTGGTGCAGCTAGAACATTTGAAATCTATTCCTCCCTCAGAAAAATTCAGCTTGAAAAGGTTATCGTGAATAAATAAATGCTAGTCCAGGGAGCAGATACGATATTTTTACGGACGATTTACAGTTTGTTTCATTTTTTCTCCACTCGCACCGGAGGCTTTTTATTTAACCTGTATCATAATCTCGCTGGCAATAATTTCAAAATACCTATAACGTTTGAAATCACCAAGAGTTCAAGTGTTAAAGCCAATTGCCAGTGGAGAAAGTGATTTTTTGACATTTCTCACTGATACAGACTTGCGAAAGTGTTGTGAACGTTTGACGTTTAAAACCACTATGCCTCAAATGATTAGAAATCGAACTGTCAATTGTTTACCAGGAGTTGCCGTACATTTTGCACGGGTATTGCTCGTGACCGAAAACTCTCTGTTCTCGGGTGATTAAAAATGCAAATTTTGTATGGATTTGCGACATGATTCACAAGTACCAAAATTCAGCTTTGTCAAAATTGTTCGTAGTTTTAATATTTTTCTGACAAATTTTCCGGGTTATCAGCAATTTGAACATGATTGAAGGACTGGCATCTATTTATAACGTTATTACTTTTATTAAAATATTATTTTCGCCAAAAATTAAATTTTAAGGCAAAAGAATTTGGCATGATTGATCTGTTGCCAGAAATGTTTAATCGCATGCTACTAGCATATTTCACTAGTCTTAAACTTGAATTTGGTGCCCTTCAAGTTTTTGAGAATAATAACAAAAAATAGCATATAGGTACTTGGTTGAGTTTTTGTAACCGGGAGATACACAAGGTCGCAGCCAGAAGGGCATTATAGGGTTTAATCTCCCAACTCGAAAATTTTTATTAATGCATTTTAAATCATATATATCCGGTTCAGTATAAGAAATTTGTACTCAAATTTCTGCAATGGTTATTAATTGTGTTCAAAACTTTCAGAATTTACTACTAAGCTCACGTAGAATACAATTTTGAATGAATATAGTAAGGAACCTCTACTTTGATGATTTATTAAGTCAGCGTAAAAAGAGATTCGAGAACCTTAAGTCCAACTTTCTTCCTTGTGTATCCTGATTTCTTCAGGTTTTTTGGTAAAAATAAACAAAATTTTAACGAATACAAAAATTTGATACAAGAAATTTGGAATGTGACAATTCATATTTTAAAGTCTGAATTCATGCTTAAGAAAGCACATTTTGTTTTAACATGCACACCAGAAAGAACTGTTTTGGCCAGTAAAACGTCTATAAACATACCTAAGAAATTTAACCGTTGAAGAAAAACTTACAAGATTGCGTAAATTTCAATTTATCGAAAAATTGAAACTAATAAAAAGGAAATTATCGATATACCTACATATTTGCTGCCGGCTAGAAGATCAAATGGTGAAACTTTTTTTTGGAAATTTAACTATCCCCCCACCCAAAGTAAAATTATTTCTAGCTACGACCTTGTACACACACATGGCTGCAGTACAAAAGTTTCTTCAATCTTTCCAGATTTGTTTAAAGGGAGGAAAGCCCAATTTGAAAAATCAGAAAATAAACCAAAATTCAAGATGTTACATAAAAATTAGTATACACGAAGATTTTATTTTTTAATGAAAACATGTTCCAGACATAAGTAAAGTAAAGTTAACGTAAAGACGCAAATTTTAAAATGGAGCTATCATGTTTCTCCAAGCTCGTCGTTTTAGATTGGATGTTTGGAGTACAGCTTTTCACTCCTACTACTCCAATTTTTCTATAAGCCATATGAATGAAACAGAATACAAAACCAAGCGAAAACGGTGTTGGCTGTTTGAAATATCTTATATTTTATATGATAAAATGATAGAAACAACTGCTAAAGCTTGACTGAAAATGCAATTTGAAATTCCATTGCCACATCTCATACCATGTCATTAAGTGTCAGCAATTCTCAATCTTGTTTGGCACTTGGATTTGGCACCCCTGGAGGCTGCCGCCCAGGGCACAGGCCCTGGTTCACCCCCCCCCCCCAAAGATCTGGGGCTGCACTAGTCTATAAGACTATAATTACTATATGAAGTCTGCTTGATTAAAGAAGAAAATAAATAAATAAATAAAATAATCATTCATCACATACAACAATCATCTACATCCAATAAACAATCCTAGTAAAATACGATTCCTGAAATATCCAATACAATATGACATTAACGCAAGAACTAAAAATAATATAAAAACAAAAAAAATCAAAACACCATTTTATTTTTTAATTTTTTTCTAACATTTTAATGCTCTTGAAATCGAACCAACACGTACATTTTTTTTATTTTCTTATAAGGTATAATTTCATTATAGTATCTTTCTATACCATAATTTCCATCATTAAATAATTTTTTATTTTATTTGTTCATATCATTTCATTTATTATAATGTATTTCAATAAAGTTATTTCATTTTATATTTATCTTAAAATTATATCAATATATTTTCTGTTGCATCTATTTTTTGTTTAAACTTAATAATCGTTTGTCTTATTAATAATTTTTGTTTTTATTAATAATCCAATTGTTTAGTAATCTGAATGAAATTAATTTCTTTTCAAATGTATATATGTACTAAGTGTTTCATGCTTTTTTTTGTTAATAATTTCTCAATGTTAATATGCGTGTTCATTATTTTTTTTTGTCAAAAGTACCCTTCACACAATCACACTTTAATCAAAAATAAAGACAATTTATCAGATCTTTTTTTATAAATTTATTTTTTTTAAGAAATAGTATCCACACAATAACACAGGCACACTTTTGCTATTTTTTTTTTTTGATAATTTTGTTTGTATTTAAATTTTATGTCTGACGGTATTGAATTTTTGTTTCTATGAAATTAATTCAGTTTATTAATGTGTATTTTGATGCTTTAAAATTTATTATAGTTATAAGAAAAAAAAAAATTTTAACATATATTCTCAATTTTATAAAATTTCCTTGTCATTTTTTTTGTTGATTTTTTTCTTTTTAATAATTTTTTCATTGTTTTGTATAAAAATTTATATTTTTATTTTAAAATTAAAAAATTACTCTTTATTACAATATTTTTTTAAACATATTGGGCAGTTTATCATTTACTCATAATATATCAATCTTCTAGACCACTTTTTGTTGTTGTTTTTGTTGTTTGCAATAAAAAAGAATTTAAGTGTCATTTGTTCAGAATTCGAGTGTTAAATATGTAACGTGTGCACTAAGAGAAGGAGGGTGGGTCTTTTGTTGTTCGGAAAATCAGAACTTCTATGAATTTTTTTTTAAAGAAAAATAATAACTAAATTAAAAGCTTTGAAAACTGAAATGTGTTTTATTTTGTATTATTTAGTGCGAAGTTTTTTTTTATAAGTATATTATATTTTACAATTAGCTTGCCAAATGTTTACATATTAACTTTTATTCGCTATTGACAGTTTTTTTTAAATGATTTTAAGTTTTTGAAGTTGTTTATAATTTATCTAAAGGTACAATATGTTTTATTTACTTTTTTTTAAATAAACTATTATTTGATTTTTTTAGTCAATAGTACACGATATTTGAAGTTTTACCTACACAGATGGTCTAAGACTATTTTTATTTTTAAAAATTTATTTTCAATGTCTAGGGAAGTTTTTTTGTTTGTATATACACTTTGAATAATTTTCATGTTTTTGATTTAAAATGTTTATCATTTTTATTTTGTATTTAATTTATTATTCATGGCGTCCAAGGTTGATGGTGTTGCCTTTAAAATTAATCTAGCATTCATGATCTATACTAAAATTACTAACGAATCTTTGTTTTATTACAAAGACATTTTTTTAATTAAATATACGTTTAACACTTTATGTTTAATTTTTATTATGTTCAATTTTGTTTGTAAAATAATAGAATACCTATGTGCGTTATACGCTGACTTCTGTTTATCATTAATTAACTCTTCCGCGGCTGAATATTGAACAAAAAAATGATTTTTTATTAAAACAACAGATATTTATGAAAAGCACACCTTTTTATTGTTGTTTTATATTTATTTTAAAGTTTTATGTTATTTTTTTATTTATTTATATTTTACTTAGGGTATAAAAATTTGTGCATGGAAATTTCGTTAGATTCATTCGCTTGTTTATTTTATGCTTAAATTTAAACTTTAAGAAGGAAACATTTCTTGTATGTATTGGTGTGTTCCAGTTTTAATAATATACTCGTACATACTTACAAGAAAAGAAATTTAAGTTTGAACATAAAAGTAAAATAGCTGTGTTTTTTCGTGCCCATTAATAACTCACTTCTTTTAATTTTATCCTTAAAACAAAACACTGGGTAATCTAGTTTGTTTATGTTTTACCGTTCTGAATTAAAAATGGTTAACTACTGAGAAGCAGAAAAAACACGGTTATAGTTATAATTTATTACGTCAACATTGACTTAAATATTTTGTTTTTATATATACCTTTGTACATTCATCGTCATTTTTATGTGATATATTTATGTTTTGTTGAGATACACGTAAATTTGTTAAACATAAATATAATTAATTAAAATATAATTATATATTTAACATTTAAAAATTATAATCCCCAGTCTACACATTTAATAGCCTACATGTATGTAAATACGTATAAAATAACATTGATTTTTCACTTTTTGTTTCCTTTAAATTTATTTATTTTTTTTTTGTATAAAAAAAATAAAAAATTTGTATATTCTTCTTCTTTTTTTCAAAAAAGAAATATGTCAGTAAAAAATTATGAAAACACTTTTTTTTAATAATTTTATTTTTATTTATTATCCGTTACAATTACATAATACAATCAACAACAATTCTATATAATAAATAAACCCTTACATATTTTGTAGTATATTTTTTTTGCTATATTATTTGGTGGTTTTATAGTTTTTTTTTAAATATTTTTTTTGTCACTAAATGTATGTAATATGATATTATACACATTTGATTAATCAGGCAAACGACGTTCTGATACAATCAAGTACTAAGAAATGAAAAAAATATTTTTTTTATTTAACAACTTAATATTACATATTTGCATAAGATCAATTACTTTAGGTTGCACGATTATTTTCCATAATTTGAAATAAATAAAATAATACAAGAAACAAAATAAGAATCCTGTTGTTTAAAATGTATAACAATTATAAAAAATAAATAAATTAATTAAATATTAATCGATTTAAACTAATGGTAAAATATTTATCTTAAATACTTTATATAGGCAACTATTCATGTTAACTATTTTAATAATTTTATCGACTAATCGTTATTTTTACACTTTCATTTTTTAACGCTAATTTACAAAATAACTGTTTTTTCGCTACGTTTTTTTTTTATTCTACTTTAAAAATGTTGATCAATATTATTGCGTTTAAGGCCAAGTAATAAAAGTGTTATGCAAGATGGCATGTAAAAATTTAATTAATTATGTATGTTCAAATCATTATAACCGATAGGAAATAAATAATTTTTGCGAAAAGTTTAACTTAATCAAAAAGTTGACCCAATTTCAAGGACATCTTAAAAATGTTACGAATATCAAATAGACAGACACCAAAAATTTGTTTCACTCTTCGATTTATTTAATAATAAAGTATTTTTTTGAGAAGTATTTAAAGAGAACTTTAAATTGCGTTGTATAGGTTTCATAAATAAAAAAAGTTCCATCATTCATAAGAGCCTCTTTGTGTGGAGTTTGACATTTATGTACATATTTACATTTATCGTTACGTCTAAGAGCCAACGACATAAAAAGTCGAGTCATTTGCGTAACATTAGCTGCTTTCCTTTGGAGGTGGCAAAGTACTTGTGAGTAGATAGAAACCCTAATCTAGTACTATCATATACATGCTCTCATGTGCAAGTAGATTCATTTTGCATGGGAATGCAGCTGGATGTGTTCCATTGAAAAAGCTGGCAAATTACTTGCAAGTAATTCGCCACCTCCTAAGGAAAACATCTGTTGTAATTCATATCAATAATAGTCTTTTAGGAGTTGAACCAATGACCGTTTGTCTGCCTACCTTAACACGAGTCAAACAGGTGTACAATTTGACGTAAATTTTTTGCATCGATTTATTTCAATATCTATTGGTCGAAGGGAAAAAGTGTGCACGCAACAAATATTAAGCTTGGAATTTGGAACAATTGTTGTTATAGGCCAAACTCTTTGTAGTTAGTCCCTAAGAAGATTGAGAGCAATGAAGCTTGACTTTTGTTGTTAAATGTATGAGTAATGTTAACATTTTATTTTTGGGCAACAATTCAGAGAAACAAATTTTTGTATTTGAATAGGTCTATTAATTTGAATATTTCGAAATCTCGATAAATACCTTTTGGAACATACATACACACCACAGCATTTCATCAACCAAAAACTGTGGAAGATATTTTAAAATGCCAAAGAACTTTTGAATATACGAGTAATGTTTGCTCTCATACATAAAAGTAAATTAATTGATCACATTTTCCTGTACGAAAGATCCTGATTATCTTATAGGCAAATTAAGTTTTTTTCTTTGTTAAGTATCTGATTTATATTTTCTATTGATTAAGGCTCATAATTAAATCAATTATGGATATCTATAAAAACAAAATTTTCTGGTCAAAGATATCAATAACCTGAAGCAGCAGTTCTTCAAAAAATATTTTGAATGGAAACTTAAGTTAATCACTCTTAAACTTTTTTTAACTTCTATTGCAGCGATTTGTAAACTATTTCTTTTGGAAATGATGTTCATGGGAATCGAATATAACTAGTTTGCAGCTGAAGGTTGATCTGAATTTTGGATTGTTTTAAACCAAGAACTTGTAGAGAAATTTCAGACAAAGTAGTGTCTTATATTTTTTGTGAGGCATTACTTGAGTTGAACTTTTTTTGAGCTCTAACCTACCTTGCTGTAAGAGAGTTGAGGACTTCAAGTCTAACTGCATCTAGTTTCGACGTTTTCATAAAAAGCTGTCAAGTAACGTCAATGAAAACTGAAAATCAAAGCTTTTTGAAAAAATTAAAGGTAGCCAGAAACAGCTATAGCAAATTGGCATGGCATTAAAATTGGAAAAACGTTTTATTATCTTACGTTTAGAAATTTAACTAATGCTCCCCAATTTAAGGTTTTGGAATTGAAGGGGAAATATAATTTCTAAACTCCAAAGGAAGGAACGACGATCTTTGAATAAAAGGATATCTGAAGCTTAGCCTGAGGGGTTTTCATTAAGATTTGCTTGTCTTAAAACGTATAAACTTAGTAATAAAACTATTTGAACTATGACTAAGTTCCAAGTAGCCAATAATTTCTAGATGGAGATATAGAAATCTTGATGTTTTATTGGCTGTTGTTAAAACCATAAAATTAACTATGGCTTACCTGAAAAGATTTATTTTAGACAATATTCATTAAGTAACCTAACATTTATTTTATGCATATGGAATTTAACTCCAATCAAAAAGAATGCTAATACGAAAGCATCAAGTTAAATTGTTATCAATAGAAAAACGGACATTTCTTTTTCCCAACAATCAGTCATTAAATTAAAAAATATGTTTCATTTAACGTCCTTAACTATGTATGTATGTATTGTATGAATCAAAGGACCTACTTGAAGTTATAAAAAATATTAAAAACAATTTATACCGGTTATGTCTTTAAGCGAAATCTTTACGCAATAATGAATACATAAATTAAATAGTTTATATAAAAATTCTGAAATTATAATTAAATTTTTAGTTTAAAAACTAAGATGCAAAATTAAAAAAATTATAAATATATTTGTATTACATGACATCATTTATTCAAAATTCTTATATATTGTTTGCGATGAAATTCATAAATCTGTTGTTTTAATAGATAATCATTAATTTCCAAAATTTCCTTCACATTTTTTGTTTTGTCTTAAATTGATTCTGTTTTCGAATTTATTTGTCAGCTATTTTTTGTATTACCTTTTTTTTTAGTATATCTACAATGTCTTACATTTATAAATATTAAAAATACTTCCATCTTTGCAATTTATAACAATTCATTTTTCCTTTTCGTCTTATAAGTTATTTTATAATATTTTTCTAAATGAAACAAAATAAAAAGAGAGTAAAGTGTTGTTTGGAACAACAATATAGAAACTTAAACAATTATGTCCGGCTATTTTCTTATATTTTTGTTTACCTATATGTTTATTATTTAAGAATAATATCTTAAATTTGTTCGTCTGTCCGTCTTAATTTTTACTTATCTATCAATAATTCTAAAAAATATTAATATGTATTTTGTTATTTTCTGTATTATATTAACGTTAATCTTATTAGATTAATAATATTTATTTATTTATATTTTTTAAATTAAGTATGTTGAATACTAATATAGATTTAATTTTTTTTTCCTAAAAAAAATTTGCTTATTATATAATTTATTATAATGTGCTACTTAAAGATAAATTTAAATTTCAATTCTCCCGTTAAACGAAAATTGTCATCTCAATTTTTGGTATTAGTTTTTTTTTGAGATAGTTACTTAATTTATATTATAATTATATTATTTTTGTTACGTTCTTAAAAATATAATAAGTTTCTGTACAAATTAGAATTCAGTTTGTTTTAAATTGTTCTGGTTTTTGTGAAAACAAAAAAACGTTAACATAAAAAAATAATAAAACAAACAAAAACGTAGGTATTGTAAAACAAATAATTATTAAAAAAAACTTATTAAAAACAAGACTCCCATGAAAACAAAAAGGCTGCCAGCAGCGTAACAGTTTGTTTTCAGGAGTCTTAAAAATAATCTTGATTTTGGGTTTTTATAACATAATTTTTAAAACTTTTGTGCTGATATGACTATTTAAAATTTTTCAAATGCGTTTCTTTGACATTACGTTTATATTTTTTTGAAATAAAATAATATACAAAATATCTTGTTTTTAAAATTTAAAAAAAAAATAGAATTATTTTTCAGTAATACTTTCGTTATTTCATAAAATTGAGAGAATTGCATTTGTTTTATAAACTTTTATTTGTAATATTAAAACTGTAGTTATTTTCTGTTAATTATTTTTATTTGTTTTTAATTTTTATATACTGTGTGTTTGTTTTATTTTTACTTTTACTTTAAAACTAAGTTGTTGGCAGTATAAAGTTTACTTAGCTATGCTATGACAGACATTCTACAATCCAATCACCTTAAATATGAGGCAAACAAATTTTGTGAAGAGTTTGAGAAAACATATGCAAATAAAATGAAAAGAAAATAAGAGAATAATAATAAGAAATTGACATTTTATTAAAATTGAAAAAAAAAAAAAATAAGATGGTATAAGTTTTAATGCTGCTTTTGATCAACAAAGGGAATAATAAATTGAAATAAGATAAGAATTCAAAAGCAAGAATTGAAATAAAAAATTTCATGCTGCAGCCCTTCGAAAGCCCATTAAAAGTGTCAAAAGTGGTAAAAAAAATAAACTAAATGGTGTTTTCTACTTTCGTTCAGTCAGAGAAAGCACCAAAATACGAAAGTTTCAATCATTGAGGAAAAGGCCATCGATTAGACTAAGTCGGATGGCTAGTGATAATGAATTGAATCATTTTCAGAAAAAAATTGAGGAAAGACTTTGTAAGCTTCTTTTCACAATTTCAATCCGATAGATATTTTAGTCCAGTTAGCATTTTTAAGTCACCGTTTTTATTTATTTCAATATTAAGCCAAAGCATACTTCTGACCTGGATTATCAAGGCTTTAGTCAAAATATGCTATAGATATGTCAATGAGAATAACTGATACCAACGTCATAAGAAAAATACGTCTCAGAAAGTCTAAGCAAATTTTGAACGTTACACAGATATTTCTTAGTCATTTAAAAACCTTGGAAATAAAACAATGGTAAACGTTCTTGAAGCACCAAGAACTTTAATGGTGATACGTGTGTAGTTACTATTTATAACTTATAACTATGTACGTTAGTGAATAAGTATGTTTATTAATACTTAATCAGTTCAAAGTATATTTACCATTTAAAATTTCAAAGAATAATTTTAAGAACGTTGTAAGTTCTTGAACGAATAAATTCTTTAATTTATAATACTTAGCTAAACAATAATCACCTCACCTTAAATATTAAATTCATGTGTCATATAAAACCAATTAGCTTGTTGATGTTGATGTTTGAACATTTAAGGCTGGCGACGATACCAAAATAAATGATATTTTTGTTTGTACCGTCTTTGTATCGTCATAATCGAAATTTTTTTAGTATCGTATCGGTATCGGTCCCGTTTTCATAAATCTCAGTATAAAAATGTCTAGTTTTAGTACTGGTATCGGTTTCATCTGATTGCGGTCTTGTCTCAGTCACAAACAAATTTGGTTACTGTTCTTAATCTTCAAGTTGAACTCGCTTGTATTTTAAAGACTTTATTAAAAAATAATTATTTAAAATAAATTAAATATGATTATTTAAAATACGCATAATGAACGAAAGGTAGTCTTTCTAACTAAAAATGTATTTATAATTAAGGGCTTCTTCAGCAATTTCTCAAAAAAATACTGGTTATGGTTATTAAAAGAATGGGTTTGGTAAAATTGTCACAAAAATCGTTCCGAGAGACCAAGATATTTATGAAAAAATAGGCGTTGCAGTCGCTTGATTTCCCTTGAATTCCTTCACCTAAAAACAATCTAGCCTAACAATTTCATCCAGAAATCATTTCGTATTTGAGAAATCAAGTTTTAGAAAAATGGGCATAGGTGTGAGTGGTCCTAGTTAAAATCATTTCTTTAACCTTTAACCTGCTTAAGAGAAAAAACTGAGAAAATATCTTTCAAGTCGTTAACGCCGTTTCCGAGAGGCCAACAACAAGAATTGTTTGTTTGTAATAATTTAGTAAAAATATTCAAAAATATATTTTTCTGACGATATAAACAATACTACTGAGAGTATCGGTAAATGTTGGTCCAAAAAGTATGGAATAAGCTGGGTATCGTTTCGGTATAGTTTTGAAGCTGTTATCGTCTCGCTATCGTTTTGATTTCTGATACCGAGACTTGCCGTGGCCATTGACTACAAAATTAATGTGTTAGTAATCCAAATTAAACTACTCGTAACGAATAAAGAACATCGATTAGGTTCTATATTAAACGTATGAATTTTTCTTGAAGTTAGTGAAATAATTTTATTTGGAAGCGTAAAATGCCCAATCGATATATGTATGTATTTTATTGATTTTATTTTGGTTTGTTTTTTAAGTCAATGAATGTTTCATTGAGCCAACATAAAATAACATATTCTAATGAATTTTGTTCTTATATTAATGAAAACTTTCATTAATATAAAAGAACTTAATTTATTGAAATATTGAAACCTTCAACATATATTTTAAATGAAATGTTTCATACAGCCGATTTTAAGAACAGTCAGCTAAAACTCAGTTAATCTTATGAATTTTATAGTTTTTTACTGAGCCATAAACTTAAATAAATTATAATTCAGTCAATGGCTAGTGTAGACATACAATGACTATTTTTATGAATTGACTTAAAATTAAACTCTAAATGAAATAATTTTACTGGCACTACGAATATTTTTATTCGCTTACAAATAAATTCACTGGCCCAACGAATTCCTTCATTAGCTTAATTTTAATCTTCGGAGAGCCGCCCTTCCTCCCGCTACACATTGGAAAGTCTTTGTATCCAGCAAAGAATGAACGTAACGATAAACCATCTGGAAGACAAAGACAACATCATCGGCATATACAGTGTTGCCATTAATTTAACTGTGATACCAAGTGTGATACTAGATTTAATTTGTGTTGTTAATTTAATTAATTTAATTAAGCGTTTTTTCAACAAAATTCATAAAATGTAACCAAATCCATAAATTTTTCAAGCAAATGTAAGTAAATTTTTATATATTTAAATATTTTAAATTTGATTTCAAAAAAAGCATTAAAAATAATTTTACTTTTATTAATATTTTGCATATGCCTTTATCATTGTATTGGTTTAGAAAATAAAGAAAACCCTGAGGAAGCCGTAAAAAAGCCAGCGAATTTTGATTGCAACTATCAATTATCATATTGATAGCTGATAAACCTTGAAATGTGGATATTTAAACTCAATTTATCAAAAAATTAATCTATAAATTTGTTATAATTTTTATTTTTCTGTGATTCGTAACAATTTTCATCATTCTCGATGATCAAAACGAATTTAAAGTTTATCAAATATCAATTTGATAATAACTATTGACAATCGTAGTAGGACAATTCAAATAAATACTTTTTCAAAAAAGTACTTGTGATTCAGCTGAGCTTTAAAAAATGATTAAAATTTGACTAAAAAAGACTAGTTTTTGTGTTTTCCAAATAACAAGTAGGAAAACTGGTGCAGGGAAACAATTCCACGGGCGTCTGCTCCACATGGGAGTTTATTCCATCATAAGTGGGAATCTGTTCCACTTTTCAACGTGCAATTTATTATTATTATTCTCACCGAGAGTGGAAATTTATTGCACTTTTTAGTGAGAAAGATCTCCACTTGGAGAGTGTAGTTTTTGCCTACTTGGGAGGTTTTTTTTAAACATAGTTTCCTTAAATCTAGATGCCTTTAATGCAAAAGAAACTTTGCATATACCCAACCTCACACCCACCCCAAATCCTATAATGAGCCCAACCGGGGGGGTTGCAGGTTGCAGGTTTGTATACCACACTATTTATTCGCTATATTGCTGGCGTGTTTCTGTAAATAAACAATGTCGTTTTCTATTTTTATGAATCAATAATTTCCCAAATTCCCAATTTTAGTTGGGAATAGATTCCTACTTACGATGGAATAAATTCCCATGTGGAGCAGTTGCCCGTGGAATTATTTCCCTGCAACGTTAACTACTGTACTGAAGTGCTAAGTTACTAGTTAATTGACCCGTATATCTACTGGTGCTTAAGAGTTCAAAAATCTGACTAAGTTGAAGTTTTGTTTTAATATAAATTGTGTGTGGTAACCTTACAAGATGAAACTTTCTGAGCTTAAAGAAAAATATCTGTACCTTTGATTTGAAGCTTTTAAAGTCTGCACTTTATACTTTTTATCTGTAAGCAGCTGGAACATTATTTAAAGAAGGACATTAAATAAAAGGAGAAAAATCAAAAATTTACTAGATGAATCTTACTTAATACGTTAAACAAAAGCAGACGTAAAAGTAAATATCGATTGGGGGAGAAACAAATAAAAAAAAAAAAAACAGAGTTGATTTAAAGTTTATCTTTTCAGAATCATCGTCCTGTACATTTCCTTTTCCATTTTCCTTTCATTAATAATTTATTTCCTAATTTATTCTTTACAACTATAAACTTATAATTAACATTATAAGCCCAATTAACCGTCTCCACCAGTCGTTTAAGTTATAGCAACAGTAATAATAAAAACGATAGTTACTATCATTTGGAATATGTACAGTTACTAGGATATTGTTTTGAACAAAAAAACAAATAATTGATGACCATAGTAACACGAATCGCTGTGATTTTAGGCTGCCTGCTTCGTAACTAGTCGCCGATGAAGCATAATATGGTATCGTACAGCGACTGGTTGTTGATGCAACCGGTTGACACTCAACAACCGGTACGCTGGGCAGGTCAGTGATGTCATCATAATAGTATACAAGGCCCGAGTAAGCATAATACGGCAGCTTTTCCAGATCAGCGATACTATTAATCGAAGTTGCGTTACTTCTAGTTGTTGATTTTGTTTCTGTTGTTGTTGTGTTCAAAGAATTTCTGCTCGAACTCAAAAAAGCACCAGAAGTTTGATCGCCTGGTGGCGATGCTGCTGACGACAAAGGCTTAAGTCGTTCTTTTAAGGTCGTATTGGTATCTCGCAGGTTGTTAGTGGCAGCTGTAGTGTTTGAATTTCTTCTCCCCGAGCCATCATCGAAGTCATCACAGTATATACAGATGCCATGCGTTGGCGGATCACAGTAACGGTAACAGCATTCTGGTGGGCCATGATTCGATTTAAATAATTGTTCACCCGTTTCAGGAATATTTTGATCTATGATGTTTGAATGTGACGTAAATTGCATTCAAGTAAAAAAATTAACTTTAGAATGTAAATTTTATTAAAGAAAAATAAAAATCAGATTTACCCAGACAAAGAAATGTTGGCTCTCCTGCATACTGTGTTGGATAGGCTGGTGCACGATCACCCGGAAGCAAATATGGACATTTTTGTTCTACCGTCTCACACACACTACGACATGGTCGTATTCTTCTTCGTTTTCGAAATTCTATTTTTCTTTTCGTTCTAGAAATTTAAATATTGATATTAGTGAACAGTTTTTTAATTCATGAATGGAAATAATTAATTTTTTAACTTTGATTTATGTTTCTAGCTAGCTTTTAATTTTAATATAAAAAAACTTGACACACCTTACCTACTCAAATATACAAAATTCGATTACCTTGTTAAAAGCCTTGATATCACTGGACCCTCTACGCATGGATCCTTGTTATTGGCAGTCGATATGGAATCTTCACTTTGACGAGTGCTGCTCGTTTCTCGCTCGTCAATGTTGCTCGTCAGTTTTGTATTCGTTTTAGTTCGTTTGCATTTTGTGTCTGTTTGTTCAGTTCTTTTCGTAAGAAGATGTGCATTTTGTTGTTGTTGTTGTTGCTGTTGATATTGTTGATGCTGTTGTCCAATAACTGCTGATGTTAATGTTGTTCTTGATAACGCCGCCGATGATGATAGTATATGTGGAGATTCAATAGATTCATCTTCATCATCGTCATATATACTAAGACTGTCTTGCTGAAATCTATCTTTATTAAAATTCTCATCGCTATCGTTTAAACCATATCGATCCTGATCTTCGGGCTGCTGCTGTTGTTCATCTTGTTGTTGTTGCTCCTGGTGCTTTTTAATGTTTGTATTGTTGTTCGGTGATCTCGATGCAACTTTTGTTGTTGGTTTTGCAGTTTTTGTTGTTGTTGAATCTTTGCTGGAAGTTGAACTATGTTCCGCGAAATATGGTATTAGTGTACTGCATACCCAGCGACGATAAGCCTCCTGTAAAAAAGAAACAGAATTTATATATCACTGAATTAATAATAATACCGGAAAATGAGGGGAAGAAAAGAATAATTAAGATAAAGGGTTTTAATTTAATATATTCAAGCTTGTCCTGAGGAAATATTTATACACACTTTAGAAAAAAAAACATAGAAATCGATATTTCTTGTTGGTTTTCTTTCCTCTTGTTAAGCTGATTGTAACGGGTGATTTTTTAGCTGGTTTGGTTTTGGCAACACTGGTTTTGACAGCTGACGTGTGTTTAGTACCTTGTGTCACTGTCAAACAGCTTCAGTTTGTTTTGCAATTTAACCATGGATCGTCTTACAAATGAACAACGCTTGCAAATTATTGAATTTTACTATCAAAATTCGTGCTCGGTTCGAAATGTTCATTGCGCGCTGCTTCCATTTTATGGTCGGCATTCTCGACCTTCTGAGCAGTCTATTCGGAAGATTGTGACCAAATTTCGCACCAAATTTACTTTGTTGGACATTAAACCACCAACACGTTTACGTACTGTGCGTAGTGAAGAAAATATTGCGGCCGTATCAGCTAGTGTGACAGAAGACCGCGAAATGTCGATTCGGCGCCGTTCCCAGCAGTTAGGCCTTTGTTACAGCACTACGTGGAAAATTTTGCGGAAGGATTTGGGCGTAAAGCCTTTTAAGATACAGCTGGTGCAAGAACTAAAGCCAGCCGACCTACCACAACGCCGAATTTTTGGTGAATGGGCTCTTGGAAAGCTGGCCGAGGATCCGCTTTTTTATCGAAAAATTGTATTCAGCGATGAGGCTCATTTTTAGTTGAATGGGTACGTAAATAAGCATAAGCATAATTGCCGCATTTGGAGTGAAGATCAGCCAGAAGCATTGCAACAGCTACCAATGCATCCCGAAAAAGCCACTGTTTGGTGCGGTTTATGGGCCGGCGGCATTATTGGGCCATATTTCTTCAAAGATGATGCGAATCGCAGCGTTACTGTCAATGGTGAACGCTACCGAGCGATGATAACAATCTTTTTTTTGCCCGAAATGGAAGTTCTTGACTTGCATGATATGTGGTTTCAACAAGACGGTGCCACATGCCACACAGCACGCGAAACAATGGCGCAATTGCGAGGCGAGTTTGGTGAACAGTTAATTTCACGTTTCGGGCCGGTCAATTGGCCGCCTAGATCGTGCTGTTTGACACCATTAGATTATTTTTTGTGGGGGTATGTCAAGGTTAATGTCTATAGGGACAAGCCCGCTTCGATTGACGCACTGGAAGCCAACATCCATGCATTCATTCGTGAGATACCGGCCGATATGTGTGAAAGAGTATGCCAAAATTGGACTCAGCGCATGGGCTACGTGAGACGCAGCCGCGGTCAACATTTGCATGAAATTATCTTTAAACATTAAATTGCAAGGTTCAAACTATCGATTCAAATAAATATTTCATTCATTTTTTCGAATTTTTTGTGTTTTTTTTTTTTTTTAAAGTTCTAAGCCTCTTAAAAAATCACCCGTTATTTTGTATAAAAAGTTTCTAAGTATTAAATTGTCAAAATATCAAGTTTTCATTTAAATTTTTTACTCATCAAATAAAATAAGATGACATTCCTAAGCATTAACGTAATAATGTATTGTACAAATTCACTTTTAAAAACTCCATTTCGGGATTCTCAAGAAAAAAGTTGGAGCAAAGAAAGGGTTCATACATAATGCAATTTTCTACTGCATTGATTTTTTTGTTTGACAATGTGCAGGGGTGTCCCTCGAATCTCGAATGTAAATCCAAGTTGGTGGCCCTCTGACTAAATATCGTTCATCGTACGATACGATTTTATTTTGAAAAAGAAGGTAATATTCCATTATTTGATTTGTTTTCTAAGTCAAGTTGTTTTAGTGAAAAGTTTTTGAATAATTATATTTTAAAGACAATGGTGCAAAATTTAAGCAGTTTTAACTTGATACTAAGCTAAAAAGAGGATTTTGCAAAATTTTAACACTTTTGGCATCATACTATCTCGTAACATTTTACTAAAGTTAAAAAAAAAAAATAAAAAAAAAATTGCCAATTGTATCTCAGAGTTGAAATGAACTAGATTGTTCAAATTAAATGCAAGAATTTTAATAGATAAATACAATTTGTTGCACAAAGATAACAAAATTATTCATCCCTATGATCACTCTATTCTTACGGTCGGCTTCCTCGTTATCTTAGTTCCAAGCACTAGCATTAATTTTCGCATAAACTCCTTACAAACAACACAACCATCATAAAGCGCAAAACAAAAGCCTTGATGAAAGTCAAATTCAATAACAGCCGCAACACAATATTTAATGCCAAGTTTCTTACAAATTCAATTCAAACCTAGTACTATAATCAAACAAAGAATCAACACCGTTTTGTATATTATAAAAAAAAATGTGGGTTGTCACTTTGACACTTGTATATTAAAAAAGTTTGTTTGGTTTGCATTTTTATAAGAACTGTCACTGGTTTAGATGTTGTCAGATAAATTGTTTTTAATAAGAAAGAATAAGTAATAATTTTATAGTTAGTAGGTAAAACGAAAAAAAAATAAAATTTGGAAGAGCAAGTAAATCACTTAATATTTAGAAGTTTTTTAACTAGTATCATGGAAGGAAGCTGTTTTAAATTTTGCGCCGATATTTTTTCAATAAAATTGTGATTTATTCAAGTTGATTTTCTTAATTTTTAGCGAAATTTAGCTCCACTGGTGTTTTTGATATTCAAGTATATCATTTTTTAGTTTAATGTTATGAATTGTCCTTTTTGCCTCAAAAATAAACAAAGATAAGATGGCAGCTGAGGATCAAGAAAATCAGTTTAGAAGAAAATTGCAGAAAGAAATAAGCGGCTCTTGGCCCTTATGTATTTTTACACAATTTTGATATTATGCATTATTATGTCATTTTCAAAGGACCTATACGTGTTAGAATTATGATCAAAATCTTCCGAGCCTTTAAAGGAAAATTCAAGAATGTAAAATATTGGTTGTATGGCAGTTACAGTAAGAACTAGATTATTGTTAAATTGACTGACAGACGTTAGGACAAAACCCACTTTGTTAGACTACACTATAATCGTAATGTTAAATTTGATTGAAATATCCAAGTTATTGCTATTACAAGAAACAAATACTTGGTCTATAGATATGGCAACCAAAAAAAAAAATAAGGAACAAAAAGTGAAGTTTTTAACAACAAAAAATAATGTTCAAACTCTTGTATTCAATTTTTTCATAAAATATAATTTTATAAATTCAATGCAACTTAAGTCATGAAATAAAACGGCAAACACAAATTTTGTGGTACAATTTACGTGGTCTACAAAAGCTGAAGCTAATTCGTTCAAAGGTTTTTTTTGCACAGAAGTGCAGAATGCAAAAATTTATTAAATAGTTTTACCACAAGATCTAAAAAACGATTCAAGAAAATCGCGTAATAAGTGCGAGCGAGACCGAGTATTTTTTTGTTTTTATTTGTTTTATTTGTTTTATTTGTCGTAACCTTAATGTGTGTTTTATGTTCTTTTTCATTCCTATGAAAAATTGAACTTTTAGAGTAGTAGGAGGGAACGAGGAGTGGAAATGGAGTACTCAAAAGTCTAAACGTCTAATCGAAAATGGCATTTACTTCCAAAATTTTGTGATGAGCAGATACGCAATGAAGGGCATTTAAAATTGGCAGAAACAATCTGTAAAAGATTTGCGAAAGAAATTTTTTTTTTTTTTTTGCTGAAAAATAGGTAAACATTTCGGGTATACTTTTTTTAGTTGTTCAACCATTCCAACCATTCTCTGAATTTATCGAAATTATTTCTTTTGAAAAAAACAATATTAAGAAAATATGGGACAAATTCAGAACAAACAATGAAATACAGGAAATTATTTAGGTACGCCCTGTATTTTTTAAATAAAACCCTGGACTGTTCCGAGGAAAATATAAGGACGGATGGTAGGAATACAGCATTTTTTTGCAAAAAATATATATAAAGGAGTAGTAACATATAAAAAAAGAAAATGTTTTTTTTTTTTTGAAAAGCTCAAATGAATCATCAAGAACTATTTTTGTATAATAATATAAGAACATTAAAAATTATACCACTTTTCTGTGCAATTTTTGGACATTTAATTTCGGTTCAGTGTATATAATACACAGTTCTCGTGTAAATTATACCGATGATACGATGGAAAAATATACCAAAATTCACACCGAAGTTTATTTTTCAATCGAAAATGATTTTTATGTACACCGTTGTAAATTTCTGATTGAAAATGTACCTGCAAGAATTTTTAAATCAATCAATGATTCTAAGTATTTAGCTTAACAGTATTGACGCAAAAAGTCATGAATATTTGTTTTTGGTTCTTCCCCGTCTAGAAATCAAGCGCATCGAAAATTTTACCAGTATATCTGACAATAACACCAAAATATTAAAAAAATTTCAATTTTACACCAAAATTCATGAACTTACACAAAATTATGCACTAGTGTGCTACTTGAAAACATAAGCAATTAGGTTTTTTGCTTAGGATAGGATAAATCCTATATGCATATTAAGTTGTAAGGACAGATTTTTATTATATTCGAACTTTTAAGTCCGAGGGGCAGACAATAATAACTATTACCCTAAAATTTCAAATTTAACAATGTTATAGTTTAAAAATCGTTCATTCTTACTTTTTGCAAAAATGAACCACAATTAAAATTTGAAATATGAACTTATTCATAAGCCATGAGAGGTTTATTTAATAGTATATCAGAAAAGTTTATCTTCTTCTTCTTGGAATTTATTGAAAATTAATTCACCATCCACGACCACACTATGCAAATTCACAATTAATATATATAGCCCCACTCTGCTTTTTTACCCATTCACTCAAAAATACTCAGCAGCCATTCAACTACTCTCGATCTCACTCGAGAGGGCTCTCAGTTCATTTGGAAAAAAAAGAAGAAATCCTAAAGAATATGGTGCTCCACTAGGATTGTCAATTATCTAATCGTGATGTCAATACCTTTAATGCCCCCAAGAAGTCCCACCTTCCTCATTTTCACCTACATCATCTACACCACACCTCAGCACTGACCTCATTCAGACCTTTTGGGATTGATGAATACTGTAAGCGATAAAAGCGTCATTATTTTCATGAGCTTTGTAACAACTTAAATTTTCATCTCCTCGTATTCTTACCCTCTTCCGTCTACTTGCTGGATTGGGAAATATTTTAAGGGTACTCAATTCCCCCATTGTATTGTGTTGGCACTGCAAAGTGGTAAATGGTGGTGGTATAATAGGGGTGGTGGGTCAGTTTCCATTCTGCGAGCTGCTACCTGTATTCTGGTGTTCATTCACGCTGAAGCTGAGAGGTGTGCGAGTAGAGCAGCGAGAAGACGATGACAGAGCGTACATAGTAGGGTGTGTCAAATATTTTAATCCTGAATTGTTTTTTATATCAAACTCTGCATTTGAAATTTTCATTTTAGTTAGTGCTTTGGCTCGCTAAATTACTTTTAAAAGTATACAAAAAAGTTTGTTTGCTATTTTGGAGGATTGTTTTTAAATTTTAATTAAATTTATTGATTAAAACAAAAACGGTAAGTTAAGGAAATCAACTTTTAAGGAACTGAAATATAGCTAAATATCCAAATAATATGTCTGTTCGCGTACCTCCCAAAACTAGGACTTTCTACGAATTTAGCCCAAAGTTCTGTCAAAGCTCATATAAAAAAAATTAAATTCGTAGAAATTCGTAGTTACGGGAACTACACGAACAGACCTAATATTCGTAAAAAAAAACTTTTTTCAAGTATTAGATATGAACTCAAAAATATTTTTTTTTTGTCACACTAAGTAACACACCCTAGTACATAGGGTTGTCATTTTGTTTTGCTTCCATCTCATAGAATTTCGAGATTTCTGAATGAGAGCCAAGCAAAATATGGGACATCACATTGGGCTGCTGGATGGTGGCGGACCTGCGGCTGAAGGTGGAAAGAAAGGAGATCATCGTTTTAATGATTTGCATAGGTACTTTGGGAGATTAAGTGTTTTATGGTGTCCTTGTTGTCATTTATTGGGCATTGTTTACGTATTTTTCTCTTCTTTGTATTCTTTTCTCTTGTTTTACTTTTTTTCGTTTGTTTAAAATTTTTAAAGTAACGTGGATTTTATAATTTTCTTCTTGTTTTCCTAGGTAGAGAGTGATTACGTCTTTCTTGTGTAAGTTGACGTTGTATTGTTTCGAAATTAAAGACGTAGTGGGAAGGACTTTGGTAGTTTTCATAATTATTATCTATCCATTGACGTTTTGATTAGGACATTAGATTAAGAAATCAACTTATCAGACAAAAGAAAAAAGAGTTAATTATAATTGTTTAAACGATGGTTGGTCTTTTTTTGTTATTTGTGTTATTTTTGTTTGTAAAGGGTTTGTCGTATATGAAAAATTTAAAGAAATTCTGTAGTATTTTTGAAATTGTAGCCTCTGAAACCTTTTTGTTTTGAAAGTTTAGCTATCTTTTTTGAATTTGATTGTGTTTTACTTTATTATTATTATAATTTGATCAAAATTCGAATAACAATAACGCATTCTTAGCGTTAAATAAATGAAGTACAATTAGTGAATTTAAGTTGACCCACTTAGCCATTAAATCATTTTTTAAAGATACATAGGAAGAAGCATTTATTTGTGAAAAGCCTCGTGTTCAAACAGTTTTAATCGTTTCGTTAGATTCTTTTTCCAGATAAAGTTTTTCTTTTTTATTTGGTTTTCGTATCTTCTCGTTTCCATGGTGAATATGCCACGTGACATTTATATCATTTAACACAACCTGAACTCGAGGACAACGAAATCCTAGAATAGGGAAGACATTTTGTAGCACCCACTGACACGTGCTCACACAACTTCTATAGTCCTCCTCGGAATACAGCACAACGTTTATGGTAACTTTCAATTCATCAGTAAACTATTAGTAGTGAAGTGCCATCTGTGTTCAAGCCAAAACATACAGCATACAATATTTTGTTCATGTATAGGTGTATTTTTTTTTTCTAAATTTGTGTATATGGGAGGAGTTTTTGAAAACTTTGCTTACTTGACCTGCTTTTTTTGAGAAATAATTACTTTCCCTGCTATTAGTTATTTACTTAAGCAAATGAAATCATTTGCTGTCTAGTCAATGTAAGAGAAAAAAAAGTCGTGAGGACAAAGGTGGCTTTGTCCTTAAACTAAGATAGAAGTGGTGGTATGCGAAGGTTCAATGATTGGACTGGGTTGAACTGAAAAATGTGCAGAAGTTCCTTTCTTTTCTTCTCTATACAAGTGCCTCGGTCGTAAATAAAAGTATCAAAGGAATGTGTACTACCCCCTTGATATTTTCAATATTTCAGAAATAAAGAGAAAATGAACAAATAAAATAACAAAACCAACCTTTTGCCTGTGTGAGGAACCTCGTAAAAATCGAAGGACCTTTCGTCCATTTTATAAACCCTTATACTCCAATTTTATGTCAGTGTTGTTATTTTTATTCCTAAAAAGTATACCCAAAAATTCAGGAGCACAACTATTAAATATAGACTTCTTCTTTTTATATCATATGTAGGTATGTACATATATGTAGGTACAGTCATATACATAGGTATACATTTCTTGACCCTTTAAGAAAATTTGAAATAATAATAACATCACGGCACTGATGATGAAAATCATCTCTGGGCCTGTCCAAAAACCAATATCTAACAAGATAATGCCCGTTGGATTGTTTTGCAGAACATATTAAATGCATATCTGGGTCATTTGAAGTTGCTTAAGATTAAGTAAACAAAATTGAGAGAGAAAGGGAGAATGCGTGTCTAGAGTCTAATGAGGGGTAGGTATGTTCATAGAAATTGTTTTTGCAGTTGCTTGGAAAACTGGAGTTTACTTGATGAAAGTTTCAGAATGATCAACTGCTGTAATAGCTTATAGTTTAAGAAACAGCTTGATTTTTTAATTTTCGTTCGAAATATTTTTAAATAAACGATGAGTTGCTCGAACTTCTTTTTTCCTAATTTCTTCAACGTTTTCGACTTGAATTATTTTAAGGACCTATTTTTTTTCAGTAAGCCAATACTTACCGTTAACATTAAGAAAGACAATCTCTTATACCCATAAGTGTATATATATCTTGTACACTATCGAAATTATTAACTTAATAAACTCGTAATAAAGATACATAAATAATATGAAATGTATTTTTTCTCCATTTTTTTTTTGCACGTTGTATTTGATGAGAAAAGATAAAAGTAATGCCATCACTTTGTATGGAAGAAGTCTGTGGAAAATGGGAAAAACTAACTTGGGTGTACCTACAGTTAGCCTAGGGCTTTTAAGGGTGTGGGTATATTAAGGGGCGTGGTATATTGGGAGGAATATATATAAAAAAAGTCAAATATAAACTCAATAAAGGGAATAGAAAGATGGGTTGATGCTTTATTCGAAGTGCTTTTATTTAGTTTGCTCGTCAATTTGGTCGTCTGTTGTGGTTTTGTAAAAAGAACGAACGAGACGCGATAGACGCACACACACTTTATTGCTGAAATTAATATTGTAATTGAAGTAAGAAAAAGGATTTTAGTTGTTATGAATAAGGCAATGAAAAGGTTATTCCTTTAAGTTGAGTAGATATAAGCCTTAAACACAGGAGTTTATTTTTAAACAAACATTTCTATTGTTTTTAATCAGGACTACAAAAATAAATCCATGTACTCAATCTTTATTTTGAGGTTTTAATCTACGAGTAATCTAAAATTATGATGGTGCAAAAAGGAGAAGTCGAAGAAGTATATTTCATCATGCCGTTAGTCTGTAAATCCATAAGTCTGCACCTACATATATTGTCCATCTTCTAACGAACTGGCGTATCGGCTTTTTTTTTAATATTTTACAGGAGAGCAGTTTTTAGTTTTTAGTTATGTGTACGCCTTCCATAAACGTTATTTCTGAGTTTTACCACAGTTTTGATATATTTTTCTTTTGTTAAATGGAAATAATTTATCAAAGTTTCAAATGATATGAGATTCAATGAAAACACCATACTAAAAACAGTTCAAATTAATTTATTAAAAAGGTACGTCACTTCGTGAGAAACTTAAGTAAGAAATTTAAGTGTCGTGACAATGTACAAATAGGAACCACTGTTTTGTTAAGTCAGAAACACAACTGTTTTGAAAAAAAGTTCACCTATACGCCCTGAACTCACAGTTTTTGCTGGAAAGAGTAAAGTAAACAAAAAGAACCGAACACCTTTTAAATTTATTTTAGTGATGGGTGAATAGCAACAATAGTCTTGCATTTTAACATATACTTAATGCATATTCCCGATATATGGACCTAATACCTGAAACCACTGTATTTACACATTTATTAACAATATAATTGAAAACTCCACATAATTGCAAATACGTCTGTTCGTAAGACATTTTTACTAAAATTGTAGTTATAACAACTATGTCATAACGCTTTTTGCTATGTTCCAGACATTTTTTAAGGAGTCTAATGATGTAGAAATATGCAATAAAGTTTACCTAGCACATATATGTCCAAATCTCAAAAACGACAGTTTGCGAGATACGTCACTTCGTGAGAAGAGGGACGATATCTGATCATCTGTTTGTCCGATTCTAAACAAGAGAGTTTGTTCAAAATTGCTACAGAGTATTTCATGTGTTTTACACATAGTCAAGTATTGATATTTTTTGTTTTATAAACGTCTGGGGATGCAATTTTTTCAACAAACACCTTCTTGCAGGGTTGCCACTATATTGAATTTAGACTGAACTTGTTTTTAACGAATAATAACTATAATTTCAAATTAATAAAAAGAATATAAATTATTTTAGTCCAAAACTCGTAGTCGTTTATAGAAACTTTCTGTCTTTAAATTCCATTTAAATTTATTACTCTTAGAGATATCCTTCCTTGAAGAAAAATCAACTTGGTCCTTGAATTATGAAACCAACACGCGAAACAACCATGTTTCGTAATGTATTTGGAAAATCGTTTTCGACAAAATGAGATTTATTACAATGGTTTTTATACAATTGTATATGGAAGGAACTTTCCTGCACAAAAGTAAAATATCTGTTTTAAATATCCAAAAAATGAAAAAAAAACATCGAACGGATCGTTTTTGGATATACAATGAAATGCACGACTGGGTCGCACGTATTTCCTCATATGTTCAACACGCTGAGGATATATGAAAATTATGTGTATGTAAAGACATGGAAATTATTAGAGAAAATGTTTAAAAGCATAAAATACGATATTTGAAAAAGGCAAAAAACTTCGTTGAAAGTTTGAGATAAAAAAGAAGAACGCCATCTTAATTCATTATTGAATATGATGGTATCGGTATAAAAAAATTTAAATTGTTGGAGCGGTTTTTATACATATTTAAAATTCCTTAAACATTTTTAATGAAAACTTTTGGTATGCAAATCTTAAATATTTATTTATGTACGGATAAAAATTGTCAACCCGAATTTTCAAAAAAAAATTTAAACTTTTATTAAAAAATAAAAAACTTTTTTTTGGAAAATTTTAATATGCAATATTATTTAATCTTATCTAAAATTTGGATATAAGAAATTATATCTTAATTCGTTTAGCCGATGATGAGAAAATTTAAAATAAAAAAAACACGTTCTATTAATAGTTGCTGAATGCAAAATTTTATCATTTTTTGTAGTAGATCATATAAATTTTGATGTATGGAAAAAATCAAAATCGTAGGAGTCATTTTTTTAAAAATCAAAAAAAAAAAATTTTAATTTAAGTACACAAAAATATTTATTGTTTTTGTAAGCCTCTGTATAAGAAAAAATTATTGGAATCAGTCTTACCGTTTTGAAGAAAATCGAAAATTAAAAAAAATGGTTCTTTGGGGAGGTACCATTAATAACCATTTCTTGGAAAATGGTTTACCATCCAGACAAACAGAATTGTGCCACCCACTTTTTTTGGGTTCTCTATCATCGTAATGCCATGTTTGATTGTTATCTCGACTTTTTTTGCACGAATCTAAAATTTGCTTTATAGTACCTTTATCATAAGTAGAAATGATTAAAATGAGTCATTCAGTTCAATAGAAAATCGAATATCAAAGTTGTAAAGCCATTTTTAAGAAAAATAAGATTTTGTTAAATTATTTTTTAAAATTGCACATATGGCAACTACTGAGTTATTTGCTGCTAAAAAAAGTGAAGGGGTATGGTATGACCAAGAACCGCTTTGTATCAAATTTAAAGAAAATATTTCAAGCCGTAACGCAGTTCTTACTTCTTCCCAAGTTCAATCAAAATCTCGAGATTGATTTTTTTACCAATGCATATACACATTTTTCACCCGGGAATGAAATTTTGAACTTAAATTATGTATGTAGTAAGCTGCTGATGCAAAACGAAACTTGTCAGTGGTCTCCAAAAAAACATTTGCATTCTCTAAACTACGAGTGTGTATGTAAATAAATACGATAGAAAAATTGGGCAATGCAAAAAGACACACGAAAATAAAGCCTCACCCGGGTTTTAGTTTCGTGTTATCGTTTTTGAAATGTTAATAAGACCCACAAAGGAAAATTAGAACCGTGGGTGTTATTGCCCTTGGGATTTGGCATTAAAGCCCACACTTAAAGTAAAGTTGTAAGAGGAACACAGGACCCACGAGGAGTGTTCAAATCTTTTGGACCCTTGTAGTGGGCCACCTATTATTACTGCGTATTGAAAAACTTTTCCACCTTGAAAAGCATCAGTAAGTAACAATATACTCGTGGCTGAATGATTCTTGTGATTTTTCAGCTACTATGTAGATTAAAAACCAATGCAATTAGTAAAAGAACAGCTGCTTAAAACCAAATAACTACCTGCTCTATACATATACATATGCTGTGGTTAAGTTCAAATTAGGTTCATATATTTTTTCTTTACTTTCTCAAAGGAAAGATAACTTCTTCATCCTTCGAGGAAATAGTTGGTGAATTCTTCCACTAAGCCCTAAGAACCGTTATCTTTGTATTTATTGAAGGTTCAGAAAATAAACCGGGAGCCTGTTAATACTTTTGTAAATACGTTTATAATACGAGTATATACATCTTTTTTCCTTTTACTTGAAATACATGAATTTTCAAATTCAAGATGACTAACAACCCTCATCATTTGAAATTTGACTTGGTTACCATTAATATTCCCCCGCCACCAATCTTGAAGATTGCCTGCTGTCATTTTCCAGCCTCGACAACAGTTATTCATGTAGAGGTACAGACAAAAGTGTTTGTTTAGGTTCAAGTAAACGATGTAACCTTAGGGCGCAATGTTGCACATAAATATTTATGCTCGCTAAATTGTCAGTTAAACGCTCTATGGTGGTTCTTAGTCATACAATATGAAACTTTGAGATGCAAAGCTCACTGGTGTAGCATAGCACAGCACGAATAAAGGAAAGTCGTCATGTCACACGGCTCGAGCACACCATACAAATATTTTTTTCTTCAAAAGCAAGGTCATGATGATTTGTATGAGAGAGGAATATGTTTGTCCCCTCTCATACAATACATACATGACCTTGACGCTATATAAAACCAAAGATCCACGGAGATGCACTTTTGCATAGAATTTGAATTGTTATCCTTGCAAATTATTTGTTCAGCTTATGTGATGCTATAGAGAAAGGCTGTATTTTTTTGTATGACGCTATGAAAGGATACAAAATAATGTTTGTTTTGAGAAGAATATTCACTCAACAATAACAATGATAAAATTAGAGTAGAACTATGTATATGTGAAATATTACGTAAAGTGATGTTTTAGGATATACAATATTACGAATTAAGCTTTTGTTTTTGAATTTAGGACATTTTTTAAGGTTATTTAATACATTATGTAATTAGAATGCGGTGGAAAGAAGTGTTTGAAATGAATTTAGCAGTGAAAGTTTGTAGAATTAAAAGTGTTACATCAATCAAAGCAGAGCTTGTGTTTTCTAAAGTTCCCATAAAATTTGCAAAAAATAGGAAAGGAACAAAAAACCCTTGAGCTTAAATAAATAAATAAAAGTTTGCTGTTCATATAATGCAATATTTAAGAAGAAAAGAAATAAGTTGTGAACAATTGATTTCTCTTAGTTAAAATTCTCTGTGCATATAGTTTAAATCTAAAATATTTTACCAAAATATTACCTACAATTGAAAATCTTTTAATATTTCCTCCATGGCACTTTCTTTTAGCTAAAGGGAAAAACTTTTACACAAAACCTAGAGGATAAAACTTCTTGAAAAGAAAATAATTACTTTTATTGATTTTCCACTCGAAGTTGGTTCACCAGGCTCCAATTGATAGCATAGTGCAGTTTCTAAGAAAAAAAAAAAAAACTTAAAAAATGCAACAAAAAAAATCATGAGATTCAAGAAATAAGAAAAGTCAAATAGAAAACCAAAAGCTCAGAGAAGTTTGAAATACAAAGAATCATTGATTGTGGTTTTATTCTCCAAAGAGTCTCAAAGATATCAGCCTGTGCAGTATTTTTTTTCCATTCAATATGCTTACAACTATGACAGAACGTAATCCAGCAAATTCAGCAATAGTTGAAGAAAACTAAAATCAAAGAACTAACAATAAGATTCTGTTGGAAAATATGAAATCGATTTCAATGAATTTTGTTTATAAAGTTTAAATAACACAGTTAAAATAAAAAGGCCAGCATTAATGTCTGAAACAAAAAGTTGAACTGGTCGCACAAAAACTATTGCATTTTTGAACTAAATGTATACATAAGTTATCAAATCATAGCTATTTTCTTTTTTACTTGCGATATAATATCTGTGGTTTGGTAGAAACATGATATTATGTAGTGCCATTTTAGAATTTGCGTCTTTACGTCCACTTTACATCCAGCTAGAGCCTAAATGAGTTTATCGATTTTCTTACAATTTGGAAAACTTATGAACATAGTCTTTGAAAAACTACATTATGAAACAAATTTGAAGAAAATCAGGTTTCCGTTTCTATCAAACATCAATTTGATTTTGATCAACATGATTTGTATATGAAAATAGGTACTATTATGGCAAGTTACATATGACTTTGATCAGACTTATTATTAAGATGTAAAGGAGACGAAAAAAGTGGGTCTCACAATTTTTGTCTGTTTTGTATTTGTGCTTGGTAGCAGCTTAAATGGCTGGATCAATTTTCTTAATAATAATATTTTGTACATACTTGTACAAACTTATTTTTGGTAAGTCTCCCAACATCCAACACATCTATTTTTATTAGCAATTTTACAAAATCTAATTTTCTCAAAAAAGGCTCCACAACTTTATTGTTTATTTATTTCATATAGGTATGAAATAGAAAGCAGCTATTTTTTTCAAAATCCTGATTTTTTCTTTGATTTTTTAAAATGTTCAAAAACTTCAAATATTTTGAAAACTGCATGCTAAATTTTGTTGGGACTCAGTTTTTACTAAACTAAAATATCACTCTCTAGAACGTTTAAATCAAAAATTTTACTTTCACGTAAAAAATAACGCTATCTTCCATACAAATTTTAAAAAACCATTACGAAAAATATTTTTTTTTTTAAACGGCTCATGTGATTTTCATAAGACTTTTTCTGTGTTTAAAAATTAGAACGATGAACTACCAAATATTATAAAAATTTACACATAGCAACTATTAATAGTACCTCTCACAAACGGTGTTTTTTTAGACGTGTGTTTTTCAATCTGGCAATAATTTTGTCGGAGTTCAGGCGCATTGCGAAAAAATTAAATTATTGGAGGAAACTTTTTGTGAGAGCATTATCTCGTATCGTGGGGTTATTTTCTATGGGTTTAAGACAAGTGGCTTGTCTGTTCTGAATTTTTGGCAAATTTTACGTGAATCACCTAGTATGCAAAAATAAAAAGGGAAATTAAGTTAACCGCTACAGGGACTATAGGGGATAAAAATAAAAATATGAAAAAAAGGATTTTTTTTATTTTGGGGCGACTTAGGCCTATTAAAGGTGTAGCTTTTTTAACGACCATGTACATAGATTTGCGAGCAAAAAAAAAAATGAATCATCTGTTTTGCCTTATAAAATCAACATTTACGATGGAATTTATATTTATGCTTAAATGTTTATGGTCAAGCTGTAACTTAAAACTGTTTATACAATTAAAAAACATAAGGTTATCGTGTTATTCGTCATAGTAACAACGAAAATTAAAAATTTTACTGATTAAAGTAGAAACTAGCCCTACTTTTAAATGTGAGTAGATAAATATTTAAATTTACTGCACCTCTTAATCTTCGGTAACAAATAGATACCACGCCTACATAAATTGTAAATGTTTTTACACGACAGGGAATGGAAAAACGTCGATGTTTAAAATATGACGATTACCACTAAAAATTTAGAAATAATTCTAATGTTCTTAGCTTCGAATTAAAGTTTAAGTTTAAAGGTAACTTACATACAAATTTCTCAAAAATGAATGAAGAGATTTAAAAAGAATTAAGAGTAATAATTTTCATACTTCAAAATAATCTAATTAATTAAATTGAGAAAAACTACTTCGAAAAATTATATAGTGCTAAATAAGCATCAAAAACGCATTTATCTTTAATACTTTGAATTCAAATATCACAGAAATGTTACGTGCTACAATAATTTTGAGATTAGATTCGAATTTAACCAATCATCAGAGAAATATATCTGGATTCATGATAAATTCAAAAATTAAAATCTTATCACGCAAGGTAATTATTTTGTGATTTGCAATGATTTTTCAGAAACAGTAAAATACGTCAATTTTAAACTAGCACTTGGGTTCACAGAAAAAAAACCATAAACAGAGATTTATTTTAAATTAAATTCGTACTTCGATTAAATTTTTGAACAGTTTTCTAGCCAAAAAAAAAAATAATTTTTGAATAATTTTTTGGATTTCTTTTTTCATACTGCGTAGCGAAATTTTACTACCCCACAATTTGCATGGCAGAAACGCAATATGCTAAACACAATATACTAATATGCATTTTTTATATTAAAATTTTTATCTCGTATATTTTCTTTGGCTTATTTTTACTTGCGATATACATAGAGGTTCTATATGGTAAGTTTTCATAAGAAACACGAAGTAGAGAAGACGAAAAAAGTTGATCTCATAAATCAGTCGGTTTGTCTTCCTGTAGAGATGCAGCTTTAACGAATAGATCGATTTTCTTTAATTTTGGTACAAAGCGGGTTTTAATCATATTGGTCACGTTTTTATCATTTTTTTTTAAACCAAAAATAACGGTTGCTGCCAAGCAATTTTCCTTATTTTCAATTTACTTCTTAACGATTTGATTGATTTCAGTAAATTTTCGTATACAGATGCTCCTACAAAATATAAGTAGTACCAAAATTGAAAAAATGGTTTTAAAAAATATTTTTATTTTTTTTTTGAAAATCAAATATTTAATAAATGACATGATCTTTTTTAATACGAATTTTTAACACTTTTTAAAATATTAAAAGTGCAATAAGTTCTGCATAAATTAAAAACATTAACACTTTAGCTACTATTAATAGTACCTCTCATAAGTTTTTTATTTTGAAAATTCTCATTACTAGCTGAACGGATTTAGATACATTTTGTTTATTTACAAATTTAAAATTACATATAAATATGACATATTAAAATTTCAGAAATTTTTTTTTATTTAAAAAAAGCGTTTTAAATTATTTGATAAATTAATTTGCTTCCATAGAATTTTATATAAAAATTATATTTTTAAAAAACCGCTCCAAATATTTTTAATTTATTTGTTCATGCAATGAAAAGCAAACAGGAAGTAAGATAATGCAAATTTTTGTACCTCAAACTATTAAGGAGTCATTTAGCTTATTTAAATATCATATTTCATGCTATTAAACATTTTGTTCTCATAATTTCCATGCCTTTATATTATGTACAACTTTTTCAAACCCTCAGCCTCTTGATTTTAAAAGCAAGTACGTGCAACCCATTCATGAATTTTATTTATTTGATAATCATTTCTTTAAAATCATATAAAAACATTTACATTTTAAGTGTGTACACCACTTAAGAAAAAAAGTGAAATTTTAAAATTGAAATAATTTAGTTTCACATAAATTTGTGAATGAGATTTGTTAAGAGCTAAGGCTACTCGTATTTGAAACAAAAATCAGACAAAGTAAATTATATATAATAAGAGCTGTTGCTCAAAGAAAGAAATAAAACGTTAATGTACAAGAAGAACGTTTTCTGTTCGCTAAGCAAACCAATTATTTTGAATTCTACAACAATTTTCATTATACATCTTCATATCAATACATATATCCATTTATGTATACTGTGTTAAAAACATCTGTCATATCAATAATAGATATATCTACTACGAATTAAAACTATTGTCATGAAGTATGATTCACAAAGGCTAACACTTATTTCATTAAATTCAAATAAAATTGGGTCACCATGGCGTATACGTACTTTTTGTTGCATATGTATTTATTTTTCCCATTTTGCACAGTCAAACGTATTTACATTATTTTATTTGCATATCAATTTCTTAAAATATTATTACTTCATGCACATGTTGAGCGAAAAAAGCTATTAGGTAAGTGGGTTCTACGGTATTTTACACATCCTGGTGTAAGTTTACATTCTCAACATAATTTTTTTGTTGTTGATGTTGTTCCTCTCGTATTGTTATTACTTTTTGGTATTTTCCATTTCCTATTATCATTTCCGTTCTTACATATATATACATTCGAATATGTTTAGAATTATTCCTTCAATTTCGTTCCTTTTCGAGTCTACACATCCTAGAGTTCTCTGTTGTCACATGTTTTTGTCCTTCGTAATCGTGTATAACCCTTAAAACATATGTAGGGTAATATAGCGAGAAGGTTTTACATTTAACTGTATAATGAACCGTTATCGGTTAGAAAATATAGTGAATCGGCAAAAAGTTCATTGGTTTATTGTTCATGTTTGTATTTTATTTAACATGTGTGTGTGTGTGTGTGTATGTCATTGCCGCATAGAATACAAAAAACTTCTCCGTTGATAACTTTGATGGTTCGGAAGAAGTGGAGAGTTTTAGAAACAACAAAATCACACTACTAAACGGGGAGTGGGTGAAAGAAAAATTGAAATACATTCGTACTCTATGCAAAATAGTATGTCACAATATTGTCTTTCGAAATTCCTTGCCTTGAGTTTTTAGATAAGGCTTATGTTCAGGTACATATGTGCTTGCGTGAAAGTCTTAGTCGATGGCTATGTTCTCAAAAACTTTAATAGGCAAATAAATCAGATCCTTTCAAACATATTTCAGAGGAAAGGAACATTTTTTGGTAGTGCGGAGATTTTTTTTGATAATGTGTTACCAGCATAAACTTATGCACAAATAAACAAGGATTCAGAATTATCTTTTTCTTATAAATAATCAATTTTTTTTGGATAAAACACAATGAAAAAATATTTGAATACAGTGGACTCTCGTTAAGTTGAACACATACGAAACCACGTCTGTTCATGTTAATGGATTGCTCAAGTTAGTGGATCAAGCCAACAAATTATTCAAACTTGCCACTTTCACCATTCTTTACATCTCAAACTTCTTATTTGTTGCTTTTTTAAGTCCATTTTGTAGTTTTTAGCCCTTTAGCACTTCATTTTATAAAATTGACTTAAAAATAGAAAAAAAAGATCATATCATAAGCTTGAAAAAAGTATAGAAACTTCGTGGGATTCCCCTTTTACAAAAATTGTCTATGAACGTAGTGACCCATAAAATGAAAATTCCAACTATTCAAATAAAATTAGTTTGAAATTTGTTCAAGTTAAAGAGTTTTCAAATATCTTTACTGTTCAATTTATAGAGTTAGCAATGAAAAAAATCAAGTTACAGAGCCTTGCAAATTGCCTGTTGAAGTTATAGAATACCTTCAAGGGAAAAATAGCATGTTCAAGTTATTGGATTGTTCAAGTTAACGTTTGCGGAAGGCCACTGTATTACTTTTGTTGATGTACATTGTGCATCATTAAGAAATTTCAACAATATAATGGTAAAGCTTTTAAACAGAAATACAGGAATAACCGAAATTTTAAAAAATTCCAAAAATGTGACCAAAATTGAGTTCCATTATACGATTTGGAATGCTTCATCCTAACCCAAACTAAACCCAGCCTTCGGAGAGTACTATTTCCATTAATTGCGTATCGTCTAACCCATGCAATTATAGGAGATTTAGGATAAGGTATCCCATGTCTGAACTTTCACTCCTTTCCTTTTCTCTTCCTTCACCTGATTTGTTTTAATCCTGGGGAGTACAAAGGATCCATTGAGATCCAAGTAAAGTTATTTCGCCTGCCGTGTCATCAACCTCTATAACCTGGTTGGATGACCTTCTGTAGGTACTCAAAATTAATAAAAACTTTTTCAAGTCCCAAACTTCATTATTATTTTTCACATTTTTTTCTGATTTTGCAGAACACCATGGTGCACAACGAACTTCTAAAAATCGATTTTTTTGTTTCTAAACGGAAACAATATTCACAACAAGAATTCAGAACATAACTCCTGCCTTTGGAGTTTGACAGTTGGTGGTTTGATCAGAATGTAATTATTTTGCTTGTCTTACTATCATCGTGATTCTCTATATATGTGTATGGTTCAAACATAATGTTTATCTATCCTTGCTACTTTACTAGTGTCGTAGCAAACATAGTCATCGTCATGCACTCTTTTTATGTCTAACCTTGTTAAATCTTCTGTCTAATTACTTTTCAATTATCCTTGATTTGGTGGGAGTAAAGTGTATATGTGTGAAATAATAGAGAAGGAAGCAAGAAATTGTTCCATTCTCTATTTTTGCTGGTTTTTTATTTGTTCGTCTTCTCTTATGGTTATACGGTTTTCTATATGTATATTGTATAAGAAAGCAGCCAGAATGTTTAAAGGTATAACTTTGACTACAAAAAGAAAAAGGCGATAAGAGCGACAACTTTCAGTTTGAGGTTAAAGTTGGTAGTGTACTTTTCATGCAGAGCACAAGACTTAATTTAATTTGAAACCGAAGATGGAATGTTTTATGTCTGCAATGTCTTGTGGTGCGGTGATGATAGAGGAATGGTGATGTGACATGCAAGAAGTATTGGTGGTGATGGTGGCAATGCTTGAAAGTATGTATTTTTAGTGGCCAGTCATCAAAGCAGTCCTCTTGATTGGTTCAAGCAAAATGTGATAAAATAATCAAATGCAAGTGAGTTTCAAATAAATCAATGGCAATATTTTATTAATACTCTCTGTGTGTTATGGTAATTGCGGAAAATTGAATTGCAAGAAATTATGTATAGACATATTGATATTGTTCATTTTCTATTTTATTGAATAATTCTAAGGAAATGATTTGAAATAAGGTAAAAGAATGAATAAAAGTAAGTTGGATGTTTTTAAATTTCACATGTACCGTAAGTAAAAAGGAAATTATTTAATAGAACATCCTTATAGATTTCTTGAATATGAATTAAAGAAACAAAATTGAAACAAAAAAATCGTCCGTACTTATTATTTTGGGGTGTCCTGGTTGTAATAAGAGTTTTGTTATTGTAACGTTCGTCATTTTTCCTGGGTAAATTAGGTAATGATCGTGTTTGTGCACGTTTTTCTTGAAATCTGTTGCTCTTACGAAAAAAAGTGTTAGAATCTTTTTTGTGCAAAATTTTATGAGCATTAATATCCATTCATTTGTTTTTTTTTGAAAATTATTACATTTGGTGGTAGTACCTATTAGCATGATTGTTAGTGCATTGGGCTGTCATGCAAAAGGTCTGGGTTCGATTCCCAGCCGCTGCCATCTGAAAACAGAAATATTTTTCGTGAGGTACTGCCTCTTGCGAGGAACTGACAAATCCTCGAAGAGTATATACTTGTCATGAATAAGTGCTTCTCAGCTAGCTGTTCAGACTCGGCAAACAAGTGGAGGTCCCCTTCATTCCTGCCAATAACACGCACACAGGAATGGTTGGGAATCGTAAGTCACTAGCCCCTGGTTCTCCACGAGCTGTTGCGCCACCAAATTTATTTTTATTTTTATTACATTTGCTGAGATATTAAGAAAAAACTTTAACTTGTCCATTTACGGTTCAAAATTAAAAGTGTGAATTCAACACGCTATAACTTCAAGATTTGTGAAGTTATAGAGATCGTTATAAGCTCATTTTTTAGATAATTTTACTGTCTAAATAATATTTTGTCATTATTTGGTTGTTGAAGAAAATTTCAACGAATTGTTGAATAAAAACCAAATCACTTTCTTTTCAATATGGTGGTCTTCCCCTTACCAAAGGCACCCCAAAAACTTGGTTTTATAAAGAGGAGATGTAGCCAAACTCTAATAGTACAAACAATTTTTCCATCGACTAATGAAATTTTAATACATTTCTTGACAAAATTTACTCCACCGTGAAGTTCTTGCAGGATTTTCTCAGAATCTATTGCTATTGAAAAGTATGTTAATCTTTTTTTTTGTGTAGAATGGCATAAACTACAATTTGTAACTTAACATTTTTTTCAAAAAAACTTATAGTTTTGGAGAAACTAACAAAAAACTGAATTGTATCCCCTCTAAACCTCCCTTAAAAATGTAGCCCCGATCCAAATTGATGGAACTTTTCATAAAATGCTTAAAACGTCAAATCAAGGCTCTCCATCGAAAACTCCAATCGTAGTTTTGCCATTTTTGGTCTAATTTTCCTGAGCTATAAAGGAGTTTTCACAGTTCTTAAATAAGCTCAAATAATTTCTTTAATAGTTGTGGTGAAAAAAAAGAATGCCATCTTAACAACATAGTTGTATGAAAAAAATCGTTGGGGCGGTCTTTTAAGAATTTTGTATACTTATATCAAATTTTAACACATTTTTTGAGGAAGCATTTTAGTTTGAAAATCTTTAGTATTTATTTATGAATTAAATAAAATAAAATTTGTCAAAAACTTGTTCTTTGAAAGGAACCATCAATTTTGGTTAAAAGTCTCCTACCCAAAGGTAGTCTTTAAAAAAAAAGTGGGTAAAACTCCCCGAGAAATAGTAAAAACAAAAATTTTTCGTACTTAAGATTGGAGCTAGCTACTTGTTTGAAGTTGGAAGTAAAAACCAAGTATTAAAATCAGCTTGTTTTTTTCTCAACTAAGTGCTTATATAGGTCGATAGCAACTTACATAGATAACATTTGATAACACTGATAAAACTAAAATTACTTTATTAGCCTGGGTATTTTAATGAAAATAAAACAAAACAAACGATACATTTGTTATGTGCTACTTGCTGGTTTTAGCGTCAGTCATTTCAAGAATCTCATGAAAAGAATTCCTCCTTTTTTATTTTTCCTATTATAGTTGAAGCGCTTAGTTGCTAAGTGACATTTTTTGAAAATATCGTTTTATCGTACATATGATGGTCCTATACTAAAACTTTAATTTCTATCTCATGTGCACTTGTCATCACTAGAAAGGATGAAGGTGTCATATGCAAAGGATTTGTATCAAAAAAGTTATATACCAAAACTTTAAATGCTGATTACTATAAATTTAGAACATGTCGTTTTGGACCTTCATTTTCTAAACGCTTCAGTTATTTAAAAAAAAAAATTATATAGGTACATTCCTATATTCCTGTGAATTGAAAATTCCAAAACAATATTTAAGTACTTGAACCACTATCTTATTCATATTTCTATATAAACATTGCATTGCGTATACCTACTCATTTTTTTTTTATAAAAGGTTATTTTATTATTTGTAAAAAGTTTAGTTTGATCTATTTTTAATTTTGTGCTAAATCTAAGGCAAAGATCAGAAGCACTTTATCATGATAAGAGATAATCGTGAAGGATTGAACACATCCATGAAAGTGGCTTGTCTCTTATCAAGCCCTCTGCCCTCTGGCCCTATATGCACTTGAGGCGATGAGAACCAAAACTTGCCATTATATGTTAGAAAAACTCGAAATTTGTATTCAGTAACCAAATCACTTATGATATATCCCTAAAGAGGACCTTTTAACGCTGGATCTTATGAGGCCAAATACAAAATTGTAAAAACTGCATTCTTTATTAAGTACAAAAAGTGAACTTATAGTTTCTATATAGTAGTCGAATCACTTTGGTTCTGATTTCGTTAGATGCAGCATTTTAAAGTACTCTGGAATTATGTGTGATTTTCTAAGAGTATTCCTATATCTACATACACCATCACAAAAATTTTTGTTTGATAAACTTCCAAAAATGTTTGTAATACTTAAAAATATATGTCTGCTTAAAAAATTAATTTTTAACAAAAATTAATTTTTATCTACACTTTTTTCGACTGGAAATCAAAAAAGGATATTTTTAGCATTAGTTCCTTTTTTTGGTATTTATCATCGTCAATTATTTTTATTTCAAAATAATGCACAACCACACTCCCTAACGCTAACTTAATTGACAAAATTTTAAAGAGTAAAATCACCCGCAAAAGTTCTACTTGCGCGCTTGTAAATGTAACCGTGGGATTAACATGTGAACTCACAAACGAAAAGCTTCTCCTAAATACAGTTTTATTTATTTATTTTCATTATTTCTATGTTTTTTTTTCGTTTGTGTTGTTTTTGTTTTTGTATTTTCCTCGCATTGCTTTTTCTAGTTTTATCGAATTACATATTGTATTTTCTTTTTAAAGTTCCTTCGATGAATGTTCGATTTTCTCACTCTTTCTTGTGTATGCGGTGTGTGATATCCTTTGCAGTCCGTGTTCCTTATAAGAATGGCAACAGAAAAGTATAACAGTTTCGACTTCTTCGTGTTTCTTATCGGACAAATATATTTACATCCAAAAGACCCTTACATAAAATACTTGAAACTTGATAAGCTTGGTATGTTTTTTTGTTGAAGAACTGACAAAAGATAAAAAGTTTAATACAAGTAAGCAAACATGAAAAGTAAAACATACTCGAAATCTTTAAGCCCAATTTCCGGGTGTGTTACTTTTGTACTTGAACAACTTTTGGGTGCCGCATATTTTTTGTGAGTATTTTTTCATAGTACGAGTAAGTTAGGTGCCTCACTTTGCTGAGTTTTGTGTATAATTTTTAGTGACTTTTCGTGTGCGTATAGTTATGGCGACAATATGAAGGAAAAACTGATAAATTTTATCACCATTGCCTTCTCTACCAAAAAGGACACACGAATTAAAGTACACGCGACCTAGAGATATACGTGGGTGTCGTGTGATTTTCGAGGAAATCAAAAGAAGGTGAATGCCATTGTAGTTGGCTGGTCTAGAGGAAGAAACAAAATGACTAATAGAGGCCATAAATGGACGGCGAAAAAAATTCTAGTTAAAACGTTCGAAAGGCAACATCCAGTCAAGGAAAATTTTATTTCACCAACAATTCACGGTTTATGTTTCTTCTTAGTATTTTTTCTTTTTGTTCCTTTTTTTCCTTTTTGTGATTCCTTTCATAAATTAAAGTAGAAAATCGTTGTTTGGACGTCATTCGACAGCTTTTTATACATTTTTGTTTGCTTTTTCTTCGTGTGATACCTACGCATAATAATATGTAGGTACTGTGCCTGTGACTTGAAAGATGGACTCTGAAGTCTGAATGTAGGGATGGATGTTGAATATGTGTTCGTGTGTATTAGTGCACATGCCACGGATAGATTTCATTGATAATAATACAAACAAAATGTATATTTGGTAAATCAAAAGATATTATAATGTAGGTATGTACCTACTCTTTAAGTGCAGACGACAACGAACAGCTCTAACAACGGTGGCGTATGACGTCAGCGGAGCTTACGTAGGTAAAGAGGATTAAAAATAAAATATAAGTGCTCAGAAGTTGTTTATTTGATGGCTTTTAAGTAAATATATAAAAAAAATTAAAAAATCTTCGAGACATACTGTTTAATGTGATAAGAAATTATTTTCAGGAAAATTAAATAAGTGAACGATGGGATTGGCACTTTTTTCCTGAATTTTATTTTGTGATGTATAAAAATAAGGTACCTACCAAAATATATTACTAAGAAAGGTGTGGGTGTATTATTACCAATATGAAAATTCTACTTAATTTACTAAGTAAGATAACTGAAGACAAACCTGGGTTCAATTCAAAGCTTTTAATAACTTTAATTCAGTTTCTAAAAGGAGTCTAAGCCAAAAAATTACTATTCTATGCATTAAATCGAAAATTGACATTTCCAAATAATGTACGGTGTGTAGTTTGTTTTTATAATAAGTTGGCACATCACTCATATTTTAAAAAAATCAGAGGAGACTTATTTTTAACTTTAGCAAAATAATAACAAAAAGCTGATGACAAAACTCATTTTATTTATTTATTCTATTAAACTACAAACAGTAAATAACACTTAAATTTGCTAGTAGGTAGGTATGAGGCCTAAGGGACAAAAGCACAAGCCAAAAACTCAACAACAAGTCGAAATGCATTCCAATTTTCTAAGTTAATATTTTTAATTTAACCAACAGATAGACTTTAGGTAGCCATTTTGTATAATTTTTGATAAACCTACTCGTATTTTAACCTCCGATTATCTTGGTACAGTAAGCACAGTTTTATATTCGTAAGTAAATTGATTTTGAGACTTGAATCAAACTTGACATTACGTGTTCTGTACACGTATTCTGTCCACATCTGTTTTTTCAACCTTAAGCTATGAGTACTGTACAGTGATTTTTTAAAATGTTCAAACTTATGGATTTTTTGGTGATTCCCTAAAAGGATAGAAATATACATATGTAGGTGTTCATCTCATGTAGTACCTCGTGGCATGATGGTAAGTGCGTTGGACTGTCATGCCGAAGGTCTGGGTTCGATTCCTAGCCGCTGCCAAATAAAAACAGAAATGTTTTTCCCGAGGCGAGGAACTGACAAATCATCCGAAGAGTATACTTGTCTTGAATATGTGCTTCTCATCAAGCCGTTCGGACTCGGCAAAAAATTGTAGGTCCCCTCCATTCCTGCCAATAACACGCACACAGGAATGGTTGAGAGCTGTAAGTCACTAGGCCCTGGTTCTCCACAAGCTGTTGCGCCACCAAATTTATTTATTTAGGCGTTCATCTCAAAAACGGCTCAAGCGATTTTGATAAGAAAATCTGGCACACAACTTTAGGCTGGTATATTTTGTTGGTTAACAAAATTGTACCGAAAACTGTTACTATATAGTTTTCAATTTTATGACTAGTAGGTAGCAGCACCAATTTTAGTGAAAAGTATATATACTACATAAGTGCAAGTAAAAAAATTCAAATTGTTGGGAGACAAAATGTTCCAAAACTAAGCAATAAGTGGATATAGAATACCAACATAGGAAGTGTTTTTATCGAAACATTTGAGATAGAAGCAATTTTCAACAATATAGTTGATTCTTGGAAAGAACTAAAACACAAAAAATGTTTACCAATCCTATTGATTATTCATAATGGCGTAGTGTGTAGAACAAAACATAGCCAAAGTCAATATCATTATGTTGATTCTCAACAATTTTTTTTTGATTAAAAAAAGTAGTTTTTATATAAGTTTTAATGAAAAGATTATAAGATCTAAGCCAAAATAAAGATAATTTATTCAACAATCTTCTTTCTCATGTCATTATGTGTAGAGTAAAATTATTAAAACAAAAGTTTTTTGTCGAGATATTTGAAATTAATTTTATAACTTTTTTTAACTTGCGATACCATGGGTATTTAGTTGGTATATGGCAAGTTATGCATTCGTAAGCAAAGTTGAACTCGAGATTTTGGGATAAAAAGATGAAAAAAGCTGGTCTCTATCTGGCTGTCCTTATGGCTGGATCGATCTTCTTAATACTTTAAAAGTAATTTTACAAAATCTTTTCTTTAAAAACAGTTACACAATTTCTTTTAGCATATGCTACCTTCAGATTGGAAATCATTTTTGAAAAAATTGTTATTAATGGGACATCCTGAAGAACCATTTTCCTTATTTAATTTTATTCAAACAGTATTAATGATTTTATTAATTTCTTATTGATAAGTTAAAAAGTACAAAAACTTTCCAAAACATATTTTTTGGATTTTAAGAAATGTAAAACATGTTTTGTTTTGAATATTCAATACGTATTTTGAAAGCTACATGACTCATTTTTTGAAATTTGGTATTAAAATTTATAACACTTTCTAGAATAATTTAAGAAAAAAATTTATTTTTATGGATAAATAACGGTACTTTCCATATAATAATATTAAAAACCGTAAGGGAAAATTATTTTTTTCTTCAAAACCACTTTCGCCAATTTTATAAATTTTTAAATGCGATCCACTACCAAAAATTATTAAAATATTAATAGTGGGTAGGCACCTACTTCTTATAGCACGTTATTTTTGTTAAAAATAAACTGAATGGATTCAAATTAATATTTTTCATATATATTCCAAATAAATATTATTAAATAATATTGCAAGTCAAAATTTTCTTTCTTTTTTTTATTAAAAAAAAAAGTTTTATTTTTTTTTAAACTTGAAATTTCAAAAGCGGGTGCAAATTGGTTTCAAATTTTTTTTTATGACCATAAATAACTCCCTAAGATTTGCTTACCAAAATCTTCCCTTAAACTATTTTAAGAATTTGGTATATAAAAAATAATGCTTTTTTAGAAAACTACTCCAACAATTGTATTTTGTTTCAAGAACACAGATTTCAATTATTTTTTCACCTCAAACTATTAAAGGAGTTGTTTAAGCCAATATTCATAAATCATATTTCATGCTCCCGTAACCGTAACAGGTTGACATATCAAAACTTTTTCATTCTGTTTTTCAGTTTTGTTGATTCTAGATATGGAATGCGATTTAAAAAAAAACTCTTCGTGAGAATTTATTCTAATACGGGCGATAGTTTTCACCATCTTAAAAGATAATGGAAAAAATCTCATTGAAGTGAGAAATTATATTCACTTTTCAGTAAGGTGAATTTAATTTTTCTAGAAAAAATGTGTTTCTCACATCATGTAAAAATGATTATACATCTTTGACAACAATTTTCCTCTGAAATATCGTTTACAATATTGTATTCCTGCATACAAATCATACTTGGTCACACCCGTAACATTGACCTGTTTCACTCGTAACGTTTTCAAGTTAAAATTTTGTGTTGTTTTGCAAAGTTTTGTGTTTAATTTTTTAACTGAAACTGAAGATCAACTATCATGGCTAATATTTGCATAGTTTTCATGCAATATTTTACACCACATGAACATTAGTTATCGCAATAACAAATCACCAGTTTTCTATGGTCACATCCTTAACACAATTATATTGGATCCCAAGGCTGAACCACTAATTTTTAGTACCTAATTTATTAAAAGGGCCTTAGGTGTCCAGTTGACTTCTTCACATAATAAAATAAGGAGTCTTACTGTCAATCACGGAACGGTGAAGACATCCATATAGGTAAGACTTTCTTAACTTTCAACCTCTTGAGCATAAGAACAAGAACGTGTGACCAGCCACGCATTTTTATTTTAAATGCTGTAATTGTTTTTTAAAATACTTTGCTTTTATCACCATCTGTTAAAGAAAATTGCTCGTAGACGAGATATGTTTAATAAACAAAAAAAGGTTAATGAACGAATCAACGTATATCTACTCACACAGACATCTCACATCATTATGATTCTATAGTGCACAAAACATGGAGATATATCAACATTTTCGATGTTACAAATCGAACCAATTACCTTAACATCCAATAGGAAGTTAGTTAAAAAATAAACATCAAGAATACAAATAAAAATATAAACGAAATGCTTTCTTTTCTAGATTAAAGTTCTTTTAAGAAGCTAATTTCAAGCATTAACAACTAACAATTATTTAATTAAAATTGTTTTTATATATTTTTGTGTAGTTTCTAAGTTTAAAATAAAAATAGACATTGATCCAAACTTTTCTTTTTTATTCACATACATATACATTATACATAGATATGTGTAGTGAATACCTAAGACATTAATTAAAATTGCAAAAAATTGTAACAATTTAAATATACGAGTAGTAAATTTAAAAGTTAACATTTTAGCTTGAACTTGTCGATGCTCACGATATGTTGACTACTATAACTTTAATGCATTTTTTTTTCATACAAAGGTAAATAATTAGCACCGATGCAAATACTTTACCCACAATAGTGGCAATGGCCACTCTTCTCAATTAAAATATTAACAAGTATTCAACATCCTTAACAACCTTATGCAATTAATGTCTATTAAAATGAAAATGTTACGCAATTCATATACAAACATACATAAACATATATTTATATTGTATATATTAAACTACTTTGGAACTGAAACACAAATATACATTCTTTAGCCGTAAGTCTATGCTTTCCACCATGCTATTTCCATGGCTTGAATGGCATTTCTACTTCTTGGGATCATGGCGTAGCATAAATCCTTCAACATTTACTTTAATCACTGAGTAAATGTTGTGCATATATCATTTAAAATAGTTGGCTCAGATAATAAGGTAAGAAGGAATAAAATAAAAATGGAAAATACATACATATTTTTACGAGATAAATCTATATATGTGTAGTTAAATATATGTATGTATATGTGTGTGTATTACAACAAGATGGCTCTTCTTAGCTATGGCAAAAGGGGATCCGGTACAAGAGAGTGAGAGCGAGAGTAAGATTGGAAGACAACCCTCAACTATTATTCTTCTCTTCGCAACTTGAAACTTGTACTTGTTACCATGACTAAGTGTTGAGTATTCCTGTGAATAATAAAGGGGGTCACAATAGCGCTTCAGCTTAGTTAACTTTTGAAGTTTTTTTTTTGTTAGTTTGTTACACATTCTTTTTATTTATTCCATTTTTATTTTTGAATCATATTTCTATTCTTATCCTGGCTTGATGAGTCTTGAGTAGAGAGTCATCTAGGTCCTGCTTAGTAAAACACAAGTTAGTACACATACTTTTTTTTCTACTATTGCACTCTAGTTTCCGGGATTATTGTGTGAAGCATAATGTTGCTCGACTATAAATATTATATACACAAACAGATGAAAAATTGTAAAACAAAATTGAAAGAGAGCTTTATTGTAACGAATGTCAGAAGTAAGAAGAACCATTGAAGAAATATAGCAAGGCATGTGTGTGGGCAAAAGCTTACTCTCCACTCAAGTTTCTTCATTTGGTTTCATATTCTATGTTCTCTGAGAAAAAGTTTTTTGATTCGATACATGGCAACACTGTGCTGTCGAAAGAAAACTAGGTTCTAGTGTAATACGATTTTTGCTAACATGCATGTAGTGTTATTTAATTGCATTCGAATTCAAATTTCTGAGTGACAGCAGGTATGTAAATTCTCGTTTTTATTTAAGCCCAAAATCTTATATTTAGTGTATTTGTTAAATGGCGTAAGCGTAGTAATGTTTTAAGCTTCTTTAACCTTTAGCAATTTTTATGGAATATTAGGTGAACTTATACAGTTCACAACTTTACTATGTTAACAACGACTTTACACCGTTGCATGAATACTTACCCTTAATTCGTTAATGTTATACAAATAATGTTTTCAAAATGTCAACTTGTGACTTAACAGATTCTTTATCTTGGGGGAAGTTTAAGTTTTAATTAATTTCCATACACATAAAAGACTATTTGGTGAATTTGATGATAAGCAAAAACCAGAATAGAAAAGTTAACATTTTATATGACGAAGCAAATTTTTGACAGTTTCTCACAATTTTTTTGAAGTTTCTGATTTAATCTTTTAAGATATGAATCTAAAAATCTCACATTTTAAGGGAAAATATTTTTGGTGAAAAAATTTAATAACGCAAATAATGGCGAGTATAATTAAAAAAAAAATATGAATAAAATAAAACCAGGCCAGTTTACACTTCTGAGACTGTTCATTTCTTCAAGCAGGATTTTTAAAATGCTTTATAAAGACTAATTTGACCCTTACTGCTCATTTTGTTCATTTAATTATTTGTGTTTTCAATTAACAGTGGCTTGAATAAGTAATAATAACTTCAATTATACAATGGGTAATTGGTAACTAATATTGCATTAGATAAATTTAAACAATAAAAATGAAATGAATACCAAAATACTTAAGAACGACAGCACTGCTTAGCAAAAAGTGGTGAGTAGGTACTTTTAAAAATCAAAACTTTAACCTCAATATTGAGGTAGTCTGAAGTTTTTTTATTTTAGGATTTAATTTCTTCTTGTTTATTGCTTATTATATATGTAGGTATCTATATCATTACTTTTAGTAACATGAAATTACAATACATTTTTTACAAAAGCCTTTAAATTATGGCATTCTCCATGGGGGAGAAATAGCTAATAATCTCTAAGCTTTGAACAATTTCAATTCAAAGTTTTTCCTAGACAAGCATCCAGATAGTATTGATTCCCTATCCCTATATCACAACTTCATATAACAGTTTTGTAATATTAAACTTCGAGTCAACATCATGTCCTTAATTCCTCCATCATTGTGCATTCATTCAGAGCTAAGCCCTTGCACAAATCACGTGCATTATTGCATGCATGTATTATATCCGTGTTTTAGTATGTGTATGTGTATATTTGGTTACAACAGTAAAAAGTAATAATGAAAGCAAAACTTAAAACAGATAATGGGCCATAGATATTTCAGAAAGCAAATAAAATTTAAAACAAAAATATAAGAATACATACGAGTACATATACAAATACACATACTTAAATAACATATATGTATGTAGATAATAAACACCGCCAGCTATTTGAAAAGCTTCCAAGAGTAGATATTGATTCGCCCTAATTCTTGTTAATTTGAACAGGCACATTAATACTACCGTACAACTGATTATATTTATATAAAAAAAGTTAACCTATACAAAGGTATTGCATGCGCGAGTATGTAAGTTTATATCTGCTATCACAGCAACTATTATCTTTATTTTTTTTAGGTTTATTCGTAGATTTATACTTATATCGTATATTTGCAGATGTACATATACTTTTTTCTAAGCGAGATTTCTGTAGGGACATTGCAAAAAATACCAAAGAGTTATAAAATTATACGTTTTTGTCTTTAACGAGAATACAATACGTGCCCTTTCTCTGAACTACGAGTATATACACATAGTTTTACAATTGAGGGCTTCCTCAAAAAAAGGTCTTGGTCAAACTTTAACAAGATGTTGAACATAAATTTAGAAAAATCAATCTCTTTGAAAATAAATAGAAAAAAAACAAAGTTTTTAAATTTAGTATTTCTGACAAAAGGTAACTTAAGAAAAACATATTATGTACTATCTACCAATAAAACCACCGCTTGGAGTTACCAAAACGTCATTCATCATTAGTTTCTATTTATTTTGTTTTATTATGCGAAGAATTTTAATCAAAGTTCTGTGGATGCTGTTCTGGTTACTCAAGGTCCATAACTTTTGGGTAACCTTGAGACACCACTCTAAGTTTTTGTTACCTAGGCCTAATAGCAATGCTGCTGATGCAAAGCGAAAAATCCCATTCAAAAATGTCAACGAAATCATAGAAAGGTTCCTTCTTCAGCAAGTGAAATTGGTAAATAAAGGTAGAGAAGTCTTAAGTCCTGCTTCGCACACAATTGATCTAGCCCAGTCAGTATGTATGTTACATTTAAAATGCCAAAAATTTGGTAGGGGTATTTTTACTTCCAATAGATATAGCTACCACAAGGCAAGTTTTGGATTCGAACAAGCAAAATTTGAGATAAACAATCAAACATGACATTACGATGATAGAAAACACGAAAAAAGTGGGTGGCATAATTCTATCTGTCAGTCCGTATACAGCCTAAACTGCCCGTTCGATTTTCGTCAAACTTGGTACATAGTGGTTTTTGGCAATTTCACATAATGGTACTTCCAAAAGAATTATTTTTTTAAATTTTGATTTTCTTCAAATCGGTCGATTTCAATATTTGTGTAAGCTTAAAATTAATAAATACTTTTTGGATTTTTTTTTTCAATTTTTTAAATCAATTGTTTTGAAAACTTCATGATGATTTAAAATTTTGTAATACTTTCTAAATTATTTAAGAAACTCTGTTACTTCTATGAAAAAAATAACGGTACCTTCCATACAAATGTTAAAAAAGAACCTTTTAGGTTAGGTTAACTTTTTCTATAGTTTAAGGTTAGTTTGGTCTACTACCATATAATATAAAAATTTCAAATAGCAAATATTAATAGCACCTCCCATAAAACATTTTTTTTTTTAAATTTTGAATTTTCTGAATATCGGCTAAACACATATAAATTATATGTGGTTATTTGGATTAATTTTTATATTCCAATTTTAGATAAGATTAAAAATATTGCATATCAAAATTTTCAAAGAAAAAAGTTTTTTGAATTTTTAAAAAAAGTTCCAATTTTTTTTTTTTGAAAATTTGATAGTTTTTAAAATTTTATTTTTATGTACACATAAATAAATACTTACGATTTGCATACCAGAAATTTTCCATAAAAATGTCTTAAGAATTTTATTTATAAAATAATTTTTTTTAAAAAGACCGCTCCAAGGATTTAATATTTTTTTTTTGTCCATGCAATCATATCTAATAATAAATTAAGATGTCGTTCTCTTTTTTAATCTCAAACTCTCAACGAAGTTTTTTTTAGCTAGTTCAAATATCGTATTTTAGAGTTGACCCTTAGCAACGTGGTTAGTGGTTTGCACTTTTACGCCGGTTAAAAGTCTGAGATAAGCTTCCAGCGTATTCTACAAACTGCTTTCTGCGAAAAAGTCATTGAACTCTTTAAGATTATCTCTTGTCATAATAAAGTGCATATAGTTAGAGTTATCATCATTCTTATAAAAAGAACAATTACTGTATTATTTTCATTTTTGAACTTAAGATGACCGTTTTTGGCAGTAGTTTGGTAAATTTTTTTTTATTTTCAGTAATAGTGGTACTGTTAACTTTTTGTGTGATTAACATTGATTAAAAGGAGATATTTTTCATCTAAATCGATACAAAATTGTTAACTTTGGCTACCATTAAACCTAAGGAGTTTTTTGGGAATTTCGTTGTTATGGGAGAAAAAATATCTCATTTTAAGCAATATAAACTACCCTTTGAAAGAACAGATACGAATAAAAATTGTATGAAAACTGTTGCGACAAATATACTTCATATATTTAATCTTTGGATGACCTTCTGCAAAATTGTAAGATTTCTTAAGCATATAGTTACAATATTTATTATTGATGCAGACGATGCGTTTTCTAAAATGTCATTTCAAAAATTAAAAAACAACTGATTGTTTTATTGAGACCAGTAGAATTTAGTTTAATTTTTCTCATTTGCGTAAATTTCTGACAATATGCCCCCCCCAAGAATTAAAAGCTGTATCGTCCCCCCATGAGATATGTTTGTCTACTTTCAAACAAAATACCTGCACTGATGAAAATAAAAACAGGAAAAAAGAAACGGTCAAAGATTTAAAAGCCTTATTAGACTCAAAACTATCGGTCAATATATATCATCAACAAGAAACTTAGAAAAGATTGAAAAAATACTTTAAGGTCTCGTCCTATTTTTTCAGGAGAAAAATGCCAATTTAAAGTAGTAAGAACAAATTATTCACCAGCAAAAGGACATACATATTCTTAGATATCAGCATGCTTTACGTGGGTTGAAAACGAATCTTTGGGTGCACGAGATACGAGGCCAATACTGATGACGATATTTGAATTTTGAGATTTTAAAGAAACCGGAACGGGACTAACAAAAATGTTGCCTTGTCTTTTCTCGTAATGGCCAGCTTAGTGGTTAACATCTGCACTTTGTTCTTATAAATTCTTCGAAAGTGTCAAGTGTTGGGAATTTATGGTGGTAATTTTTCATACCATAAAATCTTCACAAGAAAAAGATTTCTTTCAATTTTAAATCAATACTCGATTCGTATAAAAGTCTTATTTATTAATTTTGTTGCTATTTTTGCTAAGGTTTAGTATTTTGAGAGTAAAACAATGAACTTAATCATTTTTTTAATTCAAAGTGTTATTTAATAATTCATTATTTCACACATTTAAGGCTATGTTCCCTTCAAACTTTATATTGAAAACATTTCCATAGGGAATTCATTTAGATACTTTTCTTTAATGATTAAAAACGGTTTCCCAATCGAATTAACACAAACTGGTAATAGATAAATTTAATTAAAAATTAATACAACGCTTTCTACTAAACTTTTTAATTTAATAAAAAGGAATTTACACATAAAAGGTGTAAACAGGATGTTTTGAATACATTTAAATCAATAAAGGAGCATCTGCAACCAGACATTACAATTAGCTAATTTGCTCTATGGCAATTATGAAATCTAAATATTAATATTGATAGACTCACCTTACAGTCCTTGCATTGATGTATCAGCGAATATATTTGCCGACAATCGTAACGAAATAAAATTTCTGCTAGTTCGCACGTGATACGAGTGGCCAATGAGTCCAAATCCAAAATATCGGTTAAAATTCGAACACATTGGGGGCCACCGCCCAGTGTAACATTAAGGGCGATCGTATGCAGGGCACTTAAGACGGTACGCTCACAACAATGCTTCAAACGTAGATGGCGTAGTTTTTTATCTAAATCACTTCGAGAATTTTTACATAATTGTGTAGGACTAGAGTCATCATTATCGCCCAAATAATCAAGGCACTGTTGTTGTTGTTGGTTTTGGTTGTATTGGTTGCTGTTATCGTTTATATTATTAATATTATTATTATTATAATTATAATTATTAACATTTTTTCTATTATTCAAATTATTTTTAACAATATTATTATAATTATCTAAATTATTATAGTTATAATGATGATCTTGCGTCGACGTCGACGAGGACTGTGCGTTTGCGTGTGCATCATTTTGCATAATATCCGTATCCTGATCATGATCCTGATCATTATGCTGATGTTGATGCTGATGGTGTTTGTATTTTGTTTCCACAGTTTTTTCAGCTACCATTTTGTTTGCATTTATTGAGGCTGTTGATACAGTAGTAGTTGTTCGTTCTACTACTCCAGGCGGTTTTATCGTCGTTATTTGTGAAGATGATGTCCTCTTGGCGGTAGCTGCACCACCATTATTTGGTGCTATCGTTGCTATCTTCACAGGCCTCGCCGCCGCTGATGTTCCATCAATTTCCCTTCGCACTTTCGACATAATATTATGAACTGGATTAAAATTATTGTTATTACTCAAATTTATTAAATAATTATTATCATAATTATGTAATTTGTTATAATTATAATTATTATTATTACTATTATAAGAGTTAGTATTAGTATTACTATTATAATAATTTTTATTTTCTAAATTTAATTGTTCGCAAGACATTGGACACGTTGGCGGACCAGGACCTTCATCTACCCATGCCACGGGTAGCGAGCCAGCCGTACACTGACCCTGAAAGTAAACAAAAAATGTTTCTGTATAAATAGATTGTTTCTGAATTTAAATAAATAAAGTTAAATTAAACTTATCAAACGTTAAATTATTTGATAACCTTGATTTAGATATAACCTCGTCCACCAAAAAGTTTCCAATACCATCGAATAGCATCGACATAAGGGTGAACAAGCGTGAATTTAAGAAAATAAAAGCTTTTTCTTGAAAAATTGTTAAGAATCGCTGCTCAAAAAACTTTGAAGAACAAATCTAGCCTTAAAAAAAGGATCAATTAAAAGGCAATACATGAAATGACACATAATCCCAAAATACTTCCCAGCCTCCGTAATAGTGAAAGTTTCAAAGGACTTGATACTTCGCGTAAGGCAACTTATTGTGTTGAGTGGGTGATTGAAAGCTGTTCTACCAAAAATGGAGAAATATCATTACAATCAATGCACCATGTGAGCCACAGATGGGCACACAATTCATGATCATCAGCCTTGAAACCTGACTTTAATGAATGTGACAAGATAACATAAATCAAAAATAGAGCATACCACATTTCACTCAGCAGAGTAAAACATCTCCCCCATATTTAGCGGTGATGGTTTTTCTCAAAACATTTTAATTTTGGTCATTCAAAATATGTAAGCAAGGCTTAGAATAAAAGAAGAAAAAACATAATTTCCAAATAATGTCGTTCAAAACTATGTCAATATAATGCAACTTGGTGGTGCCTAAAGCAATTTTGATGAAATGTACATAAAATTAAAAAAAAAAAATATTTTCAACAGGGTGTTTCAAAAAAAAATGTCAAAATGTATATGCAAAGCTAAAATGGAAAGAGCACATCAAAAAGAAAAAAGAAAACCTTAATTTGAAGTACGGAAAGATGTACTGGTTACTAGGAAAGAACTCTGACCTATCTATCCAGAACAAACTAATGTTATATAAGGGAGTATTGAAACCCGTTTTTACATATGGCATCCAACTTTGGGACTGTACAAAGAAAGCAAATGCTGAACCCATCTAAAAATTCCAAAGCAAGGTCCTTCGTGGAATAATAAATGCCCCTTGGTAAGAAATAGTGATCTACATCGTGACCTTCAAATTGAAATGGTCACAGAAGAAGAACCAAGCCTCATGAGCTGATGGTCTAAAAGCTATGGGAAAGTGTTATAACTTTAAAATTCCCACAATGTGATTTATAAATTAAGAAAGAAAAATCAGTTGTATACTTTCCTTAAACTGGTAATGATTCACTGGAGGTTTTAGTGCGGTAAGAGTCCCACACTACTCGGTACCGATTCATACCAAGTGTCTTTGTAAAGATTTTCATTGGGTAAACAAAAAATTCAGAAAACATTTCACAACTTCTTTATTCCTGGAGCAATTTCATATAATTGACACAGGTTAGAGCTGACATAAAATTAAAAAAAAGCATTTTTAACAGTTAGTTGTTTCTTGAGAGAAAATCAGCCAATACCTGTGTGGATTTTATTAAAATCGCTAAAGGAACAACGACGTAGCAAAATATTGATATATTTTTGAAATACACTGCTCTGAAAATATTATAGAATTGCCCATATCACCTTTTTCCGGAGCTGTAGAAAAACTATGAAAATATTTTGATTTCTTAGAAGTTTTTGAATGCCTGGAAATCATCGTCGCCATCCTTGATTGGAATTTGACAGTGAATAAACTGACTGATGCTAACGAACTATATTTTGATGAGTTCCCAGTTTCTCCAGCATAAGATAATTATTTAACTTAATTAAATGACTTTATTTTCCCCACGACAACAAAAATTATGTAAAAGACACATAAAAATAAATAAATAAATTTAGTGGCGCAACAGCTCATGAAGAACCAGGGCCTAGTGACTAACAACTCTCAACCATTCCTGTGTGCGTGTTTGTGGCAGAAATGGAGGGGACATACAATTTTTTGCCGAGTCCGAACGGCTAGATGAGAAGCACTTATTCATGACAAGAATACTCTTGGAGGATTTGTCAGTTCCTCCTTCGGAAAAAAACATTTAAGTTTTTAGGTGGCAGTGGCTGGGAATCGAACCCAGACCTTTGGCATGACAGTCCTACGCACTAACCATTATGCCACGAGGTACTACACATGATTCGTTTTAATGATTTGCGAACGATATTTTTCGAACCATAATTAAACACACACTAAATTATTTCCGCAGCTAATTGTCCTCGTGGCTGTGCACTATCTAATCGTGTGAAAGTTTCACAAATCAAAATTAAGTAATTAGATCTCGTATCATGAAGAAGGATTTTTAAAATAAATATAAAATATATATATAATATAATATATATAATAAAATATACTCATTCACAAAATTTCTATTCTTTTAGAATAATGCAAAACGATTAAAGATTAAAGCGATAAGCAGCATTAGAGATGGCTCTAAGAGGTATGGATTCGTCGCATAAATACAGAATACAGGGTTAATTCAGAACTAAATCATGTAAAATTAATTAGATTTTCATGTCAAATTTACATGAAATTGAACATTTAATCATGTTTAATTAACTAGATTTTTATGTAATATTTACAGGATTATTATTTTAAGGCAGTTTCAAATTTACAAGTTGCCATGCTGATTTTACCTGCAACCAACGTTGATTTAACACGACATCTAAAATCAGGTATCTTGTTAAACTGTTAACCTGATCAACCATGTTGAATCATTCGAAGCAGGTATAATTAACCAGAAATTGGTTGATTAACCAGAAATTGGTTGATTATGCCTATTTTTTTTCTCAGAGTGTTTGTTCTGTACTTAAAATTTTTTAATTGAATAATGCATTTTCATTGTTGGGAATATATTTTCAGAAAAAGCAACGTAGTAAACATTGACACACCTAACTCTAGTCATAAATTATATTAAAAATAAGGAATTATTTAACATGAAAAGCAAAAATTAAATTGTTAATTATATTGACCAATTATTAAAAACTCCTCATATCACCATATTTATAGAGCTTTGCAATTTCCATCAATGTAACAGATTACCAACCTTCAAAAGCCAAACAAAGTTTAAGAACAAAGAAAAAAGAAATACATTTAATGAGAAACGTTGCTGCTTATGTGGTTTTTAAATGACCTTTATTGCGATCCTTTCAAAATTGAGAACAAAAATAAATTTAAATAAGAATAAAAAAAAGAAATTAAAAGGTCAAGAAAAATATAAAACATTAATTAAAAATATATTGTGTAACAAACCAACCAACAAAGAAAGCAAAGCATAAAATCAAACCAAAAAGGTTTTAGTATACAAACATTCTTCAATTGTTCTATTTACATACACACACACCACATTAATACACATACATTATACATCCTTAGCAAAACAATACTGTACACCCAGGCTATTCACCTAATGTGGTGGTTGGAATGGAAAAGAAGGCCAGTCAGTATTCATTTTAAAACAATCAACTTTTCGACCCCCAACAAAAAAAAATGTGGGTGAGCTATTTGCCAAGAGAAGTAAAATATAATGCAAAAAATCGTTTAAAAGAAATAAAGTATTTTTTTTTTTTGTACTTAAAATGTATTTACTCATGTTCTGTTTATAGATACATGCAGAAACTTAAAGTTAATTATTTAAGAAATTTATTGAAATAAAATTTTTTTGATTGTTGGTAAAAATTATCACCGGTATTCATAAACACAAATAAAGCATGAATTATCTTTAGACAGTGAGTTAAGTGCCAAATCGTATCAATAGATCAAAATTCAAGGTAATGAACTAACCAACCAAAATAGGTACATTAAACGAGTAATTAAGTTAAGAATACTTCTGTCATTGCTGCCAAAAACTAGAGATAAAAGGAAAGAGACGCTTGTGACACACATGCTCCATACAAATTCAAATGAGAGAGCGTATGTGCAAAAATTCACATTTTGTGAGAAAGTATATGTGCAGTTCAAAAATAGTCTTTTGTAACAGAAGAGTTCTTGTTGATTGTAGTAGATTTTCGGTAAATTTTTAACTTACCGTGGATTAGCAGCTTATACTCGTATTTTTATTGATATGAAATTTTAATTCGTGAACTAACTTCTGATTGAAGTTTTAGTTAATTTGTGAATCAAAAGATATCTAAGCAATTTGTATTGTTGGAGCTGTATATTTTTAGAGCCAATTAGTCAATAGTGAGTTAAAAAGTTCCTTTTTGTTCCTTTTTATTGCTCTTACATTTAACTGAATGTTTTATTGATGATTGAAAATCGGATTTGAATATAACTAATTCCAATATTTGCTAGAGTAATTTTCACATAATAATCCGCATCCCCCGTATATCGCATTTAATAAAAGACATTAAATAAATGTAGATGAAAAATTATTTTTAAGTACAAATTATAAAAATAATTCGCAATCAATAATAAATTGAAGAATTTATAAATCAAGCTTCGTAATTTTATAACTTAAAATACATTAATTTAAAGGAAAATTAACAAAGGCAACAAACTATTTTGTCTTGCACAAAGTTAATTAAATATGCAAATATAATTTTGGCTTTTTCAATTTTTGTTTGAGCTTTTAATAGTGGTTCCATAAGAAAGGGAGCCTTGGAGCCTTGAATCAACAGTTGCATAATTTGCGGACTTAGGTCCAAGGATATAATCCTCTGTCTTAAAGAAACCCCAGGAAGGCAAATTGGGATGTCTCCAATACAATGTTAGTGTCTTTAGACCCCAATGAAAATCTACCGTAGACAAACATGTTAATGAATTTAAATTGTCCATTAATAATGTTTAATAAAGTTCCTGCCGCATCACCAAACTTAAATCAAGCTCAGCTACTAATGATGGTCGAAAGAGCTGTCTGCCCGAAGGGAGACTCAAGAAGGCTTTTCAATAGCGTAAAACCCAGTAATGCACCAGGTGACTAGGATCTCTTCAAGATCAGCAATAATTTGTATAAAAACTGACCAACTTATGCAAAGAGAACAGCCAGAAACAAAAATTTGTTTAGCCATTGAGTTATAAGATTTCGCAGCTAGGCTCAAAAAAGTAATGCCAAAGGTATTCACTTCATCCCCCCAGGTTTCATAAAACTTCTGCTATGAGAAGTGCCCGTAAGGAGTCCGCGAGTACACTGTATATCTAATTAATTAAAAAAACAGAAATATTAAATTATTTTATTTCAACGCTTCTTCATACAAAAAATATTGACATACATATTATGTTTTTTATTATGTACTACATACATACATATGTTTGTTCCCACTCAGGGGTAACACTTAAATGTTCCATTGGCTCGAGATTCGTCTTTTCGACGCCAGAGTAGGCTCCATTTGTATGCACTTTGAGTGGTAATTTTTTTTGTTTGTATTTTTGTTATGTGTGTGCACAGTTTTCTTAATTTGCCCCGGGGTGTTGTCAACAAGTATTCTTGTGATAAACACACATTGTGCAGGGGTTTTTGTATAAAGACAGCAAAAGTATTTAAACATGTCTACTGTGTCTTTTTCCGTTTTGTTTTTCTATGAGTCAGTCAGTCAGTTTCAAGCATTTCAAAGTGTGAAAAAAGTTAAGTCTTGCAATTTGTGCGTTTATATGTTTTCTTTTTTATGTGGTTCGCAAGTTGATCTCGTTTCGTGGGTAGTTGTGAAGCAAATATTTTTTGATGAATCAAATTGTCTGTAGTGAAGTAGCAGTAATTTATTCAGGAATGGACCTCGTTGACGTAGAGTTCAGTGATGGTATGACAAAGACCATTACTAATCAACTAATGAAAAACTTTATTCAAAGACTACAAAGGGTTCTGACAGACTGAAAGCAGACTCTTAGTTCAAAGAAGTGAAGATGTTTTAAGATCAAACTCAGTAGAGAGAATTGGAATACCTACCTGAATTTAAACAATTTTCCAAGATTTTAAAGCAGCCATATTCGAAGTTTAATAGCACTAGATCAGTATCTACCTATAAGGAATGGTCTAAGCAGATATACCGACATTGTGAATTACAATTCTGGAGTCTATATACCTACCCCTACGTCAATAAAAAAAAGTCTTATGTGCGATTTGGTGGAAAAACTCATCCGATATTCTTTGGCTGGTAGTGTACGAATAAAAAACTTTGGCCTTTATTTTTGCAATTAGTTTATTTTATGTCTTATTTTTTCCATATTAACTCGATTATATCGACTAAGCGGCCGCCAAAAGAATTGAAAACCACTCAGGCCCAATTTATTTCACTGTCCATCATTCTTGCCAGTACTTTTCATTGGTAGGTGTCCTCATCCATAAGCTTTCGAGATACTGAAGCTTTTTAACAAAGATTTGACTTAAAAAAAAAAAACCAAAAAAGTGGAACCGCTGAAACGGATGAGCTTGCCGGCCAGTGCAGTTTACCAAAACGACAGATTTTCAATGTAAAATTGTCTCCCTAATGTCGAGACTAAGAATGGTTTGAGCGTAGATTACATGCGTTTGCCGGGCAACATTTGATAAGCTGTTTGATCTGCATTTTGTAAAAGCAACGTTTTCAAGTCTTCCAAAAAAATTGTTTCCCAATTGCATAGCAGTTCGTTTGGTCCATAATCGCGGGTCATCTGCAACATCATCTGCTGTGCCATATTCTCTTCTAGGCAAATGGCTAAACGTTGTTGTAGTGTTTGTCCAGTTGGTCTCGGTGTACTGGAAAATGTATGCCGCAGTTATCGCAACCAAAACGAATGATTCCGCACAATTATTGAAACATTCCACCTACTTAAGGAGTACAGCTTTTTTATACCTTGTTGACGAGTATTTTATGTCCGCTTATTTCACAATCGTCAAAGTAGAATAATTGACCTGACATCAAAAGATTTTGAGGATCTTCGACAGATTGAAATATTATTTCCAGAATGCGGCATCATACCGAACTAAACCAAATTAATTTGGTAAGGCAAAATCTAAATCATCAACACCGACATTATTTTTGAGACTTTTTTAAATTTCCTTTCTACCGACTTACAGGACTTTTTCACTCTACCGAATGTATTCAGAAATGAAAATTTATACATAAATTGTGTGTGTCTTCTTTCTTTTATAAAATTTTTCATTTTTTTGTAATTCTAAAAGTTTTCATCCTACCTATTTTATTTCACTGTTCAATTGTCTATCCGAATATGTCTACTTAGATTAACATGACTATGAACACTTGAACGAGAACCAAGATGCAAAAGTAAATCAATTGTGTATCCCTTAGGTATAAGGATAGCACTTCGTATATTAATTTTCTCAGAAATCATTTCTACATTTCCTGGCTTGTGGATCTAGGTTTAAATCAATGATATCATCTCCCAATAGATTTAAATATCCTTGTCAATTAATGTTCAACCATCAGCTATAGATTCACCTTATTTTCCATTTTATTTAATCTTATCTTCTTTTATTGGAAGAACATTTAGGTATTTATTTTAATTCTTTACTTAAGACCAACCCTTATTTATATATAAGAATGCTAATTTATCAGAATGATTGTTAATATGAAAGCTATTACCAAAAAATTTTAAAGTCATGAAATTCATTCCTAGAACTGCAAAAACAACACGGCAAACAAAAAATAAAATGCGGGACTGGGTCGCACGTACTTGCTCGTATAATCAAGACGCTGAGGGCTTACAAAGATTATATTTAAGGACATGGAGATTATGAGAGAAAAATGTTTAAAAGGCATTAAATATAAATAAATTGGCAAGAACACCTTGTTTGAGAGTTTTAAATGAAAAAAGAACGTCTAATTAATTCTTGATTTAATATGATTGTGTTGAAAAAAAAATTAATTGTTAGAGCTGCATCTTAAAAATTAATTTTTTATACATTTATCAAATTCTTAAAAATTAAATACTTTTTTTTTAAATCAAAAACTATTAATATATTATTCAATCTTATAAGAAGTTTAAAGTTTTTAACTGTATAGTAAAATTAATGCAAATCTGTTCAGCAGATAATGAGAAAATTCAAAATTAAAACAAAAATTCTATGAGAGGTGTACCTACTATTAATAAATCGCTATTCGCAATTTCTTATAACTTTTATGGTAGTATTTATATCAAACTCAATTTTAAATAGTTTAATGAAAATCCTATGAGCCATTTTTAAGAAAAAAAAAATGTTTCACTTAATGGTTTTTAAACTTTCGCGGGAAGGTACCGTTATTTGTTCATAAATGTTAAATTTGTTCATAAAATACTTTGAAAATGAAATTTAAAAAAGGCTTCAAGATCGACCATGTAGTTTTTAAAATATTTGATTTTCAAAAAAAAAAATTAAACATTAAAAAAAAAATAAATAAAACACTAGTTTGAAATTGTGATTTAAAAACTTAATTTAAATTGTTAAGGAGCCTCTCTTTTAAAATAAAACTTTTTGAAATAAATATTACTGTTTTGAAAAAAATCAAAAACTAAAAAATGGTTTTTTGGGAGGGGCCATTAATAACCATTTTTTGAAAATACTTTCCCATCCAAAGGTGGCCTTTACTAAAAGAAATTTATTAATTTTTTTTAAAGAAATGTTGTGGAGACGTTTTTGAGAAAAATATAATTTTGCAAAATTTCAAAAAAAAAAAAAATGTATGGCACATACCGTTGTTTTCCGTTCTTAAAACAAAATGAAAAAACTTTTAGGCAAAATCACCAAAAACTATTATGTACCAAGTTTTTGTAAGATCGCTCGTGCCGTTTAGGCTGTAGCCAAACGGACAGACAGACAGACGGATAGACCGACAGAATTGTGAGACCCACTTTTTTCGTCCTCCTTATCATCTTAATGACAAGTCTGATCAAAATCTCGAGTTCAATTTTCTTACCAATGCCTGACTTGCCGTATACATTAAGGTGGTCCTTAAGTTGGACATGGTCTTGGATACTCCTCATTCAATTCAAAGCATTGAAAAACGATTTACATTTACATTTTACAAATGTAACATTGACCTTGCATTTACGGCAGGACAAATTTTTTTCTTTTGATGTATAGGGGTGTTCAGTGTGAGTATAAAACCCTATTTTCGGGGTTGAAAGCTCCCATATGGCTACCATCTTGAAAAGGGGGTCGAAAAGGGCTATCTTGACAACCGTTTTATTTACGAAAACTTTTGCAGCTTCTGTGATAGAAAATTAAGTTATTCTCAATTTATGTTAACATACTTTCTGTCGTAAAATTGAAAATAAAGAAGAAGAAGAAAACATCAACGTGACGTGACGTCTATTTTATCTGTATTCTTTATTTGCAATTTTATGGCAAAAAGTACGTTATCATAAATTGTTTATAGTTTAATTTTTACCAATGAAGCTGAAAAAGTTTTTTTTTTTTTAATCAAACGGTTGTCGAGATATCGTGGAAGCCTTTTTCTACTCCCGACACATCAAAAGAAAAAAATTATCCAACCCAAGATGCAAGGTTCGTCCAAAATTTTGTAACATTTTAACTGACTAATTTTTCTAATTATTTTCAGATATTTTTTTCACCCCCTGGGGTCCAATTCCGCAAGAGTGAGTTTTTTCTGTGTACACAGAAAATCGTGTACACGTCGATTTTTGCGATTCCGCAAGAGTGAGTTTTAAGTTTTTGATAAGTATCGTATGCACAGTCAGTCGAATTTATTCACACTTTTCTTGGGCGTCAACGAAATGTGTACACGGTAAATCATTCCCACTTGCGGAATTGGGACCCTGGTCTCGATCTTTTCACTTAAAATTACTAATCATAGGGTTACGTTTATTCTTATAACACGCAAAATCTCGGAATTTAAAAAACCCAATACATATAAGGACCTACCTAATATACACCTATGTATCGCAAGTAAAAATCACCTGTGAGAAGTAAGAACGTTGTATACCTACATACATTATCCATGTTTATATTAATACGCTAAGGAAAATCGTAAGAAAACCTTTGATGAACTTTATAGTGTGGAAAAGGTTTTTTCCCACAAATGTGCATAATTTAAAAATTATTTATATCTATGTAGACGTTGAGCTACATAATGTAATGGTTATTAGATTTCTTGAAAAAATAAATTGAACCACCAACTGCCATTCGCTTACAAAAAAAACTGCAACATGTCATGTTAACGTTTACGTTACTAACAACGGAAGAAGCCCTTACTTACACACACAAAACTCCTGTTGAGTCAACACTCTCTTTGAGGAAACTCATTCCAACCAACAACATCCTGAAATAAAATAATCCTTTTTTCCTAAAATTGACTAATACCAGTAAAGATCGGAGAAGAACAAAAACCTGTCCATCCGGTATGGTAATACCTGATGGATTGTTTTACTGTTCGAATTGATAGCCACATTTATAGGTACCTGTTCAGCAGAGCAACAAGCTGAACAGGCAACCCTAAGTGTTGTACCTACATATATGTTGTATACTCTTTGACAACGACAATATAAATATACATAGATTACAAAAATATGTATACATATATGGTTATGGTTTTCCACTAAAACGTTATACTTTTAGTCAACCAAAAAGGATACTCATTACGACATTGACATTACGTTTGCTTGCTGAATAAAGATAGATAGAAGAGGTACAATAATAGTCAGCAGCGGCAGTGGTGTGGAGCGTCGTCGGTGGCGACAATGATGGCATAAGACAGAAGGTAAATATTTGTCTGTATAGATACATATGCATCTATATTGATAAATCGCAAATCGAAAAACCACAAAAGTGTGAGTTACTAGTTGCCACCATACTACAGGCATAAACTACACAGGCGAACATTTAAATGGGGATAGTGTTAAAATGTGCGCTAACAATAGGTGCTGTTATGTCTAAGTTTTTAAAATGTCCTGGTGAATATCGACATCACCCTTGCAAAACACTGTTGGTGTGACCAACAAGCAAGTTTTCAAATTTAAAGATTCTATGAAGGGAAAGGCACAAAATACTGAATGCTAAAATGCCGAATTACAACAAAAGAGAATCCCGAATGATTAAAATCCCGAATACCAAAATCCCGAATGGACAGAATACCAAAATGTCGAAAATCCCGAATGCATTCGAAATGAAATCCTGAATTTCAATTCTTTTCAAAACCTCTAAAGAAACCAAATTGCTATGATTGGCTTAACTTTTGTTAATTTGGGAATCTTGAAAAAATCTCTAAATAAAATATAAAATTCTCGAAAGCAAAAATTTCGAACGAACAAGAAAGAGTTTACAAAAATTAATTTCTGTATAATACCATGAACAAATTTCTTAATCAATTTTGAATATAAAAATTAATTTATCTACATACCTATACTCGAATGGCCTAGTCCCTAGTACTGTGCCATTTAGCATTCTGGCTTTCGGGATTATAGCCATAGGAATTTTGTACATTTCAAGATTTTGACCATCCAGGATTTTGTCATTTGGGATTTTGGCATAAAAGATTTTTTGCCAATTTGGGATTTTGGTACTTGGGATTTCGTATTCAACCTTTTAAAGAAGCGGCAAATGCTTAAAGGTGTTAAGCATTGTTATAGTAATACCAAATGAAGCAATACTCGGTGATCGGTATCGTTAAAATCGAATAATTTCAGTATCGTCTCGTTATAGTCTTAGACTATACGGGACTATCGCTTTCGTCATGTTTCGGCTTGCTCTTAGTCGTCAAAAAAGTTAAAAACATGACTTGGTTTAATTCTTGGTTTTCTAAATAAATCATAATATAAAGAAGTAAGTAAGAAATTCATCCAAATTACAACAATTGGTTTCCGAGAAACCAATTACAAGGATTGTTTGCTTGTAATTAAGGTTACCATATTTAAGAAAATAGAAAAGGTGGATTTTGGGTTCTTTAAGGAAAACAAAAACTTTTCAGGGAGAAAAAATCTTAAATATTTTTACTAAAAAGTAGGTAACTGTCCACTTTTGATTTGAAATTGTTTTTGTCAAGTTTTTGTTTAGCTTTTTTTTTATTTTTAGTGTCACTAGCATTCATGGAATATGAATAATACATGCGATAAAATTAGTCACGCTCAATAAGAACCGGAAAATGAAACACAAAGTGACAGAAAACAACTTTTTGTTGATGTGAAAGTTCTGAAGTAGGTATTTACAATGTATTTTTTCATACTATGAACGTTAAAAATGAGAAAAATAATGCTGGAACATTTATCGGCCTAAAATTTTAAAAATACTGATTGGCTTAAAAAGGGAGACATTTGCGTCTCTCTTTCATATTTTCAATTTTCGGGGACAGAAAAGTTTCTGGGATGAAAAAAAGGGGACTGTCCCTCTAAAAAAATGAGACAGCCTCACGAAAGTTTAATAAGCTTAAGAGAATAATATAATTTTTCAAAAAATTAAAGTGTCATCGCTTAACAAAAACGCCTCATTAAATTCTTTCCTTGTCTTATAGGGTTTTCACATCAAACCCCAAAGCCGGTTTTCGGTGAAAACTTTTCAAAAGCTCGAAAACCATTCACACCTAACATTACACGTTTTTGTTTTACATTTCAGTTTTTCATTAACAAACCAATCACAATTTTCTTTTCTTTTTGTTGTGTTCTTCCATTTTATGAAGTAATAATTTTGGGGTTGGAATTTTATATTTGATAAGACAGAATTTCTTCAGCTGTTTTCAATTTGTTTTTTAAAGCATTCAATCAGTTTCTTTTTTGACATATTATTAGGCGCTGAACTATTTAAAAGGTACGTTTGTTTCGTTCATTTCTGAATTCCAACATGATATCGACTGGTTTTATATAAAACTTGTGTTTAAGGAAAACCTGAAGTATAAAATAATGTATGGGAAAACTTGTGTATGGGATTATGTTTTTCTCCAAAACCGATATTTTCGTGAAAATCGCGTTTTGGATTCGGTGTGAAAAGGTAATTAGGGTCTGTTTATGTTGGTGCTGTGATAAAAATTGGAGTAGCGATCTGAATATAATCACAATCAATGTACAGCGTTTTTAGTTTTGTTCACATCGCTGCTTAAAATAACATTTCAAAATTGAAGAACAATAGCTGCGTTTTATTATCTTTTATCGGGATCCGGGTCTGGATCTGGATTTACTTTTACACGCAATACAAAAACAATTTAGGATCTTGCTTCTTATCGGGATCTTTTTCAAGCTCCAAGAATAAGTTTTTATTCTGAACACCAGGTGACAATTTTATTTCATAAATGTTGTTAACACTGTGCAAAAAAAAAAAAATGAAACGCCATTGAAGAAATGAATAAAGATATGTTTTTGTTTACATAAAATGTGTGTTCCTTTGATTTGAATTTCTGTGACTAAGAATTAATAAATTTTCTATACTTTAAAGGATCTTAGTGATCCTAACTTTGATTTTATTTTAAATTTGGCATCCATTACTGCTAGATGCAAGTAGTCGGCTCCAATTGTCCAATAGCTTCTGAGCTTCTCTATATGTACAGATAAACTAAAAAATCTGCGTTAAAAATTGATGGACCAATTTTAGAAAGTGTTATACAAATAATTTAATGTTTAATAAAATACTTTATCAACTTCGTTTTCATTTGTATTTTTGTTTGTATGTCACAATTGTCAGAAAATCGTCAAAAAAAAGTCAGGTATACCACAGTTGAAAAGTAAAATTTTTTGGGATCCGGATCGTTTTATTAACAAATGAAGATCTATATGGATCTTGGTCGATAGTAAAACGCAGCTAATATTTTCAATGAGAGCTCTAACTAGGGCTTTAATTGAAAAGAACACACTTTTTTTAACCAAAAAAAAAAAATTATTATAAATTTAAAAATGACAACAAAAAACAAATTAAGTAATAACTTAACTGATTTATAGAAGCAAGAAAAATAAACAAAAATAAAAACGTATGGCATACAAACAAAATAATTAATTCAATTTTTTTTTTAATATAAACACTACTCCTCAATTTTGCTGTCAAAAACGAAGGCTGAAATTTTCAATTATTATTTGTCACAGAAATAAGACGACAAGAAATTGAAAGTTGTTTTGACTTGTATTTAAGAGATCCTGTTCATATTTGAGGCCGTGAGCCCAATACTTAACTAAAATTTTAATGAAATTATGTTTAGAACAAAAATTGCATTTGTATTTATCAAGAAATATTTCAGCACTAACATTTTTGTAATTGACGGCTTCATGCCATAATTAGAAGACTTTTGGCGTTATTACACTTAAGTACAGTTAAATAAAGCCGAATTTCAGAACTCGGCGTTATTTCGGTTGGCGTTATTTTACGGCATCAAAAATAAATTTTTATTGTTTTATGAAAATAGTTCGTTGCTTTGGGAATTTGAATGAAATTTGAAATTGAATACACAAAAACCACCCAAAAAAAAGTCGATTAAAATCTACTTCAATAATAGTTTTAAAAGTCGTTTGAAATTTGGATGATATTGCTTAATCAACACAATCACAAAGCAGCTATTTGTTGCCGGTGGCCGTTTGTCCCTTTTATTGGCAGTGTCATCAAATATTTTCCATGGACCCATATTATTATATTTATACATATTTTGTAAGCTTTTGAAAATATTGAAGTGTTGTTTTTATTTAAAAATTCAATTTTTAATGGCAAAAAAATAAAAAACTAATAAAAAACGAGAAATGGTCACACTAAAAAGAGGAATTAAACGCATTAAAATCGAATAGATTCCTTTAACCGCATCATGCATCCTACCCACAACCTTCTGCCCACCACCACAATGCACACAAACCACACTGTTCCTGCTGTGGCCAAGTTGTGAAGGGATTGATTTTGTTAAAAATGGCGTCGTCAACCATAGGTGCCTAAGTGAATGCTGAGTTATTATGCAGCCAAGCCAAATCTCTCTATGCTGCTGCTCAATATAGGGTATTAGCCAGGGATATTTGTTTTAGACAGGATAATTAGGTTAGGTACTCTCTCTTTCTCTCTCTCTCTCCAAAACACTCTCTATTTGGCTTGTCGTTATCTTAATGAATTTTTTATTGAGTGGATTCAAGCACGAATGAGCTCAAATTGTGTAATGCAAACGAGCACACATACACTTTGTTAATATATAAGTTTTGTAGATACGTACATACTTTATATCTACCTATTGGTATATCTATACAATCATTCATATTGCTAGCGAGTCATTCCTTTAGGAGGTGTCCTAGATCATTTATTTCATAACGCAATGCATAACTTATTGTCAGAGTGTGGTTATATTGTAATTTGAACCGGAATAATAAAAAACGACATAATTTTTTCTGTCTTCATTTTTGTTTGTCTTTTTTTTTGCGTCTATTTAATTATTTTGTTGCCAGGAATGGCAATATGGCGACGCGAAAGAAGAAATATTTATGTAGTGGAATTTATATTAACATCTTTTTGAGAATTTTTTTTCTTCACGAAAAAGGAATTATCTCAATATATGTAGATATATATATTTTTCACAATCAGTTAAACAAACGTTGTTAGTAGAAAATTATCTTATTTTATGATTATTTCCAGATATTCCGTTGATGTCTCAACATATTTTGGGTAAATTTTGTCTAAATGTATACTTCTTTACTTCTTAAACGATTAAGTAAATAATATTGTTTTCCAAAATTTCCACCAACAAATTTCAAAGAAAAATAATTATAAGTACTTCTTCAACATTTTACAATTTACGATTTTATAAAACACAAAACAGATTAAAAAACGAATAATATAGCTTTATATCTTCAATGCCTACAGTCAAGGAAAAAGGTCCGATAAATAATTAACCTGGACCTTGTTAATACAATCCTATATCATCCAAATAGAATGATTTGAATTTAACCTGGCCTTCTGTTAAAGAAGCAATCTGCCATCTCACTACTCACTCATTTCAACGTGATACTTGTTCTTAAATACACACACATTCACACACGTTATCCAAATAAAACTATTTAATAATTGTTCAACGTGTTGGTAGAGTCTACTCTCTATCATTATTGAAACACACACAAAAGCCGTCCAAACAAAATCAGTTTGAACTTATTCATATTTGGTACATATTTGATTTTTGGCAGCAAAGTGGCCCAAGAGATGTAAGCTAACTCCGTATGTGAAAGGTTCCCAGTTCAAAACTAAGTATATGAAAGTTTTTTTTTTTTAAATAAAAAGAATATACATATGTTAACGAGTACATAATGATAAATATCTATACTTATTTATTAATTAGCTCTTGATTTTTATGTAAAATTTACACAAAGTTTTTTTAATTTAACTTGATTTTTATGGAAAAATAACTAGATTTTCAGGTAAAATTAACTAGATTTTTAGGTTAAATTAACTAGATTTTTAGGTAAAATTACCAAGATTTTCAGGTAAAATTTACAGTTTTACAATTTTAACGTAGTGGTTAATTTACAACATGTCATGCAGATTTTAGATCAGGTATCTGGTTAAGCAGTTAACCTGATGATCAACCTGGAAATCAGGTATAATCAGTCAGAAATTGGTAAGTTATACCTGCTTTTTTCTTTGAGAGTAGCCATTAATGCCTTGAACCAGAAGATCAAGTTTGAGCGATCCAATTATTGATATTATTTAAGTTTTTGAAAAAAAAAACGTTTTGTTGAAATTTTAGTTAAATATTCTATTTTTAACTTAACTTAAGGTGACTTTAACCACTCATGGGCAATACGTGACTGAATTATGTGAACCTGGCATTACCTTTGGTACAATCTGGTATATACAAATTTGAAGTGGTTATTTGTTCATTAGATCACTGATGGCACTCACTGACTTGATCACTGACGCATTAATTCGGTTCCGTTTTAGGTTTAAATGAGACTGTGAAAATAGTCATAAGTTGCTAAAGCTCAATTACATCTTGGTAAGCTTAGTCTAAGGAAACTTAAGAATCTATTTTATTTATTCAGCGTCCAAGACCTTTATGCCGTTTTACGGTTTGCCTAGTTTTCTTCGAATTTGGAATTTAATTTTTCAAAGAACATGGTGGCTGTTCGCATTGAAAACGGCCAACAAAGAGATACCGGAGTTAAAAACGTAAACAAATGGTGAATTGTGGATCCATTTAGATTGCAGACGGAAAAAACGAACGGAACAACATTTTCAATTGGGGTTTCTTTTTTTTTCGTATTCAATTTGATGGAATATCAGAACAGCCGTGTATGTTTGAAAATATTCCAAATATGAAGAAAATCGGTGAATTCGTTTAGTCTCTAGTTTGGTTCAATGTAAAGTGGACGTAAAAAGCCAGACACTATAAGGTATACATATAATAATACATATAATTTAGGGGCCATTTTTAATTTTCATCCTTGTGTCTATTTTATCATGGCCTATGTCTTAGTTAAACAAAATTTTAATTTTTGTCTCAAATATGAACTAAAATATACTTTTCTGATAGTTTTTGATTCACTGAATTCAAATCTGGACTAAGAATTGCTCTAGTACGTCATATTTTTGAGATATTTGTCTCCAAAATTTGAACAATATATTATTCCTTGAAGTCATTTCGAACACATTTTTAAGCATCTTTTTGAATCTTTTTAATGCATTCATTCATCTTGGAGAAATCATTAATTACCTGTCAGTCTTCACTAAAATATGCTAAACTCATAATTTTCAATTGAGTACTTCGAAGAGAGTAATACAAATGTTGATAAAAATGCGCAACTACATTTTATATAAAAGTTCATTTCTTAGACCGTGTTGCAAGTTGGGGTTGTCTCAAAAACTTGACGTGCTACAGAACTTCTGAGACCAAATTTGAATTAAGTTTATCGAAAAAAATATTTTGATTCATAAAACAGACAAAAATTAAAATTAAAACTTAAATAATCAAAATCTCTCCATTATTTGTAAAATTAATTTTTTAACACTGCACCAAAACTAAATTGTTTTAATTACATTTTTCAAAAAAAACTATTTTTCATAAAACTGGACTCACTTAATACGAAAATAACAAACAAACAAAATTATCTAAAAAGTACCGTTTCAAAGTTATGGTATTGTTACAAACCTGCTTTTGACAATGACATGAGATAGTTATGTCGTCATAACTCAGAAACGTGATGAGATGTGACCCCCATATGTGACATTTTTAATCTAAATTCAGTAAGCAATTAAGCCTAGCTCAAATTTTTCATGTTTGAAAAACCTTGCCACCCAATGTTATTATTCGTAATAAAATTTCAATCCAATCTGAAAAGTAACAAAAATGTTCTCTTAAATATGAATACATAATCACCATGAATCGTTTCAATCAATTTCTGTTATTTGTGACTTTTTATTGTTATTACTTAATATTTCTTCAACTTTAAAATGGGGGAAATTTTTCAGTATTGGAATCTATTTTTTTGGACTCGGTTTCATTTTTAGTTTGCGGCTATTTTCTATTCGGGTTAAATTTCATATGTAGTCCAAATCGATATAACAGTTTTTAATCATACATTTTAAATTTGAAGACAGTGTAGATAATGAAGAATAAAAACGTAAATAATAGAAAATTTATTATTTTAGTTTTTGTTTTTGTGGACTTTTGAATATAAATTCAATTTAAAGTTTTTGCGACCTTTAGTCCAAATGCGTTTCGCCCACAACAACAAAAACTAAAATAATAAATTTTCTATTATTTACGTTTTTATTCTTCAACCAGCTAGACCACGGGCTTTACCATCATTAATTTCTAGTCGTCTGAATTTAACCAAATTCCACTAGATAATATAATTTACAGTGCATTTGTGCTGTTTATTTAATATGTGTCGGTAACCATCGACTAAAATTATGCGTCTTAGAAGGGTACAACAACATCTAACTGATGGGACAATGTAGATATACTTAACATCCATACCTACTTAGTACATTATGTATATAAACGGTATTCGACTCAAACAACTAAATAACTAAAAATAATGTGAATAAAGATGGGTGTGAAATTAATTGTAAAGGTTCAAGGGTATGATTCATATTTATATCAGATTAAGTGTGGGTTGGATTAAAGCTTAGGCCAACGAATTCTCTTGAATGGTAAGAACAAATTCTAATACCTATTTTTGTTCTTTCTTTTTTTGTTAGATGGGAATGATGTGTTTGGTGTTGGTCCTTAAATTTGACCTTGAAAAGGCTGTGTTTGAATGAATGTTTGTATAATTAAGCTCATCGGGTCTAGTTGCTTATACACAACACAGGTCGTTAACCTCTGGTTGCTGACATAATAACTTTTCATTTGGATAACTAGCCGATACTAACGAAATAAAGTACCTACTACCCATTAAAAAAATAGAAACACAGTTAAGGAACATCAGTGTACGTCAGTATACAAAATTTTAGCATTTGAGCTTATGACCAAACCGAAGAGAGTATCAACTTCCGTTGTATTCACTGGTGTAATCATCGGTCCGTGTTTTTGCAAAACTGTAACTTTGGCTTTATTTAAAAAAAAAAATTGGTTAGCAGTAATTCTTTCTCATTACGGACGTGTTCTTTGCGGCCACCTACACAGCTTTTTTTTGGGTTTTGTGTAGTCAAAAGTCAGAAACAAGTTTATGTCAGCCTGTTTATAGTTATACAAAACTTAAAATTACTGAAAATAGTTTATATAAATTAAATAAAATAAATGGTAGCTCACGTTACAAAAAGTCGGTAACTCACCATATTTTTTACTTGTTGGATATTTTGCAATTCTGATTTTAAAAGCTTCAATTAATAAACAAATGGCAACATAATTTTCTTCATTTTTCATATATCCACTTTGTGATGGACTTACCCAAATCTTGTTTTTTGTCAACTGAACTAGAGTTTGGTCAAAAATGTGAATGAAAATTTGAATATTTTTTTCAGGTTGAGTGGTTATATTATGAGTGTGTGCGTTTTTATCTATGAATGAAATGTTACACATATGGCTTGTGCCTAATGCCTATATACTATTAGTTAGTCATAGTTTTGCACTTCAACCCTTGACGTCCACCAGCCAACCACTCAGCTATACAAACTTACCTATGTTTGTACAGTTAAATATAGTTATTGTATAGGTATATAAACCTATGCACGATGCACATTCAAGGAAACCATTCAACTTTCAAGTGGTATTTGTAAAAGAGAGGTACTTTTCTAAAAGAAAGAAAACAAAAGGAGTCATTAAGAGGGTAATATTTATTCCTTTACATCCACTTTTCACCCCCCTTTTAGTCAAAGTACAGAGAGTCTCTAATGAGCGTCCTTCTTTCATTCATTCTTTTTTTTTCTTTTACTCTCACTTTCCTTATCATTAAGGTTAACAGATAGGTACCTACTTGTAAATATACTTGAGTCTTGTGACAAAGAAGAGTTTTTTAAGAATTCAATCACCACACCAACAACATAAGCAAATACTTAATACAACACAATATTGTTGCAGGGTGAGGTGAAAGCTGAGAGGAGGAGCATTTAACATCCCCCTTAAGTTTACATCAATCTAGAACTGTGTTACAGGTGAAACAATCTGTAGCTCTATACAAGAGAAATGGTTTGTAATATTTTGCGACATTTTAAATTACCTTATGATGTATAATGGTGACATTTTTAGTTGGAGACATCTCCGTTTTTCTGACATGCCAAGGCACTTCATTTCATTACTGTGTGACAGTGCTACACAGGCCTTGTAACATTTTAACAGAGAACTTGTTTCGGAGCGACATAATCAAGTATTGCAGTAGCAGTTTCAGTTACCTATATGCAATGCTATCAGTTGAGAAATGCTTTAAAGGAAAATAATTAAAGATATCTGCATAGTTAGGTACAGCGTTTGTGTATTTTAATTTCATTTAATAGTAAGGTATGTGTTTTGCGTTTATGATATATTGTATTAGGTACATATGTATAAATGTACAATTTAGGTAAATTGTGAATGCATGTTTATTAGGGTGGTCGTTAAGAAAAATATTTTATCTTGGATTGGGCTCAATCCAATCCAAAAAAAGAAAAACCTAGTTGCCAATTTTTTGGAATCTTATTTTTGTAAGTATTTGGTTCAAGTTTTTTTTTGACCATTAAACTTTAAACTGCATGTGTGTTCAGACAGACAAAACAAACTTGGCTTAAGAGGCGTGTTCTATTTTGCCTCGTGAAAACTTAGAAGGAAATTTACTCAAAATTGTTCTGGGCAAATAGATATACTTACCCAATAATATGCGATATCTTTTTGAAATACAAGAATCTGGCTTTACTTTTACCTATCAAGAGGAAGTAATTTAACTTAAAAGGTCCCATACAATTCACGGACATGGACATGTCACAACATTTTTTCTTATGCTCCACTATAGGCAATTTTTTTTTAAAAGAAGTTTTTTTATAATAAAAATTCTATATACTTCTGAAATAAATCAGCCATGTAGAAGACTTAGCATTAAGGATTAGACTTGTTGAATTATTAGTTCAAAACAGCTTTTTATGACCTTTAGTCCTACAAATTGACGTTTTGTCCAGCTTACTCACTTTTCCAGGCCGGGCAAACAAAATTTCCAGCTTAAGCCTATTACTCAGTTCGTGTGAAAATGAAATTTTCATACAAAAATGCCGGGTAATTCACAGCGATGGAATTCGCAACGAGAGGTGAGTACCCAAATTTGAGAGTGAAACTTGAACCGGTTTGGTATATATTTCACAAATAATTTTCATTTCCCAAAGTACAACCACTAAGTAAAAATAAGGAGATGTGAAAAAGTCTGAAATTTGTCAATAAATTTATTTTTATTGCTCATTTTCACTAGAACTGAGTACTAGGCTTAAATACGAAAAATAAATATTCTTCAAAAAAAAAAAAATATTCCAAGATTGAGTCAAATAACTTTCATAAAACTCAATTTATTTTTTCCACTCAAAGTGAGTACCGCAAATTCCAAACTGAGTATTAAACATTTACGTGAAAAAACTATGATATTTTCATAATGATAATTCACGTGAATTTTGAACCGGTTTAAAATTTTCATTTCACAAGAGGTGAGTCTAGGCCTTAATGATTAGGAATTCGAATCTTGTGGGATATAGTTTACAGTTAATTTTTGTAAAAGAATTCATGTAAGTTGAACTGAACTTAATATAAATTGCGTATGACAAGGCCCTCACTACGTCACTGATGAGTCCAAGTGAGTAATTCGGACGAAACGCCATAAAAAGCTATTTTGAATCAATTTTTCTTTTAATCCGAAGCAAAAATCAATTTCGCTTGTGCCTTGAATCCAAAACTCGTTTATTTACTGGATCAGAGAATATTGGAAGCTTCATAAGCCCAAAGAACTTTACAAATCGGTTAAAGGGTTCGGCTAATAATCAAAGTAAGCTAAAAAATATCACTTTCATACAAAAAGAAAGTGATATTTTTTTTAATAGTGCGACAATTTTATTTCAGTTGCTATAGATTTAGTATTTTTTATAAGAAATCTTTAACATTTTTGGAAAGCTGCATTTAACTAGATTTTTTTACTTCGAATTGAATTATAAAGTTGAGTTAAGTTATAAAGAAACATTTGGTCTATGTTCAACGGAAATTTAATATGTGACTATTTCTGAAACGATTATTTAAAAAACGCGCACCGCTTAAGGCCACTTTGCATTTTTTAACGCATTTTTTTTAAAAGAAAGTCTTTTTTATCCATTTATGACTGAAAGTGAAATTTATTTATTTAGATACAAATAAATTGGATTCAAGAACAAAGACTTATTCCAACAGGGGGAGTTTATTATTCCTGTTAGGTATCATAAATATATGATAAATACTATTGATTTCCAATTGAATTTTCATAAAAGAGTTAAATTCGCATGAAACCTTAATAATCACAATGTGTCCCCAGAAGAACGATAGTTGCCATTTAAGAAAAAAATCGAAAAATGTTTATCTTCACCCAGTTATGTAGTTTGTTTAATATTCAGTTGTAGGTACTCAAAAAAGCTCCAAGTTTTTTTTTTAACTTGGAAGTCTATCCTTAGAATACTTATTATTCTAATGAAAAGTATGAGTTGGAATAGACAGGCTGCACTGAGATATGTTGAAACTTGAAACTGAAAAAGACTTTTAAGAACAATTCTCTGCAGGTATGATGTATGTACATTTTTAAGAAGTAATCCCAAAATAAGACGAACAAATCTAGTGTTTTTAATTTTTGTTTCTATTACTTTTTTAAAAATACTTTTTGACTTGAAATCTATTAAGAAACAACTTCTTGAGTTAAACTTTAATATTTGAGTTAGAACCAATTTCGAATTCTGTATGGATTTGAAGGCATACAAAACCGTCGCAAATGTTTTCATCGAAAATAATAATCAAAAAAATCAATTGATTAAAAATTCTCACTTCAAAAAATGTATCTTAAAACACCTGTGTACTAATTTATAGCTGTAAGTTTCACCTATAATAATAAGAATAAAAGAAAACCAAAATATTTCAACTCGTTCAAAAGCAATGATTGCAAATCGTGCCCACTGTGAGACCCACTTTTTTTATGTTCTTTTACGAATGCAGTATTTGCCATATATGTACTATGAAGTATATTCCTACGAATCGCAAGCAAAAAGGTTAAGAAAGCATTATAAAGATGTGATTTTAAAAGTTTAGCCTACTTTATCTGCATTAACAGAGAATTTTTGAAATCGTTGTTAAAAATTTGGGTAGTGTTTGTGTATATTGCTTGAATATTCTCTCTCAAAAGAACCGTTATTAGGAGATTTTCGTTTATAGATCCGAGCTGTATTTAGTGTTTAGCTCAAGCCACTCATAGTGCGCTTAACTTGTGTTTTTTTTTTCAATTTCAGTTAATATTTTTTTTTTTTTTTGGAAAATAATAAGTCAGTGCCAAATTTTGCTGCTGTTGATGTTGAACGTAACGTAATCGTATGACAGTTCAGTAGTCAGATGTGTTTTAAAATTATATCGGAGAGTTCTGATCATACTCAGCTCAAAGCTATATAACTCCGACAGCTGTTGCTCTAGTTCATGCTCTGTTTATAAGTGAAAAACTCCAAAAAATCAGATTCTAACATTTTTTTCCATTCTCCCCCCGAAAACAGTTTTGTCAAGAGTTTTATACAGGTATTTAGTTTAATCAAAAATGTTGGAGCCCTTCTTGAAAAAAAAAACAAAATTATCGACAAATACCCGTCCTAAGAATATGCCTAGTGGCATACAACTCTCAACCATTCCTGTAGGCGTGTTGATGGCAGGAATGGAGGGTACCTACAATTTTTTGCCGAGTCCATGGTGCATGAAAAATTTTAAGAAAACTGAAAGTGGACGATTTGAACATAGAAAATTCATTCTTTTTCTAAAAAAAAGTGAAAAGTTAACAAATTTATGCATTTTCTTAGCTTGGCCTTTATCATTAACTAGTACGAATTGCTTTGCTTTAAAACTCAAATTTTGGATGGTACTAGTCATCAGATTATATTTCCTTCATAATCCTGGCTCAAACAAAGAAATTTAATTTCAGGGCCAAAAACCGGAAGCGTCCTTTAAAATTGTTAATGCTATAAATTTTTAATAATTTCCTATTATTTTGAAATGTTTTTCCATTCGCCAATTTGCAATTTCTCTTTGAATCAAGATAAAAGTCTAAATATTTTATTGGAAGTGCACTCTTATATTTGAATAGAAATAAATATTATTTGTTATTTTGGCAATGTTCCCAAAATACCAACAGAAGCAAAAAATAAAAATAAAAATAAATTATCCTTTCAGCCTAGTGAAGCTGTAATATTTTTTCCCTTATTCTTTTTCTAACAAACGAACGAAAGTCGAGTATACTTATTCAAGCGCTTCCACTCGAACCTTCCTACTTCTCCCCTTCCCTTCTTTATTTTGAGTCACAATAAAATAATAATTGTCCTCCTGGCATAACGGATAAAATAGGACACTTAAGAATCATTTTGTACTTTTTAACGATGAAAGTTAAGTTTTCCCTTTTTTGTTTTGTAATACAAAAATTTGCAAAGCCCACAATAACGACTGAAAGAAAATTGTGTGAGTTAGTTTTTGTGAGTGTGTTAAGGTTTTTGTTTGTTTTATTTAAAGTTTCTGGCACTTTTCAAATCAACATCATTCATTGTTCTGATGGAGGAAATCTTAAGAAAAGAAAAACATTAATATAGACAATAAAGTATAATAACAGAAAGTATTTTATTTATGGTTTATGGATACTATAATGTTGCTAGTTGTTTTCTTATAAGCGCTAGAAATAAGGAAATTGATAATAAATCATGCGGAATTATCACTTGAAAATACCAAAAAAAATGTTTTTCTTTTGGGAAATAGTGATTTAGTTTTTTCATCAGTTAATCTATTAAAATATAATTTTAATTAATTACTTCAGTTTAATCACAATTAGTTTGAATTGAATACAAAATCACCTTTCAGCCTTTACATTCTAATATTATACTCGTGCAACTAGTAGTGAATCAATGAAGCATACCAGTTTTTGATTTTTTTTTGAAAAGGGAGCTCCTTTAACCTCTGGTGTTTGATTTCAAAGTTCTTAGTATGTAAACTCTTTGAAAACTTTATGTATCGAAAATGTCCTTATTGACTTTTTAGACATTTGATCTTTAGTGTAAGTACCTATGCTTAAAATGGGCTACTTAAATTATGTTTGTGAATGTAAACAAAATGTATTCATTAATTTAAAATACTTACATGGAAGGTAGTCGGCTATTTTCAGTAATTGGCCGGAAAATATCAGGTAAAATGAGATCTAAAAATTAACTTTTAGCATTGATTACAAGTTTTCTAGGGCTGAACAAATTCTAAATTAATTTTTTGATCTGTTACTGACCAATACGATGACTTGTTTTTTTGCGAATATTCTGTTATGAGGTGCCAAGATCAGAGAGCCTTTTAAGCTGTCACATAATGAATTTTGAACGAATTTGTTTGTTTCCCGCACTTTATTTCAAACTCATAAGTTCGTTAAGAGTGTTCCGGATTCAAATGGAAATTTTATGAAAAAGATTTTGAAGCGTGTAGTTGTCTGATCAAAACGATTAAAGTGTCTATGGACAGAAATTTATTCTCTAGGACATCATTTGGTAAAAGTTTTTAAAAAAACGCGAATATGGCGAAAATGCCTGTTTTGCAAAGAGAATGTAGCTTATACTAAGGCATTTTTTGCAAAAAAATTTTTAGTGTCATAAAATTCCATATTTTTATTTAGGCATTATTAAAGAGAATTTTTAATTTTCTACCTAATAAAAATGTCAGTAATGCAAAATAAAAATGCTTCTAAATTTTGAGAAAACGCAGCTTTGACAATCAATTTTTTATAGCTAACGGTATTTTTTTGACAATTGTTTTTTTAGTGGACATAAATTCAATCTGTTATGCACAATTTTCATTATATAATTATAATTGTATATCATTTGATATTGAAATTTTTAGTTACAAAAGGTACTTTTTGACAGCAAATTCCTGTAAATTTCGAAGTAAAATCACTAACTTTTACAAAATGATTTTTTTTTAATACGTCTACAAGTGACCAATTAGTAAAAATAAAATGTTTCATTCAATTAATTCACAGTTGTTGATTATAATAATATATTTTGATAATATTAGTGTCAGTAATCAATGAATTAGTAGCAGTAGTTAACGGACAGAGGGGGCAGGAAAAAAATTACTCTTAAAACGTTTATGTTTCTAAAATCTGCTTATAAATATTCCATTGGAAGTAATTGTAATTGGTCCGATTTGTCGAACCGAAGATATTGACATATTTTCAGATGTCTGTGTTTGTACGTACGTTCGTACTTTCCTTCGTTTTTTTTTCGTTCACCACATCTCAAGAACAAATGTAAATACAGACTTAAAATTTTATTTTATAGATAAAAGTTTCAATAAGTTCCGAAAGGACTTTCATAAAAAATCAATGAGCAGCTTTTTAACTATGGCAATTTAAAAAAAAAAAAACCCTTGTAAAAAGTCATAAGTCTCGAATATCGAATATATATTGCTTTTTTTTAATAAAAAAAGTTGCTGAAAAATTTTAGAAAAATTTTTTTTGCCTCAAACATCTTGAGAACAAACAGATCTTATTAATTCAATCTTTCATATTATTTAATAATTGATATTTGAAAGGATTTGTAAAAACTTCAACAAATAGCTTTTTTAAAGCGAAAAAACAACAAAAATTTTACCAAAAATCGTCAATTTTTTTTTCTCGCAAATATTCTGAGATCACACAAAATGGTATTGGTTTCGGGTTAGTTAAATTGTATATATACTTATTCATAATTGATATTGAATTGGTTTTGTTAAGTAATTCAACACTCATTGTTTTTTTATTCTTAAAGTGAAAAAACTACAAGAAATTGTACCAAAAATTGTTAAACACTTTTTTTTTCTAAAACATTATTATAAAACCAATGATATTGACTTTTGGTTAATTTACTCGTAATTCTACATGTTAAACACCTAAAAACGCCTTCGAACATCTTGGCGATTTAAAAAAAAAAATAACTTCGGGTCTCTAGCTTCCGAGGGTATTAGTGGGAAGTTATCAGTGTGAATTGCTGGTCGGACAAGCTTTATCTGGCTGCAATGGTTAGAAAATGCACATTTCAGGTTGCATTTTCCGCTAAATGTACATAAAATAATAAAAAATAGAAATTGCTTATTTATGTATAATATGCATGTAATGGGGTATCAAATGAAAAAGAAGATTGTCCCCAACAAGATGCCAATGGTCCGATTGCCACCGTTCAATTCAATTCAATACAACTCACTTCAATTAAATTCAATTCAATTCAATTCAATTTGGCTATAATCTCATATATGTATTTTTATATTTACAGAATATGCTCGTATGTACCTACTTAAATTTAAATAAATAATGAACTAATGAGATCTTTTTATTGGGAAACTTATTGAGATGATGCCACATTTATAATAAATTTTTTGTGGAGTATGTGTAGAACTAATTTTACAAATTTATATAATCAAAAATGTATTTTAAGAGAAGAGAAAAATTAAGCAAGGTTCTGATCTAAACTGAATCGAGATAATAAAAAAAAAATAAATAAATTTGGTGGCGCAACAGCTCGTGGAGAACCAGGGCCTAGTGAATTACAACTCTCAACCATTCTGGTGTGCGTGTTATTGGCAGGAATGGAGGGGCCCTACAATTTTTTGCCGAGTCCGAACGGCTAGATGAGAAGCACTTATTCAGGACAAGTTTACTCTTGGAGGATTTGTCGGGAAAAAAAATTCTGTTTTTAGGTGGCAGCGGCTGGGATTCGAACCCAGACCTTCGGCATGACAGTACAACGCACTAACCATATTGGCAAGAGGTACTACTAATCGAGATAATATGAACTTGAAACAAATTAGATACAAATATTTTTACTTTTAATGTAACAAGTCATAAACCATAGTTTCATTGAGATAAGCTCCAGATCTACCTAGCAATACCCTAAACAATATCTATGAACATGCCTAATTCAACTTATAGATTAGCAAGGCTGATTTCCATATAATAGTGCCGCATCGATTTCGATTTAGTTAAGATTTCATCTGCTATAAGTAAAAGTTGCAGAGCTTACTCATGAGCTTAATTCAATTGCAGGATTTATTAACTCTGAATTGACGTTCAGTTAACTTAATACAATCTCCCTAGTCTTTTTTTAGTAACTATACCTAACCAAGGAACCCCACTTTAAAACCAATTTAAAGATCCTCAGAAATCATAACAACCTTAAGGAGAGCTCAATTGTATTTCCTTATTTAAGACAAAACTCGCAACTGTCACTCGTTATACACAGCTTTCTCAAATATTTTGTACCTGGTAAGCAAGTAAGAAAGAAGTTGTAACATTACCCTTACGTAAGAGCTTATGCATGTATCTAAATTCTTACGCAGATACTGATAAACTTGTTAAGAAAAAAATATGATATTCATTGAAGGCAACATTATGGAGCACATATTCTTACTTATTTTGATAATTTAGCTGAAGAAAACTTTCTATCAAGCAAAAAAATATATAATATTACCTATTTGATTCGTGTAAACTCAATGTGGCCAATCAATCGAAACAGCATCACCCTAGCACTAGGACTATGTATGTATGATGATACCTAAGGCATCAATAAGCAGTTAATAACCACTGACCGTCATAGTCATGCCACACTTCATTCTACTCCATTCAGGTTGTATTACGTGATTCAAAGAAGACAAGAGTAGAAATAAAAAAAAAACGAGAAAAAATTCAATACATAATGAAAGGAACAGGAACAGGAGCAGAGGACTCGCATAGAGAAAAATAAAAGCAACTGCGAAAAACAGACAAGTAATCTCAGGAAAAGGTACTTTCCATTCCAAATGATGTAATCACGCTGTTGTTCGTTACAAATAATTGATTTTATTGTATCCTTGACATAAATATCCAGTACACTGAGTTCTGGGGCTATGTTGGCGATGGCGATGGCGCTGGCGAATTGTCATTCGGTTAAAGTTTCTACTGCACATGTGTGTCTGAATGTCTGTGGCTGTATAAGTCTGGATAGGGAGGATGTTGGTGTGGAGGGGGGTGGCTCTATTGTCCTCTATGTGTCACGAGGCAATCTCGAAGAATACCACCCCTCGATCCTGAAACTCAACGCTCAACCACCAAGCATCCCTACTAACTTGGTGTTGTTGGACTCAGAGAGCTTCATTCGCATTGAGCATTTTAAGAAAGAAGGCTTTGGTCCTTTAGTTCATGTTCATCATACTAATACAACGTAGAGTAAAAGAGCGAGTTTTCTGTAAAAGAGTGCTATAAGAGGGATGATAAAGAGGTTGTGAAAGCACCAACACAATCATTTTATATCCTCCCTTCAGCATATTTTGCTGCACGTACATTTTTATAGTCGCATCACTATGCACCACAGCATCAGTCCAGAAGGAAATGACAGAGCCTGGCTGAAATTTTTTACTTCTTGATTATTTTTTTGTTGCATTTGCCGCAGGCATATTTTTGAGATTTAGTGTTGTTGTTAGTGGCTGGCGCTTCAGTGTTAGCCGTAAGTGTAAAGTTCTTTTTGCGAAACGCTTTTGGCCACAAAATTGAATGAAGCAATCTTGTTGTTAAGAAGAGTAGGTATGAGAGAGAGCGAGTCTAGAAGTGAGTGTAGTTTTATAGTGTAGTGTAATGTGGTGAGTATGTATTCTGGCGTTTGGCAATTTAATTTTGTTTCATTATGTTGTGGGGGTGGCTTTTAACTTCCTTTGTTGTCTTAATTATTTTTTTCTTTCAGTCTTTGTTGGATTTTTTTTTGATTTTTTGTAATAAATGTCTAATCTCAGTAAGTTGTTGGGAGTGTTTTCTCGAAAATTATAGGAATTTTTCTAGCCTAATCTGAAAATCAATAAAAAAAATCAAAACCAAGAAAAATTGGTTAGCAGTTATCTTTATTTTTTAGTAGTAAGTCCATTAGGCTAGAGCTATTTTTGTAGGTGCTGTAGGCCAGGCAGATACTTTTATTGCAGAAAAAATCAGAGCGGAGGTTTTTATTTGTGCAGAGAGAACACTGAACGAAAAGTTATATATCGTGTGCACATGAAAATTTATGCAGGATCGAATATCAACAAAATTGTTATTTTTTTCACCAGAAATGGAAAATAATAATTCATTTCAATTATTTTTTAATTTCATACACGTAACTAGTTATTGATCTTTTTCCATTGAAACTGGAATCAATTTTGCATTGAATTTGTTCAATTACAATTAAAAGTAATTGAAATTTTGTTTGGAGATGTCAATTACAAGTAATTGTGATTGAACTTTTTTTTATCAATCATTCCCAACTCTGCTTGTTAACATATGCACAACTCTTAAGTGTTAGAAGAGATAAAAAATATTCGATAACAAAACTTGTAGATCAAGAAATTTTTCACAGAATATTAAAATAATCTTTTTCTTCTCTGACTGATCACGTAGAAAATATCACAATACAAAAAAGAATAGAATGACGAAAATTCTTTAGAAAACATATTTAGGGCAAATTTTATATACCATAAAAGATAAAACCCTATACAAAAAGATATACAAAAGGTGTCGAAAAATAAAATATACTCATTTGAGTAATCTGTTTAAGGATATTGCTATTTTAAGAAGGTGCAGACGTGAAAATATTGCTTTGATCGAAACTGAAAAAAAAACTTTTAAATGCAGTTCGTAGGACATGTGAGTATAATATAAATATGAAACAATTTTTCAATAGTTGACTCGTTTGAAATGTTAAGTTCAGTAATTTATCAAAGCAATGCTTACCATTGAACTGAATTGACTAAGTCCGCAAGAGATAAAGCTATCCATCATATGAAATCATTAGAGTACGAGGACATAAACTGTCAATATCAGCAGATAATTTACTTAACTTTAATTTATTTTCAAATATTCACGAAAACATTAGAAATTCTAAGTTTCTCATTTAATACGATGGGGTACAATTCACACCAGGTTCGTAAAACTTAAGGCCAACCAAATAAAATGAATGACTGGGTCGGACATACTTGCTCTTATGTTCAAGACGCTGAGATCTAAGAATATTTTATGTAAGGAAATGAAATTATTGAAATTAACTAACATAGTTTCTTTGAGAGATCTAAATGAAATAAAAAGAACACCGTCTTAATTCATGATTAAATACCTTTGTATGCAAACAAAATATTTAAAATCCTTGGAGCGGTTTTCAAAAAATAATATTTTTTATGTATCAAATTCTTACTATTAATAATATTTATTATGTGCGTATAAAAAAAAAATTCAAAAAAGGTGCTAACCCGTTTTTGAGGTATCAAATTTTCAAAAAAAAATTTAAACTTTTTTTGAAAAAAATCTAAATCTGTTTAGCTGAAAATAACAAAGATACAAATTAAAAACGACGTTCTATGAGAAGTATTATAAGTTGCTATTCGTAAACTTTTAGAATTTTTGGTAGTATATCGCACTATTTTTAGCATAAAAAAAGTTTATGTATGGCTATATTTTCATAAAAGAAAAAGTTTTTCTCAAAATACTTTACAGAGTGTAGAAAAAAACACTTAAATATCGACTTTTATAAAAATTGGACTAAATTTTCATAATTCTTGATTTTTTAAAAAAAAAATTTCATATATTTTAGAAATCAAAACAATTTTTTTCTTAATTCAAGTTAGAAAAACTATTAAAATTGCTTAGAAGCTTCTGTATTACAAATATTATTGAAAACAGAATAACCGTTTTGAAGCAAATCGAATGTAAAAAATGGTTTTTTGGGATGTACCATTAATATCCATTTTTTAAAATGGATTTCCATCTCAAGGAAGCTTTCACCAAAAGAAATTTATTTAATTTTTTTAAGAAATTTTTGAGAAAAATAAGATTTTGTAAAATTGCTAGAAAAAATTGTATGGAAAGTAAAATTTATTTTTAGTTCTAGAAAAAAAAATGAAAGTGAAATTTAAAAAAAAAAAGCGATCCAGCCACTTAGGTTGTAGCCAAACAGACAGATAGATAGACACACGGTCAGAATTTTGCAAACAATATCGCAAGTAAAAATATGAAAGCAATACAAACAAATTTCAAAAATATTGCCGGTCACAGAATTCATATCAGCAACTTAAACCCAAAGGGCATCTTTGAACTAAATTTCTTAACATATTTATCAATAGATGACACAGCTAATTCTTTTAGGGAAATATTATATTTACATTAAAAAGTAATGTGTATTTTGTACACATTCTAGCGGGAGTCCATCAATCTTTATCATATATGAAATATATATTTTAAAACAAAGACCAGCATAATATGTAACTCATAAATAAAATACAAGAACACACAGCTTGCATAAGCTTTCGATCCTTGGCAATACTCCCAGATCTAATCAGTGATGTTATCCAACCAGAGTATACATACAAATATACTTATTCACTATTACATTATCTCCAAACACATACTCGTGTACAAACTTTTTCTGCACATCAGACCCCGTATTTTTTTGTCTTCGTGTAGAAGGATACATTTTCTTGTTTTCCTTTAAAACACTGACACTGAGAAAATATATTTTAAAGGAGCAAATTTACAAGTTTAAATATAAATTGTTTGTAGTGTGGAGTCAAGCTGCAGGCTGTTTTCAAAGCTATGTATATGGAAAAAGATGATTGTGTCTTCGATTTGTCCATTTTTAAGTTAACATCTGGAACATTTGGTTTGGTCATTGAATGTTGTTTATTCTTGTGGGTACATTAAAGTAAACAATTGTATGAAATGTAAAATAAATTATCTTGAAAATATTTCGGATTTCAAAGTATTTTCAGCTCAAATATCGTCTAGATAGATAAATTTGGATGTCAATGTTTTTGATATTCACATTTATTTGATCATACATTAAACTGTTTTAAGAATAACTACTTTCAACTCTTTAACACATATTATGTACAACATTGTCTGTTGGACAATTTTTATATTAGTAAACATATTTTTGATCAATAATATTTTGCCAGTCCTTATCACTAGGAGTACGGGAACAGCTTATGAACTATGAAACCATTCTAATTGTGTCAAATATACATGTGCCTCATAAACAAACTTTCATAGTTTGAGAATTTATCGTGTATGTGTCACACGCCAGTGACTCGAACTATCTTTCAGGTGGTAGAAATGGATTTTGGAAAATAGATAAGTATTACATGAATACTGTACGACATGCTTTAGAGTTTTAGATCAGCTACGCCAAATTTAACTGCAGAAGTTTCCGATCAGTTAGCAACGATCTGAACATACAAAAAACTCTCCTCACCAGCAGATACAGGTAAGCGAACTTGACCAAGCCTAAAATTAACCACAGGATTAAAGTGCTGGGTACTGGTGACCTCACTTAGAATTTTAGTCCACCAACAATTTAAAATACCACCGAGAAAAAATATTTCAAGAAAAGAGATTCGAAAGTATCAAACCAGACAATTACATCTCCTTTAAAAAATCAACATGATTGTTAAAAAAACAAAAAAGTAAAAGGAATTTACAAAAATTAAAAAGGTAGAGTGTTGGTCAACCACCTCGAAAAAATTTTCATGACTACTTTTACAAAAACTTTCCCAACTGAATCGATGAATTGGAAGCCCGACTCACGCCATGAACTCATTTAATATAGAAAATCCTTCAACGAAAGCCGCAACTTACTGATTTTTTCACTTCTCCTGAACAATTCAGCTTTGTATTTCTTTATAGTCTTAAAAAAGGTAAACGCTGTTTCCCTCCTGAAAAGTAAATGTGTATGACTTGACTATCGGCCAATTTTGCTACTCTGCTTAAATTTCAGTTCTTAGTTATGAATCTACTACAATTATTGAGCTTTAAAAGTGGTGATTGCAAAAATTGCTAATTTTTAAAAATCTTCATCGGGTTGCATTATTTTTACTTGTGGAACTATTACTGTACACTTTTTTCCCACATTGTGAACAGAGGATTTGGCAGGGGGGTCGGATGCAACAGTGTTCATTATTAGTTATTTGTTATAAGAAATCATATATACTGATCTATATTTAAAAATCTGTTCATTATCGGTTGGGTACAAAATTTTGCATTCAAAATGCCGCAATAACGAAACCCCGCAAACCAAAATCTCGCGAATCAAATTATCGCAAAACTTATTTACATAGCAACAAATAAATCTCGCGTGAGACTTAAATATGCGAGATTTTGATTAAAAGAAATTCTTTTGTTGCAGTGCAATTAAATTTTGCGTGAATTCCCAGTTTTAGCAAAACAAGTGGAATGCCTACCAAATGTTAGAGCATGTTTGTATGTATTTCAATTATTGTTAAGAGCAAGAAAAAGAGTACAGAAATTGAATATTCTGTTATAATGTCGAATACATTTTAATTATTGTTAAAAGTGCGTTTGAAGTTGTAGGGTGCAGCATGACTGAAAAGTAAGTCAATAAAACATAGGGTATTATATGACTATGTATGGCAATTTGAAAAAAAAACATTAAAAAATATTAAATTAGATAATTTAGTTTTAAACAATTAATTAATTAGACAATTTATACAAAACAATGATAAGATGCATTCCTGAACAGGCCTCATTTCCTAAAGTAAACGAAAAAAGCAACCTTCGGTTTGTTTTCCATTTGGTGCTAAGTTTTTTGCATTTGGTATTTAAGATCCATGCTCAGCAAAGTTTCTTTTGCAATTAAAGAATATGGATTTAAAGAAACTTCGAATGCATCATTTCATATCTTTTGCAACAAGAAAAGGAAACCAACAGCTTTTGTTTTCTTCTCATAATGGCAAATAAACCCATGGGTGTTTCTTCCTTTTATTCTGGAAATAAGACTCACGGGCGTTATTGCCGCGGGTTTTCTAGCACTGCACCATAAGATTATTTAACTACGAGAGTCTTCCCCACAAATTTTTCGTCTTCAACTGTTACAACCCCTCTCTCTAGTACAATGTTGTGTTACACAAGTTTCTTTTGTTTCGTTCGCGATTTGTTCAGCATAAAACTACGAGCGATTCTAGTCTGAAATTTGAATTTGCAAAATTTTTACATGCAAGATTTTGATATGCGAAATTTTAAATTGCGGTTGACATTTGTGAAATTGCTAAAATCAATATTTTGAAATAAAACTATTATAAAAAGCAGCATTATTAATTTGCCAGATTAAATTTTTTCCAGATTTTTGAAAAATACAAGTTTTCGTGACTACCGCTCAGGTTCATTATCTGTTTTCTATCTTTATTTCTACAAACAATAATGCAAACAGTAGGAACATCAAATCCAATGACCAAAATTTTATAATGCAAAGATGCCCTTATCCACTCAACAAACTAACAAGACCATGTAAATATACATGTAGTAGAAACTTATTTTTTTCCTTCCTGACTCATGTTTAAATCAAAAACCATTTCAAATTCATTATAAACATAATCATAATAATAAATAGTATCGTTTGGTAATTTTAATTAAATAATTAATTTACTACAAACAAACAAATCTTATTATTATTGGTTTCCCGGAAACGGCTTTGACAATTTAGATAAAACGTTTACTATTATTTCTCTTTGGCCGGGAGAAGGTGAAGGCAATGATTTTAATTAAAACTATCCAATACCATGCCCATTTTTCATGTGCCACATTTCTCTGAAACAATGATTAGGATACAAATTTCAGACCAGGAGGCCACGCCTTTTTTTCTCATCTACAATGGTCAGTAGAAAATAAAAACAAAATGATTTTTCGTAACCAATGTTTAAGGAGCCTAAATCGTCCAATTACTAAAAATAAATAGATCAAATTGGTATTTATCGCAAATCACAATTTGAAGGAGCAAGTGAAAAATTTGAGGAGCCCAATTGATGACAAAGCAACCATGAGTTTAACCTGCTGGTTAAGAAAACGCGATTCATGTGTTTAAGTATGTTCGCAAAGAGAAAAGAGTTTTTTTTCGGTTTTTTTTAGGTAACCGATAGCTGACAGCATAAGAAATATAAAAAGTTTCGTAAGTATTTCAGTTATGTATAAGGGTTCATATGTTCTTAAAGATTTTTAATACAATTTTTATTTTATTTTAGCTTAAGTAAATAAAAAATATCCCATTAAAAAAACATGTAATTTCCCTGAATGACTTACCTGAAGATCCGGTGCTGAACTTGGTTGCGCCAGATCGCAAGCTGATAACCAAGGATTTACACGTGACAAAGAACTGGTGCTTTCGAATATGTGACTATGACTGTGTACACTTCCGGAGAGGAACTCACTATCCTGTTCCCGATCGTCGTACTCGGTTGCGTCGTCACTCCAACTACTACTACCACCACTTCCACCACCACTACGTCCAATTACACCAATTTCTTCTGTGTTCTCACCGTAATCCTCGACGTTGACGTAACTTATTTTGTCTAACTTGAAATTATCGAAGTGATATTTCTGATCGATTGCGTCGTTATTGCGATCGTAATTGTAAATGGTAAACGTATTTCGATAGTCGGACGATAACGAAGACGAAGGATGCTGCGATGCTGCGTCGGATGATGTGCCAGATGACCCCAAGGAATGAAACAATGAATACGAAGACGATAAAGCTGATGAAGATGACTCTGAAGAAAGAGAAGACGATGATGATGACGCAAAAGATGAGGATGATGAGGAGGACGAAGATGACGAGGAGAAGGGTGGATGACGATTTGAACGAGTTCGCTGCTCAGGCGGCAGATGTTGTTCTTGCTGATAGTAATGATATTCGCTCGTCGGGGACAACAACAAGGATGACTTCGGAGACGACAATAACGACGACGACGAAGAAGACAATGACGATGAGGACGACAGTGACGATGACGACAACGAAGATGTTAGCGATGAGTGTTTTTGTTGACTGGTGCTGGTGCTGCCACGCCGAGCCCCCGAAATAAACGCAAGCGCCATCACGACCAGCCCGGGTCCTGGCCGCATATTGACCTCGGGTTCGGCGGTGCTAGCATGGTGCAGGCCCGCTTGAGACGCGCTTGCGACTCCAATTGATTAGTGGATATGATGGGCTCATGGCCCCATCATCATTTAAAGTTGTTTGGGGTATTTTGCAGCACTGTTATCACAGTTTTTGTCTATCGCAATTTGTATTCTTTTGCTTTTCGTCTAATGTGTTTTAAAACAAACTTTTTTTCCTAAACAATTTTGATATTATTTTCACTCTCCCGCGCGTTTTCTTAAAGTTTATTTTCCGTTGCCTTAGACGATGGCACAATAATCAATAAATCTTCTACTTAGTTCATCTTTATGTTTCTTCATTTCTTCGGAGTTTGATGTTTGGTTCTAAGCTGGAAGTTATTAATAAGATTTGAGTTGTGGTGTTGCTGTAAGAAAGTCCTGAAATTGAAATAAATTTAATTATTTTTAATTTTTTTTAATGATACTTTGATAAAATCTAAGTTAAAATAAAAAGACATTATTTGAAATTATATAGGTTAGTAGCATAGGTTTGCACATGGAAAAATAAAATTTTATATAATTTATTGAGTTGCACATCATATAGGAACCATAGGGCAAGGTTTGAAGATAACAATCAAACATGGGCTTACAAACCGCGAAAAAAGTAGTTGACAAATCCCAAAAATTCTGCTCTCTGTTTGTACCTCGATTTACAACCAAAGCCAATGATGCGATTTTCTTTAAAATAGGAACCTACTGTTTCTATGATTCCCTAGAAATGAAATTGTCATACAATCGTTAAGAAAAAGCCTATTTATCCCCAAAACAGCTCTTATGATTTTGATAAAATAAAATCAGTGAATTATTGCAGGCATAGTGAATCTTTATCAAAAACTGGTATTAATCGGTATCTGAAATTTAATGGTTTCTTATCATCAATTTTTTCATTAACGGTTTTAACGATTACAGTTCAAATTTTATATAAAAGTCCCTTTATTTTGTTAAATATTACATCAAAATTGAAAAAAAAAATGTTTTTTTTTAAATAAAACCAATTTTGTTATATATTTTAAAAATGTGTTGATGAAATAGGTTTTATAAAGTAAATTAGTAAATTCTCTAAATTGGCATACCAAAAATTTTGTTTCAAAATGTTAAAATTTAATTTGCGTTTTTTTTTTTTGCGTAAACGTATTCACGTTCTAATCAAATCTAATAAAATTCTTGTGTTCTAAGCTATTTTGCGAGCTGTTTTTTTTTTTATTAAAAGGAATTTCATATTTCTTTCTATTTTTGTAATAATAACTTGCATATTTTGTAAAAGTGTGTAAGTTCCAAGTTACTTGAACTACAAAATGCATGACTAAGTCGCGCGTACTTGCTCTTATGTTCAAGGTGCCGAGAGTTTAAGAAAATTATATGTAAGGACATAGATATTATGAGGGAAAAATGTTTAAAAGCATGAAATACGATATTTAAATTAGCTAAGAAAACTTCGTTGGGATATTGAGCAGAAAAAAAAGAACGCCATTTTAATTATTGAATGAATATAATTGTATAGACAAAACAAATTTTAAATCGTTGGAGCGGTTTTCTTAAAAAATAATTTTTTATATATCATATTCTTAAAACATTTTTAAGGAAAACTTTTGGTATGCAAATCTTAAGTATTTATTCATGCGAATATAAAAATAAAATTTGAAAAAAATTTATCAATCCGTTTTTGAAATATCAAATTTTCAAAAAATAAATTTGAATTTTATTTTTAAATTCAAGAACTTTTTTTTTGGAAATTTCGATATGCAATATTATTAAATTTTATTTAAAATTTGTGTACACAAAATTTATCTAAATACATTAAGTCAATAATGAGAGAATTCAAAATAAAAAAAACACGTTCTATGACAGGTACTAGTAATAGTTGCTAAGTCCAAAATTTTATAATTTTTAATAGCAGATCGTATTAATTTTGAAAAAAAAAATATTTTCCTTTCTGATTTTTTAACTTTTGTATTGAAGGTACCGTTATTTTTTCATATTTTATATACAAATTTCTAAAAAAAATAGTTTAGAAAGTATTAAAAAACTCTTTAATATCGAGTTTCAAGAAAATTGATAGTTTCGAAATATTTGATTTTCAAAAAAAAACAATATTGAAACATTTTTTAAAAACACAAACAATTTTTTTTTTAATTTAAGTACACAAAAATATTAATAGTTATTGGAAGCCTCTGTATAAAAAAATATTAGAATCAATTTTACCGTTTTGAAAAAATGGTTCTTTGGGGAGTCACCATTAATAAACATTTATTGAAAAATAGTTTCCCACCTAAAGGAAGTCTTTACTAAAAGCAATGTACTGATTTTTTTAAAAGAAAAATTGTCCTAAGAAAATTGCATGGCAGGTACCGTTATTTTGTGTTCTAAAAAACATTAAAAAAAAAACGTGGGCATAATCAAAAAACCATTATGTACCGAGTTTGAAGTTTGTAGTCGAACAGACAGATAGACGGACAGACAGACAGACAGAAATGTGCCACCCACTTTTTTGGTGTTCTCTATCATCTTAATTTTGCAGGAATCCAAAACTCACCTTATGGTACCTATGCATATCGCAAGTAAAAATGTGTATTAAATATTTTAACTTTTTTTACGTACAAAATTTCATGATTAAAAAAATAATACTCATAATAATAAAAATACTTAAAATGCCTGACAAAAAAAAAACATTCAAAAACGTGCTTTGAACTGAATTGTGTTGAACGTTAATGAGAATATTAAAATAACATTTGTTTGTAAATTTAATTTTGTAATTCTTTCTCAACTCAAACTGACAGAGTGTTATGAAACGCATTAAATAAATAAGAATAAAAGATTTAGCTCTAGCTTGAACTTAAGTGCGCGTAAGGAAGCAGTTTTTTTGGAGTTATCATGTTCGTACCAAACACTAAACGATAATATCTAGCTTCAAAAGCAATTATTGTATTGTAGTAAGACAATTTTGTATTATTATTAATCGTGAGTTAATACCGTGCTTCTTCTTAGGCGAGAACGAAAAATAAAGAAGAAAAGAACGGAGAAAAATTAAAAATAAGTGAAATTGGTATGGACGAAGAAATTGATTGAATTTGTTTAACATGGTACACGGTGACGTATACGTACTTTGTACTTCTTTTTTTAATCTACTTTTTTATTTTATGACAGTTATCTATGAAATGGAAATAGTTGATTATACATTTATAATAAACTTTTTAAACTTTTGGAGCCAAGTATTGTCTTATATACTGAAACAGTAGTACCACGTGTTATGAATTTCTTTTAAATATTACTTATTTACTTCAAAATGTATTCTCCTTAGCTGTTGCGACATTTTAAAAAATTACGTTTCATATTTCCGAAAACTGAGCAAAATCACAGTAAATAGCTACGATAATGGCCTTGACCACTTTTTTCGGTTTTCTTTTGAGTATTGACCAAATCCCTAAATTTATAAAAAAAGGTAGGGCTCATGGAAACAAAAAAAGAACAATTTCCGACCGTTGATATCATAAAGAGTAAACAGTATTAGCTCTCATTTGATATAATATTTATAATATTGTAGGATTAAAAGCAGCCGAAAAAATTGCATTTACGTTCTTAAACTTTTTTTAAAATGGCGGCCAGCACAACATTTTTTACACATGTTTTCAAAACATTTTTAACAAACCAAAATAAAAATTAGGTACAAATTACAATTATTTTTATTGTATTTCACGTTTTAAAAAAAATTAGTTTGCCAAACTTGTAAGCAATAGTTTTGTGTAGTTTGAATAAATCAAACAAATTGTGAGGCTGTAGAAAACTCCTGCCCATGAGTTTCAAGTATTTTTTTTGCAAGAACCGGGAGCAGATAATGTTGGATATGGGTTGTTCTACAAATGATGGAATGACCATTCAAGTATTCCAATTTGATTTTTGTGTGATAGTAAACATGTCGCTTTCCTGTTTTCGAAAGGAAAAATTCTTACAATTTTCATATCTTAGTTTCAAAATTAAAATGAAATTTCAACTATTGACGTTAGATAATGTATCTTTTTATGATATAAATTAATTTTATCATATTACATTTTATTTTAAACAATCAAATTAAATAAACTTTGGTCCTTTGATTTTTATCACTCCACCGAGAGATTGAAACAGTAAAAATAACAAACAAATTAAATAAACTTTGGTCCTTTGATTTTTATCACTCCACATGACAATTAAATTATTTTCGTATTTTATATCAGTTTGCTATATCATTTATTTAGAAAGCATTTGCGCATAGAGGTTTTGAATTGTTCGTTTAGTATCACAGTCATAATATAAGTATTAACAGGAAATATTTCCATGTAACCATTTATATGTTTTAGCATTTTAGTATAGGCTAAGTAAAACTTTAATTATATATTTTTTTAAACAAAATGTTCATAAAATGCGTTTATACATATATTTTCGAGCCAAAAACTGTGAAAACAACCAGTTCACTGACCTTAGTCCCCTGATTTTGACACTTGAGGCCTCAGAAACGTTTAGTAAATTATTCTTTTCTACTGTATACTTGTAAAATAAAAAAAATATTTGTTGGCATGAACTTGATCTTAGTTGCAAGTGACTTAAATATTTAAAGATAAGTTATACAGGGTGTTTTGCATACATTGCATATAAGCTCTGATCACAGGTTAAATAGAAACAAGAAAAAACTGTGTCGGAGGGGGATTTTGTCTCCTCCTTAAAGCGAAGGGTACGATTTTCTTAATATTTGATTTAAAATAAGAAATAAATATAAAAGTTTTCAGTTCCCTGGAACACTTGTTTTCAAAAAATGACCACACAATCGTTGTTTTTAATTTTTGTATTGGTCGTATTCAATTATGTGAAAAGACATTTCACTTTCACTTTCTGTAGAATCACCCATATAAGGTAAGAGCAGGGTTATGATACTTGCTATAATACTCTTTTGTTTAGTTTTCAGTTTCATAGATATTTTATTCCCATAATATTTCTTATAAAATCTTCCAAAACTGTGTAATGGCACTATCAGTTTTCAAGAATGCCACATCTCGAATTTTTAGACAACTTCCTAAGGTTCCCTACAATTATTATGCTCAAAAAGGTAAATCTGAAGTATTTTTTTCTGCTATTGTCATGTCATTTTAAAGCAAGTTTTATAAATTTTAAACATGACTTTAGTAAATATTTGGTTTTTATTCATTTCATGAACATTTTAAATTTCAAGAGATGTGCCCAAGAGCTATTTTTAATATTTGCTTTTCATGAATTACAATTTTCTGCCATTTCACACAAATTTTCCACCAAAAATATGGTTACGGCAAACAAAATGTCAAAAGTATGGCAGAAAAAATGGTATTTTGATGGTCATGAAAATCCAGCAAAGTATTGAGTGTACAGATTTGGTCCCGAAAAAAATTTCATGGCATATATAGTATGTATAATAATAAATACTAAAAATAATATGCATAAATAAAAAAACTAAAGTTATTTAAATAAACATAAGCGAATGCAGTATTTTAGGGGTGCTTTCGAGTAAGTTTACGATTCGTCAAACCTGTCATTACGAAGATGGTAAATACGAACAATAAAGTCCAACAGTTCCATCTGTGTGTTTGTACACCACTGAAGCTGTTTTTTTTTTCAAATTTTGAAGTAAAAGTTTTTTAGTCATTCTCTAGAGGGGACTTAAAAAAAATACAAATGATCAATCAATTTTTAGAAAAATTGTCGTATCTTCTTTTAAGAAAAAAAGAAATGAATACCATACTTGCATTTGTAATCTAAAAAAAAAATTATTTTCTTTTAGCCAAGAAAAGCCTTTATCAGAAATTGAGAAAGTTATAGGATTCAACTGAGTTTTTCTTGGAGTTCTATCAGACCAGAAGAACGAGTGAATAATGAATACAAAAAAATATTTTGACTTATTACATTATAATTTACCAACATTTTTGGCAAACATAGACTTTGAACTTATTTTCCTAAAAATTCCTTCAAAATTGCCAAAATATTGTTCGAAATTCAGGAGTTTCAGACAGTGGCATGGCCAGCAAATAACGACGTCTGAGCCAAAATTCTTAATTTTGAAGTATATTTCTTGTTTGAAATCTCAAGCACTATCTAGCTTAACATCAATTAACGATGAAAAATTTGTTTAAGAAAGGTGGGTTACATCACTTTTGCACTCACTGCTTTAAATAATGAGGCAATCACTTTTTCCCCCCGAAACGGTCGAGAAAACGTTCATTGAACTTTTCTGTCTCTGCATTGTAGTAATATTTTTTTTTAAGTTTTAATTTAAGAAAATAATATTTAATACACAAAATTATAACATTTAGATTTTTTCCTCTCACTCTACAATGCAAAGTTCACACCAACTTTTACAAATGAGTGAAAGCATTAGTCCATTTTTGCTCGTCACTGTTTGTTCCATATTATTTTTATAATTTTGTTGACAGAAGAGAAAAGTTTTTATAGCACTTTTCTTTCAGTTATTTCACAATTTATTATTCAAGGAACTGATGTATTAGATCAAGATATTGATGTAGCAAATTTAAGATTCTATTGCCAAGTGTTCCTAAAGTGAAACCAATGCGTACTCAATATCAGGATAAGTTTAACCTGCACTCAATTGTTTCTTTGAGGAAAAACTGTCTGTAAATCTAAAAAAAAGCAATTTCTACTTTTTTCCATATATGGATTACCTATAGGTTCACTAGGCCTGCTCATACTGGATAATTTCTGTCGGCATGAAATAGAGTTTATAGGAGAGAAATTTTATGAAATGCCAAATTTCACTTCACACTCCTATAAACTCTGTTTTCTGCCGACAAAAACCATCCCGTGTGTGCAGGCCCATTGTCTATTTAAAATCAATATTTGAATTGCCTTGAATTAATATTTAATATATTAAATAGAGTGACCCATAGAACTTGCACTGGTATTTTGTGATCCAAGTGAGTCTTTGAACTAAATATCAATCTTGGAAGTAAATAGGCCCAAGGGTGGAATGCAAACATTTTTAGATTATGAAAACATAAAAATGAACATAAATTTTTAATTTAAACTCCTGAACTACCATTTAGATTTCTTGATTTAATAAAGAATGATTAATAAATGCTTTTAATAAATAACTGAAAGTTGTATATTAAAAGCATATGTATGAAACAATTGAGAAAAATAATAGTAATTAAAACAAAAAAAAATCTTTTTTTTTTTGACAATTTAAAAAAAAAAAGAAATAAATATAACGCAACTGAGTTTTGCAAGTACAAATACGTTAAAGGTTTTCAAATCTGAAAAAAAATTATTTTCATTATATGATTTTACAAGATAATTACACTTTGAGAAACCTCATCAAGAATGGTTTATACATCAGTTTTAGTCTCAAAAAGGGGCTATAAAATTAGATAATATATGCAGGAATTAGTTAAAAATTTACTTATAAATTAAATTTCTTTAGTGGCCACATGTATGTTTCATAACTGTAAAATTATTATTTTTACAGTTTTAAACAAAAATATAGTAAAGTTCCTAATTAAATTTCTGATAATATTTTTTAAGAGATTCTTGATCGCCTGTTAAGTTTTGACTTCTTTACATTTTCTACGTTTAGTTTTTATTTAAAAAGTTATGTTTTTCTCGTTTCTGTAGTTTGTTTTCTGGATGGTGGTCGTTTTCTCTTGTCTTGTTCGAGGTATTATTCTTATAAAGAAAATTAGCAGATCAAAGTAAATATAATTGCAATGAATTATTTTCACTTTTCAATGCTTGACAAATAATTTTTTCGAAAGATAATTTAAACTTAATTTTAACTTTTAAGGAACACATAGGTGATTCTTATAACACTGTTCAACGAAATTGAATCTTTAGTTTGTTTCCAGATACCAAATAAACGTCCTTTTCCGAAGGTGAAAAATGTTTATGGTTTTTTTAAAGATGGAATATAGCTAAAGGGTCATTCATAAGGAATAGCAAAAATCATGTTAATCGACTTTTTTAATATTAAAGGATAAAGGCTAACGAATAAGTCCTGATTTATCGGAAGAGAAAAGATTCAGAAATAATTTTAAAGAAGAAAATTAGTTCTTTAAGAACACTTTACATTTTTTTCGGAAAAGTACCAAAGTGTACTCTTTAAATTTACACAACGTGGATAATCCGAAATTAATTATCTATTATGTTATGACATGCTTTTAATACATAGCACCACTGTATTTTCAAAAAAAATTTATGACACTTTTTCTTCAAATGAAAACAAATAACCCTTAAAATGCAATCAAGTTGAATGAATAAATTGACTGTTGTTAACTACATATTAATAAATTAGGCGATGAAAACCATATCCATATCCATGTCAGAAAATCTTTTTCAAAAATAATAAACAAATCACTGGACACAAAGAACCAATGTAGGTAAAGAATCAGCAGAATGAACATTTGGATCGAAATCGGTCCAGCCATTGAGATAAGCCCAAATAATAAAATTGAATTAATGTCCGGTACAGTAATTGTAATTTTTAATTAAGGAAATCTCGTTTATAGTCAAAATACAATATTATGAACTTTTTTGTAAAAAAAAGGATGGCAACTGCCATTTATACTATGTTTGTTGAGATTCAACCTCTCTTTTCACAAGGTATAACTATTTATTTCATCTCTTACCGTTCCACAAAATAAATTTTTGATTATATTTTTTATTTCTTACAGTTTTGTTATTTTATTTTTTATTATTTTATTTAAATATAGCGTGGAATTGTAAGTAATTCCTTTTTTTTTAATATTTTTTTTCTGTTTTGATCCAAATTTCTAGAAAATTACTTTCTTGCCTGAATCTAATCTGTACATTCTGATTTAATTTTGTTTTGTTATAAGAATAATCCTTACCCCATTAATAAGTACCTAAAAGTGAAAATAGGGAGACAGCCTTTTCTGGTTCTGTAAAAAAGTGAATCGAATAAATAGTTTTCATATTCGCTGCCGAGCATTGCTTTCACTTTTTCGATTCATTTGGCACAAATAAGCGATTCTGGTTTTGTGAGTGAAAACTATATTATCGATGGTCGAACCACCTTACCATTTCTCCTGAAAACTGCACGATTCTGTCAATTTTCTGGTGTGTTTGAAGAGAACAGATAAATGTATGAGATGGAAATACTTTTTTCTTTATGGATTTGACAAAAAGAGATATGATTGAATTTGACATTGTTTGATCGTTTTCACGTTTTCATTTTGGATATTCACTTCCAAATGACGGCGTGAAATAAAATTATTCATATGAAAGTTTTTGATATTTGGTTGAAAAAACGTTTTATTTTTATTTCAACAATAAGAACCCCGCCCTTAATTTTTCCAAAATCAAAAATTATCTGTCAACAATTTTGATTGAAAATTAGTCTATTTATAACTTCCCATTGGAAATTATTGTAATTGGTAAAATTTGTCGAAAAGGACTTTCAAAAAAATCCAATGACCAGTTTTCTTACTATAGCAATTCAAAAAATCTTTTGTTAAATTTCTTTAGTCTCGTAAATCTCAAGAACAAATAATGCTAGCGAGTTCGAATTCGAATTCGAATATTCTACGCATTTTAACGTAATTAGTAAGATTATAATGACAACATATCAACTTATAGTTTTTTTATAAAAGAGTTGCTTAACATTTTTGAAAAAAGTGGTTTCGATCCAATATATAGAGAACAAATAATGATATTTTCTTTGAGGTAATTGTATTGTATGCACTATGTTATTAATAAAAATTTGAAAGATTCTTAAAAATATAGAATCAATGATTTAAATAAAAATGCAAGTTGTTTTACCAATAATTTTTTTTTAAACGGAAAAATCTACAAGCAACTTTAACAATAATTGTTAAAAATTGTTTTTTGTTTCAAATATCTTGAGAACAAACAATGATGTTGGCTGATTTAATTTTTCAGACTTGTTTATAATTAATAATTTATAGGATTTGCAAAAAAAAAATTGACAAATAGTTTAAAAAAAAAAAAAAACAACAACAAACTGTACCAATATCGTTGAAATTTTTTTTCTCCCAAATATCCTGCGATTACACAAAATGGTATTGGCTTCGAATTAGTTAAATTCTTCAAACTAGTTCATAATTGATATTTGATTGGCTTTGTAAAAAAATTCAACAAACAATGTTTTCTTAAAGTGAAAAAGCTACTATAAACCAAACCAAAAATTGTTAAACATTTTTCTTCTCAAATATCTTGTGAACAATCAATGATATTGGCTTTGGGTTAGTTTTATTCTTCTCACTAATCTTCACTCGTTTGCATATTGAATATCTATGAACTTTTTCGAACATCTTTGATGGGCAATTTTTTGAAAATTAAATAACATCGGGCCTCTAGCTTCCGAGGGCACCAATGGGAAGTTACCAGTGTGGGCCACACCCACCACCCAGCCTCTTTTTTCAAAATAGATTCATAAAAATTCCAAAAAATATATGTATTTTAGTGCCACTAAATTTATTTATTTATTTATATATTATTTTTAGAATGTCCTATCACACAATTATATACGACCATTAAAAAAAAAACGAAAAAAAAACTGTTTTATGGTAATAATTTTTGAAAACAGGTGTTCCTGGGAATTGAAATTTGCTTATAATTTTTGTTTATTTTAATTGAATTTCTTTAAAAAAAAGTACTTTTCGCATTAACAGAGAGATATTCACCCCCTCCAACACAATTTTTCTCATTCCAATTAAACCTGCACCCCCTAAAACTTCTATGCAATTTATACAAAGTACCATATGTATAACTCTTATATCCAAATTTCTAAGCCACTTAAAAATAAGAACAAGTTGGTGTGACGGAGCCGTGGTTTTTATTTTGCAAGTATTTAAAAAGGCGACTGATAACAAATCAAATTTCACTGAAATTTGTTGTTATTAGTTAAATGGTACTAAAATTAAAAAGGTATATTATCTAATTATCTAACATCAATAATTAAAAGTATTTTTAGTTTTGGAATTCAAATTAGAGAACTGTAAATTTTTACCCTACGTTATTAAAAAAGACGGATAGCTAGTAATTGAACGGTTTTAAGGACTCCAGTGGAGCCGTCGAAATCACCGAAAAGAAATTCGTTGGTATTAACATAATATAATAAAATGCACGAATGGATCGCACGAACATGCTCTTATGTTCAAGTTGCTTGCAATTAAAGGATTTTTGAAATATGCAAGTAATTACACTAAGAAATTGAAACAAAAGAAAAAGCATTTAAATTGTAATTTTAGTGGTATAAACAAAAAAATTATGTTTTTATAAAAATTCAAAATAATTTTTCTCAAAATTCTGGTATGTAATTTTATTGACATTTAAAAGAAGCTTTTGCAAAAAAAAATTTTTTTTTACAATCGGCCAAGCCGTTAATGTTAAAATTAAAATTAAAATTAAAAAACGTTATACGGCAGGTACTGTTAATAACTGTTTTTGGTAAAAAATGTTCACTTTTTTGGTGTTCTCTATCATCTGGAATTTTTTGTTTTGCACAAATCCTGGACCTACCTTATCGCACCTATATATGTACATATGTCGAAAGTAAAAAAGAAGAACTTAATTGATGTACATTCATAAATCCTTTCCTATTGAGATTTTTATTTGGTGAAATGACTAAGATCTATCAAAAAGAGGACTTCGCCTATATAAGGACTATAAGGGAAAAAAACTGATTTATTTTTTGATAAATTGTTGTTAGATCTACAGTTTGGCAGAGTTATCCTCTCTAATGTCGAAGCTATTTTCAATATAGTGTTTGATCGGTTTAAAGTTTGTGGTCAAAATATGAATATATTCGTATTATTAACACAGCTCAATAAATACATTTTTTTACTGGTCCAGAAAACTAGACTAATTTTCTTTTTTGCAGATTTTTAAAATAAAATCAATCTTATGTTAAAATTATCATGTTTTTTTATAATAACAAAAATGATTTTGATTTATAGTTTGTTTTAAGAAAGATTAAAAAGAAATATTTTAAGAAGTAAGGAACATCAATGATATTGATTTTTTTAATAATTTAATACTCAACGGAAAATATTTCTTTCAAAACCCTGCTTTTTAAATTCTGCCTTTCGAAATTCCGTAACTATAAATTATAAATAACAAAATCGTTTTTAATCACCCCTGTTCTGATTTTCGTTTGGAATCAAATCCGTATACAAAATTGATTTCTGTATGAATTCAAAAATCATGTTCTGAATTTAGCACACATTGACTTCCGATATTAGTCGTTATTCAAACCTGTTTTTTTTCGAAATCAGTAAAAAAAATCGAAACGTCAAATATATTTAAAAAAAATCTGTATAAAGGAATTGAATTTAGAAACAACAGCAAAAATGGAAATGGTATCGTGGTCCGTGGCTTTTAAGTGACAATCTATTGATGAACCTACCCATATTTGCAACAAAAAGTAAGTTTTTTTTTTAAATTATGTCAAATTAAACTTCAAACTATTTCAAAATGTCAAGCCCATTTTCAATCCACTCGAAAATCAAAACACACTGATTCCTTAAGTATTGAAAACGAAAATTATTTTAAAAAAACCGAGAGTTTGAATACGAAAGGAATTTTAGTGAATCGGAATTCAGAACAGGAGTCATTCTGTTCTTGCTTTAAATATAATTCAAATTTATAGACGAAAATTAACAAAAGTAAATAAATGAATGGACGCCAAATTTTATATAGACAAAATTTGAAAATTTGAATTTTGAAGTTTTTTTTTATATAGATTTTTGAAAATATGAATGATTTAATGAAAAGAACCCTCTAAGATTAGGTTGATTAGTTAAAAATAAGACTATTGTGTATATTCAGCTCAAATTTGGAGGACTTATTTTTAATACTTTTCACATGAAACCAGATTTGTCTTTATTTTTGAATGCTTACTCGTATTAAACCGTTAATTAAAAAAAAAAACAGAAGTAACTTCAAAATTTGTTGGTTTTTATGTTTAACACTATAAAAAAACATTTTATTTGTGAGATTGGGGAACTTCTCTTCAATATTCAAAGAATCATGAATGAAATGATGATTTTGATCAGAGAATTAAAAAGAAAAGAAATATTTAAGCTTATTTAAATCTAAAAAGGTTTTTTCATTACCTTTTTTTCACTGATAGAACGGTCAAATCAGGTTTTGACATCACAAAAATTCATTACAGGTTGGACTTTTCATATTATTATTTATCAAAGTCTAAATTGTAACAGACAAAATGGCGTATTGCAGCTTCCAATGCCCCAAAACCCATTAAGCCAACTTTATAATTGAAATTAATTTACCTATTGGTCGACGAGAAAAATGTGCAAACAAGAAACATTAAGCTTAAAATTAAAATAAATTGTTGCCATACATCCAAATCTCTGCAATTAGCTCCTTAAAAGATTCAAAGCCTCAAAGTTCACCAAAATCCATAAGAAAAGTATTCTTTGATTTTCGTTGCAGACTATAGTGTTATTAAAGATCGATTTAAACCCAGACAACTTGTTTTAAAAGTTCAAATATACTACCAAAATGGTTAAAATATCGCTAGCATTTCGTAAAGCTCATATTGCTTTACAGTGGTACAAGTTTTATGGAGTGGTGGTCTTAAATCAATCAAATTTGAAGAAGTCAACGGATTTAGATGAAATTGACATCATAAAGGATATCATAAGACAGCAACCTGAGCCATAATTTGCCACACAGTGGGACCAAGAACGATTCTAGGGGTTAAAAAGTCATATCGTTTGAGCTACACAAACCATCGCAGTTAAAAACCAATTATTCCGTATGCTGCAAATTTGTCTGTACAAATCAGTACAAACAGATTGAACGAAAATCTGCCTATTTTCATTAATTTCAAAAAATAATGCCCCAGCCAGCCGATTCGCGAAGCCTTAGTGAAGTTATTCAATAAATGTGAACGTTTCAGGCAGGTTGGAAGTGTGAAGGCTATAACGCGTGTTCGTTTGGCAAGGTCAAGTGTGTTTGAGATGATCTCAAGAATTGGTAAAATCCAACATCACCTTGCACCAAATTTTTTTTTCCGAAGTTCATGTTCATGGATGTCAATGAAATTTACTTTCAGCTAACAAACAATTTGCATGTATTAATATACTATGTAGGTCTTATGCACGTAAATAATGGTAAGCTACACAAAAAGAGAAATTAAACAAGTTTGCTCAGCTTTTTAATAATAAACAATTTCAGCATAATTTGAACAACAACTGCTTTTATTTACCAAGATGTGTTCCTATCTTTCTTTATTATTTTATTTTTGATCTTTCTTCCTAAGTTTATTTCTTATTTAAACTTAATTTAATAAATAAATTAATTATATCTCACTTCAATCAACTGCAAAAATCAATCAAGCTACTCTGTTTTTCACGGCCTTACCCAGAGAGGCCTTTGAATGGTTTTCGGAAATTACATTGTTATCCGTGCTATACCAATAGGTATTAGCTAGTGAAACTACTAGTTAAAATTATTATTAATATAAAGAAGCTGACCTCGAACTAAACAATTATCCTATTTTTCCTCACAGCTATAAAAATAATCCAAGAAAAATTAAAAACCATGAATGAAAATTGATTAGATTTGTTTAATTCAAAACACTTAACTTTTTTGATTTCGGACTTTCTAGCAAAAATCACGTTGGTATCTATATAGGTAGGTACATGTATCACTTTTATTTTCCTAACTTTGATATAATTTAAAAATTAAAAAAGTAGAGTCCATCGCAAGAAAAAAAAACAACTTAAATGAGACATGTTTAAGGAGACATCAAATAAATGCAAATAAATCACTTTTTTGCTGTTGACCAAAATGTTCTCAAACAAAAACTTTTTCAATGTTCTTTTGGTAGCTATGTAAAATTGAAAAACGCATGTAACAGTCTGTGCGATGGGATGAGCCATTTTAAGATTTATGGATTTTCTGAATTTGCATAATCTGAATATATAAATTTATAGAAGTTGTTCCGTGTCAGATAGAGAGATGTAAGTAGGTGGGTAAAGTTTTGTGACAAAAATCAAATTTTAATTTGTATCAAATGCGAAAACGAAAGCTTCGATTAAATTACCTCAGGAAATGAATGAATACAAAAATAAAAATACAAACCTCTGGTATACACTTGCTGGTATCGTATCCACAATCGATAGAAAAATCCAAAGAAAATTGAAGAAGTTTAGAAAATTAATCCAATAACATATCCATGAAACGTGTGTGCTTGTTTATTACTATTTTCTTAATTCGTTATATCTATTTTTCAAAAAAAGGTTCCGAAAACTCACACTTCTTGATTTTTATTTTAAAAATTAATTATAACACTTTTTTCTCATTTCATTATTTTATTTCCATTTTATTGGAAAAAACCTACTCTATGATTAAAAACACTAGAAAAAATCTAAAACGAAACTGTTATACAAGATAAGAAATATTTAGTACAGGGAACTTTTTCCGTATCTTGTCCTACCCGAAACACAACTACATAGAAAACTTTTTTCCAATACAAACACACAGATTTTCTTTTTTTTGTTGTCGGTATTTTTTTGTTTCACACTCTCATTCGTTCCGATTTGGAAAATTGAGAAAAATTGTAATCCACTCTCGTTTCACCTTGAATTTAACATTTTTTTTCTGAATTATTTTTCTTTTATAATCCTGTGCTAATTTTTGAAATTTTCATTGCTGCAAACTTTAATTCTTTTATAAATAAAATAATTTATTACTTAGATATCATTATGACACAAAGTTGAATGTGATCTGGGCAATTTCAAAAAAAAACTTTTTTCGATAGAAAATTCATTTATATAACACCAGTGAATTTAAGTAGTTCTTTTTTTTGGTTTGAGGGTAGTTGTAGGTATAACACATTTGAAAAATGAAAATTTTGACATAACACCATTCGTGTTTTTATTTTTGTTTGTTTTTGAGTTAACTTTTAATCATATAGCCACACACAAATTCGATCGTTGTCTAAATTACATTTAACAATTATTTAACGCGAGCGAAAAGGATGCGAATTGAGATTTAATTCTTTTTTGTTTGTCGAATTCAAAAAATTTATGTACATGTTTGTATAACAGAAATAGGTATATTGTTCCGTTTTCCAGTTATAGGGATTTTGTTTGTGGTAGGTACCCTAAAGCAGATCCTCCCGAAAGCGAATTTTCAATACCTAAGTGGTTAAAATAGTGATGGTGATGGTATAGTACACGCAAACAGAATATAAAGAAAGGAAAATTGAAAACGTTTTTCCTTCTTTACCATCACCGATGTTCTTGCTCGCTCGCTCTCTTTGGCTCCTTGTAACCATGCATGTAGATATAATTTTCTTCCAAGGAAGAAGAAAATTTCTCTCCCTTTTTTCGGTTATTTTTTTGTATTTGTTTTTTTTTTCACTGCTTAACAAAAGGATTCCCGGGACGGTTTTAGTTACACGACTATTTTCTTTGTTTCTTCTTTCAACGAAACGAGGAAGATTCCAAAAAAGAAAATTTTAAATTCAACTTGAACTTAAAAAATGAATGACGGCATTGTTTCATAACACATATTCTCTTCTTTTTTATTTCAAAAACTTAATCCGTTATTTTTAGAGAAAAAGAAGAAAAAATAGAGAAAAAGGACATTAGAGGAATAAATTAATTCCACCTAGCACACATACACACACGACGTGAATGAAATTTCCTTTCTTGTTCAGAAAAACTTAAACAAATCGGAGCCCATAAATATGCAGCACTTTTTAAATTTTCAGAAGATATTTTTATTCGATATTTTTTTATTAAAAAGTTACAGAACTCATTATGTAGGTATGTATTAAAAATCAGGATTTTGAAAAAAAAACGGACAAAACTCAAGGAAGGAAGAAAAGTATAGGCGAATCTTTTCCAATTTTTCTTCTTTTTTCCTTTTTTCACTCGTTATAGGTTGTCTTTTTGCCTTTTCTCTAAAAAATTAGCCCACTGTAATTTTACAGTCACAAATTTGATTGATTTCTACATTTTGTTTATTTGCACAAATTTTTAACAATTTTATCGTGTTATAATTATATTATGTTTATTTGTTAGCTCTTTTTGGGGCACCAAGTAATTAGAAAATATGTACTTTTTAACTACCAAAACGTTTGCGCGTTGCAGGATATACCGTTGTATCCTGCTTCTTGTCTGATGGCCCCAAATGGCACTGAGTTTAGTTGGTGTAGATGGCGCTTGACTGGAAAAAGGGATAGTTGCCAGAGATAGAGACCAGTGAATTGGAGAAGTGCTATCCACAAAAATGTAAAGTTTGAGAGAATCTGGAAGGAATAGAGCCGGGTTGGAATAGAGTAAAGAAAAATGAGTGCAACGCATGTGTTAAATGATAAGCTAACGTAGCACTTTGCTGGCAAAACTTATATGACTCCCCCGCTTTTACATCACTAGAGAGATAGAGAGTGAGAGAGCGAGAAAAGAGAGTAAGATAATGAAAGTTTTCCCTTGAAATTCGACCCCTAAAACAAAAACCTGGTATCCTGACTTTGATAGATAAGGAAGTTTTATGTAAGAGTTCAAAGCTTTTTCGCACAGATGTTAGAAGCTCTGCTCAACAAAAGTTTATTTTTTTTTTCATTTTTCCAAAAGGTATGGACTATGAAGGCTATGAAGTGTTTGCTTCTTCGTCCAAACCAAAAAAAAAAAAATGTTGCCAAATTTCCCTGTTAATTCGAAAATATTTGAGAAGAGTAGGTTATTGTATGTACCTTCATATGTACCTATGCTTATGTTGCAGGTTATATAATAGAAAAAAAGCTTTCCATTTGGATAAAGAGCTTATTGTTTTGCTTAAAGTTTTGGGTACACGAGTACTTGGAAAATATCTTGTTTTACAAAGTAGAGGTACTTTCCTTATGAAATAATACGTACAGAGTTTCGAGAGTGTACTGCTGCTGCTGCCGCTGTCATTCATTAATTTCGGAAGCCTTTATAATGCCACGTTGATTTATTTTTGGTGTTGCCCTAGGTTATTAACCGAATTTAATCAGAGGAAAATGTTTAATAAAGTAGGCAATGCGTGTTACCTAAACAATAATTTGATTTTTCAATTTAAATTATTTATCAATGAATCAACAAATTAGTCTTTTTAGTAGAAATTAACTTTTTTCTTCATATCTTAAGGCTTTAATAATTCTAAAGAAAATGTTAAATATTCATACTTTAGTTTTAAAATAAATTTGCTCTTCCTAGTCATAAAAATTAGTGAATGTACATTTTACATATCTAACGAAATTTTAGTAGGTAGATAGGTATTCACTTCTGGGTAAAAAAGGATTTATTTTCGTTTGAATATGAACGACAACAGTCATTGCGAGAGGGTGACGGATGTTAGCCCAAAAGCCATAATCCAAAAAACAAAATCGTCAAAGACCAAATCCCTAGTTAAAAAATCTCCAAAGACAAAATCCCTAAGTTAGAACTTATAACAATAACCAAAATCTCTCAGAAAAAATGTCTTGAAAAAAAATCCTCAAGAGAAAATTGAAAAAAAAAATGTGAACGTAGTGAGTCAAGCAATAACCTCGCGCAATCGATTTTATTTTGCTTGCACATTGGGTCAGTTCGAAAATGTTTTCCTTTTATGTATGGAGAAGATTCTAGATTCCTGTTTAAATAAAGATTTCAGTTTCCCGTTTAAATAAAACTAAAATGTGTTTGAAAATGCAGTTTACTTTTGTTTTTAATTATAAATAGATTATGTTGTTAAGAGCAAACCTCGAAAACAGCCATTAAATGAAAAATCGAAATAAAAATTAAATGGGGGCTCGCTTCAAGGGTTCAAGGAATTATAGTCCAAAACAAATACTATTTTCAGCTCACGCAACCTCGTTGCTTCACTAAGGGCCAATTTTTCAGTTCAGGGTTAACTCTGAGTTAAATCAGAGTAAGCTAATCCTGAATATAAATTAACCCTGAGTTACTCAGAAACAGTTTTTCAGTTGAGGATTAACTTTATCTTTCAGTTGTCAAAAATCTAAGGCCATCGCTGTGCGAAACTATGGGCAACACCCTTCTACGTCTTTCAAATATCGGAAAAGTAATGGCACCACAACTGAAAAGGTACTCAATTTGGTCCCTCAGTTAACTCACTAAAGTAGCTGAGTTAACTATGAGTTAATTTAAGATTTAAATTGACTGAAAAACTCATTTCTGGAGTGAACTTAGGTTTTACCCCGAGAGTAGGATGATCTCTCACTGAAAAACTGGTCTTAAGGGTGGTATCCATAGTGTCACACATCGATGACCTTAGATTTTTGACAACTGAAAGATAAAGTTAGTCCTCAACTGAAAAACTGTTTCTAGGTTAAATAAGAGTTAATTAGTTTTCAGGATTTGCTAACTCTGATTTAACTCAGAGTTAACCATGAACTGAAAACCTAGCCTTAATAGTTTGACATGTTGCCACGCATGACATGTTGAATTATTGGTTCAAAATAGCTTTTAGTGGCCTTTAGTACACAAATTGGCGAATTGTCCGGTAAACTCAGTCAGTGACATAGTGAGTGCCTTTGTCATCCGCAATTTGTATTAAATTCAGTTCGACAACTATGAATACAAGTTAATGATTCTCAAGTGTCTCAAGCCCCTGGCTTTTTTATGGCTGACTTTTTGTGCACAGGTTTTTTTCAAATTAAATTAAATCATCCCACGCCTCTTTTTCCTCCAAATACCACACGCGTTGGGGTCCATTGACACCGACTATGACGGCAACTTCGATTGCAAGTCATATCGGAATGTATGCATTAAAATTTTTGAAATAAAAAAGTTATAATGTTATCCTGAAACGCGACACAAGCATCAATGAGAAAAAAGGTTGGCTCTGCTTTATTCAAGAAGTTAGAAAAAATAAAAGGAAAAAAAGTAAAGCTAGGAAACACTGAAAAATGGGATCAAGCTATAGTCAAAAAAATAAAAAAATAAATTTTTAAATAAAAATAGTAAAATAATAAAATTTAAATTGCGAATTTAAAAGAAATATCTTGCTAAGGCATTTGTTAATTTAGTTGAGTTTGTAGTTTCAGTTTTTCTTTGTATATTCAAATATTATTTACTATACTACATTATTTATATTATTTAGACTAGTTATAGGAGACACCATAAAGAAGCCTTTTTTGTGTGATCTTGCTATGATTACAATCAAAAATATTTGAGTTCGAATTTACTTCCCTTAAAATTCTAGTTACTGATTCATCCCTAGCCGTAATCAGGTCTGTGAGGGGGCTGGATGGAATTTTGGTACTGATCTAGCAGAGTGTGAGATGATGTTAATACTCATAACCTCAAGGAGGGCAGAAGAATCAGTTGCACCAGAAAGAATTTGATGCGCAAAAACTATATCAGCTACTTCACGATGTTTTTCAAGAGATTGTAAATTAATGAAACGTAGCCGATCTTGATACGGAGGTAAGTTGTAGTTGTCAACTGCAACTTTACCTTATAACTGTATCGTTCTACAACAGTCGCTAGTGCTCTATATAATTTATTAAAATCTTTGCGAAAGAAAGATGCCACCCACTAAAAAGAAAATTCTTGATTTTCGATTTTTGCCTCTGTATGCAGCATAATTGAGTGATTGGTTCGATCAGTCTGTTAAGTTTTTAGTGATTTTTGAAGTCCTGAATCTGAAGAATTTTAATTGCCATACACTGAGCCAAAAAATTCTGTTTCAAAAGAAAGAAACTGTTTGCCACAAGAGATAAAAGGCATCAAACGCTTTAGCTTCTTGTAGTCATTGTTTCAATATTTAAATGACAGTTTTAAATTCTTTGTTAGCAAAGACTTACTTCGAACTGCAAATGAAAATTTCTTGCTGCAAACAATATTTACTCTCACAACTCGTTTTATTATTTTTAGCTCAAAGCGAAAAAGTATTGAAGATTAGTTGTCATATATCTCACTATAAGTATTTTAGAAATTTGTGGCAGGAATTTATCAGATTGACTTTAAGAGTTTAAAACTTAAATTTAAGACTAAAACCATTTGCATTAAGAAATATTCTTATTTGCCCCTAGAACTTAATCTTTATACTGCAAACACTTTTCAACCTACCCACAAAAAGCTTACTTTTTTATCATAAAGAGAAAGTGCATAATGACAAACAATATTTATTATCTATAAAATTTATTGCGAGGCGAAGAATTATAAATTTATAATTCTTTCACTCCCAAAAAAAAAGTTGAAATCATTATTATTAAAATTAAATTCTCATAATAATAATAATAATAAATCTTTTCCTTGTTGAATACAGTGAAAACCCATAATCACAAACAATTTGGCAAAAAATGTATTCTAAAGCCATAAATTCTTGAGAAACCTAGTTAAACGCTGTTTCCCATAAATTAATATTGGCAGTGAATAGTTTCTACTAAAATTAAACAGTATTAAATACGCAGTGCTTGTAACAAGGAAATTTTTCTGAGAGTGTAGAGTTGAGAAATAAACGAACCGCCTTATAGTGAATGAAGTTGGGATTTTAGCGCACCAAAATGTGGGAGATTTAGATATTGGGTTTGGCTTTCAGAATTCAGTACTGTTATAATTTTTGAGTCGAGCACTTGAAACCTGGTGATTAAACACCTTCTAGTTTTTGAGCAAATCCAAAATAACAAAAACTATTTTTTGCTTTTTTCAACTCAATTACTACATCGAATTTGTAGACCTGACTACATCCTTGATCTTGAGTCACCCGCGGGAGTATTTTGGTTTTCGTGGCCAATGGTTTATTTGCACTAAAAGTTGAATCAGATTATTAGCTGGTGGTAGTTGGTAAGGAGTATGTAATAGTGTTAGAGTTAACAAAAACTTATTTAACGGAAGTAGAATTAAAAGGTTCCATTAGGATCAGTTTTTTTGCTGACTTACAAAAAAAAAAAAAAAATTTAATTTAAATGAAGTTGATAATTCTTAATGATAACACTATTGCCATTAATAAGAGCAATTAATAGGCTTTTTAAAAACGTTGCATAAATGTACATGTAGTTTTACAAGAACTGATGAAAATGTTATTTTTCAGTTAAGGATACAAGCAGTATCTACTATAGTCCCTGAACAAATTTTGGAGAAAATTTCTGAAACGACTTTTGGCACGCTAAAACCACTTTTAATACTAAATCTTAGCACTTCATTGTCCTTGGTACCTTCTGAAGTAAGAGGACATCGGTAATCCCTTAAAATTTTTCCTGTTAAAGGGTGTAGTGTTGAGAACTTGGCTGGACACTACCGTACAATTTGATGTAAAAAAAATAAGGATTTAATTAGCCTTAAATTACCAAACAAATTAAAGATTAAATAAGGTATAAACTAAGAAATGTGATACAGAAATAATACTATTTTATGCGTCTTATGTATATCTATTGAACTTTGTCTGAGGCCTATTTGTTAAAACGAAGTTTCAATATTTTAAGTTCAATATAAGAGCCTTTGTGACAGTCTATGAAAAAAAAATACATACATACAATAGCGTTTAAGAATATCGATTACATTAAAGGTGCATATGCTTAGTTGCCAAACAACTATGATTTGAATGATTTAAGCCTACAAATCCCAAAAACCGATGCTTATCTCAGTCCAAAACTGCCGAGCAGCAACTGAACTGTTAAAAAGAGACTAAATAATAAAGACAAACCTTTTTTTAATCATCTTGTTTGTATTTATAGGCACCTGGGCCGCACAGATATTTTTGAAAAGCCTGCTCATCGAAAACCACGATTTTCAGTGGTCTTGAAATTGATGGTTTCGAAAGTTTATAACTTCGGTTATATGTAATTTTAAAATCTTCAAAGTAGTTATTTTAAAAAAGTTTAAAAATCAAGCTACATTAAGGCATGCAAATTTTTTGAGAAAAGGCATCAAAATTTATACAAGATTAAATTTGGTGGCGCCTGATCTACAACTCAAAACCATAACCGTGTTGTTGGCAGGAATGGAGGGGACCTATAATTTCTTGTCGAGTCCAAACGGCTAGATGAGATGCTCTTATTCATGACAAGTATATGCTTTTGGAGAATTTGTCAGTTCCTCGCAAGAGACAGTACCTCGGAAAAATATAAATCTGTCTTAGGTGGCAGCGGCTGGGAATCGAACCCAGACGCCAAATAGAGAACTTTCTTTTACTTTTCAATAAAAACTATTTCACAATTTAAAAAAAAAAACAATAAGTTAAGTTAAATGCAACAGGAGAGACGGTTGTGGGATTTTATTACATTTTCAACATTAAGTTCATTGTAATAAGAAACTAAATTAAATTGTCACAAAACATTGGATTGTTTAGCTTTTTCAAAATTATAACACGTTAAAATGCTTAAATCTTTGTTAGATAAAGTTATTTAAATAATGCTTAGATGTCAAACATGTCAAAATCCGACATGCTGCACATCTGTTTCAGTCATTAGACTAATTTAATTTTATTTATCGTTAATCAAGATTTTCCCTTTTTTTTAGTAATATTCTGGTAATATTTTATTTCAACTGTCAAATTCCGTAGATATGCTTATTTCTTGGAAAAAACCCGTAAAGGTACTCGTACTAACCTACTCCATTTCTCTTTAAAATCAGGCCGAATAGTGCATTTACTTTGTTTTCAGCATAATTTGGCTTTGAATAAAAAATCATGGAACAAAGTAACTAGTTCCTAAGTATATGAGAATGTAGGAACCTACATATACCATTGATAGAATAATGTAAAGATCAAAATATAGAAAAAGGGTTGTTAAAACATAAATGGAGAGAGGATTTTCACGTATTTTGGTTCAACAATAAAAAGAAAAAAAAAATCTATTTAAATCACAACCTGGAAGCCATACCAAAGGCTACCCTTGATTTGTGTAACGATTATTATAATTCTTGCAAAAAAGTTTATTCGAAACAAGTAAATTGGAATTTTTCTGTAGAATACAGAAAGCTTATCCTCCCTCGCTCTCAGTAAATACCCACTATTAAGCCGCATCCAAACAAAAATTTGCAAAAAAAAAAAAAACAGAAAATAACAAAAAATCTATGCGCATACAAAATAATCAATAATTCTGACACATGCTCCTTGGAATCGTACTTGTCATACTGACACACACCCGGCCTTCTCAAGGCGCGGGTGGGAAGTGTGTGAAAATGCTTTTGTTGAATGTTAGAGGAAAAAATAAAACACAAATAATAAAGAAAAAAACATCCTTCCTAAGCAGCCATTGTCATTTACAGTTTGCCACCCTGACAACAATTTTCAAAAGTCAAACAAAACAGTGGTGCCTTTATGTCACGCACAGACTAAAGCTCCGAAGCGACAACTATCACTAGCAGCAGCAGCTTCTTGTATGCACAAGCAAGACACACGTTTCCATGGGGGTTGACAATATAAGGACGAAACAAGGCTCAAAGAAAGCTAGCACCAACCACAAAAGGAACATAGAACGTTTGTAGTGCCGCTCCGCGGTAAGTTTTGGAACCTTATATTGAACTTGCGCATTCAGCCCTCGAGTTTGTGGTTACAACGTATTTTTTTGTGAATGAAAATTTAGTTGTAACGAAAATCGGAAGGAAGGGCAACTTTGTCCTCTTTTTATTGGAAAATAAATATGGGCCGCTGACCCATACATCGGATGAGTGCGTGAAGCTCTCCCACAATACTACCTATACCTAAAAAAAAAGCTTAAAAAAGAGAAAGTTCATTTTTGATTTGAGGAATTTTTGGTGAAAGCTTGGTTTGTTGGCAATTTTTTTAATTCTTGTTTTTATTATTTTTTTCCTCCATTTCACTGCAGGATTTGGAATTTTAATGCGAAAAAATGTATGCATACTTACAAACATTAAAGTTATAAGAGAAGCATGTGCTTTTATCTCACAAAGTATATAGGTTAAACCACGTATCTATGTTTGTATATTATTGCCATGACATATACATACATATGTACCTACTTATGTTTATTATGATTGAAAAATAGGCTTGTTAGCTGACAAGACTTTACGAATTGCTATCCATAAATAAATGTCAATTATAAATATCGAAACCGAAGAAGTCAATATGAAACTATAAAAGCAATTATTCAGTTAGTCCACTATTATTAAGACCATTATAAAGGTTTTTAAAAAACTTCTATTATAAAAATCTACTTGTCTTGCAATAAAAGCAAAAGAACAAAAACTCATCCGTGGAAGAATATTTTGAAAAATATTTAATTTAATTGTGATTCACCATCTCGATGTAAAGTCAGGTTGTATGATAATTTCTTGAAGCACAAGTGGTCAATGTTGCAATAAGCTTCAACAGTGGTAGGCAACACCATATCCAGGAGGGCTAAGGCACCGCCAGCCAATTCATAAAATTAATTGATTTGCAAAATGCAACACATTACATATTATACAATTTTTCTTTACCTTATCTTAAACTTTTAAGAAAAATGTGATTTAACCAATATTGCCTATAATCTCGTAAAAATTCTAACTAAGTACAATTTTCATACTTTAACACTCAATGCAACTGCAACCTGAATAATATAATAAATAAATCGTAAAAAACAACTAATAAATATTTGTTTTAAAGCTTATTGCGTGCTTAAAATTAAAAATTTGTAAGTTTTTATGAAAATAGGTAGAATGTGTTTAAAAAAATTCATTGTTTCGTGTTCTCTATCATCGTAATGGCAGGTTTGATTATTATCTCGATTTTTTTTTGCACGAATCTTAAACTTGCCTTGTAGTACCTTAACTATATTGCAAGTAAAAACACAATTCGGGGTTTTATCATTCAGGATTCTCAATTTTGCCATTCGTTATTTTGTACCCTTCCCATATGTTTTGTCGAAAGCTCAAATTGAAATGAAAATAATCTCTCTTACGGACCAGTTATAGCCATCAATAAAACGTATCAGGAACCATTTTACAAATGGATTATTCACTATATTTTCAATGGATTTGAAAAACAAGTGCTACAGTAATCAATGACAAAATACTCAAAGAATTTTTTGTACAAATACAATTTTTATTTTGAACAACTATTTTTTCGGATGCAAATTAATTTTCCTGATACAATAAATTAATTTGCATCAGGAAAATAGTTAAAATACGATTTTTTTAGAAAAAATTGAAAACTTTATTTGAACAAACAATTCTTTGAGTGTTTTGTCATTGATTCGTGTAACACTTGTGTTTCAAATGGGATCATGACGTTATCTCGAATTACCAAAATCTTGAATGAAAAAAATCTCGAAATAAAATAGTAAAAATCTCGAATGAATAAATCTCGAAGGCACAAAAATCTAGAATACACAAAAATCACGAAAGACATAATCTCGAAAATCCCGAAAAATAAAAATAAAATTTGAGAGTTTTTGTACTTATTTAAAAAGTTAAATTCAAAGTTTCTTTAAATCCAGATTCTTTAAATGCGAAATACCTTGGCATACACCCAATCTCACACCTACCCCGAATCCTATAGTGAACCCAAGCAGGGGAGTTGCATACATAACTCACCGTTTATTCGCCGAGGAATTATTTGGTCTCAAACATTTATATTTATTCTAGATTTTTCGCATTCGAGATTTTTTTTCTAGATTTTTGTAGTTCAAGATTTTAATTTTCGAGAATTTAACTTTAGAAATTTTTGCTTTCTAGATTATTATTTTCTAGATATCGTGGTAGACCCGTTTCAAATCCGATCAAAACATTGTTAATAATCCATTTGAAAAAATGTTTCTTGATGCATTTTCCTGATTGCTATAACCTGGTCTTTAGTTAAAAAAAAATAAAAAAGGTTCTTTTCCTATTTAGTGTTTGCTTTTTTTAGGGTTCCGAGACAAAAAAAAAATACAATTCATAATTAAATCCTTTTTTGGCTTTTTTTGGGAAATTTTATTTTTCATTCTTTTTTTTCATTTCCTAAAAACCTACGAAACGTTTGGTTTTCAGCATTTTACTTAAAGTTGATAAAAGTATTGAATATTAAAAAGAATTTTGGTGCTTAGTTACGTAAAATTAAAATAAATAGTTCCCATTCCCATTATACTGGCTTAAAATTTTAATTTCTCGGAACCAATTTTATTTGAAAGAAAAAATAATATATTGGAATATCATGATCTTTAAAAAATTTACTGCTATACAATTCAGCCTGAACATATTTCATCAAGAAAATCAGTTCAGTAGAAAATTGCATTGAAGTTTTTTGTTCTGCATTTTGCCGTGTTAAAAAGGAAAAACAAATGTGTAGTTTTGGCCTATTGAGATAATCGGCGGGTTTCTATTTCTATTTTTATCTTTTTTGTTTTTTTCTAAAATTATTTGTCAGATTAACAATGTTCTTGCATGGTAGTAACTTTTTTTTTAAAAAGAAGCGATAATACATCAATTTTTTCAAAAAGTACCAAGGGTTTTTTGACCGAACGCCATTTTTCACAAAACTATAGCAAGATGGGCCTTTCATATTCAATCAATAAAAAAGTAATCATTTCAAAGATGCTAATACCAGCATGCACTCAAAACTGCCAAAAAGTAAGGTTCATAACAACAATGCTGCGTTTTTGTTTTGTATATGGATGAATGAGTCTATTTACATTATTTAGTCAGTCATTGCTATCTTTATTACAGACGAAGTGCAAGTGTTAATATTAAAAGAAACGACAGACATTTTTTGATTCACTTCTACAGCAAACAATCTTGAGCAAAATTTCAGATACCAAACAACCGATGAAACGCAACCTAATTTATAAACATCGAATTTCTCGTCAAAATAATTCGTGATACTTGTGACGAAGATGGCCTCCTAGCCCTACTCTGCAAAGAATTAGGTTAACAACAGACATCGGATTTGCGTACAATTTACATGTTCATTAAGGAATCCAACGTGAGAAGGCATCAACTTTCTTACAGAAGATTGCCATTATTCTGATTATTTTTGTGCGTGCATTTGAGAGTCTTGAATTTTGTATGCGAAGAAAAAAAGTATCGGTATAGATTTTAGGCTACAATGTCATCGCCGTGTTGATATTTTTTCAATGTCAAATGTTAATTTCAAACCGCAAAACACCTTGACTCTTGATCATAATTTTTTTTTATCATTTCATATATATTTGTTTTAATTATTACTTGGAAGGTTATGCATGTGGAGGATATTGATAAAACATCATCAATTATGAAAATAATCAAAAAATAAAATAAATAAACTCAAAAAGTACATTCAAAGAGCATGTGGACCTAACAGAAGAAGTAGAAAAAGAGCACACTTCTTTTGTCCACAAACGACAACCCCCATTACTTCCCAGCGTCACTTTTCTTCAACAACAACATACCAACCAACACACACACACTTGATATTTTGTATGTATGTATAAAGTATGTTTTGAAGGCTATCCGTGCATCTTTGATTGATTGGAAGATATAATTTATGATTAACCTTTCAGTGGAGAGTTTCTGAAACTTATATTTTGTATTCTTGACTTCTTCAATGCATCAAAACTATTATTATTTTTTCTCAGAAAAAAATATATGCAGCATACGCTTTGATAGTTGTTAATAAATACGCAAAAATTTCCTTTTTGTGACACAGACAACAAATCTTAAAGCATTTTATTATAAACTTTAATTAATTATTGATTTGATATAAATAATACAATACAAAATATTTGTTGTTTAATGAGTTAAGAGCGTTTTTAAGTTGTAAAAATGATTTTTTTTTTAAGCTGGTTTATAAAAACATCGTCATTTTGGACAAGTTGTTAGTTGTTTATTTTATTTTAACTTGGTACTCTGTTTATTTTTTGTGACAGTATATTCAACACCTGAGGTGATTTTATAATTTAACCATGAATAATATGATTGGAATTTAAATTTTGAATTTGAAAATAAAAATTGGTTATCTACATACATAAAAATACATCTTTAACCCTGCAGTGGACACCTGGGGCCTCTCAGGCCCAAGTAGATTCAAAAACACGTTTATAATTAGAACGACATTGAGAAATAAAATCATCTTCTATCTATCTTCTTATGAAACTAAAATGGATCCTGAAACGTAACTGCAAAAATGTCAATAGATTTTCCATAAAGTGGGGCTTGGACCTTCTGGATCCACGAAAACTGATACAAACCCGTACAAATTGCAGGGCATTGCACAGTTTTCAGATACAAATACTCAACATTTCTTAAGCAGAATAAATGGTGAAAAATATTTTTAACCAATATTTTTAGTAATCCGAAATTTTGTTTTAAATAAATCAATAATAATTTTAAGTTTAAATTAATTTTCCTCTATTTTTTTTTCTTCTACCTGCCAGGTCCTAGGTCAGGTCCTAGATGTGTGATATTTTGTGATGTCACTATTTGCTGAAATCGTCAGATATCTCACGCAAAATATAGCAAAACAACATAAACTTTATTCAAATTGAGTAAACAAATTATATATCTCTTTAATTTATTTAACTGACTCGAAAAATATCAAACAAAATGACACCTTAAAAAAATTCAATTGTTATCTTGTGTCATTTCAATAATGATACCATCAAAACAAAAAAATTGTAAACAATTCCTCCAGATCAAACATGAAGCTGTAGATTGCTTTAAGCTTAAACTCAGTACGACCATTCAGCTGCGTTCGATTTCCAGCCACTGCCGCCTTAAGACAGAATTGTTTTTTCTGAGGTCCCTTCCTGCCAACAACATGCACAGAGAAATGGTTGAAAGTTGTAAGTCACTAAGCCCTGGCTCTCCACGAGCGGTTGCGCTACCAATTTTTTTTATTTTATTACGAACACTCAGCACAGAAAGCTCTCCAAATAGAATTATTAGAAATTGAAGAAAACTTGGTGCCTTAATTTTTTTGGCTAGTGTAAGTACATATTTATATGTAGTATTAACTAGTGAACATATACTATTTACGCACAAAAAATAATCGATCTTTAAGAATTGCGAAAAAGACCGTCCTGGTTTTACTTGACGCCAAGTAAGGGGATAAATCTCTCAAAAATAAAGATGAACCATATGCTTAAAGCTAGTTTACTGATCTTTGATTAGTTATGCATACAAATATCTGATAACACATTTGTTATGGTAAACAAAAAATTTGCAAAAATCTAAATCTTAAATCGCTGATCAATTATTGATCAAACAAAACCAGAGTCAAGTAACATGCATAATATCCTCTTAGGTATATGTGGATTGAAAGAGCATCAATTGCAAATAATAAATACATATGAAGTTAAATACTTTCTTAAAAAAAATTACCCCGAAACTAAATATGATAATTTTTACATGAAAATTAAACTGGATTGGGAGATACAGAAAAATAAAATTTAAATTGATCAAGAAAATCATTTTGTAAAAAAGACAAAACATACAAAATTAAATAACTTGTTTAAAAAAAAAAGTAAAAGCTAAAAGTAAAGAACTGACAGAACACTAAATTGACCACTTCTACGCAAATAAATTTCTTAGACTGAATTTTTTAAAAATTGAGCGGTCTTTTCTGCAGAAAACTGTACATTTTTTGCACACACTAGCAGCATTGCGTTAATTTTGGCAGAATTGAGTAAGATTTGGCTTTTTATGTGAGTTCAAGAACAGACTTATTCTCCGTCAATCTTTCAAATTTTTTGCTTGAGAACCTATTACGGTTGTTTATCTAGACCTGATTCTATGTTTTTGTATGTTAAGTTTTTCCTTGCCTTCAATATAGTTTTAGTCAAAGAATTTCAAAAAACCCGACACTCAATGTATTTAATAATTAATACATGCCTAATTCATGCTTTTTTGTCATTCAGATCAAAAATGTCTATATCCTGTTGTCTCGTTGTTCTCATTGGTATCTTTTTCAACCATTTCATAGTTTTCAAAACGTTATACATATACCTAAAAGGATTAATTGCATTTTAGATATTTTACAAGAAACATTAATGTATTTAAATGTTAAAATGAATCACTTAACAATTTTTAAAGTATTTAACTATTAAAAATGTTAGCCCTCTTTCAAATTTTCAAAAAAAGGAATTTCCCAATTTTTTGAAGGCCAAGGAAATAAAAACTAGGCCACCATTTTCTAGTAGGCCTAGGGCCCAAAACAGTTAAATCCAGCCTAGCCAATGGTTATGTGCTCCGGATATCTGTAGAGATTGTTATACTAAAACCTCCTTCTCATAAAATTCAAATCGGTGTCCCTTATACAAAAAAGTAAGTATTCGCCACAGTATACAAATTTAAGTTAATATTAGGTGCAGGCTGTCAAATTGAAGATGCAGTTATTTAAAATGGCTATTTACGGACCCTTCAAGTAACATGTGAGTATAACAACAAATATTTCGCATTTGACAACCAAACACACTTCTGGATTCACCATTTTCACGAATTACGATAAATGTGCAGAACTGAAGAAATATTACAAAATTGTATCCCATGCATACTTTGCTGATTCAAACGTCAGCGACTTATCCATGCATTCAATCCGATGCATGCTTTGAGATCAAAATTATACTCAGTCAAAGTTATTCTTTACTTCTTGTTTTAAAAATACTCTCTAGTTTCTTATGTTCCATTTTACTATTCAGATCTAACAATAAAACTAAAACTTAAATGAAAATCCACTTCCTTAAATGTTATATGTAGAGTAAATCCATCCCTCTCTATTTCACATTTTCTGTCACTTTTTAATAATGAAAAGAACTCATTTTAGCTATGGAAACTATTTTGCTGCTGTTTTGTGCAATCGGTGATAGTTCATTCATGAGGGACTTATTTCTTATTATAAATATTTGACACCCACTCACTTTGTGTAAGGAACGTATTTAGGTTTTTTTTAATCATAGCCAGTCTTGGGGGGTAACTTTTATTGAAAGTAATTTCATATTTGTTATCTTATCTACTAAATGGTTTCCCTTTTGACCCATCATATATGTTTTATCTTAATTGACGCTGGGTTTTAATTGGGCATTCTCCTTTTCTTTTAAAAAAATTTAATGCCCAACTCACCATGACAGTTTAAGAATAACTGGTTTTTCACAGTTGGCACCAAACAGTCATATCATAGGCACAAACCTCTCTTACTCCGAATAAATATTTAAAGAAAAAAATCAATTTATTTATAATGTACGAGAATTTTAAAGCTTTAGTGAATGGTTAAGAACTATACTCTGAAAGCTATTATTCAAAAAAGAAACCCGTCAGGTAAAAGTTTATGAAAACCAAAACGTCACTTTAGTTATCACTTTTGCCATTGGATTAATACAAAACAATGGTGTTAGTCAATGGTTTTGCATTGATTTAAATTTGAAAACAAAATAAAATATGAATAATCGAAAAAAAAAATAGGTTTGTTTGAAAAATAAATAAGAAACAAATTATGAATAAGTCGGAAAGAATTTAACTTTATATTTATATTATAGCGATAAAGAAACGAAAAAACGTTAATAAATATTTGATTTGGTATATATATAAGCAATTAGTGGAGTAAAATGTTTTAAACATAGGCATAGACTTAATAATAATAATAATATTATTATTTAGTGTATGATATAGGGCACTTCATAGCAAATCACCAAGTTTTTGACCCGAAACTTTTTGATTTCACTTATTTTTTGATATGTTGTGGTATGGAGATATTGAAAACAAGTTGAACACCAATTTTCAGCCTTATATTCCAAAGCGGTATTGAGTAAACGATTTATTATTTTAATTTATTATTATTAATTGATAATAGAAAAATAATAAAAAAGTAATAAGTTTCAAGAAAACAAAAAAATATTCGGAGTAATTATAACTCAGTTATTAACGTTTGAAAATTTTAATAGTCACTTTCAAAAAAAGCAACCCCTCTTCGATCTATTTTTCAAAAAAATACGAAAATCCTGCTTTTTATTACCCTGAGGCCACGTTGGGAAGCCAGTAGAGCAGCCAGTAACAGGGTTCGGTAGTACTTTTGGAAAGAAGGTCTAAAACTAAAATTGACACACATTTTATTTCACAAAATATTAATAAAATAAGAATCGGGGAGTCCATATGCCTAGTCCTAAAGAACTCAGTTTTATAAATTCGCTAACGCCCATATTATTCACTCCATCCGGTTATTCCAAATGGATTTGAACTGCATTCCGGAGGTCAGTTTAAGTTCTCAAATCCAGACTTAGACTGAATTTCATAGTATTAATTTTTTCTTGACACTTCAATTTTAAGCAGTGACATCAAACCAAAAGTTTTTAAACCGAGTTCAACCAAAACTTTGTAATAATTTTCATGCGTTCTTTTTAAAAATCGAGTTAAAGCGAAAACGACGACGATGACTCATGTCTCTCGCCATGGTCGTCCAAACGTAGTCTCCAGTATAGTGATCATCAAGATCGTCTCGCTATGAAGTTGTCAGCTTTATTGGATGATTTTATAATTTCAAAAAAGGAATTCACATTTTAAATGCTTATTTATATATAAATAATAATAAATACATATTTATACATACAAATCAAAATAATGGCTTTTAACTACCAGAATTCTTAGTCTGACGTCAGATTTAAATTATGCAACCAGAAAAAATATTAAAATTATTTAAATTATTATTTTACATTATCTTTGTTTTTTTTCGCGTTTTTCAGTACCTATAGTTCACCTAAAATTTGATTGGCAACTTCCAATAATCAAAATTACAGAATTCCTTTCAGATTCGGTCTTAAAATTGTTTCCAACACAATTTCAACCCAAGGGTAAAAACGCCACTGCTTTTGCGCAAGTCGAAGAAAGGATAAACGTATGTATGAAAAATTAAGAGTTATAAAATATCAAGTTTGATTTTTCAAAATTATTTGTTTAATTTGGGTTTTGAAAATTGAAAACAAAGTAATCTATAAAAAAAATTTATTTCAAACTTATTTTTTTTTTAAATTCACTTAGATAGGTTAAAAAGTTCGCGAGAATCGAAAGTCGTGATAAACGAAAATTCCATATTTTTCGCAATGATTTTTGTGAAATTAAAATTTTCAAAAGCTTAAAATAAAGTTCAGTAAGAAAATTTGAAAGAGAAACAATTTTTGAATCGAAGTTTTGTGACAGATGAAAATTTTATATTTTTCGAAATGATTTTTGTATGAAATAGCTATATGAATTTTTGAAAAATTCAAATACATAGGTGTTTTAATAATTTCAAACTAAATTTTTTTAAGAATCAAATTCATAAAAAAAAAATTAAAAGTTCGCTTAGCACAAAAGACTAGAATTATGTTTTCTTGAGTTAACAGGATGATGAAATTATTATAAATAACAAAAATAAATATTCTACTTAATATACATAGTTCAGCAAAACAAGATGGAAACACTTAAAAATTAAACTTTGAATATTGGGCTGACCACCTTTAAGAACTGTATTATTTATAACGTGTAATCGAAATATTATTATTATTTTTATCTTAGTGGTCCAAACTTCCATAAACGATAGGCCAATAATGCATAAGAACTTTCTCTGGACTTTTGGCTTACTTAGGCGGGTTATAAGCTCACAATGCATTTATGAACTTCTAACCCACACAAGTGAGCCAAAAGCCCATTATGGATTTTTGGCTTATGGACTTTTAAACCTGCGCCGCCGTACTGAGGAATTTTATCAATTTTACACGTAAAATCTGGTGTAAGAAAATACACACTTGTAGTGTTACCACTTTCAACATTTACGTACTTTGCTTAAGATAACAATCATTGTGGCATCAAAAAAGTTTAGGAAATTTATATGCTTTTCGTAAATTTTTCATAAAAGTATCAGTTTGCTCATCACTCATAAAACTTATATAAAAATACCACCAAAAAAATATCTTGTCTTAGTAAAAATAAACCAAAGTGTTAACCATGATGAGATACCTTCCTCAAGACGTTTCTACTTATAGCTTAGCTGAAGTTGCAAGAGCAAGAGTATAACCCCTTTGCTTTGTGCACTAGAAAAGGTTCGTTACGTGCATAAAAATAGTCACCTAGATTATCGCGGAACTGGAAGAGCCGGTTGCGTTGTGTGCAATTGGCTCAGCTCAGCTAATTGTTTGAAAACTGAAACCGAAAGAAATAAGGTTCCAATTCCTATACGTTACTATACTTTAACTTTCATTATGTGCTTTGGAAGGTACCCACCTTACCTACTAAGGCTAACTGATAATGCGTTGCACTTATAAAAAGATTTTTTCTCTTGCTGTAATCTTTGAACTGTGCTCTCAGAGTGAGTTTAAAGAAATGAAGCGAATTAGGAAACACTCAAAAGAGTTGAGTTGATCGATTTTAATGGAATTTCTCTTAAGAATAACATTTCTGATATCGAGTGTTTGTATTGTAAGTAACCCAACCTAACGCCTTTAATAGTGTAAAATTGTTAGGAGACACGGTAACTCTTAGCTCTTACCTGTTGAAATTAAACTAAAAAAAAACCTGTTGAAAATAAAACATTGCCGCTTAGGCCTTTGTGCGGGTGTCTCTCTTTACAGTTTGATTTCGCCGTTTAATCATTTTTGTTTTGTATTTTTCTCTGTTTATTCCAGGTTTTTCTTTTCTTATTTTTTGTTTTGTTCCAAATTTCATGGGTTCGTTCCATCGTTGTTGTCGTCGTCGCTTTGACGATCGCAGCGACTTGTCAGTTCCTTCAATCGTTTGTAAACTGTGAATACGGTTTGTCATGTGCGGCGCGAAAAGCAAGGCAATTTAATTCTTCTCGGTCTACATTTTTAAAAAAAAGATTTTTCGCTGTGTGTTGTTTGCTGGCGGATTTTCCAAATTTTCCCTTATTAAAGAAAACAAAAATAAAAGTGGGTTATTTATTAAATGCACAACTTAAACAAGTTAATTATCGTTTTGCTTTGGTTATAAAATAAACTTATTTTATTGTGATACACTTTAGATTACAAAAAAAAAGACTAAGTGCTGGAACCTCTTTTATGTAGAGGTACTAAAAGTTTGCATATTTTTTGTATTGTGAAAGCCGGTTTTTTCATGGATTGCGACAAGGTTTAAGAAAAAAGACTTCTAAAAGTATTTCGCAAATCTCGCTTGTTCCAAAAGGTTCAAAGGGAATAACGATTTTATTACAACACAATTGGTTTTACTTTGAAAAGTACCAATTTACTTTTTAATAAATAACAAATAAATTAATTGAAATAGGTTGGTACCTAATGTAGTATTGGATAAGTTAAATTGTGAGTGAATTTTTTTCTAGAATATGACAAAGGAATAGGTAAATATCTTTGTAGTAAGGATTTATTTTAACCCTAGAAATTTCAAAGATTTTTTGATCTTTTATAATGTAGGGATATTTATATAAGATTGATTGCGATTTATTCATAAGTAGAAGCTTCTTTATAGTCAGGTATGATAGGTTACCAAAATATGTATAGTTTTAAAGCTTTCCAAAAATGTGATTGATCTCCTTGCATGTAAATAGTATTTAAAATCGATTAAAGAAAAGAAAAGATAAGGAAATTGAGCTACATCACTTTTGCACTCACAGCCTCATACGGTAGTGTCCAGTGAAACAGAGAAATCTTTCTGAGGAATCTTGTTCATGTTTCTAAGTTATTTCCGATCTCCGAGATATCTTTTTTTCGGACCATCCCTATAGAGTTTTAAGGCTTCCATTTTGAAAAGTTTTTCATGCTCAGACACATCGTACATTATGTAAGCATATTTGAAAACAAAATTAATGTCAACAAACTTCGATGATGAAAACACTTAAACTTTTTACAAAGCTTATATAATAGCCCACAATAATGCCTTGGTATTGTTGAAGTTTGTTAATTAAGTCAAAATAACTTCTCAGTGAGGAGTGTCTTTTCTTACCATATTCTATTTGATTTAAGAAGATATTTGTTATTTCAACACGCAATGTTAATTTTAACCGAAATTGTGTTTTTTTGAAAATGTATTTTATTTATTTCTATTTAACTTCAAAGCAACTCTTGCTCTGCATTTTTATTGGCCACTACCTTCACAATAGATTTCATTTTATCAATTTATTTCCTAGCTAATTGTCAAAAATTTTTAATGTCTTAAGTTTTGTATAGTTTCGATATTATGCAGGATTCGCTTTCCTGATGCCATTGAAACGGGAATACTTTATTATATCAAGATGGAAAGATCGTATTCAGTAGGCAAGTTGGTATTTAGATTCATTATTTCGAAGCAGAGATCAGTGTCATCAATATACAAGCTGTCTCCATCTTTATTTTGGGCATGAATATCATTCAGAAATCTGTGTTACTGTGAGCCTGCCTTCAGTTGCTGAAATTTCTTTTCCACTGAAACTTTATCTTATATCAAAAAAGTTTCGAATTGCTCTTTTCCATCTGTTAAGGCTTAAACCTTCATTTTCAAGCTTCATAATACCCTTCTTACTAAACCATAACTTTGTAAATGAATTTGAAATAATGAGATATCTTAGAATAAGAAATACCTAACTAGTTTAATCAGATAAAAAACGAGTAAAAGCTTTAGTGGAGAGTTTGAAGTTTTGTTTAAAGATCTATTTGAGCATGTATGTATGTAATTAGAGGATTGATAGACTTAGGGCCTTATTGCTAGAGTCTATTCCTAATAGTCTACGACTGACTTAAATTCGACTATCGGCATTGCAAAATTCTATTTGTAAATATTTTTTTATTTGATTTGTATGTACATATGTAGTTTTCTATTTGATAGAAATTTCAAATCTCTCAAGAATTCCTGATCGACTTTTTGAATTGAAATAACAAAATAGGTAGGTAGTTACTTCTTTAAACTCACACATAGCGTCCTACGTAATACCTTCAACCTACTTTAATAACTTAAGGAAAAGCATTATTTTCCACGTTAAAAATTCGCATTTATTTACACAAAATTTAAACAAATTCCACAAAACTTCCTTTTATCTTTCTTTTGTTTACCTGTTAATAAAAAAACAAGAAAAAAATACATCAAAACAAACGAGATAAAAATCCCAAGGCCCAGACAGATTTGCCACATTTGCGTATGCAATTTCTTGCTCTCTTTCACTCTCCATGTTTGTTCTTTTCCGTCTTTTTTCTGAAGGCTCTATCTACAGACAGACACATGTTTAAAATTTCAAAATCACAAGTAAAACCCATTACCTACGATTTAGTTCAACATGTAGCAGAGTGCTTAAAACTGTGGAACGCCATCTAGCTATATTGCCTCTTCTTTATATTGTGACATCATAGACAAGCCTCCCTCACCCAATTCTCCCCTCATGACTGCATCAGTACAATAATGCTCTTCATTCGTTTAATCTAAAAGCCGCAAACTGATCAAATTTCCCATCATTATGGTGAGTAAAAGGCGGGAAAATTATTTTTTTCTTCGATTTGTTGTTGTTGTTTCTAGTCTATAAGTCAGTTCTTTCTCTATAACCTCTTTTTCAAAGCAGATATAAATTTTTGTTGTGAGATTTTCTGCGCTTGTGCCATAAGATTTTCTTGAGAGTCAGAGAACACGTCAAGAAAATCGGAAATAATCGAAAGTATTTTCTCCTTTTTCTTCAGCACATCCATAGGTACGTACATAGGTATAACTATAATGGTGGTGATAATTATTGTTCTTTGCTGCATGTGTGTTATGTCAAAATGATTTGCTGGTGAGTTTGTTCTAAATAAAGATATTTTGGCAAAAGTCGTCAACACTTGTTTTTAATATTCGTTTTTCGACAAAAAATAAAATTAAATTGAATTATACCCACCATTTCATTTGTTTACTTGTTCAAGGGAATTATTGATAGAGTGGGTACCTACTTACAAACCTACTTATTTTAAGTAGGTAGGTATAAGCACCTACATAATAAATACGTGATCGGTGATTACAAACCTTTCTCCATTTTTTTCGAAGTCGACGAAAAAAATAATCCTCATAGCCTAGGTGTTTAGTTTAGGTGTATGGTTTTTTATGGTCGAATTTCAACCAATCATTATTTTTGGCAAACAATATAAAGCGAGTTTTTTTGAAAATATTATAGGTAGCCAGCGCAAAAAAATTTCCCTCGGTAAAATCCCTGAAAGTGTCGATAAATAGGTCAGTAATAGAGTGTCTTTGCTGTTGTTTATCGAGAGAATTTTACTGCGCTAGCTATGGATTTCCCAAAAAAACACACCTATAGTCTAACTCATAAAAATGCAACCATCTAATAACTCCCACCTAAGATTTGCGTTACAATAGGATTTATAGGTTGGCCTGATGAGTAGGTATCTAACCGTTTAAGGGCCAGTTTTTCAATGCGAAATCATCTTAGTCTTGAGGATAAACTACATTACATCCAGAATCGTGCTTCTCTGTTTAAATCCTAAATATGCTCCAAGTTTACTCAACTTATTTGGTGAGTTAACGCAGGGACTAAACTGAGAGTTATTTAAAATTTTGCGCCATCTTGATTTCGATATTGAAAATTATTAAGAACTTTGCATAGTGCAAATGGTGAAAATGCGATTTGAACAATGTACATCGTACATTGTGTATTTCTCTACCACACAACTACCTTCAAGATCTATTGTTTCTTAGGAAAAATCTTCTTCCAAGCTATATGCACCTAAGTTTTAATTGATTTAGGAAAATTAAATGATTTAGGAAAATGAAATACAGTTCCTTCAGATCCCCATACAACTTTTGCTATTTTAGTGTGTAAAAAAATTCGGGTTTTGAAAAGTTTATGTTGAACTATCTTAAAAACGTGACGTGCTAGAGTAATTTTAACTTCGGAATCGAATTCAACATGTCAAAATCCTAAAGAAAATATGGTATGGTTTGGTTTTAAGGTGATTTTGGATCTAATTTTATTTTATATATTTTTCTTTTTTATATCCCGCCATTGTTGAAATATAGAAGTATTCATAATTTGTAGCTACAGATAATTTTTTTAATGAAATAAATAATCGACGAAAACCAGACTTAGGGCCACTTGAGTTAATTTTGAGAAAATTTAGATTGCAAGTTTATTACTAAAAAAAGCTTTAATCAAAGGAAAATTAATGAAAGAAACAAATTATTTTTTCTAGTATAAAGTATAGGTACTTAACCATGCAAACATTATGTTGAATTTAAGTTCTTCAATTTTTGTCTGTTACGCTTAAATAAGTCAAAAGAATCTCCGACGACGTTTGAGAACACCATAAATATCTACAAAATGTTATTATTAGTTTAGTTTTTTTGTTAAAGTAAACTTATGCGTATTTCACTTGGACCCTTCGACTGATTTATAAATCTAATAGGTAGGTATGTTTCATTGTACCAACGTAGTTGGTTTTCAATTTTGTTAGCAACGTTATAACCTTTTGAACCCGAAAAGCAAATTTGTTCGATCCAGTCGTGATTTTTTGTACGTCGGATTAGTAAAATATACCTACCTACCTCAGCACTCAACACTTCCTTAAGATTCATTTGACCTACTTACTTTATTTATGTACTATGTACTTCCTCAAAATAAAGCTGTTATTTTTCACATTTTAAATTAAGTTAAGTTAGTTTCCACATTCATCGTTTCAGATGATCGTGATCGTATTACAATAAGTTTTTGAAATCTCCTCGTACAGAAACAACCTGACTCTGTCTGCACTTAAAGAGCGCTTGTCTTCATCAATTTCATGATGTAAATACAAATTACAAGAACCGATCACACTAATCGTAAACCTCATACTCTTCCTCCTCGGTGTCGTTACTGTCATCACTTAAAACTCTGTGTCGTCCAGCCTCCCATCCGTCCAACAAAATCCTTTCCATTATTTTAAACGTCAATCTTATCTCACATAAATAAATATTCGCTATAATCAAAAAGCTAATACCTACCACAAACACAACATCGACAGAACATAGATACATCAACGAGAACATAGAAAATAAAATGCAAAAAAACACTCATTTTTTTGTGTGTAAGTACGAGTACACTCGCACTATTACGAATGCTTTTCCGTTAGAACAGACATTTTTAAACCGTTAGCTTGTCTAGTTGTGTATAGTATTAATGGCTAGCTGCTGATGTGAGAACGTTTATCTACATATATGTGAGGCTGAGTGGTGTGTCTTGGTATAGAAGAAAATTCGAATTTTCACGGGATGGATTTTTTGAATTTTCTTTAGTTGAGAGAAAATCGTCGCTAAGCTAACGTGAAATCTATTTTATCAATAAAACTTAATATAGATTTATTTTTTAATTTATCAATTTTTTTTTCGGAACATTTAATTTGCTAAGGAAAGTGCATATACCTAGCTACAAACATAAAATAACTTAAAGCTTTCCCTTTCTACAACCAAAGCAAAACAAAATTTATACATTTTTAAATAAATTTTCTAAGATACAAAACGAAAAAAAGTGATATTTAAGTGAATTTGTGCTAAAAAAAGTGTTAAGTAATAATTTTAATTTTATTTTATTTTATTTTTTCTTCTTACAGAATCGAAACGAATTTAATTTATTTTTTTAAATTAATTGGATAAACTGTGAAAAATATCACTTCAAGTGACATAGAAAAAAAAAAAGTAACAACCAAAAGTGAAACGAAACAAAAAAAAAAACACAAAATAATATCGAATTTTGAAAAGAAAAAGAAAATTTTTTCTGAAACATCATAAAAAAAAACTGTATTGCAGCCGCAACAGATTTTTGAAGTAGCCGAACCAAAAAAATCGAAAACTTTTCAAGGTGAGTTTATTTTAAGCATTTCGAAATAGCTGATGAGTCTTCTTTCACTGGTGCTTGTAAATGGGTGACAAATTGCTTGCATCTCTGTCTTACAAACGACAGACTATCTGACGATCTCATCCTCTGCGATAGTCTCTGAATTCGCGAATCTTAAAATCTAGAATATTGAACAACAAGATAGATAGATACGTTTTCGTAGTTGGTTGGATTGTATAGAATTTATTTGGCATACATCAAGACTAGGTAGGTATGTATCCCAAAATCCGATCTAAATTTGAATTTTATAGTTCTTTTTGCATTTTTTTTCTCATTGTTGTTGTAATTATATTTCTCGTAGGTATATTTTTTTTTCTTAATTTTAAAGGCCAATACATATTTCGAAACCCATTCATGGGGAATCTTGGGGGGAATTAATATTTTAAAGGTCGCATTCATAAATCAATTTTCACTTAAGGAGGTGGTGGGTATTTTCTATAAAACAGAAGAGATAAGATATCTGGTATTTTACTCTTGGGTGAAGTGAAAGATACAAAATCTACTATATGTAGGTATAAGTAATGCTTGATCTATTTTCAGCAAAATAGAAACAAATAGAAAATTAAAAGAAATACAAATTAAGAACAAACAACAATAATTCTTTGGTCGTTTGGAGGCGCGCAGATCGCGCAAATTTTTGCTGCGCCTTCCATTTTACTTATAACAAAATCGTGATGTAATTTAAATGAAAAGAAATTAAGAAAAGCATATTTTTTTAATTCTTTTAGAAATGTCTATATGTTTTGTACAAGCGCACGCCACATCAGAAATTATAGAATGTTGCTGTGTGAAACCTGAGGATTTAAATGTTTTATTTGAGTTTCTTTCATTTTTTTTTCATTATATCGACTCGAAGAATGCTATGTATTTCAATTTAGTATTTCGAGTAATATTGATAGGCGGATGCTAAAAACTATTGAAAACCATTGAAATTGTTTGAATTTCATTAGTTTTCATCACATACACGTTATTGGTGTGACGCATTTGGTATAATTTTGTTATAGTTTTTATAACAGTATATTGGCGTGACGCATTTGGTGCGAATTAAATGTTCTCACATCATTAATAAATGTTATGAGTCTGAAGAAATTTTCAATTTCAATTCAGAAACTTTGGGTTAATTTTTCATTGTCAGTTAGGCATCTCTATTTATTCCTTAGAAGAAGCAGAGATTTGTTCCTTCTTATTCCTCTGACAGTTAACTGAATGTTTTCTTACACTATCAGATCTTTGTCGAAAAAAGCTTGACTACATCTTGCGACCAAAAATTGTCCAACACAAAATTTTGTAGGTACTGATATTGGCTTATCACTCAGTGCAGTGGTTGTTTTTTAGTGAGAAACTCAGGACAGAATTTACTCTGAGCTAAAATATCTGAGTAAGCTAGTACTGAAAATAAATCAAGCCACAAACGGATTTTTAGTTGAGGAATAACGAAGTATTTTCCTATAATCATTTATGTTTATTAGTGTTTTGAGTATAATATTGTTTGCTCAGCTGCCTATTTACACTTTCGCCAAAACACGGCTAAATATTGGTCAACTGCTAACGACATGTCCGCTTTTGTTGTTAGAAGCATTCTCTAACTTTATGTTAGTTAAGGTACAAGGGCTGACAGTTGATCTTATTACCATCACACTTAGATCTATGTAGATCCGTTGTCATACCCTAGGAAGTTGTATTCCACTTAATGTAAAAACTTAAGTGTTTGTTAATAGTCAAGCCATTTAGAGTCGTTGATGAAGTTATACAAAGTTCTTCTAGGTTGTCATAGAAATGATTCCCTAGTGTTTATTTCTTAAATAACAGAGTGCTGGGCAGTGGCAAAGGAAATGTGAGGTATCCTCATGTGCTTTTTCGTTTCTGCACCCTCTGCAAAGGTCGTCAGTACTGAGGTGGACAAGTCCACTTTTGTCCTCCATTTTCTTAAATATATGTAACTCAAGATTTTGAGTCCCCCCCTAAAAATTAGGCATCATAAAGCTTTGTATGACCTAGTTTTTAAAAAAGCCATTTCTCAGACATTTTTTCCAGTTATTTTTTCATGCTTTTATAGGAAACCATTAAAAAAAATTGTCAAAAACATCCTCAGGAGTGGGCGGGGGAAACATTTTGGATCAGTTTTTGTTATTGGAGCAATTCGCAAACAGTCAAAAACGCCCCTAAAAGTGGGGGTGTAAAATAATGTTGTATAGAGGAATTGTTAAAAATAACATTACCTCTATTATCTTTTCTAAAGAACACACCCCTCATTTATGTTAATTTTTGAAAATTTTATAAACTATTTTAAAAAAGTTGGTGCGTCAATGGTGAAAATTTTCTCTGATAGTTCCTTAAGATATCTTCTATCATACTCGAAAATTTTATATAAATCGACTGGCTTCTTCAGATTATACTTTTAAGACCACCACTCTACACAACTTGGACCACTGTGTGGCCTTGCTATGAACTTATAACATAATGATCCTGTGCCAGAATGAATATTTTCCATAAAACTTTAATCAGAAATTTACATTTTGAATAATTGATTTTGGTGTGAAAAGTTTTTGTACTAATTTTTAGGGATAAATTAAATTTGTTCTCAAAATACCTTATGTACATTAATTTATTAAACCTTAAAATAACAAACATTTCCCTATTTAGTTTTAACTGTGCAAGCAAATTTCTTCTGTTATTCGCCTCTTTATCTTTGCCTAAACTGCTGACCATCATTCAAAAAGATAAAAGTACCAACTATTCTCATATTCCACTATCTAACAAAAGGTATATTAACACTCATCAATATGACAAAATCTTTGTAATATGAATCTGAATAGCAAAAAATAAAATACATGTCTAAGTTACTCAGCTGGGTCGCACGTACCTGCTCTAACTGACAGTTATCTGGGGCTTGGGACTATTAAAGCTTTTTTGTTAGGTTGTCGCAAAAGACTTAAAATGTTTGAAAACTTTCGTTTGGCGGAAGATGACAGTAGTTCTGCTTTAGCGTTTCACTACCCCCACATGTAGAAACACAACGAAAACCAGAATTCAAAACATTGGTGCACCAATTTTTTTGACCTTATTTATTGCAGAGCTCCTGAGATTTGTTCCAAGTGAAAACGCTATTAGGTGGTTAAAAAAAAATGACATATACCTGGAAAAAATTAAAGTTTTTTAATTATTACCATCAAAACAAAAGTGGGTATTGAATTATATAAAATTTGGTAACTAAGTTTTTTTTTGACACTTATTTTATCAAAATGAAGTTTTTGAATTCAAAGGACTAAAAAACTTATTCAAACAAAGTCGTTTTTTGACTTTCTTAGTCAGTATTCCATGAATTTAGTTCCGCAGTCCACCCTTACCTGAATAAGATCCACGCAAGTCTTTAATTGGCCACTTATAAGTTTCACACTTATTCAGATAATGAATCTAGACCTTAAGATTATACGTTAATTTAAAAATCAAAAAGAGCATTTTTTCTAAGATCCAAAATTTGCCATTTAGTGCTTTCATCACTGAAGAAAAATTTCAAAAAAGTTTGTATTCGTTTTTCATCTATGATCAGCATTACCAAACCGAATTCGTATATTTTGTTCCATTCACAATAAAAATCGACAACAGCAATTTTTCAAAGGAATCGCTTCTATTCAAGTGTCACATAATTATTCATTATACCCGCTATATCGCGTCAAGCATGAGGAAACAAATTTCCATCTCAAAAAAATATCTACGGTATGTACTCGTATATGTAGTTTATTTGCATCCTTAGCGGTTTTATGCAGCGAGTGAATGCAACCCATCGATGCAAGTGTGACTGTAGGAACATAAATATCGAACATCGAAAGATTTAAAGCAATTTAATAGCATATTTATAACTTTAGACACATTTCAATTTGTTTTCATGTCAAATATGAAGATATTCTTGTTGTGTTGTGTTGTTGTTTTCGACTTTATTTTTATGTACACTCCCTAAACTCGTTTTGGTCTTTAAAAGAAGACTCAAAGTAAAAAAAAACAACAAATGCATACCTTCTATATGTAAAAAGCCCAGAGGAGAAAAGGCGAATTCTATATTTAGGCCCTTTAAAGATCGCTGATGTCGTCGTCCCAGTCTCTGACTCCCAGTCCGAATCCAGTACCTAAATAATAATATACTTTTCTATAGGGAGCCACCAGAAACACAATGCATGGAGGAACAAGTCTTCCTCCTTTTTTTTGTTTTTTTTTTTTATTTTATTGTGAACTTGGTCACGAGTTGAAAAAAAGTACAAGTTAGATATTAAATTTTTTGTATTAAAAAAAAACTTTTATTTTTAGCAGAGCATCAAGAAAGAATGTCTTGATTTGTTTTTCTCTTTATATTTTCTAACATCAGAAATTATTGATATTGCCTTGGAATTACTAATCGAAGCGTAAATAATTTCATTGACTGCATTTGACCTGATTATTTTTGTGAGCAAATAGATATGTATGTAAAATATAGTGTGTAGAGTTAAGTGTAAAAATAACTAAGAAGATATGATTTTAAAAATTTGAAAAAAATTAAATTCAATAAAAAATTAAATTCTGAGATTTTTGAAATAAAAATGTTTAATGAATTAGATGCACCCGCATATTTGATTTGTTTATGTTGAGCGGAAAGAACAGCCAACGGAAAACATATTTACCACTCAACTTTGTAAATGTACTAAGTTAATTTTTAAGAAATATTTTCTCAATTGATTTATTGGCAGGTATACCAGTTACTGCTACCTATACTTCTTGGTAGAATGCTTTCAAAAACAGATACTAAGAGTACATCTCATACCGCCCCTTTAAGCTAGAAATTTGAATGTGCAAAAATGAAAATAGACAGCTGAAAACAGAGTTTTAAGTCAAATAATATAATAGCTTAACTGATATTTTAAAATATTATAATTTTCTTCGATATACGCCTGTTTAACTGATTTCGATAAAATTCCAACGGTGGAAACGGTCTACACTTTCCAGGGTGGAACTATGTTCTTGATTTTCTAAACCAAATACAAATTTGACCGATTTGAATGAAATTTTTTCTCAAAAAAGTTTCTTAGAAGTATGGTATTGAATAGTAAAGTAAGTAGGTAATTTGGTAGGTAGGTAGGTAGAAATGGTGGCACGGGCTTAACACTCGCTGGGTGCCCAATTAGCGTTGAGTTGCGCCGTTTTGATAACATAGCTCGTTTGATCTGTATGTGAAAGTGGATTAAAGTGAGTAGAACCTCTGTAAGGATCATCTTCAATGAGTTGAAGTTGACAGCAAAGGGACTCGCGAAGGCAGTAGGTGTGTACAAATTGACAAATATGATTCCTCCGGGGGTCTTCCAGCTACATGATTGCATGCTGGACCTCCGTATGCTCACTCTGCATGACGGGAGGTTTTCAGTGAAAATCTACCTGGGCCTTCGTGTGCCCACTCGTCATGCCGGGAGTTTTTCAGTGAAGATCAGCAAACTCCATGAGACCAGAGTTCCTTGGTTTGAATTAGAACAGATATGGAGTATGGATGTAGTATATTGTGGGCCAGCACCAACGTCAAGAGGCAGGACATAAGGCAATCAATCAATTGGATCGCATCTCGCCCAAGGCCAGCTACAATATACCAAATCTCGTCAGATAGTAGAACAGCACCGGAGTGCGAACAATCCCACCGATCATCGTTGTCATTGAGCATTATGAAACCTAGCAGAGACCCGTATTCTGATTGCTCACGGTCTTTGCATCTGGGTGGGATACAGAATTGACCGATTTTGTCTTAGATCCATTTCGTTAAGAAAGGAAATCAAGTTTTTGATTTTCATTTCAGAAAGTTCGTGGAGGTCGTCAAAAAATGCCACTTCAAACGATTTTGCTCTCATTCTGGCCTGTTGCAGGACATTTACAAAGAAAATGAAAAACTGTTTCCTTTTCTTGCTGGTCGTCACAGCTACGACAGTGAGTATTGAAAGGAATACCCAGCCTCGCCGCATGTTCCCTTAATGGCCAATGTCTATTACAGGTTGCAACGACTCTGGCTATGTCTCGCCTGGGCCTACATAACAGATCAATATTTCGGGATTTATTATTGGTGGGCCAGATCTTTCACGAACCCAGACAAGGGTAACCTTGAAGTTATGTATTATTAAGGCTTGTGAGCTCCTCCCTAAACTGCTGGGCCAATTTATAGGAAGATGTAGGCGAAAAAAGAGCAAAGTCCTGTCACCGAGTCTTGCAGTTTATTTCTTTAAAATTTATTCAAATTTGTGTCTTCATTATTTGCGATTTTATACATGTTGATTCAAAATTTCACATAAGAAGCAACAAATAGTTATGTCGAGCAGGTATGGCCATGAAGATAGAATAGTGCTGGAAAAGGATTACTCACTTACTCAGTATACTTAGCCTATGGAATGTCCAGAACACACTCACTTCCTTTAAATTTCTTTCATAGCATTGATAGGTAGTTATGTAATGTATATATGTAACACTAATAGTTATACTTAAATATTTAAAACTCATGACAAAACTACCAAAAAACTTGAAAGCCAGATAAAATTTTTACTAAAATACTATTGAGTCACGTTATATCGTTTCAAATAGAGAAATAGTTTTATCGCTAAAAGTCATTGACTAAGCACCAAATAAAGAGCTTTTACTTACAAAGAAAAAGATAAGAAAAAGAAGAATATGTTGTGAGGTTTTAAAATATTTTTCTTTAAAAGTTAACACAAATATCTTGAAATTGCAGATATAAATGATGTAAGCACTGAATATAAAATGACGTAGTCTATTGATTGATTTATTCAATATAAACACTTCGATCGAAATCAGCAAACAAAAATTTATAATTTGTGAGTCAGATTATATGTTTTAAGCACGAACCGGCTTATCAATTTATTCTAAATATTTGTTTACTAACAAAGTTGATAAGAGAAGGGGGGGTAAAATACGAAAAAGCCTTACAACCTAACGCGTTATCTTTATTATTTATAAAACAACATTTTACCTGTGTGTCGAACCCGTTTTGGAGTACTATGTATAGTTCCTGAGTTTAAATTGCTGCTATCAAGAGTATCCATAAGCACGTTCATAATGATTTTATTAGTCAACAAAGAAAGTGCACGACTGGATCACACGTACTTGCTCTTATGTTAAGTAAGTTGCTTGGAATTAAGAACTTTTTAAATATAAATTAATTATAGAAAAACATAAAAAAAAGTATTTAAATCGTAAATTTTAATTGTATAAACAACTAGTAAAATAGCAAAGAGCACAAATAAAGTATGTAATTTGATAACTTGAAAAAATATGAAAATGTGCAAGAAAGTTTTTGCAACTTTTCAAATTTTAAGTGTATACATATTAAAATACATTTATAAGCCCATTTTAAAAAAATTATCAACCAGTTTTAGAAATATTTGATATTTGATTTAAAATAAAAAATTATTTTTTTTTTAAATCCAAATTTTATATTAAATAAAATTTTGAATTTATTGACATTTTAAAGGAGCTTTTATTCAAAAATGTTTGACTGAAATTTTTTGAGGTGTTAATGAGAAAACCGAAAATCAAAAACCCGTTATATGTCAGGTACCATTATTTTTTGTTCAGTTATCCAAAACTTGCCCTTAGGTATTTATATTGCAAGTAAAAAGTAAGATGGCAAGCATTTTGTTAAATGATAACAATTGTTCACTACCTATGTAGAAACTTGAATGAAATTTAAACGGAAACACATATTATGAACTTTGAAAACAAATGAAAATATTCTGAAATTTTTTAATCTACTTATGTTACTCGTTAGTAGTTACTGTTGCTTTGAAATAACTCTTTTGCTTTAAAATTGAATAATTTTTGTGAAAATAACACTTGGTTTAAGTATTGATTTTAAAATTTTAATTTTATTTATACTTAAATCAGGAGTAGTGACAAATCAAAAAAAAAAAAATGCTACTGGTAACAGCTAGCTATTCAATTTTATTTTAAGTGAGAAAAAAAGTACGAAAACAACAATGTTTTCAAAATGGAACAATTTATTTCAGTTTTGCACTCTTAGTAAATATCAGGTAAAATTAACCAGAAATTGTTATTTTACTTATTCTTATAAAATGATATTTAGTTTGATAGTAAACAGTCAAAGTTAAGATGGACCAAGTAAAGTTCACATGTTGAAAATATTTAAAAATATACTAAATAAAGTAAACATTTGTAAGTAGTCTTGTCAAATTTTATATTTACAAGAATTCTATTTTGAACATGACATAATAATTCCTTGAACTAACTACTGGCCAAGAAACCAGAAAAATCTTGAGACGATACCAGCTCCAAGGCATCTTAAACGATATCGAGACGATACCGAGTCAGTACGTTACTATTTGGACCGAAATTCCACGAGACTATCGGTAGTACAATTTTGTATCGGCAGAAAAAATTTACCTAAAATTTGTATTACTATTAAGTGATTATAAACAAACAATTCTTGTTACTAGTTTCTCGCAAACGACCCTAACGATTTTAATAAAGTTTTCACATTTTGTTCCCTTTAACATTGACCTTAATCAATGATTTTAGCTTGAACCACCCACTGCCACTACCACGTGCACGTTTCTTATGCTTGATTTCTCTGACATTAACGATTTTGATGAAATTTCCAGACTTGTCTTTGGAGGAAGTGACTCTATTGAAATCCACCAACTGCCACACCATTTTGTATTTAATTTTGGTTTCTTGCAAATCGCTCCAAAGATTTGTAAGCCAATTTAAAAAAAAACTCATTCTTTTAATATCTAATTAAACCAATTGATCCGTTTTTAAAGAAATGTTAATTTATTGCTTAAATAATATGGATCAAGTTTTTTATACGGCTTACAAATATAAATTGGACAGAGCATAAATAAACAACGATACCGATATGTTAAGTTGTTTGAAGAAATTGTGGAATCTTAATTTTTCATTACCAAAAAGAAGTTCCAGACTCCCAAAACCCCACCCTTAATCTACGCACTTCACCATACGATAACAAAAAAACAATCCATTGAAGTTCTTTTTCCATTTTGCTACAAAGAATTGCATGAAATAAATTATGCATATTAATAATCCATGACCGATTAACATAGAACGAAAAAAAAAAAACAATCGAATAGAGCTTCTACTTGTCCACGTTCAGGCACTTGAGCAATGAGCGTAGTTTGAATGCAATGAATTTCCTTTACGGTTCTTGAAATCATCATCAGTATAGCAGGAATTTGTTTATACATATGTCTTGACTGACAGTGTGTATAGTAAGGGGACTCGGACTGGGGGAGTTGATAAAGGCGAGACGATTTCCTATTCGCAATCGTCCATTATGATTTTCATAATTTGCACATAAGTCTGCGATACGACGCGACGACCCATACGATGCTTCTTTGTTTGTCTTCAACGATTCATGAGGCAAAATAAATATTCATAGTTGAAAAAAACCAAACACAGATTGATCTGGCGCCGATTATAATATTGTAGGCAATTCGTTGAGACTATGGATTCTACTGATGATTGTTAGTTTTATGCACCCAGGGTAAACTTTATGATTCCGTGATGTATTTTAGGCAGGCTCTGGAAACAAAGTGTATTTAATTTATAGGGGAATTTGTGATGGATTAAAATCCCGAAATACTGAAGCTCTGGATTTAACCAGTAAAACTTGGAATATTCCTTTTGCATTGTTAATAGTCCGAAATGTTTAGGCTTCATAATTCCTTTTTTGACTTTTACCAACATTCTTTTTAGTACTTAAAAAAAATCAATTGATATTTGTGACTTCCTGGTGACTGAACATATAATGGAGCAAGAAAATTGCGTGAGCTGATTGGAGAACCCAAAAGTGACTCAAAGAACTATTGCCCAAGAAAAGGTGTTGAAAAAAGTGTTGAAATATTTTTGAAAACAAAATACTTAAGTCACTCACGCTGGTAAAAAATTCTATGTTTTGATAGTAAATTCTAGAAGTTCAATATTTAAGGGTCTTACATATTTTTTGACCCCAAGGCAAATTTATATCCCAGACTATTTTCTCAACATTTGCTTCAAACGTCCATTGCACCATGCATACATAATAAGCAAATTTTTCAACATTTCAATTCAACATAAAATTTGACATTGAAAGTATTTGTATGGACACTCATTACTAATATATAGATACAATTAAGGTAGGGTATAATTTTGACTTGTTTTAAGATTGCGTTAGATACGTATAAAATATGGATTGGGTAGGAAATCCCAAATGCCAAAATCCCGAAATGATTAAGAATCACGAATTGCCAAAATCCCGAAAGACAAAAATTCCGAATTGTCAAAATTCCAAATGGCTAAAATACCTAATGCCAGAATCCCAAATGACAGAACCCTGTTTGCCAAAATCCCGAAAGGCTTGGTACTGTTTTTGGTAATAGCAATCGCCCGCGCGATTTGAGATCCAAAAATGAACAAAAGTCAAGCAAACATAGCAGTTTGGTTTGTTTGAAAGTTAAATAGAACTTAAAAGTGTTATGATTCGGGATTTAATCTGAAATGCATTTGGGATTTTTGGCATTTGGGATTCTGATTCTGTCCACTCGGGCTTACACCCATTCGAGATTTTGGCATTGGTGACTTTGTCCATTCGGAATTTTTTCATTCTGAATTCTGGGTACTTGGGATTATGGCATATTCCGGGGACGGAGCTAGTAATTTTTAATGGGAAGGGTACAAAATCTCAACTGCCAAAATCCTAAATTGCAAAAAAAAAAAAAAGAAAATCCCGTCTAGTTTTGCAATTTAGGATTTTGGCATTTGGGACTTTATTTCCTTCCCATTTAATAGATGCCAAAATTCAATGCTACTAAAAATATGAAAGCTAGCCAGAAAATATTCAAAATTTGAAGTAAAAAACAATATTTTTTAGTTATATTAAATTTAATTTGTTTTTAATTAGCACAAAATGATTAACAGTGTAAAATGGTACTTTACTAAAATTGGCCCACAGTGTGTAGGTTAGTGGTCCTTAACACCTTGACAACCTTGGCTTATAAAATAAAATTTATCCAAATCAGTTGAATATTTTCCGAGAAAATTGTATCACAAACTTCTTGTATGGCTTTACATAGATATTTATATAAAGTAATTTTTATATGTTAGTTTCTAGAGATTTGAAATCTATAAATGTATTTAAATAGACTTTTATTAACCCTCCACCCCAATTGACTGAATATAACTTATCAAAAAATCTACCTCAGACAAAGAGTCGACATCTATTTATGAGCATTTATAATTTATAAGGCAAAAATATAAAAATGAATTACCCTTATCAGTCAATTTCAATTAAGTGTGCCATTGACATCAAAAATAAAAATATAATAATTTTTGTCTTCCTAATCAAATAATTGAGTCATAAAAATCACGCAATAAATTCCATCCAACATCAATAAACCATTCCTCTTTTAAGTCGCATATCGAAATCTAGTAAAAGAAATTTTCCGCAAATCAGAATTTTAATAACCTTGACGTTTAAGCTCATTTTTATTGACGATAGACCATAAAAGTTACATTTTTAATTGGATTCATGACAACAATTTTATACTACCTATGTAGACTTTTTGTAATTAGACTGTCATGCTTGTCTTCACTTAACTTTCAAAATATAAATATAAATCTTTTTGTATAATAAAATTAAAAAGACGCCATTTAAATAAATAATAAAAATAAGAGGCAAAAAGAAATTAATTTTACTTGACAGAAAAAAAACGAAGGTACCCTTTTAATTGTTGTTGGATTCTTGCACATAACATTTTTGGGTTTGCAAAATTGTTAAGCGCAGACAAAATTAAAAAAGAAATTACATCTTTTGGGTTTTGGGAGAAAACGAAAGTCTTATTCAAGACTCGCAACTTGTATATAGAAAGCTTGTTAGAAATGCGTCATACGTCGTATTTCTACCTGATGTTTGGGGATAACTTTTATTTTCATTATACGCATATGTTATTCATCTAAGCCTACACTATTTTTTCGTAAACAAAATTATTTAGATAAATCGCAACGTAGGTACATATTGCGTTAGTGTTGTGCTGGAGGCAATATAATAATTGTTTTTGTTGAAAAATAAGTTATGGGATCAGATTTACCTATTGTTCTCTTAATGTCATTATTTTCAGTTTAATTTTCTATTAATCAATTGTTTTTTTGTTTTGTTTGTTGTGTCATCTTTCTTGTGTTAAGCTAAGCTTGATATATTATTTTTAGCTAAGATCTTGCGAGGTGATTTAAATATTTCTTCACTTTAAGCTTCAATACCGGATCATCTCCACAAAAACAAATAATTTTGTATGGATTAGAGAATTTGAGGAAAGCGCGTGCTATGAGTACAAAGTTTTAGATGAAAACAGTCAAATAAAGTAAGTGTATGATATGCAAATCAGGTACATATCAGAAATAAAATGCACAACAAATGGGTTGCACATACTTGCTAGTTATCTGAAGAGGCTGAAAATTATTTAATTTGTAATTTTATATTTGAACAAAATTGAAAAAAAATTTTAAATTTATTTTTTAATTTTCAAAAGCAACTCCCTTAACAGAGCTAAAAAAAAGAATATGAAATTTATTTTAAAATCGTTGGAGTGCTTGCTTTACAAACAGGCTTGATTAATCGATTCCCAAAAGTGAGTGAATGTAGATTTGTTGAAAATGATCTAAGAATTTTAAATTTTTAAACATTCAAATCTTATCTGATCCCTTTTTTAGCTATAGGAATATTTATTTTATGCATATTACGCCGAAAGGCATTTTGATTTACCTAATGAACAAAAAATTGTTAACATTCCACGAATGATGAGACTTTAGGTAGGTATGATGTCCTATAAAATAATTATATATTTTTTTTAAGGAAACTAAAATTCATAAAGAAAATTTATATGAAATTAAATTTCAAAGTAATGATTTGAAAAAATAAGTTAATATTAATATTTTTTTCTTCAAGCTTATTTTTTTTTTCAAAACTGCATTATAAAACAATTTTTTTTCCAAAATTCAATGCGCCTATCAATTTTTAGAGGAATTCAAAAGAATTGCATGCCAATAAATGTCTTAGTTTTTTAAATACATTTTTGCTGAATTGTTTATGGCGTTGGCCTAATGCTCTACCCAAGCTTCAGATGTTAAAAGCCAAATTTTAACTATGATTTCACCGTAATTATATTGAATACAATTAGATACCAGAACCATTATCCTTCTAATTCGCAAATTTTTATCGTATTTACCAACTCATATAAAAATCTTATCACATTTATATAAACTGAAAAGAGTTGTGAAAATGCTTAAGCCATGTTGTGAAAAATATTGATAGTTTTCTCGTTTTAAAAATATTAAAAATTACCAAAATGTGGAGATCCAATATTAAAAGTATGTTGGCGAAAGTGGCAACACTGAATTTTCAACCAAATTTGATTCGAATCAACGTCTGTCTTTAAAGTTGTCAACCGTTAATTCCCGATACGCGTTTCGCAACTAAATTCTCTTCCGAAACATTTTTCATGTTCAAAATATTGAAAACTTCTAGAAAACGAGTGAAAGCCCCTTTAACATAAAAAAATTATGTTCCGGAAAAGTGATGACACTGACATTTTAAACGAAAGTGCTTCTATTCAGCACTTATCTTTTAAAACATAAATTGATTTTGTTTTTATTTATTTCAAAATTATATCGGAGAGCTCTGGTCATACTCTGCTCAGATCTGACTCCGATAGCTTGAGTTCTACTCCATTCTCCATGCTCTGCTAAAAAAGAAAAATGTCAAATGTGTAAAGAATGAATGAATTATAAAAAAAGGCTCCCACCTAAAACAAAAAGGCGCACGGAACTCAGTTTCATGACTAGACTATAATATAGTTTTTATTAGAAGTCCTACAGCTGATTTCGAGAAAGAAGTGTTCAATAAAATAAAATAAATTAAACAAAAACTAATATTTCACATTAATGAAAAAAGAATATCTAAAAATTATTACTTTATCCTTATGAAAATCTAGTACAATTAATAAAAGCAAATAAACCCTCTTTAATATAGGTAATATATATTTCTGTGATATCCATAAGCTATAGATGGAGGTACAATAAAAATAAATATATGTACCTAAAATATTAAATTTTTTATATTTTTTGCATTGCGATATTATTAAAGGAAAACTTATTTTATTTAGTTTCTTAAGATTGTCCCGCAGTAACTACACAGTATAACACATGACATGGCCTAGAAAAAAAAGTCTGCCACTTGAACATACATAATTACGGACTAACTCAATAAGAAAATATTTAAACGTCATTAGGAACTCTATTTATTGAACAAAAACAAATAAAAATGAAAATGAATAAAAGAAATTTACAAAAATAATTCGAAGTGCTAATATTTGTATTTACCTATTAAATAACATAACAAAAAACAGAAACTAAAAACTAAAAAAAATATTCAAACGAAGCTAGGTATTCTGTTCTATAACAATAGTCACATAACTTTTTTGAATAAAATAACAAAAGTTGCAAGCTGCGATAAATAAGCACGCTTGCCTAAGCGATTTGCATACATACACTCGCCGGTCTTTTTGCTAATAACAAGCGCCCTTTATTGTGGTTAATACTGGCTGTAACCGCAACCACTGCCACTATACTGTGAGTGTGTAGAAATAATAATAATAATTGTTAAATGCAATTTGGGATATTTGAAACGAGGGGCAATCTGTGCGACCCGACTGAGGAATTAAAAAATGTCCAATGCTATAAATTCTGTCCGAACAAAGTTGTGACATTTTTAACTTTATATTTTTCTTTGTTAAGAAAAAAATTGTTTACCTACCAGAATTTCGTTTTTTTTTTGCAAGACATACATAATAGCAGTTTTAAGTACAAGGTGTGAAATGATTGCACAAAACTACAAATTTTAATGTATATAACGACAATGAGCAGCTGACATGGAATGTGTGCGTGTATCTGAACAAATATTAAATTGTTTTTGTTTACCCAGGTGGAGGATGAATAATTTTATTCGATTTTTTGTGTTTAATACAACAACAACAAAAAAAGTCTTAAAAAATTGAATTACTCACCAAAATTATTATTTGCTCATTTTTCTTAGACAAAAATAACGAAGTTATTCGTAGATTTGAATGATTTAAGTATTTTTAATAATATTGCCCAGGCCGATATTAACTTTATCTTAAAAAAATAGTACACCACTGCGTGATCTCCTGGATCTATTTTATAAAGTATGTTAAATGACAAATCATATGAAATCAATTCCACTTGCAGTTTAAAATAGCAAATTTAAAAAAAAAATTGAAGTGTTTTGAAGAGTTTTGAGGTTTATTTTCGGTAATATTGATCTCGTTTCAAGTGTGTTATATTTTGAAATGGAAATAACAAATTTCTACTTTTTAAGCAATCCTTTTTAATTTTTTATAAAAAGAAAGCGTGATTTTGAAAGATCGTTAATGCGAGAGTTGCAAACGCTTCACTCAAAAAGATTCAAATAATTTATTGGAACTATCATATTTTCCCTGCATTTCAATGATATTTTTTTTTATTACCCTTTAAGTCATAAATTTTGACTGATTAAATAACTTTTTTTTTACATTTCCGACAGATACAATTGTCGTTTTTGACCTAAAATTTAATTTTTACGATGCAAAACTAATTAAATAGGTTGAATTTTATGAATTCTCAAAGGGCTTCCATAAAATTTCTGTGTGCTTTGGCATGTTTTGCTTGTCTATTTAAAATAAATCAATAATTCAACAAAACTCAATAACAACCTATCTTTTGAGTGAAATATTTTGTTTCTCTATTAAAACACTCTAAAGATGCTCGTATTACGTAAGAAATAACCAATAAGCTTTTACATTTGTACAGTTTTGTTAAAAAAAGAAATATGTAAGAAAAATCTTTTGGAAATGTTTTGAAAACTTAAAATCCAAAACATATACGAATGGATGTTATTTATTTATTTATATCTATTTTCGTCTGAAGCAACAAAAAACAGAAACAAAATTAAGATACCTACTTATAGATGATAATCTGTGTAGTATTTTGAAAACGTAAACATAAAATTAAAAATAATTTTTATATGTATGTAGATATTTTCAATTTGTGTGTATTATATCTAGCTATGCTATATTCAGATTAGATAATTGTTAAAATGATTAGAATGTTGCTAGTAAACTTAAAAAACCATTTGTATAACTTAGGTGAATGTACGAATGAATTTAGAGAACAAAAAAAGTTTTATAAATTGTGTACTTTGATTATTTTATAGGGAGTGCTTATCACCGAAGGTGAACCAGAGAAAATAAGTTTTATAATTAAGAAATAATTACAATGTTTCCTTTTTTCAGACTTGAAGCTTCAAAACTAAAAAAAAATCTTAAACCTTAAGCCTTGTGTATTGCATTGAAAATGTATGGACTTAATTTAATTAAATCGAATGATGTAAAAAAATATTAAGGCTCGAAGCTTAAAATTTTTTTAATCATTTAAAAGTTTGAACAAAATAAATTGAAAATATCAAACAAATACAAATAAAATAAACAATAAATACCTTTAAAATACTTCCATTCAAATATGAGCTTCATCCATAAAAGAACACAAATTAATTAATCAATATATGAAGCTGACAATCCGTTAAGTTACTTATATAAAACAAGTTGGAAAATATTTAAAATTAAAGTTATTGCTTATAATGATAGAAATAAATAAATGTAAATTTAATAGAAGTTTAACAAAAAAATAAAAATATTTCTTTAAAATGTACGTCACAAGGTAGATTGTGATTGTTGTGATTGTATATTGTATGCTGTTCACATAAGAATATGAATGTTATAAGAGGAAAATATTCAAGAGTTCGAAATTCATTTTTTAAATTGCTTTTAAAATTCCCAAAATGTTTTGAGCAAGAAGAAAAAAATACCTTCCTTATTTTGTTAAATTGATTTTTAATTGGTCGGGAGTTTTTTTTTCGTGAAATAACGTTTTGCTGCTTCGTTATTTCGCGAAATATTGCAAAGCCGTTTCATTATTTCGCTTATTATCTTTTCGCCGCTTAATTGTTAGACCCTTCATTATCATTGGGCTAGTAAGATTTACTTACTTTGGTTTCTGAAGCGTTGTTCATTGAATTATGTTTTTAATAAATTATTATTTTAACTAGTTGACTATTCTTGCTGCTGTCTCTGTTTGGTTGTTTAGTTCTTTTATTATTTTGCTTACTCGGTTTTAATAACAGAATATTTTGACAAGACTTTAGAGACTTTTTAGTTAAATATCAAAAAAGATATACTGAAAATCGATGAATATACTTCCCATTTTATCAAGATAATTATGTAGCATTTTAAGCTGTTTTTATCAGGCATTAGATTATTTTTGATTTCCATTAAAGGCTTGTGAACTAATGGAAGTCAAGAACTCGCAAATAATCGAATGCAAAATAAAAAAGGTTAACAACAAAATGTACCTATCTATTAACGCATTTTCTTGGAACTTAAAAACTTAAAATATTTGTTGTTATTTACAAAATTTGAATAAAAGCAAATATATCGTTCTTTTTTGTAATTTTTATTGTACCTCAAAAATCAATCTCCCATTTATTTATTAGCAAAAAGTATTATTATACCTAGCTACATATGTACAAACAAAATTTAAATTGTTTAAATGCAGTTTCATTAATATTTTGAAGGAGCTTTCGCATAAAAATTTGTGATTTAAATCGTTTCTGCCGTTAGTGAAAAAATCGAAAACAAAAAAAAAAATAAAATAGTTAGAGCCGTTTTTGAGATACATAAGCTGTTTAGTAAAGGTTATATTTCAAATATACTGTTACTTTTGGAGTTTAAAAGAATTTATATTTACCTTTTGGGGAATTATAAAACCAAATCATAAGTTCAAAGTTTTGAATAAGATCGCTTTAGTGGTTTAAGCTGTAGGTTTAGGTACATACAGACTTTTCTCGTGTTCCTTACCATCGTAAGGTCATGTTTGATTTTCATTTCGAAATTTCTTATTTTGCACGAGTCTAAATTTCGCCCAAGGTCTATAGTACCAATAGACCATTAAAAATCAGTAGCCGTCATAAATCCATACGTGCTTCGTACGTAACGTATTATTCTTCTCAAATTGAGTGACTCAAATTTCTGTATAGTCCAAAATTATGTAGGTATCGGTTGCAGATACATTAAGGTATTCTATATTTTGATAATAAGAACATGCACACTTTTTTTCATTAGCAAAATAATTTGTCTCTATCATTTACTGAACAGAACACTTAATAAAATGTTTGTATTGGCACAAAAAGATGAGAAATTAAAACCAAGTCACTTATCTGCATCAAGAGCTATAAAACATAACTTTGAACTTTAACGCTGATAATTCGAGTTCCTGATATTTCTTAAAACCACCAATGAGTCATCCAGCTTGGAACTTCATTTATCATAATCAAATAAAGTTTTCGTTGGCTTTTGTTGCGTTGCAAAACAAAAATTACTCAAAGCTACATACATTATCGAAACAACAATTTAATGACTTTTCACTGATATGAAAATAAACAACAATGCTTTCAGCAAATGCGGTATTTGCCAAAGCTTCATGCAAAAAAAAAACACTTTTCATTTCGACTAAAACGATTAATTTGTCAAGACTTTCAGAGTTATAGTACGTGACTTTGGCCTGAATAGTGCGTAGGTTGTTAGACAATCAAAAACAATAACTACAACAACTCTTAAACTCGTTTTTAAGTAGATTTATCTGTTCCACTTTTCAATTCTTTTTATTTGAATATTTGATTGATGATGGTTTCAAATGATTGAAGATTTTGATATTTTAAATCTTCATTTATGTAAAAATACTTTTAACATCGAGAAGCTGATTTTTGTTGTCCTTCGGTCTACTGCAACATAACATCCATTTATAAATTGGCAGTCTTTAAAAATTGGCACCATCAACGTGATAATTTGCATTTAAAAACAAACAGGGTTTAATATTTTAGATATTGTGTATGGGATGATGTATTTAAAATATTTTTCTATTTATTATCATTTTTAGTTAATAATTAAAAGAAAAATTGCAAAAAATGTCTTCAAGTTTGGCAAAAAGCCACAGTCTATAAAGATAGGTATTATGTCTTAACGACTAAAACATTCTAAAGACCAAATTAGATTTTGCTTGTTTTCATACACAATACGCAAAGATTCAATTATATCACTGTCTGCAAATTTTGAATCAAAACCAAAATTATGAAATATATAAATCAAATTTATTATTTTGTTTTGCAACTATGAAAATCTTTTCTAATGAAATCTTCAAAGCAATATTATTAATAAAATGATTAATACACAATTTGTATCTTTTATTGAAAGGATTCTTGTGACAACATTAGCCAGTACCACGGTGAGCCCCGGTTCGGCGGTGCTGACCCATTTTGAATACTCAATGTTCAAACAAATAGATTTATTTGATTTTACTATGGCAGAAAAATAAAAAAAAAAAATAAACTGCATTCAATTTGTCTGAGTTTAATTTTGCGTGTTTTTTTTTTTTTAATTTTATTCTTATTTGTATTGCAGATATCAAATCAGAAAATTAATTAAATCATTTCATAATACAGAGAGAGCAACAATTTTACTATTTTTATTTTACTACTCATAAATCAGAAAAATTGTTAAAATAATAAATTTTCAAAATTAAATATTATCTTGATGATAATGTGGGATATGTTTGTCATAAATATTTGCATTTGTAATTTCTGGTATTTATATTTGTAATTAATGATAGCAGCTTTAAAACATTGAGTTGTGTTCAGTTGTATACTTGATGGTGCATAAATGTAAGTGTTTTTTTATCTTTGTTTAGCTTAAATAAAAGTGAAATATCATCAATTATTTAAAGTGTAGACTTGTATTTTCATCTAATTTTGAATAAATATGTTAATAGACATAAGTTTAATTGAAAAATATTTGTTTTATTCAAAAGAACTGAATTAGTTAAAAACAATGAATAATTAAAATAACTTATTAAATATTAATGATTGTAAAATAATAGGTTCAAAGGTATGTTAATTCACACTCATTATCATTTACTGAATGATTTTTGAAACAGAACAAAATATGTAAAAAAAAAGTATGGGAAAATCCGTAAGAGACATAAATAACCATTTATTTTGAGTTTTTAAAATATTTGTTTACTGTTTTTTTAAGACCTGTATCATTGTGATGAGTATTGTCATATTGCGTTCAGATTTGTTTGCAATTATTTTTCTTGCAGTACCGTTTTTTTTTCCTTAAAGGTATTAATTTTAATGAATAATTTTTGTTTGAGTCAATCAATAGCCAGATAACTTGTTAGTGCAGCTTCATCAATTTTTTGTTTTCCATGGTTTATCTGACTGTTTATGAAAAACGATACTTTTGACTTTGTTCTAATATCTAATCAAATAATGACGTCGTTAAGAATTCAAGCACAATTTTGGAAATCTGAATTTTCGATAAGATTTTTTTTTCTAGATTTTATGGAAATGATTTTTTTTCAAGGTCAATTTTTTTAATTTTTTTAACCCTTCACCGTTAGTTTAAAAAATGTAGGTATCTACTCAAAAACAATTTTTCGTTTCTTAACAAATTTTGATTGCCTTACTTGCATTGCATGATCTAAGGATTTTTATAGCGTCTATATTTCTGTATACTACAGTGGTGGCCCAGTATAATAAATGCCGATATACCTAACAGGGGCTGGTCACAAAACCAAAAAAGGTAGTGTTTGGTATTGGTATCGGAGACTAAAGCGATACAGAGACGATAAAAGCTCCAAAGCATCCATAACCAATAATCGGTATTTATACAGAATACTTTTTGGAAGTCAATTAGGTATTCTTTATAGAGAACAAATACCGAATTAAACAAAATTTTCGACGAATCTTGAAAGAAATTTGTGTAAATCAACTCATGATTGGTATAAGTCTAGCCAATGGTAGTTTGAAGTGTAAAGTTCTGGTGAAATTATCTTTGGTGGCTGCATTTATGTTTTTAGAGTCGCTGAACATTAATCTGAAGTTGTCCAACAAATTTTTCTACGGCAAATGCGAGAAATCATCAAAAATTGTCGAAAATATCGTCAATTTTTGGGTTTTTGCTTTATTGCATCAAAAGTGTGTTTCTATTCCAAAAAGTACTTGTGCAGAAATTATGTTGAAGTAGTTACCTACGTTTTATATTTATGCCATTTTTTTGTACCACTTATAGTTTTCTCAAGAACGGACGGAACGTAACGGAAATTGCCGAAATATTTTTTTTACAACACGCAAAGGAGGCTTATTAAGTTTTTGTTTTCAGTGAAGGTATCGTATCCTCTGTGGGTGAGCATGGTGAATTCATAACCAACCCAGCTGCATCAGATTGCTCGCTTTTGAAATTTTCATTCATGTTTTCTAAGGGCAGCCATAGGCACAGTTTCAACACAATTTGCCCTTTCCAAATTTTAAGATGGCTTAAATATTTAAAAAATAATGATATACATGTGAAGCGATGAGTTTAACATCAAAACAATTTTGTATTACCTACCTAAAAAATACTATTGTAGGAATTTTCAATATTAATATTGAATTCGTTTATTAACTTACAATTTAAAAATTAGTGTTATGAAGGAAAAAAAATTGTTTTCAATCAATTTTTCAAAAGTTACTGATATTGGACCGTTTTCAACGTCCCTTTTTGCAGAAACTATAAGTCGTACAAAAAATTATGCAATCATAAAATATATATAATTACATCAAATTTATTTCTGCATAATTACTTTTTGCAAAAAAAAAGAAAAAAAATTAGGAACTTAGGAAATTTTTTGACGATTTTTAATAATTGCCGTGAAAAATTTTGTTTGCCAACTAGATTCGTTTTTAGCCACCCAAAAAACATAAAAGGAGACTCTTAAGATAATTACACCTGAACTTTCCACTTCGAATCCTTTTGAGCACCATTTGACTCGACTATATCCTTATTATCTGAACTTTGTTTTGTTTTGCTCAATTAATTCTCTCATCTTTGCTCATTTGAAGTAAAAATTGCTTAATTATTTTTCACGGATTTGAAGATAAAACTCGATTGTATTCAATAATGTTACAAAAAAAGTGTTTCAAAATAAACAATAGCTTTTTCTTAATAGACAAAACGTTTTCTATATAACGAAATTTCGATATAACAAATAGACCTTAGACATTATATCATTCGACCTGCGCTTTTCCTTCAAATTGATTCACCGAGCCTTTCCTCTACAAATTATCAAATTCTTACAAACTAATTAAGGGAACAGAATGTGTTGTTCCTAAACATTGCGTTTCAAAAAAAATTATAGCATTTAGCAAAGTAAGTGGGTTAGATGGTGAAATCAGATAATAATTTAATACATTTGCTCTTAAAACTGGCAGCATTTGAGTCTCGCCATAGATTCTCACGGTTTTAAAATTTTGCACTCCATTTCCATTGTTCAATTATACCGTCTTTAAGCTCGATTTAATTTTGTTGAATTGGTATCCGTTGGCATAGTGACACACGACCAGTATTCTTCAAAACAAATTACTACCATAAGTATTCAGTAAGTTCAATAAAATGTTTGATGATTGATGACATATTGCATTGCTTTTATGGAATCTTCCACTATATCTACTCTTTTTTCTCACAAACATTCCAATAAATTATTATAAAAAATATATTTATTTCGATCTAAATTAAACCGCTTTGATAATTTCTCCACTTAGTCTTTATTGATGGACAAACAATCAAGGCAATTGAGTGAGAGCACCTTCGGAATGACGATTGGTGCTTAATCAATATAATTTCTTTTTGCTAAACACCAGTCAAGGAAATAACTCATGTACAAACAAAATTGCAAAAAAAATGTATTGAGGCAATTTTGAAGCACTGCGCTGGCTGCTCAAGTCATTTAATCATGATTTCACATTTCATTGGTTCGTCTCTTATAGAACTGATGTCATCATCACTGCGCGGTGCGCATTTAGCGTGATGATGTTTCAGCAAATCACTATTACTGACCCCCTGAGCAGACACTAAAGATAACAAAATTTTTAAATAAAAATAAAGACTCACCTCATGAACACAAATGTTTAGTATCTGATATAAGAAATAAAATAAATATTGGTATCACCATTTTTGTATAGGTATACTTATGTGTTTGATGTGGTTTCCAATGGCATGACTAACTTTAACAGAGAGAGCCCGAAGTGGTAACATTGCATGTTGCTCAGACCATCAGACCTTTAATGGATTTTTTTTTAATTCTGCATTATCTTAAACACCAACTATAAAATGGGTTTTTTGACTTTGTAGCTATTTATGCAAAATAATTTGCTTCGCTGCAATAAAATGCACAAGGAAAAAAAATTGTATCAATTCAAAATTTGGGGTTTAACTAAAAACCAAAAATCTAATTTTATTTGGCATTGAAATATTTTTGTTTTGCTTATGCAGCGTTTAAGGCTGGCCACGATACCAGAAAAGTCTCAGCTTTGTTTGGTATTGGTATCGAAAACCTATGTGACCATACGCACGAGCTTCCAGCCATCTGAAACGATACCAAGACGATACCGAGTTGAGACTTTGTTATACAAGACCAAACGAGACTGAGTTATACGAGGCCGAATTATTAATTAATAACGGGTGATTTTTTAAGAGGTTTAGAACTTTAAAAAAAAAAAAACACAAAAAATTCGAAAAAATGAATGTAATATTTATTTGAATCGATAGTTTGAACCTTGCAATTTAATGTTTAAAGATAATTTCATGCAAATGTTGACCGCGGCTGCGTCTCAGGTAGCCCATCCGCTGAGTCCAATTTTGGCATACTCTTTCACACATATCGGCCGGTATCTCACGAATGAATGCATGGATGTTGGCTTCCAGTGCGTCAATCGAAGCGGGCTTGTCCCTATAGACATTAGCCTTGACATACCCCCACAAAAAATAATCTAATGGTGTCAAATCGCACGATCTAGGCGGCCAATTGACCGGCCCGAAACGTGAAATTAACTGTTCACCAAACTCGCCTCGCAATTGCGCCATTGTTTCGCGTGCTGTGTGGCATGTGGCACCGTCTTGTTGAAACCACATATCATGCAAGTCAAGAACTTCCATTTCGGGCAAAAAAAAGTTTGTTATCATCACTCGGTAGCGTTCACCATTGACAGTAACGCTGCGATTCGCATCATCTTTGAAGAAATATGGCCCAATAATGCTGCCGGCCCATAAACCGCACCAAACAGTGGCTTTTTCGGGATGCATTGGTAGCTGTTGCAATGCTTCTGGCTGATCTTCACTCCAAATGCGGCAATTATGCTTATTTACGTACCCGTTCAACCAAAAATGAGCCTCATCGCTGAACACAATTTTTCGATAAAAAAGCGGATCCTCGGCCAGCTTTCCAAGAGCCCATTCACCAAAAGTTCGGCGTTGTGGTAGGTCGGCTGGCTTTAGTTCTTGCACCAGCTGTATCTTAAAAGGCTTTACGCCCAAATCCTTCCGCAAAATTTTCCACGTAGTGCTGTAACAAAGGCCTAACTGCTGGGAACGGCGCCGAATCGACATTTCGCGGTCTTCTGTCACACTAGCTGATACGGCCGCAATATTTTCTTCACTACGCACAGTACGTAAACGTGTTGGTGGTTTAATGTCCAACAAAGTAAATTTGGTGCGAAATTTGGTCACAATCTTCCGAATAGACTGCTCAGAAGGTCGAGAATGCCGACCATAAAATGGAAGCAGCGCGCGATGAACATTTCGAACCGAGCACGAATTTTGATAGTAAAATTCAATAATTTGCAAGCGTTGTTCATTTGTAAGACGATCCATGGTTAAATTGCAAACCAAACTGAAGCTGTTTGACAGTGACACAAGGTACTAAACACACGTCAGCTGTCAAAACCAGTGTTGCCAAAACCAAACCAGCTAAAAAATCACCCGTTATATATTAGACTGTACTTTTGGGACCGAAATTTACCGATACTTTCGGTAGTATCGTTTTGTATAGGCAAAACAATAATTAATTTATTACAATTATTTCTTGTAATTGGTTTCTTGGTAACGGCTCTAACGGTTTGAATGACATTTTCAAAGTTTTGTCTCTTAAGTAGATAGAAGGTTTAAGCAATTCTTTAAATATCCGCCTACTTCCAAGCCCATTTTTATTTTGCTTTGTTTTTCTGAAACCCATCATTTGGAAGAAATTTTCAGACTTGGTTTTTTTTTAGCTAGAGGAAGTGACTTTAGTGGAATCCACTGACTGCCTTGCATATCTTTTGGTCTTTATCTTATCTTGTTTTTTCGGAAATGGCTCTAATGATTTTGTAACAGAATTGTTTTCCTACTATGATTTTTGACACAGACCTTATGTTTCAGAAAACTAATCATTGCTTTACTTAGAAATTGTAAGACAAGTTCTTTAAAATTGTAAGACGAGACTGATACCGATACCGAGACGAGACTTTGTTATACGAAACCAAACGACACCGATATCGATACCGAGACGCTACTGAAATATTTCAATTTTTACGTTTCGAGACGAAACTTACCAAAGTGCCGTTTGGTTTCGTATCGTGGCCAGCCCTAGCAGCGTTTGATGCACTTTTTTTCAGTGCTGAAATCAGGTACAATTTTAATTTTTAGATAAATTTAGTTTTTATAAGTCAAAAAATAAACGATTTCTAATTTTTGTGACCTTTATCTTCTTAAAAATTCAAGCTTAAGTTTTGACCTGAAGCCCATTCCATAGAAATATTCTATTTATATTCGAAAAAAATATATGCAGTAAAAAGTCAACTTGTTTTAGTAATATATTTTAGCCATAGAAAATTTGTAATCAATGGTCAAAGTTTTTCAAGGTCGCACACCCCATTTTTGGAATATTCCATCCATTTACCATCTGAAGGCCACTTAATCGCCATAAAAAGTCAGCTAGTACTAGCGATAGATTTTTTTTATAGATACGAATTTCTGCTTGCTTTCAAAAATATTATTTTTTCCCAGGAAGAGAATTTGTCTTTGATTTATTTCAAACAATTGATCTAAAAAAAAAAAACATTTCTTTGAGTGTGATATTTTTTTGATTTTGTTTTCACAGTATCTTATCTGCACTGGGGCATACCTTAAAGCTCTACCCATCGAATTTCTGCATTTTTGTTTTATTTTCCAGTGGCTCTCCTCAGGGTTGGATGTGGTAATGAACTTTAAACACCGCCAGAGGTTTTCATTGTTATAAAGCCGGTTGCATTTTTGTTGTTACAAACCCGAAGGCGTTCTAAAAGGTGAAACCTTTATAGGCATTGTGACGGTTATTTTTTGTTTTTATTAAGTTTTTAAATGTTTTTCTTGTTTGAGACGAAAAGCCTCTTTTGTCTGGTCTTGGTCATATTTTATCGATTCCAGGAAATACGCGGCTTTAAGTGAGTGGGTGGGTGTGTGAGGTGCAAATTCAAATAACATATACATTTGTGTATATATATTCCCTTGTGACAGGATTTTCTTTCCACCATTGCCATTTAAAGTGCTTTGATGTTTGTAGTTTTTCATTTCCGTTTTGCTATAAATCAGATTCATAACCAGTTTTGAGATTGTAAGTACGATTATAAATACACCGCCAACAGTTGGTAGTTGAAAATATACCTACTGAAAAATAAAACTATCTTTTCATATGGGTGTGAGAATAATTTACACGCAATTGTTGTAATTAACTGAATTTACCGCATGTTTACACACAAGAATGGTTTTTTGTTTTTGTTTTATATTTTGTGTATATGTAATTAAAAGAATGTTGGAAGCAGAAATTCATTGTCAGACAGTGGGGAGCAAAGACACAGACGGACCATTATTACTGGACAAAAACGTCATCCAATCATGAGAATTTTTCAGGTTTGTTCATTAAATGGCCATTGCACTGCAATTATGGGGAGATAATAATATTTAAAGAACAAATCAAAATCTGAAGTGTTCTTAAAGGTGCTTGAATTGGATCATTAGTTTGAATTTATTTTTGTTTTGGGGGAGGTTATAGATTTAAATACTTTAATAAATCATTTAATGTTTTTTGTTTATTACTAAATAGTGAGCTTTGTGTTTTTTTAATGAAATCAATGAGAACTTGTTTACCAGAAGGCACCACAAAGAAACTAAAAAATCATAAGCATGAATTTGAAGCTTATGTTTGAAATGAATGTAGTTCAATCTATGAATATATGTACTTGCATATTTTCGGCAGGTTTGAAATGTGACTGTGGATTTTAAGAACGAAATCTTAAAAAAACAACAAAAACCTTGAGCGTGCAAACACTTTTGAAACTCTTAAAAGTGAAGCTAAAACGTATTTCAAGGCCTAGCTTTTTCTCAATATCGATCAACTCAAAAAATAATCTAGTGCAATATTTGACAAGAAATCATTGCTAAAAGAAGTTCTTTTGTATACAAAAAAATACTAGAAATTATTCATTTTATTGAAACTATCAAATAGACTTGTATATTTTACCAACCTCTTGTGTGCTTTAAATCAATTTATGTTTTTTTTTGTTTTTATTATAAAAAAGAAAATTCAGTCTTCAATATAACCCTTTTTCAGACCAAAGCTTGAAACATTTATTGAAAAGGGGTTGGGGTCGAAATTTTGACAGGGTCAGAATTTGTTTTGCTAAATTCTGCTTTCAAAATTCTGTTTCTCAAAATTCTGAGTTTTTTCAAAATGTTGTTTTACAAAACTCTGCCAACAATAACAACAATACAAAAAAAGGTTTGGAAAATGTTAAAAAGCATGCTCTTAATCTAAAATATCTAAATATCTTGTAAGTTCTTAACATCTAAGTTTTTCAAAAATATGACCTTCTTTAATTTCAAATTAAGAAAAAATCATGCTATGCTCCCACCAAAACGAAATTCGATTTCCTATATTTTTAATTGATGGAACAAGATTTTATGAAAATTTCATCGAAATCTTAATGTAATGCAGAATTTTGATTGACAGAAATGGAAAAAAAAACAGATGTTCTTTTTAAAAAACTGAATTTTGAAAAGCAGAATTTTGGAACCAGAATTTCGCCATAAAAAAGACTTTAATCTCTATATTCTTAAAACTCTCTTGTTAAAAAAAACTTTTGTTAAGAGGAACCTCAAGCACAGAAACAGCAACTCTTATTCCATTTCATCATTGATGCGCTGTTATTGGAAAGCTCCTTAAATCACACAACGCAATAAATATTGATAGTAACACTTTCAAAACTATTGTTAAAATTACAAAAAAAAAATAGAATAGTTTTTTTTTTTAAAGTTTATCTGTGTAAAAAAGTCCCAAAATTGAAAGAAAACTTAATCTTTATGATACAGTTTGGAGTCGCCTCATTCTTAAATCTACTATTCAACAAAATTCTCATTTTTAAATTCACCCTTAAACAATTTTAAAACATTAAGAACTTTGAAAATTTTTAAAACTAATATAGAAAGTTTTATGAATTTTTATTTGTGTAAAATTTCATATCTCATGCGAATTTCAAAGCAAATAAATGTTTTAAAACATCAAAGTAAAAATAGAAAATGAGGTCACTTTGACCTAGTCACACCAACCGGTTTAAAACTCTTTTAAAATAATACCTTCACATAAACTCACATACATACCTATACCTAACCTACCATTATCGTGCGGTGTAACCCAGGAAATCCTTAATTTACATCATCATAATAGTGGTGTCCCAAACTCAAACTCAACATCTGTCTATTCTTCTTCTTTGATCAGTGAAAACCTACTTAGATACCTACAGAGTATTCCCATCATTAAATGTTTTCCATTGCCACTTAAAGCTCTCACCTCCACATCTTCTCTGTTGAGCTAAAAATCAACAACGCTCCACCGTACGAGCTTAAAAAAAATATGCAAAAATTATTTAACAACACTTGTAAAAACATTTCCACGTCAAACTTCAAAGTGTTGCACACGTATGCATATACAGAAAAGACTATAAGAATTTTTCCATCTGTCACTCGAAAACCCCACGAACAGTGCGTTTTCGAGTGATGTTGCTTACTATAGAAGCTGATGATGACGACGATGATGGAGTTGAAAGACATCATGGGAAGTGCAGTTGAGTCTATCATCAACGTGATAATCAACATTATCAGGGCTGCCAACGTCAGCATTCAGCAATGCTTTCCAGCCATTTGGCTTCCTGCCTCATATTCGAAATTGACATAAGTAGTCGCCTAAACGACATACTTTGATCCTCGAAATGAGAGTTCTTCAGAAAAAGAAAGTTGAAAAAACCCAAGGTATATCCTCAAAGTAATGAAGGAAACCTTCTCTACCGACGACGACGCGTCGCGTTGCGGCGTCGTCAAGCTATAGATTTATACGCGCCTTCTGCTGCTCATTAGCAGTTTAGCACCTTCTTCGTTTCTAACGATGACTACCATGTAGGGTGTGTGGTTGCAAGTACCTACATTATGTTGTATAAGCCCACGTGAGTAAGGATTTCCCCTAAGAGGCATTACAGGCAAGTGGTCCTACACTAAGCGTTAAACACTTGCATACAAGAATTACTGCAATCGCGATGCACACTAATGGGATGTTTATAAATAAAATCATGATAAATAAAAAAGAGGGCACATACAACTGTGCATAAAATGTGAGTTTTGGTTGACATCTTTTTTATAAAATAAGTCAAAAGATTTTGTTTGCATAAGTGATTATTAAGTTATATACCTAGTTGCGAATTTCAATGGAGGGAATGTGGACATTTTTTGGATTGCAATTATATGTTTGATTTCATTCAAAAATGATTCTGATAGTTTCAAGATCCACCAAACTAGCGACTAAAACTCAACGTTAACACTTGAAAAAGTTTGTAGATGACCTTTGACCTTTCATAGTAAAGGACTGGAAGCACTGTGACCGATGCAAAAAGAGGCAAAATGCCAAAAAAGTTGTCATCGATTCAGCCTGTACCCAACCCAAGTTATACAAAATTGCCTCTTTCTGTTGAATGGGGGAAAATAGACCCGTACTTTTATATCAGTTGGGGATTATGTGCTTTGGGCGAATATCACTAACCCAACTGTTTATGCCTTTTACCTACATTTGTTTCCAAGCCTAGTATGCTGCTGATGCGAAACGAAAAATCCGTTACAAAAATGACAAAACAAAATCCTAAACGAAAAATGAAGTTCTACTTTTCGTTCTTTGCAGTCCGCTTTTCGATGAGCAAGGGCTAACGAACAAGGGGACAGGTGGAAGTGGTTGACACCCCCCATAATCAGAATATTTTTCATACATTAAGAAGTGTATCTCCTTTTGAAAATATTTTTAAGCAAGATTTCTATACCTAAACTATTTTTTGAGTGGGGAATGGGGAATGGGGTTACCCCCTCCCCTCCCCTTACCAAAATCCTGAATGAGCTTGCCCCCTTAACCAATATCTTGCGTACGCTCTTGTCGACAAGTGAAATTGATAATTGTATTAGATTTTTTGGAAAAGTCTACACTTTTTTTGCGCACACAATTTATTACCAGAGGACCGTTTATTATGTGCAAAAAAATTACATTTGTGTTTTTTCATGTTTATTTTTTCATTACAATAAGCTGCTTGTGATTTGTTTACATTTGTTCCTATTTATTTAAGTTTTTTGAAGTTGTGTACCTGTCAATGAATATTTGTCCGCTTTCATGGGCATTTGTTGACTTGTTGGAGACCAACCAAAAATTTAGGCTTCAGGATAAAATCTAAAAAACTATTCTCATTATGATACGTACATGCTTTCGAAATCTTATTACTCTCTTAAAACCTTAAGCTAATTAAACAAAACCTAAATGGCGCCCAATACAAATTCATCACAACCTCTAAAAGTCTTCAAACTAACTGTCATTTAAAAACTAATTGAAGTTTGGATAAAAAGTTTCCATTATGAGAATCCTCGAATAATGAAGTCATTAGCGTATAGAACGGCGTCTTTCACACAGCCTCTGCAGATGCCAAAAACCATATTATACGAGTATATGCACAATGGTGTTGTGTATATAAGATGTTGGTAGGTAGGTGCACATATCACTGCCTTATATGGGTGGAATGCGTTAAAATGCGCATAATTGAACTGCCACTCTAAGCCAACAACATATGCGAGCGTATCTTTTTCCTGCGATGTAGGATTCGAGAAACTTCAGAACATTTTCTAATTATACTCGTGCAACATCTCTTAATTGTCTTCTGCCAGAACAATTTATCTTCGCATTGGTTACATGAACAAAAAAAATTAAACAAAACAGTTAAAACAATCCTGTAAATGATCCCATCGTTAATGGGATTCTATGTCACTTATATGCTAGTGCTTGGATATAGGGGCTCCTTTTTCTGATGATGGTGCCCATCACTGATATACCTACCTACAATTGCAACAATACCAATATGGGCCCTGTATGCCCACCTTTAGACATCTCACTGGTCTGTCTCCGTTTCCTCCGCACATCCAATTAACCTCATTTGTAATGCGATCGGTTCCAAATGGAGGAGACTTTTAATGTTATCTCTTCCCTAGGGGAAGGACAACACAACCCATACTTAATCTGACTATTTCACAGTTTCATGTCTTCTTTTTTCTTTGTTGCAGATAAATTAAAGCCATGGCCCAGCTTATGCAAATTCAACTCCAAAGATACGACGCCCAACCGTGGGGATTCCGTCTTCAAGGTGGAAAGGATTTTGCTGCACCACTTGTCGTCCAGAAGGTAAGTTTTATAGTTTTCTATACTCTACGTACATTTATTATGTGTTGGATGCCTTTATTCTTACCTCCCTATATTTACACATATGTATGCACACATATGAGTCTACTGCTGCAGCATTTAATGTATGGATGTTTGTGACGTTTTAATCATAAAATGTCGTCGTTGTAGTTGAGAAAGTGATTAAAAATTCAAAAAATGAAAAAAAAAAGAAAAAAAAAACAAATCTGGGTCCGTGGGTCATGCAGTTTTATGTTTTTATGCACTCGATGTTTCTGTGCAAAATCAGGGCCATGAACACATTCCGTGATATGATATGGAACCGTGCAGAGCAGATACTTTACGTTTGCGTATTTGTGCTTCAGATATAGAACAGAGCCACTGCATACAAAAACAAAATGAGGCTTTGTTTCTGAAGAGCGAAATTGCAAGTACACCCGTAGAGTGACGCTGATGTGGGTGTCAGATTATTATTATTTTTTTTTTCTTTTTGTCAACTGCGGATGTGGTAAATGTGCAGAGAAATGATAAGAATTTATATTTTTTTGTTTTAATTATAAGAGGGTTTTTAAGGGAGTTAAATATAATTAATTCTTTCAATTTATATGTGAGTGGTAGTAGAGTGACCATGAACCGTGACAAGAGATTAACATTGCGTGGATATTTATTTTTAATTAACTCTTACTTAAAATTGCTCTGATTTTATCTTGTAACAAAAAAATATCAAATTTAATTTTTGATGATGACAAAGTAAGGTAAGGCATATAAAAAACTCAAAAGCGGACAAAAAACTCTTTTATGATTGTAATTTTAGGGTTAGGTACCCTAGCCACAGATCCAAAATCCACAAACCAAAATCCACACATCAAAATCCACAAATCGAAATCCACGAACCAAAATTCAGAAAGCAAAATCCATAAAACCAAAATCCACACAGGTTTAGATTTGTTGATTCTGGATTTGTGGATTTTACATTTGTGGATTTTGGTTTATGAATTTTGTGACTGGAGATTTAAAATTTGTGGAATCAATCGGAATAAATTATTACATATCGTGTATTTTGTATTTTAATATTTTCGATTCAAAGATTACACCCAGACGAATTCATTCCTTGCTCTATAGTCTTTGGCCTATATACGCTTCACATCAGCGGCGTATACAGCTCCATTTCTTGGGGGGGGTCATACCAAAACAAAAACCCAATTCAGTTCTTATAAATTTATTAATTAAAAGACTGATCCACGGTTTCCATTTTTTTCGCTTTTTTTGGAAATAATTTCTGCTGGTCCCACAAATGTTACCTTTTTTTTTTAATTATAAAGACGCTCGATATAGTGAGGTAATAAAACCAGCCTGTTCACTCTTTCGAGTTTGTTTACTTTTTCGCAAGCTTTCAATGAGGTTTAAAAAAAGAAACACTTGTTTAGTGTCCTTAAGCAATGTTAAATTCTTTCGGGACATTTTTGTAAAACAAAAAATATGTTTTTATATATAATTTTGTGTGTTCAATATAGTTAATTTTTTTAGATTTACTAAATCAAGCGTCTACTGTATTATTATTTGCTGACAAAGCTTAAACATTTTTATATTAAGGGTATTCATGCAACTTCAAAAAACCGTAGATAATTTGTTAAATTTATCTTTGAACTGTCAAATTTTGTGTGGGAAATGATTCACACAATTTTGTTAAAGTTATCAAGGGATTTTGTTCGTAAAATTAACAAACTGGTTAAACTTATCCAAACATCATTGTGACTCTTACTCTGATTGAATTACTTACCATTTAATCAAATGTATAACAAAGGTCGTTCATGCAAACTTTTTACACGATTTGTAAGCTTACGACGTTGCATGAATACCCTTATTATTTTCTGTGTAAAACACAAATTTTGTAGAGCTGAGTTTTGGAAACAAAATTTTGATCCACTCCCGAAATTTAATATGATCTTGAGTTTGTGTACCAAAAATATTTCGTATGGATTTTTTGTGCACGCTAAAAAAAAATCAACATAGGTTTTGGAGATGTTAATCTTAATATTTTACTTAATATTAATATTTTTTAATATTTTTCTTAATTTCTTACGTTTGAAGACAGTTTTAAGCGACAATTTGCCTTTTTTTTAATCTGATAAGGGGATAATAATGAGGGGATAATTTTCTCATTTATTATTATTATTATTATTTATTAACAAGCAATTTAAATTACAAGCTCATATACAAATTTAACAAGCCTAGTTGCAGAGACTTTTGGCTTTCTTGCTTATGAATTTAAGTTACAATTTTTGCATTTTTGAGAAATTCAGTAATGTTATTTATATTTGTTAGACTGGTATTCTTGAGTATTTCATATTTGGAATTGTTTTTGAAGATATTGATAATTATGGGCTGTGACACCGGACAAAGTTCCAAAATATGTTTTAGATCAATGCGGGTGTTGCAGGTGGAGCAGATTGGGGCGTTGTGATGTGTCCAAGTCGAAGTGTAGCAAAGTTAGTTATTTTTTGTTTATCAATCAAAAATTGTGGTAGTTAGAACCACTCTTTTATTGAAGACAAAAATTCTTAGCTTCCACAATTTGCTTTTTTTGAAGCCTGAAAATGAACATTTGAAGTATTGGCCGCAGATCAAAAAATTGAATGCAGACCCAATATGGTCTTCGAACTTTCAAAAACGTTTAATATATGTGTAAATTTAAAATTACCTTCTCAATGGGTTTTCTCATGATAATTGAAACATACAAAATAATTCTGAAAAACCATTACCTACCAATGTATGTATATGTATAAATATTTATTTAAATAAAATTGATGCATTGATTGACTATTTTTGGAAATCTGCATACAAAAAAATTGATAAAATTTTTAGAATCCCTAAAAATTAATTAGCAGATAAGCCAAAAATCCTTTAATAAATTCAGATCTCAATCAAAAAATGTTTTTAGGGTGTATGACAGGGCTGTGTCTAAGGGTGGGGCACTGGAGCAAATGCCCCAGGTGCCTTCCTATGAAGGAGGCCATGCGAATGGCTGCCATGAAATGTGTTTGCGGAATATTCGTTAACGCAAACTGCAAAAGTCTTCTCTTAAAAAATGCAAATACAAATTTCACTGTGTTAGTATTGTGTTCAATAGTCAAGTTCGCTAAAGTCACGAATTTGAATACACCATCTACGGTGCAACTGAGCAGTACAAAAATCGAGTTGATGATTGTTGAAAAGGCAGAGAGCATGTTTGTAAACGTCAAAAGCTTTAGCAAGTAAATTGACTGGCGTTGATGAAAACAAATTTTCAACAAACAGGACGGTTACATATTATTTGTCATGACGCTTTCTGCGTCAAAAAAACGACGATCATTTCACGAACAAATTGACTTTGACTGACTGATTCTATGATCAATTCATAGTTTGAGGAATAATGCTTAAAAGCACGCTTAACCTAGCGTTGGATTGTCATCAATCGAATATAAGATCGAAACGATCAAAAGAAAATGTATTTTAAACATAATCCAAAATTAATAGTAACTGTTAAATTCGTGTTTAAAAGTCAGACAAGAATGTATGATTAGAGTTTTTGTTGATTTCATTCCAACATTCCAAGCAGAGCGATGTATTTTAAGTTACGTTGCGTTGAAATGAAATTAACGAAAGAAAAAATATCGAATAAAAATGTCGACAGGTTACAAAATCAATTTATATCAACTTTTTTTCTATGTACTAAATATTGGGAAGAAATATCGAAAATTCGATAAAAGCCGATCCTTTTCACGACTTTCTTTTTAGGCTGCTGACTTTTTGTCTAAGTTCGAAGCTAAAAATTTGATGAACTAATAACCAAAATAGGTATTCTTACATGCCATAAAGTCGATATAAACCGACATTTTAACTAGTTAAATCGCCTTTATCTGCCAAAAACGTAGATCTACCAAATTGATTTTGAATCAAAAAATACATCAATGCTAAAATTTTCTGAATGAAAGTGGTTAAAACCGTCTATTTGATAAATCTTAACCAAAAAAAAATTGTATAATTTCGACAATAAAACCCCAATAGTATTATTTGGGCAATGGCTTGTAAATGTTGATAGGAGAAGGTAAATAAACTTTACCAATAATGAGTAGGTAGCCTGTTCCAAAGCTATAAAAAAATAATTTGTTTGAAATTATATTTTAAGATTGCAAATATTTTTGCTTTTCTTATTATTTTTTGCGTATATCTTTTGAGTTCTCGGGGGGGGTCATGACCCCGTGACCCCCCCCTTGTATACGCCGTTGCTTCACATTCCTGTGCGTCTGTATGTCTACTGTTCATCAAGCTAGAGCCAAGACAGGTGAACTGATTGCTTCAAATTAGGTACAGTAGAGCATTTTTATATTACTCCCAGAGGAAAAATTTAGATTTTTGTTTTAGCTTATCAACTTACTCACTTAGGTTCTCGGTGCTTAGTGAAAACAGTCGAAGAGGAAGTAGCACGGAGAAGAGTTGAAGCGATACAATCCTCTGCCTTTGTTACGCAGCCAGGTAGAGGATTGCATTGTTTTCGTGAAATAGAGTCAATGGTTTTCTGACCTGTCCTCGTATAAAGTTCATCATAGGAGATACGGTTAGGCCAGAAATTCCTCTAGATGTTTTGCAGGTATCCATTCAAGAACGTTTGCAGCTTTCTGACAGTATAGGTGTTACTATCCCAATATTCTCCATCTATAAAGAAGCACAGATTTTGGACATCTCCAAGTGTTTGATTTGTAATTACAGATTCCACTGAATATGCATCATATCACTTATCACCAACAGGAACAGTATAAGTGACTGACACAATATGTACATGTACATTGTACAAAAGGGTGGTCTAATATTAGGTTTTTTTAAACTCTGAGCTAGATAGAGATCAAATGGCTCTAAATAGGCTATAACAGGTAGCTCAAACATGGTCCTTCCTATAACATGGTGGTTGGCGTTACACAAATCGAAAAAAACGTTCGCCACTGTCGTTGAAGTCACATCACTATGCTTTCCCATAACATTCCTGAACCCATGATTGTCATTACCAAGCCTCGAATTCAAGTCTTCCGTTATTAATATGATGTCCCCAAATGGTGTACTATCAGAATCAGCACTCAGTCGGTTTTAAAAGGTTTCCTTCTCCTCTACAGAAGAAAATTCCGTTGGGTAGTAACACTATTGTCCCCTGATTGTAGGAACTAGGTTACTCAATTTAAAAACATTTGTAGATAGCAAGGTTCATAGATACAAAAATACTAGAGAACGGTTGAAATTTTAATTTTTATGTTTCTCATACTCCACAAATATCGTATGTTTTTTAATAGTAGAAATTGGACAAAAGAGCTTGAAAATTGCGCAAATTAATACCGTTTTGGTCGAGATTTTGTTAAAATTGAAAATTGAGTTACCTAGTTCAATGTACTCAAGTCCGGAACTTTTTTAGGATCCTGCCATTTAAGAAATTATAGTTTCGAAAGCAGCAATCCAACTCCTGAATAGTCTTGAACTATAACATCAAATTTGTGGGTCTCTGCTTTGCACATTTTTACTTAGCGTCCATCACTCGGCACGGAAGATACGGCCATTCCCGTGACAAATAAATTTTGCCAAAGAAAATAGCAACGATTTTGAATTGTAATTCTTCGCCTGATATCCCATGTGTCGTGTGTGAAGTTGATGTTTACTTCGTAGTTGTTGCCAGTGAAGAAGAAGTCGTAGTCATTAGGTATTTTCCTAGTGAAACAAGTATCACCTGTTCTTCAATCGTCAGTACGGACTCTAAAATGGTATTTTTTAAAAGGCCGCTGGTGATTGATCTGTTGCAAAAAGTGGCTTACGTGTCGTGTTGACGATGATATTTCCTCTACTCACTGACATTCCAAGACGTGATGGAAGAAGTTCCTTTATGATATAAGGCTTTTTCTAGCCTGATTCCTTCGAAGTTGTGTGCATGTTAATAATACAGTTTGAAAAGGCTATCAACCAGTTGTGCATTTCATCGTATGATTTCTTATGTCACGCAACACAAGTGGATTCGTTTTCCCATTATCCCAAGCTTGGCAATATTGACAGAAAGAACTTACTTATCCGTAATTTCATGAACTTTATAATCCTGTGGCTATTCAAACCCATTAAGCTTGACTCTATTTCAATATTATACTTTATAAGAAGTATTGCCTTGCCTTTCAGACTAAGGCTGTATTTGTGTTAGACCTTTGAGGTGATAAACGATATGATCAATGATTTAATCGAAATCTTACATTGCTTTTCTCATAAGTGATAACGTTGAAGCATTTTATCATACATTAAAAATTATCAATATAAAGTGTTCTTAGCTCAAATCGCTGCTCGAATCATTTGTCGCAGCTTCACCATAAACGCACCCATTAAAACTCATCAGTAACCTACGTGGATACCTATTTAACTGTTTTTTTTTGTAACTAAAAAAGATTATTGATCTTTAAGAACTTCAACTATCACTGATTTATGTAATGAAAATTACAGTAGTTGCTGCCTACTTTTCATTTACAAACAACTCTCACATGCATGACTGAAGATATAATTAAGTTTGATTAACAAAAATCACACGTCATTTAGCGGAAAAATAATGCGCGTTTGTTTTTCTGTTCACTGATTTATTCTATGAGAATAATATTGATAAGGTATTAGGTATTATTATTTTGAATAATGCCTGCAGCAAAGGTTTATTGAATGCATAAAACTCAATCAATATAAGGTAGGTACCTATCGCATAAATTGATATCTTCTGTCAGTTCAAATATCTGCCACTGTCATTTTACTGACTAGACTATGTATCGTGTTTTGTGGTGTTGTGGAACAATTAGCATAAATGACGACAAACAACACCGACAGGGAGACAGGCATTTGATGGACAGATTGAATGATAAACACAAACACACATTTATGGTTCTGAATCTCTTGTTGACCGAAAGTCCATCATCATCAGCACCAGCATCATCCATCGCAGCTTATATAAGGCACATTGTAGTAGGAGATGATATGGACTCGGGCTTTTGCTTTGGCATCATGAAAGATATACCTACTAAGATACATACATCAGCATCTTGAACTGACAACACGGAATTGATATGCATGCACAGGCAAACACACTTCAAATTCAAACTGACTGACTATAGAGATGAGGAAAAGATTGATTGCCATATTTTTATAGAAAAAAAATCCAAACTATACGGACATCTACTCGTACTTATATTTTGTTTATTGACTTTAGGTTAAAATGTTTAAGCATTTAGAGGTTAAATAAGAGACATGCGAGTTAGTGAAAGCCAATAGCATTTTGGAGAGGTTCCAAATGATTTTTGTTGATGGAATATTTTTAGAAAGCTAGGCCTTGGCCCTCTATTTTTATACCTATATACGTTATTTTAAATTTGTTTCCTTTTTTTTATTATGAGCATCATCGAATTTTTATCACCCAACATTAAATTAAGCATATGCGAAAGAAACTAAATATATACTAAATCACAAAAATATTTTATTTTGGAACGTGTGCAAAAAATATTTAAATGTTTTTTTTTCAATTTAATACAAAAATATATGAAATATTTCTATTTTGAGATGAATGAAGTAGATTTATAGTTTAGATGGCCATGGTGCATAGTTTAATTGTGTAATAGCTCCAGCTGTTAGAAGATAAGGTCAACATTCAGGTGGAACCCATGAGCATGACACACATTTATTAGTAAAAGAATTTTCTCTAATTTAATATGACAGGATTTATCCAAATTTACATGGTGTGTGTTTGTAAAAAAAAAATCTTGACAACTAAAACACCACCCATAGGAATTTTTACTAGTTGTCATTGTCAGTCAGTAAGTTGTGAGTCTCGACATGTTGTCGCGCCATAAATTTTTTATTTTAGTTTTAAGTTTTTTTATTTTAAGATGGCGGATATGGGACCGGAATGTTGACTTCTTAAATACCAATTTCCTAAATGGACTGGTTATAAGACTGATCAAAAAAGCACAAACATTCCACTGACTTTTTTAAATTTTCCAAATCATGAGATTGAAACATTCGACATTTTGAAAGTCAACTTATAAGTCGATTGTTTAAAGTTGACCAAGAACTTGGGTCCTAAACAGGGTCGTTGATAAAAATAGTCATTTTTGTCGCCTTTTTTCAAGGCGAGATCTTAAAAAAAACGAAATTTTATTTACTCAGTGAATTTTAACTTTCAGAAAATTCGACATTTTAACCAGTTGGCAGTTTTTTGTTGGTCATTCGTCCGTAGGTTAATCAAAATCCCGAATGCCAAAACCCTTAGTTGCAAAAAAAAAAGAATACCGAAGGCCCAAAATTCCGAAAGCCTTAATCCAGAATGGGCAAAATGCCGAATGTACAGAATTCCGAATGCCAAAAATCCCAAATGCATTCAAAATAAAACTCTGATACCATATTTGGTGGTGTAACTACGAGTCGCAAAGGGGACATTTGCCCCCCCTTCCAACCGTACAAAAACATACATATAAAAAAATAAAGCGCGTTGAGACTCAAGTGCTGTTTCATTGTTGGATTTTGTCTATTTCTACAAAACCCCATTAGGTAGCTTAATATGAAGGCTAACAACAACATTATGATCAAAGGTGAATGAAAGCCAGAAAAAATTTTTCGAAAAAATACTACCCCAAATGATAATAGCCCAAGATTTGCCAAAAAAATTATTTTATCCAAAACTTTAGATTTGAATATCTCAAAAACGTGAAGTACCAAAGCAATTCTGAGGCCAGATTCAATTTGGTATATTTTTGTTTCAGGCATAAATTCTAATTTTGTCAAATAGTAAAAATAGGTTAATTTTCAGCTCGAATTTGAATCAAAATTAGTTTTTGGAGAGAAAACCTTAAACGCAGATTGGATGGCAACTGTGTGTACTCTCAATTGTATTTTTAGATGTTATTTACGAATATTGATAGTTTTCAAGCCAAAAACCACCAAAAAATGCATATTTGTTTTTTTTTCTATATTACGTCACAAAATTTTTGTCGCAAAAACGTTAGATTCGGATTAAGAACCCCGAAAATAAATAGCAAGAAAAAAATCAAAACTACCCCACTATTTGCTTGCTAAAAACAATTGTTTGCTGGGGGGGGGGGGGGTGCAGAGCAAAATCCTTGCTACGCCAGTGACCTTTAGTACTATTTTAGTATATTTTCAAACAAGACATACTTCATATAACTTTTTAGGCTTTCGCGGTTGTTAATAGACATAATAGATAATTTTTCGGATTAGCCGCGTTATAAGAATTTTAAGAGTGCACTTTGGTACTCACCCCGAACGTTTCGCATCAAGTTGCATTGAGCGTGGTCAGCGGGAAACTTTTTTTATAACGCGGCTAATCCGAAAAATTATCTATTAAGACATACTTCTCTTATTTCTGAATAAAATATAAAAATCTCGAATGTAAAACCCAAAGACCAGAAAAAAATCTAAAATGATCATAAACTGTTTTTGCTACTTCAGTACTAAGGAATTACAGATTTTTGCACTTTGGATTTTAGCTTTCGGGATTGTGTTATTTAGGATTTTAGCATTCGCGATTTAAGCCATTCGGGATTTTTTTTTCAGGATTTTGCAATTTCGTATCCAACCCGTTACCCTTAGATAAAGGACCATTTTGTCTCTCTTATGTATTTTAAGTTCAGTAATGAAACTGAATTCAGCAAAAAAACAAAACAAACAAAATGAAGGCTAATTTCACCGATCACTTTTCTTTTTCATAACTTGCATTCTCAACTTGGTGTTTATCTCTGTAGACTGGAGCTTTACTTATACTGAGATGCAAAGCTGGGACTTTATAGTGCTGAAGCAATGTAGCATTACGTAGTGTTCATAGATCAGGATTTTTTTCAGGGGGGGGACAATTTGTGAGTAGCCTTTCTAGCCATGCTGGGGTCACGCTGCTGCCAAATTGTATCCAGTGCTTTCACAATCTTGATGGTGACTACACAAATTGGAGTACTTCCTAAAAGCACTATGCCTGGTCATGTAATACTATTAGTGTTTTTTTTAATTTGTGCAAACAGAAAGATTGCATATTTGACGATAGCAATATTCGCATCAAAGAATGGCGATCATTTGACAAACCAATTGATGTTGACTTGACGTTTTTGAAAATAGCCAAGACAACTTCCATCAACTGTAGAAGTTTCATCCACCTTCTCTTCGGCAGTGTCTGCAGGAGGTGGTTTTCTGTTTTCTCTGCAATCTTGTTCATCGGATTCGTACACTTTGTCAGCTTAGTGGTATGGAAGTTCCAAAAACGTATCTAAAAAAGTGACAAAATCTTCAGCAATATTACCTTCAGAAACGCATCTTTTCTTTTTGTAAGGCCCAGCTGGGAGAGGTGAGATACAGCAGTTGTTTCATCAAAATGTATTAACAAATTTCGTGAAATGGAAAAAACTCCTTTGGCTGCCAAGAATACATTTCGTAAACATGTTCTTGCCACCTTTGAATAAATTCATACGATATAGTTCGTTTGTCTTTGCCCAAGAAGAGGCAATTACACTCATTGCCCTCCCTCTGTACCCGCGCCGCATAGATCGATGTTCTTACCAGTTTAAAAAAAAAAAAAAAATATTTCTTTGAGTGTTAACCTCCAGCGTATTTACAAGAATTTCTGGTGTGTATCTGACATTTACATATCTAACTTGGCATCTGCAAGACCAAAAAACTTCTGATAACAGAAATTTCTAAGGTAAAATTTTTCAGGAAGGGGAAATGTTCTACTCTTTGGTGAATACTTCTTTTTGCCAAAAATAACACCATTTTTGAAGTGTAAAACAGAAGTTGGGAAGTCTTTGGAATAAAGCTAATGTTAGTTAATGAAAAAAAAATTACGAACAAATACACTAAAAACTAACTTATTTTATTTCAAGATTTTAGTGATCTTGATTAACAATTAATTATGATAAGTAAAGGCGAAAAAGTAAAATAAGCAAAATGAAACATTAATGTTTGTAATCAGGAAGAAATTAAAACGTATTTGAATTAAGTCTATGCTTTCAGATGATAAAGCCGAAAAAGTTGCGAAGTTAGCATAATCCAATCCCTGCGAGCTTTGAACATTTGGTATTTGTTGAAAGAGATTTTTCAATGAGAAGAAAATTTTCAATTTTTCATTAGAACCAAATTGTCTATTGTTCCAAGTTCTTTTTTAATCTCGCCTGACAAAGCTGGATCAGTTTTCTGCATTATAAAGCTTTTGCTACCATAACGCGAGTTTGAAGTTGATGGTAAGTTTTGGCATGAAATTCATTGGTCTTTTCTAGTATGATTATTAAAGTCTCTCAGCAATGTAATTCGAATTTGTAATGCTTAGGTATGCAACTATGGCAAAAGAAATTATGTGCATTTGTATATAAAAAAATAATTCTCCTATCGAATGTGACACCTTTCAAATCAGATTTTTCAACGACTCTAAAGATTTGAATTACATTTTTTTCCTAAAAAAAGACATCAATCTTATTCACATTGTAGTCCTTTGCCTGTTTCATCATCACATCCAGGACAAAAAAAAACTTATTCGTTTAAATTTCACAAAGAGATAAAACGGAACAAAGGTTTTTGGAACTTTCCACGACGAGGTATCATAAAATTGCGTTAGTTTATTCTAACCTAAAGCCAAAAGAAAAAAAATCATAAACCCACATGCATTTCCGTGAGTGTTGACGACAAAGTTGATATTCATCCAACTCACGCAACCATCAGACAAACTAGAAGAGACAATGCACGAGAATGTTAAAAAGGACCCGTCAGAAAAAATGCTTTGAACATTTATTCAAGAGACGAGTACAAAAGGAGCGGACAGCCATTGGGTTCTTTTTGGCAATAAAGTGTGGTTGGGTGATTTTGAGTATGTTTTGATTTTTTAGCGATTGTGACAATTCTATCATTTTTTTTTGTGTATCTATGTACCTTCACTTTTTCTCGTTGATAAATTTTTAACAGAACTTTAAAATCCCCAATCCATCTTGGGTTAGAAGAAGTAGGTGTTGGTATTAAATTTGGTAAGCTTGAGTCAAAAAGATTTTATTTCAAATTGTGCATTTAAGATACTCATCAACCTAACTATTCTGCATTCATTCTTTTTTTTCACTCACCAAAGAATTGAAATGCACTCATCAAAAATCATTAATAATTTACCTGTAAGCATTTCGAAAGTTAAATGAATAATTGGTAAAAAAAAAGAAAATTATATAAAAATTGATGTTCCTGTCAAAAATGCGCAGACAACCGAAAACTTTTGACTGAAAAATAATGAACTTACCCAGGGGTAATTTCATCAATTACCTTACCTTATGAACCTGCATTTGGAATAAATTTAAAATAAAACGAGAAAGAGCAAAATAAAAAACTGAAAAACAAAAAACATTTCCCACCGAAAACATTGTAATCATCGGAAATGTCAGAAACGCGTCGTTTACTCATCATTTATTCCATTGCGGGTGGCTAGAGTTTTCATTTTTATTTGATCTCATAAAAAAGATTTAATGAAATTACCTACCCACCATCCAAAATTATTATAATGAAGTCCACAATCATGCTACTACTCTGCACGAATGGAAAAACAGGAAGGCAAAATTCTGATTTAATTTCCTTCTGCTCGCTCCGACCCTCGCGTATTCAAAAAAAAGTACCTACTTGTTTTTTAGTCTCTGTGTGATTTCATTTTACCTCTCCTCATCTGGATTATTTTTATTTGCAAAAAAAAAAATAACCAAAATAAAAAGATAAAATGGTAGCAAAAACAATCGCCGCTTGAATTATGAACTTAAAAAGGATTCAACTACTTGGGAAGACAAAAATGCATGGCAACAACAACCCTTAGTCGGTTTCGACGACGACGACGCACGGTGACGTAAGCCCCCCGATATTATAATCTGCAAAGAGCAAAGCACAAACTCAAATATACATATACAAACCCCCCACAAGAGGACTTGAATTTCAGGGTACAAAATTGTACATATTAATTCATATTTAAAGCATAAATAGTACTGCAAATAGGGTTTTCAACTCCATGTTTTACTCCCCAAATATGGCATAATTAATGATGGTTAATTCATTGTGCACGCAAAATAAAATAAAATTGGAATCGGGGATGTGAATTTAACCAGCTGGAGTAAGAGGTATTGTTTTGACTTTGTGTTTTGATTTTGTTTCCGCTCCCGTTTTTGTGAGCTTAAATTTCCATCCTTATGTTTTTGTAAAACCCTCCCTGTTCGAGCTAAAGCTTAAATTTAATTATAACTTATACGCATTTTGCCGGTCGCTGAACTTGAATTTCACTACAGAAAGGATAATAAATTATTTTGCGCGTGCATGAACATAAAATGAGGAGAAGGACACTTAGTTTGTGAAGCTCTTTTCTTTGCGTTTTAACAAGGCTTTGATAAATTGTAACTGTACTTTTACTCCGAAGTAGCACAAAATATTGCTTAGCGAGTAATATAAATTTTGACTTTAATTCAACTTAAGGTATTAATGATCCTGATCCTGAAGATTTTTTGATACACCTACATCAGGGAAATCATTTTAAAGTTTTTCTGTAAAATTAAACAAAAGTTTAAACTGAGGTTAAGACATGGCCATTGATTAAAGTGACCATTTGTCCCACATAACGTGTAAGAGTCACATATCCAAAATTGTCCCCCAAAATAAGAATATGTCCCACACTGTCCCACAAAATCGAACTTAAATTTTTCGATGGTTTATTTTATAAATTATTATAAGTTGACTGAACGCTCCCAAAATTTAAAAAAATTAGATGAAGGAATATAAGGACTAAATGCACACATATCTTTAATTGCGCTAAGCTGAAATCTGCAAATGTGCGCTCTATTACCGTGGATGTGCACTATGCACGCCCCCAAAGTTTGAAAATGATAAAATCAAATCCTACCAAAAAGTAACTGTAGTGAAAATTTTTCAAAGTAAATTTTCGTAGATTAAAAAATGTGTAATAATTTCAAATTCCATTGATAAATTTTTGATAACATTTCATTAGGCTATTTTGTAACTTTAAACCTCAAAATACAAGTGAATGCATTTTTGCAGATTTAAGCCCAGCGCAATAAAATCAAGTGAATTTTAAAAAGGTATTTAGGTAATAAAATCTAGTAATTTTTTTTCAACTGAACTGATTTTGTCAAGTTTAGTTAAGGCCCTAAAAAGGGGGGCCAAATACTAGTGAGGCTTTCTTTCGAAAAAAAATTGTTAGATGAGTCCTTTTATCCCAATACAAATACCCTATATATAACCATACAAAAATTAAAATATATTTCTTACCAATCAGTAAAAGTAAGTAAAGTTTTTCAGTTTAGGTAGACAAAAAGTTACCTAACGGACAAGACCCTATATTAAATCGATAGTTACCCTTGATAGACCCTTGCTAGCATCAATGTTAACTTTCTATAACCTTGTTAAAAACCAGATTATTTTTTCAGTTGGGTTTTACTTAAAAATGAGTTTTTTTTTATATTCTGCAATCTTTTTTAATAGAATTAAATGGTTGGTTTCACATTTCAAACTATTATTAATGTGTACCTGTATTATTTTTGGGTGAATTTCATTACTTTATCCCACATTTTGGCTATTTGGATCACTGGTCACTTTACCATTGATAGATATTTGTTACCTACTGATGAGATTTACTGATTTTCTTAAAACACGACGAGCTAACAATTCGCTACTTTGAATTCCTCGACCAATATGCTAGGAATGGCGGTTATTTCAAATTAACTGGTTTTTGGTTTTTCCGAACCATTGAGGTTTTCATACAGATTATCGATAGCAAGTTATTCGCACCGGTTACACAGTTTTATGCATTCGCCCTTGTTTGCGTATTTACTCTTAAGTAAATTTAAGAAATTAATACACATTGCAGCTGCAAGCGCACCACCCCTCTCCCCATTTACTCCAGCATTAAGTACAAAATTTCTAGAATAAACGGATTTTTTTAAAAACAGTCCTTAACGTGGAGTAAAACTGAGCTTCTTATTATTTTATAAGCTACTTTTTATTATGTTCTGCATCCCTGAACGCTGCCATCAGACATTCCAATTATCATTCCAGTCAGTGCTGGAAAATTGGTATGTTGGTGGGTGGAAAAAATTAAAACAAATAACTATTTGGTCTCGCTCTGGCTCTGGCTCGCACGTATCATACAATTTTATTTAATTGTTTTTTAGTTTTCGTAGTCCAATTATTTAATAAATTTTGTCATTCTGCACTTCTGTGCCGAAAAGCTTTACCACGATATATAATTAATATACCTTCAGCTTTTGTAGACCGCGTAAATTGTACCACGAAATTCGTGTTTGCCGTTTTATTATGATTTGTAGAAGCTTTTGCTTAAAAAAATGGGCTAAGACCAGTGGAGCAGTTTTAAAGAAATGGAAGGTCTAAAAACTGTTATTTGGCAGCTTTCTAAAATACGAGTTTTGGGCATGTTCTTACCAAAAAGTACATTGCCTCTAATAATTCGCTGATTTTTTGTTTATCAAATTTTCTACCGTTGTTTTTGAGATATATAAATACGTAAGTTTTTCCTGATCGGTTATTTTGCTAGTCTATGCCCCCACACATAAAAGAAGACCAACTATATCCCTCTTATTTGAGGGTTCTAATTATCCATCTTTTGGCACATCGTTTTTGACTTTGATGCCTTTAATTTACATTTTACATTTCTACTTCGTTTTTGCCCATAACTCGAAACATAATTATGCAAAGCCAATCTCTTTTCATATGAATATGATAGGGCCCTGTAAAGCTCACATTTTGTACAAACCAAGTTTTTTGGTACTTTTTATAGTTTTGGTAGTACGGCCTTTGCAAAGTGTCTGACAACGTTACATTATTTTTGGAAATGAAACGTTAACGTCACAGCCATTTCGAAAGTCGATATTTCGAAAACAATAAAAGATATGAACAAATGTGTACAACCAACGCTAAGGGTTAGTGGGTTAAAACCGTTTCAGGGAATCAGAAATGTAAAAACGTTTCCCCCTTTATAAACGACGAACAATTAGGAGTTACCACTTAATCATCTGTTAACTTGTAATTCTTATTAATAAAGAGGAAAAAGCATGTGACGTAGTTATAACAATGAACGGATAACTTTAACACACCGAAGTTCAGTGAATGTATAGAATATCATCATAATTTAGCAAAGTGGTCAATTTTGGTAAAATGATAAATACTGAAAAGATATCATATGGTTATTAATAAGAGAAGTTATAAAACGGATGTTTATCAGTGTTGCAGCTAATACGTCTGTTAAGGTGTAGAAAAATTCTTTGTTTATATTCATTTTTCTTTATTTTCAAATATTAAGTATAAACATTCTTGTAATTGGTTTTTAAACGCTATGGAAAAAATTATTTCACAAATATTTATGAACTTCAAATAGATTTTTCACTCTTTTTTACGATTACCCTTCAATGGCATCAATTTTATGGTATACATTTTTATTTGCAGTTTTAGTTTTATTTCATATAAATGAGTTTTAATTTATAAGTGATGTTTGCTTTATTTAAAATTTGTAAACAATGTAAAAGCTTTAGTAAATAAACAATATCTCGAAAGGCTCTCATTCGTATTATTGTGAAAATTCATGGTAATTAACTTTGCGTTACGGGCTTTTAAATATAAATCCTATAACTGAAAATAAATTAACAAACGCAGAAATTGAAAAAAAAAAAAAACACCTTCAATGTTCAATTGATGTAAATTCAATCAGTTAGTCGGCCGGATGATGCGTCACAACAAAACGTAAAGAGACTCATCGACCATATTAATAATATGTGTGTCATTGAATTTCCGGTTAAAACAACAAAATTATAGGATACCATTCAATTGATTTTACAAAAAATTAAACAAAAAAAAAAATCATAAATTATTAACAATGCAGAATATCATATGAATCCTAAATGAAACATTGAAAATAAAATTTCAAAATTAATCTCTTGTGTGGGTTAACAAGAACAAAAAAATTAAATAATTATTCATGCACACTTATTGATTTTGCATTTTACAATGGTTATATTGTATTTTTTGCAAATTAAATCAAATTGACATCAGTCTCAATTAATTGGAAACAAGATTCAACTGACCACAAAATCATTTCAATTGAATAGAGAGGACCTCTCGAGTTGCAAGATACGACAACTTCGGTTTCGATTGCATCGATCGGATGACAAAATGTAGACATCTTGTTGTGGTTTATTTTTTTTTTTGTATGATGATGGGATTGTCGGACAGCAATTAAAAACAAGGTTCATTGTTATGCAATAAGTTTACTGTTTCAAGATTATGACCGTGAATTTACAATGAGAGCGATATATTATTACACAGCCAGAGGTTCTCGTGCCGCTACATTATATTTGTAGTTTCTGATTTTAATCAATTTGATGAAGGAACATTCGTGATAAATATTCATCAATTAATTAATATTCTCTAAAGAAAATTTTACTGGCGACAGAAAAATTAAATATAACAAAATAGTGTTATTTATATAATATGTAGGTACATAGTAAACGATTGCGTTAAAAATTATTCACAAATTCTTAAAGACAATAAAATAAAATTAAACGATAACCTTAATTTATACTAAGAATAAATACTTTTGAGTGGGGCCATTATTTTAAGCAATTTTGGTGCCATATAAACTGAAAAGCTTAAAGCAAAATCAAAAAATAAATTCCTTAAATGGTATTAGTGCTTTGACTTTTCGATGCAATACCCTTGTGACTTAAGTAGCTACACAAATCTTACATAAATATATCTATCTGTCCGGAGTACAAACCGGAGTCCTACAATCGGGACAACCCCATTAATTACAATTTAATAACAAAATCGTGCAATTTTTTTACTACATAAATCCAATTAAATATAATGCTCTTTGTTGTTTTTTTGGAAGATTCTTTTAACTAAAAAGTAATCTATTTTAATTATTCGAAGAGTCGGAACAAAACAAATGATGTGTCTGCATCATCCAATACCAATCAATAAAACTACGCCAAACCAAAATCAATAATCATTTAATTAAAGAAAAATACAATAAAATTAAATTGGTCAATAGATTTAATCTTGTTGGTTACTTTATCTGTCCATGACCATACTTGTGGTCAAAGAAAGTGAAGTATAAAAGAAACACTCATACAAATACCAACCACTGACGTGTTGCGTGTCTGGTTTTCACAATTCTGCGTCATTCTCCCGGCCGTGGGCAGTGAATCATAAATGCTTAAGCAGTTAGCTAAACTTGAAGATGCGTGTTAGATGTCAGATATAGTGTCAGATCAAATGACGCCTTTTTATGGTGGGTCACTTGTGTATAAATGTCTATCATCTATTTTTATATGAGTAAAATAAATCACTTCGCTTCTGGTGATACATTACAGCATGTAAGCTATCTCACGAGTGACGTTGTTCAATTTAAGTGCAACAATGTGTCACCTCAAAACCTGCTGTTATAGAGAAGTTGTTGGTAACACACGGCTGCAATATTGCATAATAGTGAGATTTGTGGCATAAAGATTTCAGCGGTATCGTTAAACTAATGTGTTGGAAAATTAATGGGTCTATAGTTTAGCTCACAGTTTTGTTTTAATAATATTCAAAGAGATACCTTTTGGAAAAGACGGAACAAAATATAATTAATAATTGTTAGCTTAAGTCTTATGTTATTTTGTTTTCATCACAATTAAATTGAAAAATTATGTATTTCGTAATGAAAGTTATAAATTCTTAGGAGTTAGGTCAATAGAACATAACTTCAACTGCACAGGTCCAAAATCATTGATTCAAGTCACCAGTCATTTAAAAGTATCTAATTTTACCCTAATAGGTGTGTATAATATTTGTAAGCAGTAACAAAATTAAAATATTAAGAATTTAGTTTGAAATAAATAAAAATGTAACAAAGTTATCCTTTGAAGGAGTTGTTTTCTTTTACAACATTTTCCTTTGGTCAAAACAACACACCTGTATCAAAAATGCCATTTCAATAACTCAAAAGAATTTATTTTAATGATGATATTTTGCGGTTTTTCATTTTTATAAAAATATAAGTATTTAAATGTTTTTACATGAAGTATCTAAAGTGATGCTCCGGTGCTGACTGAGTCTTCAACTAAGACGCTTATCCAGCTTCTTGATTGTCGATCCTAGCTAACTTTTTCAATTTTACTCGTAGCATGCTAAAGTTTTTGAAGAGTTATACTTTTCACTAGAGTGGATCAAATGAGTGAAGGGCTTCCTTTACTTTAACGTTGTCCTTCGCCAATCTTACATTATTCTTAATAGTTCATTTAATTTTAATTCTTGAATAAAGTTTTTGAAAATTAAATAAACTTTATATTAATTTGGTATTTCTTTTTTTTCAGGTAAGCCAATCTTTCAAGGAAAATTCTTTTTAAAACATTTCTGGTCAGTATGATTACAAAATTTTGAGAATTTGATTTTTAAAGGCAAATAATTATATTTTAGAAAATTATTTTTAAATTATGCAAATGACCAACAAAGGCTTAGAAATTTAGCAAAATAATACCCCTTAGTGAGTTTCTATACCAATAGTTTGTTTTTGAGCTTTACTTTTCTTTGGTGTTTCAAATTTTCAATCTTATTGATAAGACTAAGAGGCAGTTTTTTTTTTTTTATTATTGTGACTGAAAGATCTGTCAAATTAGCTTGTGAACTACAATTTTAGTCAATGAATCCATATTAGCTTATCAGTAGCCAAAATTGGTTGATTAGCTCCATTTAACCAGGGCACGTGAAAACTTAATAAAGATTTAACCCAATCTACTTTAAAACAATATTAATTTTAATAAAATGAAGATATTTATTGTGACAGCACTAAAGAAATCCAAGTTTTTGAATTGGAATTAAGCTGTGTCCCGCAAGGTAGAGCTTTAAGTCCATTGTTCTTCACTTTATGAGAAATCACATTCCGTACGGGACTGTGTTATAATTTAATTGTCTGCGTGTAATGCATTTTGCTAATAAATAATTTGTAGATGTCAACTCACAATAAAACTTCACATTTTAGGTTATTTTGCAATGAAATCAGGGGCTGAAAATGAGGGGTGTAAAAGAACAATCTTGCGTGCAAGGATTTTTATTATTGAATTTATTTTCTTTTTGGTCCATTAGCATGGCTTAAAATCGAAAATGCTTCAACTTTTTTTTAAACCAAAACTCGGATTTATTTAACCTATTTTCGGCCACAAAAAAAAAAAACGCTTGAAAACATAAGGGTTATATTTTTCAAATATGTAAACCGTCTAAATTCTTTTCTCTTTGAATTTTTTAAGGCAATAACTGGTAAGTTTCTTTGAAGAAACTCGTTTTTAAAATGAAATAAAAGAAAAAAAGTGTCCAAAAAAGCCATCTGTAAAAATTGGGGTTTCTTAACTTCAAAAAACTCCAACATTAGGAAAATCTCATATTACTTGATTGAATAATCCGTTTAACAGACCATTTGGTGAAGAAACTATTTATCGAGAACGTATAAAGTAATCAAATTCATCTCACCATTAAGTTCAAGTTTAAGCTTGATTTATAAAGTTTCTACCAATTCAAGCACAAATTATCAAAATTTTTGAAGTTTTTTGAGTAATTTCCATTTTGTTAAATGCCTCTGTGAAGCATACCTTAGGCTTAGCGCTTCTATTTAAACTTATACTCCGAGATACCCCCAAGCAAGTTTAAAAAAAATTCTTCAAAACAATGTCATAAATTTAACGTCATCCCTTAGCACTTCATAAATTGACTCCTGAGTGCCGTCGCATGTCGTTCCCATAGATAACGACACTTAAGTGGCTATATACACATTGCTCGTCCTTCTTTTTTATTAATGTATAAAACGATGATATTGTCAATACCTAAACACATACTCACATATGGTATTATATGTGTAGACTGTAGATGTACTTCTCTACAAGGTAGGTACATTATACGAGTATTATGTGCGATATATGAGTCAAGGGAAAAATTGGGTCCGCAACCAACATCCCCCAAGGAAGTTTTTCTTTTATTTTTGAGTTTTCGTGTGAAAATAAATGAGAACACATCCGAATGAAATACTAAAGCTACTTAATGTGAAATATTTTAATGCCTCCGGTTTATTTGCACAACACTTTTTAACACTAATTGATGGTGACAAACTCACACATTATATTTTTCAATTATTTAAAAATTTTTTTTAAAGCATTTTTCGTAATGGAAACTGGGATTAGTCTTGATCTGGTTCTCACTTCCTTGTTCATAAAAATTGTAAGATAAAAACCAAAGCAGTAGTCAAAAGGGGATCTGGAGATTTTCATGTAGTTAGTTTAATGAAAAAAATTAGTTTAATTTAATTAGACATACCACAGTTTTTTCTAACTTTGTATAACATGCCTGCAATCATTTAGAAAACTTAGTTTGAATGATATACTTATTTGATTTTTATAAATAAAAATATTGAAATAGTTTTTTAGTAAAGATTTATTATATTAAATAGCTTAGAAACAAAAAAAAATGATTTGAAAATATATTAAAGTTTGTTTATTTATTTTTATATAAAAATTTTCAAAATTATTGATTGACTATTATTTTACTCTTCCCGTTTGGGAGTGTTTTCCATCGGTGTTTGCTCTTAAGCAAACGAGTCGCATCGAAAAATATTAATTTCAAATATTTAATTGTTATTTTCTTAGAATATAATAAAATAAATAAATATAATAAAAAATAAATAAGTAAATAATATTGTTCTTATTAAAGTCCAAAGCATATAGCTTTCAAAATTCATTTAGTTAAATAAATAAATAAAACAAATATTAAAAGTCTTATTTTAAAGAATATATTTTATGAAATAAAATAAGTATATATTTTTAATTCAATATCAAAACTTTAAATATCAAACCAAACTTCAACTTTAAGAGCAATTTGGTAAGGAATGTGAGTCTCTCATTTTCGCTTAGAAAATTTTATTCCTCGGAAGACAAAATACATAAAAGCGACCCAATTTGCAAAAATATATTTTATCGTGGATTTTGTGTTTATTCTCGCCAACGCTTTCCCTTTCCTTCCTATCCATTTTTTCTAATACGAACTTTTCAAAAACTCTTTTTCTATTATTTTTCGATTTAACAAAACAATTTTTTTTATTTCGTTTGTTTCTTTATCGCGCGCATATTTGCTTTTAAATTTAAAGTAGCTGCATGAATGGTCACATACCCGAAAAACAATGGAATTGGGCACACTGCAGTGCTAAACCAATGCTTTTTGCTTACAGTTACGTAGACACTCCTGTTTGCATTATTTGCATCTAGCCCAGGAAGTGAATCCGCTAATTTGTTATCGCGCACATTCGTTTTGTTATTGCAACTGTGTGTATATATTGTTTGAGGAAAATTTAGGCCAATTTATTGCTGTACTACAATGTTTGCTATGATTGTATGTACCAGTAAAAAAAAAAAAATAAAAAACCAAAAACAAGAGTTTCTAATTTCAACGCGAAATATTAAGCACAACCAGAAGCAAGGCAGTAGCCAATTTGTGGTTGGGGGTGCTCCCCAAGTCCTGGCAGTACTAACTTACACAGTACACACTGATTGCAACATAGGTATTGTTATTTGCGCCATCATATAGACAAAAACACACACAGATTCAGATATAATAATAATTGTTGTGTCCGCACTCTTTTGGGCTTATTCGATGTGACATTGCATTCAAATCAATTTAGTGTTCGGTTCGTTACGTTTTACGTTGTGAATTGAAATTTTGTGTGTGCGATTTTTTGTTGTTGTTGCTATTGTTTAATAATAAATATAAAATTGCATAATAGGAATATTATGGTGTCTGGTTGTTTCTGCTGCTGCTGCAACTGCACTGCATTGCCGTTGTTGCATGCAGGCAACAATGATTTTTAAATGATTTTAACGATTTTAACTAAGAGCTTGTTTGACTAACGATGTAGATTCGCAATTAGTTGCGAATATATTTTTCATTTTTAGAATTTTGGTTGTTCTAACGAGGACATAAAATATTTGAGGGTATATTTGGGATTGGCTTATCTATCAAAAAGTGAGATTTTCTTTTATATTTTAGATACTTTCAAACAAAATAAAATGCACGACTGGGTACCACGTACTTGCTCTTATGTTCAAGAGGCTGGGGGTTTAAGAACATTTATATTTTTATCTACATATACTGATGGAAATTATGAGCTAAAAATGTTTTTAGGTAAATGCATGAAATAATATATTTAAATTAGCTAAGACAACTCCTTTAATAGAAAAAGAGAATGCCATCTGAATTTTTGATCAAGTTTTTTGAAAATATTTTTTTTTTATGTGTAAGTATATCAAATTGTTGTTTTATTATATTAAGTTTCAAACATGATGAAGCTGATGCTGGCAAATACAAATTCAAGTGCAGGTTGTTTGTGAGTTATTCAAGGAAAACAAAAACAAAGTACAAAAAGAAGTTTCTAAGTGTAATTTTTTTTTATAATTTTCGGAAACAGATTGTACTACAGTGGATCTTCCATAAGTTGAATTCGCAAAATGAAAGAAAAAAATTCGAGTTAAGGAAACTTCGATTTAAAGAAATGAGACAAAAATTTTAGTTTAACTTGTTTTTTATTCGGAAATTTAAAAAAATAATTGAACTTGCAGCTGAACTGAATTTTTAGCCTTTTTAAAGTTATCGCTGAAGCTGGGAGGTTTTCATTCCTGGTTTTCGTAAACCATTTAGGGGCAGCCTTCCGAACACTTTCATGTTTAAGAGCTTCTTTTCTTATTTCTCTGTTCTTCAGTATGGATAGTGAGCTTTAAGGTAAACCAAATTTAATTTTCAATTTTTTTAACACCACTCCCAACTTCATTGATGATCTTCATTTTTTGTTCGAAAGTAGAATGCTTAAATTTTTCCTTCTAACTTTCTTCGTAAATTCCTTCCTCTCCAACTAGGTTAATTGAAATAAACTAGGAAAATCTAATCACACAAACTTTTTAACTCGTTCAAAACCAAAACATACAAACTTTTAATTCGGTCATCTCTCCTCTCAAAAAAACTTTTGAAATTTATCACAGTAGGCGTACTCAAGTATTTTTCAAAAATTTGAAACAAAAGGAAGTGGTCCGATTTAGAACGAGTTAAGAATGTATCTGTAGTACCTCGTTGCATGATGGTTAGTGCGTAGGACTGTCATGCCGAAGGTCTGGGTTCGATTCCCAGCTGCTGCCACCTAAAAACAGAAATGTTTTTTTCCGAGGTACTGCCTCTTGCGAGGAACTGACAAATCCTCCAAAAGTATACTTGTCATGAATAAGTGCTTCTCATCTAGCCGTTCGGACTCGGCAAAAATTTGTAGGTCCCCTCTATTCCTGCCAAAAATACGCACACGAGAATGGTTGAGAGTTGTAAGTCACTAGGCCTTGGTTCTCCACGAGCTGTTGTGCCACCAAATTTATTTATTTATTTTTTAGAGTGTATCTACCGAACAAAAGTCCAAAACGTCATAGCAGATTAAGTATGTAAGTAATTTTAAACAAAATTAAATAAGAGAACAATTTCGAGTTAAAGAGACTTTTCGGCATCAAACGAGTTCGAGATATAAAAGTTCGACTGCCATCCAGAACAAGTTTTATTAAAATTGTATTAGTCGTTAAAAAAAATATATTTTCTTTAACGGTTTTTTTAAACATTTTTATGGAAGTTTCTTAAAAAAATCTTCCGTTATTTTTTCATAAAGTAATTTTTTTTTCAAGTTAAAAATTCAAATTCAGGTATGATGGTTTTGCTCATCATTTAGATGACTATCATACCCTTCTTAGACGCAAATTTGCATTGATGGTTTAAAGGGTATGATGGTCATCTAACTGATGAGCCCAATTATCATACCTGACGAGCAAAACGCAATGGAGTCGAGCTCATTTGAACTTTTAACTTGAATTAAAAAATTCGGTCGCTCCACCTAAACAAGGGAATTATTCTTTTTAAATAATCTTAAATTCAATTATTGTAAATTTTATTCCTAAATTATTCTAGTGAGTGTTAAAAATCCTTAAATATCGAGTTTAAAAATAATAGAGCAAGTAGTCCTCAAAATATTTGATTTTTTAAAAAGAATTTTGATCGTTTTCAAGAAAGTAAAAAAATTTGTTTGAAAGTTGTTGATAACTGTAGTTGTTCGAAGCTTCCATATAAAAATATATATTGAAATCAGAAATACCGTTTTGAAGAAAATCGACAGTAAAATAAATGGTTTCTAGGGAGGTACCATTACCAATTTTTGAAAATGCTTTTCAGTTTTAAGGTAGCCTTTACTAAAAGAAATTTTATTGATTTTTTTTAAGAAAAGTTGTGGAGACACTTTTGAGAAAAATGTAATATTTTGTAAAATGTCTAAATAAATTTACGGCAAGTACAGTTATATTCGTTTGTAATTTTTTGTTTTGATTGTGTGCCGTGAAACACTCTATCCAGCCGTTTAGGCTGCAGCCAAATAGAAAGAAAGACACAATTGTTGAACATACTTTTTTTTTCTTTCCTAGCATTATAATATTGACAAGTCTGAAAAAAACTCGAGTTTATTTTTTGTAACGGCTTCATGACTTGCCATATATTTAATATCTACATCTACTCGTATGAATTAATCACTGCTATAAAAAACTTCGTTCGGAATGCTGCAATCGTTGCCAAACTTAATAGTAAAACTTACTCAAATAAGGAAAGTTTACAAGAAAATATATTATTATGAAGATCGTAACCGCCGACGTAGAAACAGGGTGTAGAGATCGAAACTATACCCTAACAAATTGGGACGCCTAATGGCAGGCTAATGTTTGATAAACACAACTCAAAATAAGTGTCAAATGGCTAACCATTCCTTCTCTTTCTCTAGTGTCTATCATTCTTTCCTTGTCATCAGTCTTTCCCTCTCCCCTCTTTTTATTATTTCCTTTCCTTTTATGGTTTACTTTTTATATAAACCGACATGTAAAGGGCAGTTGATAATTTGCGTTCGAGTCAAAAAGAACACGTTAAATAAAGTTTCTAAAAATAAATTCGTTAATTCTTTATTTCAAAATATGTAGGACAATTTTCAGGTCGCCTGACATAAGTGAAGCATAAACCAGTACACTGACTTTCGCAGCTCCACTTTTAAATTCACTAAGCATTGACTAAAAATGAATAAGCTGTTTTTTTAAAACAAACAACAACCATTCAAATATTGCATAAACGGTAAAGTTGATTTTCTTTAATGAAGCCCTTGGTACCTTGCGTCTTTTGACTCTGAAACATGCACATATATAGATGAGTCTAATGAACTTACGCATTGTCTTAAACTCGAACTCAAACCGTAACCACTGAATTGATTTTCTTCATCTTCGAAATAATTTTAAATAAAAGGATTTTCAAAAACTTGTTTTATAATTTTTCTCAAAAATGTCTATGTTCGTAAACAAAAATATTAAAAACTATTATTGATAGCACAGTCATTACAAAATGAACAAAAAATATCATATCCAATATATCCAATTAAAAACGTAGGCTCCTGCTTTCAAACAGTTTAAAGATTAAGTTCCTGTTAGTTAAAAATTTAAAATTTAATATAAACCTAGTAAAAAATGCTATAAAAAAATACAAAAAGGGTATTCATGCAACGGTGTAAAGCCGTCTTAAGCATGGTAAAGTTGTAAGCTGCGTAAGTCTGTCAAATTTATCATACAAAGTGTGACAGATTTACGAAGCTTAAAACTTCACTCTAAATTCCCATAATATAATTTGTATTCAATTATAGTGTTGAAGTTTTGAGATTAAAGCAGATTATAATTGAAACATATTCTTTCTCGATCCAACAACAATAAATGTGTTAAAATGTTTATCTTAAATGCGAACTAATCCCATAAAGACCCTCCCATATGGTTGTAATTCAGTGTACATCCTAATCAACCAGCTAATAGCTCGTTTTCCAAAGCATACACTTAAACTAATTGCCAAAACCTTCTCGTTATACCTTTGTTTATCCACCGTGTTAAACACCCAAAGTTAATTTCAAAAAGCTCACATCACCAATAAACATTTTGCACGCAAGTTTTACCTAATGATATTGTTTGTTGTTCGTTATATACGAAAACGAAATCCTTTTCTATAGTAATTGATATCCATTAGCTCGAATCATGACAACACATACTTGCGATCAAAACAACATCGCACCATTAACCCTCAAATAATATCGCCCACAAATAAATCCATCGAACGGAAAGTATACCATCTGCAAACCTTCTCACATCCTTTCATGGCTCATTTAGCCTCCTATAGTTCCGATTCGAAGAGTTCGTCGAGAATGTTATAGGAGGTGTGGAAAATATTTATGTTTATTTTTTATTTTATTATTTTGTTGTTCCAATACAAATTTGTCATTGTATTAAATATTCTGTCGTCCTGTCAATATTCTAAGGACGAAGCAATCTGAAACAGTGTTGCGTTATGAATTTCTAAGGAAGATGATAGCAATAATCAACAATCATTTGCACTTCAATACAAAAGGACATTGTTCTAACAAATCATACATATATCATACTGAAGAAGGACAAACAAAAAGCATAAGGAATATATTGCAAAGCATTATCCTTACAAGGACTCTCTTGAGTGCTTACAAAACAATTTTTCCTGTTTTGTTTTATCTGTACCTAAACACAAGCGGGAAATAGGAAAATGCCTAAAGAACTCATCGAGGCAGATACGCACGCACACTTCGCCATAAATATATGTTTTTGGGGAGCAAATTTTCCAAATAAATATCCGCAATGGAACCGACTCAGCACGTTCGACAGAGAGCTTAAATAATGTGGTTGTCCCCGTCCAAGGTCGGCTATGAAGAGGAATGAGGCTGGTAGTGGGAGTTGTTGAGAGTTTTGGTTTTAGGTGGAGCGACTGCTGCTGCTGGTAAGCACTTTATTTTATGGTCATGTGCGTTAAATGGGTATATTTCGTGTTAGCTTGGGTTAGGGAAGTGTAGACACATACATATTTCGTCCCTACGAATAACCTGTCTGGCTGCAAATATTGGGTACCCTTTTACGTTATAATTGTATGTTCTAGTCAATGGCGATAAACTTTGATAGACACACAAATTCGTGTACCTATATGCACAGTGCTAATCACAGTCTTAGATTGGTTTCAACGGAAACATTGAAATTAATGAAAGGACATTAACCCGATTGATGATGTTTATTGAAATCGAAATAGGATACACACACTATACTGCATGACAAAACATCATTAATTCTTGGTAGGATTATCTGGATCATTTTCAATTTTCTCTCGAAAAATTCCAATCCCTCTGGGCTAAAGATGAATGAACTTTGTTTCCAATGTGTAGTCTGCAAGACTGAATGAAAATGAATCATCTTTGGTGGGTTATTTATGAGCCTGCAGTCAAAAAATGCATTTTTCTTCTCCTTAAAAGGCCATGGAATGCACCTCGCGATTGTTTCATTTCGGTATATGTTTTGTTGTCTTTATTTGTGCGCCTTCGCAGGTAGGATATTATACCGCGTCTGCACTCTCATCAAACCGTCGAGAATGATCTTCAAAAATTATCGTTCTTAGTCATTTCTATATTTAGAAAAGAAAAAAAGAGGAGAAACACTGAAATTCTTTTGAAATATTCCAGGGCAATCCTAGGAAGTGACTCATGCATGCATGATCACATCAAAATTTTACTATGGATTCTGCTGGAACTCACCGACATTCATCAATCCTATCAAAATGGAAAAGAAGTCGGATAGTGTGTTGTGTTATAAAAGATCTATGTTACCTGGAGAGTCAGAATTTTCTTAATGGGTCTTAGACCTTTTTCAAAAGGTTATGCGGACTTTGATTGTGTTTGTTTTCTGAACAAATACAACACAGAAGCTATTAGTTTTATTTGATAGAATTAAAAGAGACCTTTTTCCGGGTTTTGTTTTGTTGTTTCAATAAGATGGATTAAAGAATAAAAATAAAAAAATAATAAAAGATCTTTAAGTTGCCATGAGTGATGAAGGGCTAATGTATCTGGTACCGCCATCAATGATTAACAAATATTCAATTATATGGTCTCGAGAGTTATTTTTAAGGTCTAATTGCATTGTTAAAAAATATGTATGGGCTTTGTTGATCTCCTGAAATTTGTTTTTGTCAATGGGCCTTCAAAATTGAAAGGGCATTTAAATTTTCTCGAAATATTTTAAAGCCTTAAAATTGTATTTTCTTTCGTTAAGCTTGTTAATCGAAGAGATAATTAAGTACTCAAAAGTAGCTCACTGAACTCTCGTTCGGCAAAAGGAGCCATCCTACGGCAACGTTCTTTTGAGATTAAAGAAAAATGCCTATCAAAATTATTAAAGAAGCAAATGAATCACTTACTGCTTTTGATTTACAACTACCCTCTTACTCCTTAGACAATTTCGTTCTAATATTTTCATAGAAATTATGAAACGTGTCAAAGTTTGGAACTAAAACTCATCTCCCGATTCTGTGTGAAAAAAATTGTTCGATAAAAAGGATAAATAAGGATACATATTTGTAAAAAAGCTTCAAAGTTAAAGCAAGGGACAAAATAATTCAGTAAATAAGTAAAAGTTTTTTGTTAGAGTTCACTAGATTCCAATGGGCCACATCAAAGTTTTCTCTTATCCTTGATAAGACCGACTGTGTTTGTGTATGTAATTCTGTTGTTAACGTTCATATTTATTTGTAAACAAAAAATATACGAAAATACATACACAAACATTACATACATATATGTATATTGGCTGGCATCAAATAACCTAAAAAAAAAGACAACAGGCAAGATAAATTCCAGATTGCTGATAGAAAGTGACACTCGATATACAATACTTATCAGCCAGAGTGAGTTTTTTTGAAAAATCGACATCAATTTGCTTTTTTGTTTTAACAACAACATTAGTCAAACTGTCAACTATACCCAAAACATAGGAACTCCATATATGTAAGTACATACATTATTACATTGTCTCCAGGTAAAAATATCCTTGATCAACAACAAATTGGATTATCCTTTTAAATCCTTCTTTATTTTTTGGTAAAGGTATACGGAGTACCTACATCTACGAACAGTACGATAATTCCTCACGTGTTTATTTGCTCAAATAGAGTACTTTTCTTCGCTTGCTATAGCAGTGGTATATTGTTGCTGTTTCTCTGTTAGTTCATTTTCTGCACTTAACTCAGGATACTTGAGTGTTGGAAAATAAATACGAACATCAAATAAACTTCCGTCCACAAGCAATTGCGAAGCGAATCTCTTTGAACCTTTATTGTTCGATATTTTTTTTCTTTCCAATATCCATTGAGTAAGAAGAGCACAACAAAAGGATAACAAGGAAGTAAAAGTACCAATATTTGATACAATATACACTGCATCAAGTTTACCAACGGATATAGCCATATCTAGCAAAGAGGGGGGAACAAAAAACACGGATAGGAGATAGTAAATATTTCAAGATAAATCGATTCACGGTAGAAAAGGGAGGAAAAGACTACATCAAATGCATCCGATTGCTGGGGTATCCTTTTGTGGTTCACATTTTGGTATCCCAAATGGCGATTTTTTTTTGTTCATTTCTTTTGCAATGTATGTATATCCTTTTATATGGGTTTTGCTTCGAAAGAACTTTTTTTCTAGGTTGTGTTCTTAGAACAGATCAGATAAAAATAGGAAAAGAAAAAGAGCATCATCAACATTTCTAATATGGGGTAGGGTTTTCCAAGTAACTAGTATTTATTTCGGTCATCTTTTCAGAACTATTGATCCATCTTCAATCAGCAAAAGAAAAAAAAAATTAAGTTGGAAAGAAATTAATAGCTTCCTAATGTTTTGATAAATAAAAAGAAATTCCTAGATCTAATTAATTTTTTTAGAAAAAAAAAACAACAGAATATTCTTTTAAAACAGAAGATGACCTGCAATTTTTTTTCCGTCCCAGCGGAATAAGATTATCTTTTTAAATAGAACCGTTGAAGTGTGGTGTAAAAGTAAAGTTTATATGTGTTCTTTGAGTTTTGCCAAATTAATAGCCGGATTTTACTATCGCTCATAACGTATATGGTTCTTGACATTCTTGTAGTACTATGGTTAGTGCGTTGGACTGTCATGCCGAAGGTCTGAGTTCGATTCCTAGCCGCTGCCACCTAATAAGAGAAATGTTTTTTCCAAGGTACTGCCTTTGAATAAATGCTTATCAAAATTGTAAGTCCCCTTCACTCCTGCCAACAACACGCACACCTGAATGGTTGAGAGTTGTAAGTCACTAGGCCCTGGTTCTCCACGAGCTGTTGCGCCACCACATTTATTTAAATTTTTAACTTTAAAATAATTTAATTAATTTTAAAATAAAATAATGTGGGTTAATGCAAAAACAGTGCTATACATTTACCTATCTCTTTTTTCAGTCTTATTTTTCATACAAAGCCTGTCTCTTTTCATAGCATTACAGTGCTCTTCTGATATGTCGCTGACTTGATTCACACTGGAAATATCCGTCTGCCGGTCAGAGTGAAAATTTGTATCAGGGTTATTATAATAATCCTTGATAGACACCTTGATCCCATGTAGTTTTTGTAATACGTGTTATAAGATAACCTTGACCCAGACCCGAGGATATTATAAAGCACAGCTAATATGACTGCATCAAAATCCCCTTAAGTATGCATTTTTTGTTATAAAAATGTAAAATAAAATTCTTGTTTATTCCAACAGCCAAAATGCAATCGCTGCATGAGACAACTTGAAACTAAAGTATGTTGTAGATAAGGTACAATGCACAAGATCTTCCACCTGAAACCATTAGTTAGTCTTTGATGACATTAAAAATAAAATCAATGACTCTCCATTTATAATTTCCAATGTTCGATTTTTCACTGTCGACCGCCTCCAATAAGGATTACCTTAATTCCTTCGATTTCGATTGTTTTTTTTTTTATCAAGAATTTTGTGTGTCATTTGAAATTTAAACACACAAAAAAAAAATGTCTCACATCTCAACATGGTACCTACATTCTCCTAAAAGGATACAAGAAAAAAATCAGACAAGTTTTATCCACCGAAAAGAATTGTACTCACATGAATCCAAAGCGATATCAGATTTAACGCTGACCACTTTTCCCCTGCTGGTGGCTTCCATCATTGAAGCCCCCCCTTCTTATCCTCGAAGCGATGCCCAAATTGATGTGGCACTTTGTCAAATCCTTAGTGAGAGCAGCATCGAAAAAGGAGCCATCCTACGGGGTCCTAGGGATGCTGTATTCGTATTTCTATACAATGTTTTTTTTGTCTTTCTTTTTATTTTACTTGGTTGGTGGCTTATCTTGGTGTTTTATGGTACGTTTAGTTCTATTACGCCATAAGCCACCCCGTTTGCAGGAAGAAGAATGCCACCCTAAATCATATAGAACTAGAACTTGGATCCGGAACAAATGTGAATTTTTTTGTGCGGCCTGCTAGAACTCGAACTCGTGGCAAGATACTTCTTATTCTTCTGGATGGCTCTTTTTTACTGTTTTGTGAAAATAACTAGGAATGTTGTATAGGTAGGTTGATAGGAACGTGTTTCTGTATAAAGTCGAAAATCGATGGCACAAAAGAAATCCTGTCCAGAGCTAAATGTAATTCAAACTTTGAACAAAGAACATGTTTTTCACGTCGCACAACAATAACACACACAACAACAAAAAAAAAATCAGATTGTTATGGCAGGTCCTTGAAGTGCATCGAGGCCGTATCGTTGTCGTTGTCGACAAAGAAAACCCAAGGACTTAAAGAAGAAAAACCTAAATATTAGTCGAAATTAATGACTCTAGACTCTGAACTTCCATTATCCCCGATGAACGGAACTCTTTCTCTCACACACATCTGCCATGACTTACGGTTGCTTAAGTCAGAATGTACGTTCGTGTTGAAATAAACTTGGCATTGATAGAGAAACACAGACTTGCCGTACTTTTGTGTTTAAACAAAATAAAAAAAGTATCCTACACATACACAATGTTAGAGGGAGTAATAGTTGAAAGCACCACTTTAAACTGAGACAAAAAGGACTTGGCTAAAATCCTAAGCATCAAGTTGAGAGGGTAAAATAATTGTTATACCCATTTACAGAGGAGCTCTATACACAACTATACATGACCGTTAAAAGGACTTGTTTTTTTTTTACAGCTAGGAATGGTTAGTATAGAAGGTATAAAGTTGCCTTTGTTGAAGTGTGATGCTGCTGATGACCCACATTTTACAATTCCTATCGTGTGCCTTAGGTTTTCGGAAATTCCTTTTAGCAAATTATTGCTGGCGAATGGAAATGGAATTCAAGGATTAAGAGAAAATTTGTGTTACATCGACTTCAGATTGGGAAGATTAGAATTGGGCAACGATATTAACACAGAGTTACAAGAGATATAACAAAGTTAAGTGTTGGGCTTAATTGTAAGGCTATTTAAATAAATAATTTACCTGTCTTTATTCGGTTCTGAATTCAAATTACTTTAAATTATAGGCTATATGAAAAGTGTATATTATAGCAATAAAACCTTCTAATAAAATACCAAAAAGGTAAAAGGGATGTGATAACGTTATGACGTTATGTATGCTGTCTCAATTTAAGCTAATCAACTCTTCTTATACTTTTTAAAAATATAAAGATGTACGATTATTTTTTCAAAACCACACTTTCGAGTTTAGACTAATATGAAGTTTGGCATTAGTATTTTAAACAAAACCATTTTTTCATTGACTGAGATAAATATAAAAATTGGAAACAGTGATTTTTATAGTGTAAACATCTTAGCACTCGGTATTTAAAAAAACATCTCAGCTCTCGGTATGAAAAAATTGAAAGTCGAATTGGGCCGATATGGTCTTACAAGTTCCGTTCCGAACCATTTGTTGTATTACTTTTTATATTATCTTTGGAAGAACTCTATAAACCCGAATAGATAAGGAAGTTTTTGTTGGATACCTTATAATGGTTTTAGGTGCTTGCTAAGTGGGGTGAATTCTTTATCTCATGTCGAAGTAAAATCGCAATAACTGATCCGAGAAAAAAATTTCATAGAAACTCGAAATAAAGCCAATTTGTGAAAGATTTGTGTGAAAGAATCTCGTTTTTGGAAGGGTTTTTGATTTTTGATAAAAATAATTGTGCGAAAAAGTGCTCTCGTGTTTGTTTGGTGCAACCATTTTGTTTGAGCGCTTATGGTGCAGATTCCTAATTTTTGCTATTCGAGATATGATCCCATGGCTGAGGAGGAAATGGGTGTTTACACATCTTTGAGGCTAATCCTGGCCCGGTATACTTAGACAGTTTTTAGTAACGTAATTGCATTTCTCAAAGATTTATAGTTTTAGAAATTCCCAACCTAATGAAAAAACTCTGTCCTTTTTCTACTTGTGGCAGTGAGTTTTACAATTCGTTTCGTTTTCTATTTAACAAAAAATGTGTTAACATTTAATGATACCACTGTGGGATTGAAGTTAGTGAAGTTTAAAAAAACGTTAACAGTGAGGCCAAGCCTGTTGGTTTGGGTAAAAGTTCTAAGAGACAGTTTTCCAGTGGAAGATTACCTTTATCTTTGAGATACAAACAAACTAAAAAAAAACTATTGAAATCAATGTGCAGAAATAGGACAATAACTCTTTCTCCTTCGAAATCGAGATGGCGCTACTGAAGAAATCACACTTTAAATAGTATCGTGTTTGGGTTTCCGTAGATTTTGTAAGAATTATCTATTGAAATTAAAATTGAATTGAATAGAGAAATAAGTCTCTGGCTTGATTTTCCTATGTTATTTAAATATGGTAAATTAGTTTGTCATAAGATAATGTTGGGTTTTTATTAGCTTCCGCAGCTAATTAAGCTTGTATGTAAACAAATGTACTTTTCTAGCAATTTATAGTTTTGTGGGGGCGTAGTGAGGCGTAACGGTTACAAAATTACAAGAAAACACCGATGGCAGTTTCAATTAAATTTTTTAAAAGCCCAATTTGACAGCCACACAGTTCTTATATTAATTCGTATGGGGACTCAAAAAAAAAAAACATAATGGAATCCAGCTTATAGAGTGAAAAGCAGCTAAAAAAATATTTTTTAAAAAAAGTGTTCGCATTAATTTTTTAGCAATATTTGAAGTGGTTTGTAATGGTCAAAAAAGTGTGGAGTTAGTTGCTTTTCACCTTAAGCCTACGATATGTATCTCCAAGAAAATAAAACATTTCACAGGCAATACCTACAAACAAAAATTTGCAGCTGCCCTTATTTTGCTGGATCAAAATTGAAATTCCATATGCTCTTTTGATGTTAGTACGAAGTCATTTTGAAAAAAAATCATATCAAAGAGTGGTTTATTTCCTCCGTTCAGGCGGGAGGTGTAATTTTTTTTAAAAGTTTGGCTCAAAATTATTAAAAAAAAAACGTGGATATAATCCCATTCTTTAGCTTTTTTTAAAGCCACGATTCTATTCTATAATATGCTTCCTAAATAAAGTTAATTTAAAAATTACTTTTTGTAAAAAAAATTTTAATCTTAAAAAATATATTTTTTCAAAAACTATTTATATACATAAATATATAAGAACTTTATTTAGGAAGCAAATTATACAATGGAATTGTGGCTTTAAAAAAGTTATATCGTTGTTATATCATTGAATGTGTTCCCGTTTACCCTTAAGTGAAAATAGGGTAACCAGGGGGTGAAATAAAAATCTGAAAAAATTAGGAAAATTGTTTTTCCATGCTTTCAATTGAATGAGGACTATCCAAGACTTTATCCAATTTAAGGACCACCCTAATGTACATGTTACTGATGTTGTTATAACCGATTTTTACTGTAGTTATGAAGGAGAAAGACTCTAGCTTTAGCTCCAAAAAGTTATATAAATATTACCAACAAAGCACTTATGGGAAGTATAAAGATACTTTTTCAAAAGAAAGCTTGGAAAAAAAACGGTTTTTATTATGAATGCTAATTTTTTGATGTTATATTTATACATTACTAACCAAACAAACAACTACGAGAGTGTGCGTCTAAGCGGCTTTATTCCGCCCGATGCATTCCTCCACCTAGACAGTCGAGGGTTGATCCAGGATAGAGCGGCGGTTCCGCTAATCTACCACGTCGGCCGTAGAACTGTAGATCGGCGGCTCCTTTACAGTCGAGACGTCCTCGCACAAGACGGAGCTGAGCACCTTCGGTTCAGTAGGACTGTGTCCGAACGGGACCGAAGAGATAGGGTAAAGCAGGAGAACCAGTTCTGGTGGTTGAAAAACGAAGATGAAGTTCCTTCAGACATTTAATAGTTGACTTTGCTATTTTCTCTTGTATGGCCGACTTACATAGGTTTAGGTAGTTAGTTTTAAGTAGGGACAGTCAGGGTGGCACCAAAAAAAAAAAAAAAAAAAAAAAAAAAAAAAAAAAAAAAAAACACCAAAAAAAATTATAAAATCAACAAAAATACAAAAAAATTATAAAAACCGGAAAATGCTTGCTGTGGCTGCTCTAGTTTGTAAGTAGCTTATAAGTAGGTTGTAATTAGTTTAAAATTAGTTGTAAGTAGTTTTAAGTAGTTTTAAGTAGTTTTAATTAGCTTTAATTTAGTTTTATGTAGTTTGTAAGTTTTATATAAAACCAAAACTAAAGACATAGATACCGAGTTTTTTTGTGAAATTCTTCTCGGTAAAAAATAAAACCGACCTGGATTTAGTATTAAGATAATTCTTAGGCCGAAAGGCATTAGCATTAAGTTATTCTAGTTTAACTTAGAGCGCCCGACTGGGGCCAGTAAGTTAGTTTTAAGATATTGATAAGTAGGCTAGTTTTTATGAATTTTTGTCTAGCTGTAAGATAGTTCTAAGATAATTGAAAATAAAAATGAATTTACAAAAAAAAAAAAAAAAAAAACCAAACAAACAATAGGAAAAAGTATCTTTATTTTTTTTTTTTTTCCAAAAACTAAAAGAGATTTTTGCATTTAGTTTTCAGTATTTGACTAAAAATTAAAAAGACATTGAAAACTGAAAAAAAAAATATTTATTACGCAAAATTTTGTAAAAATCAACTTTAATAACAAAATCACATTTGTATTCAAAAAATTCACTTTAAAATTTAATTTCTCAAAAACTATTCTTTTAAACAACTTTATTTAAAAACAAATAAAAGAATAAAACATTGGCTTTGAAAAAAACTATAACACATTATTGTATGAGTTTTCGTTGATTTAGGTAAATTTTGCAGTTTACACGAACATTAATACAAGGGATTTTCAAGCAAAACTTAAGAAAAGTAAGTCACTTGATTACCACCTTTCATTATACCTAGGAGGTTGAAATTTTGTGACGATAACACAATTGATATTTCTAAAAAGCTTCAATGGTAGGTGAGTCATAATATAAAAACTGTTTTTTTGAATCACCCCTATGTATATATATGTACAAGGATATGCAAGTAAATACGTAGGAAAAAATCTTAATTTATTACAAAGATTTCATTTTTGAATGACACATAGCTTCTTTGTGATAATTTTTGAAATGTTTGCCTTTCGGAGCACCGAAATATTTTACTTATTAAAATTGACATTAACCTCGATAGTAAATAATAAATCTCCTTGATCAAAGTAGGTTCATAGCTGTTTTATTTAAAGGTTTTTGAAATACACTTCCTTTTCTAAAAATACTTAAAACCAATACCCGCCTATTACCTATTAGTGTCTATTTACCTTCTTCTTCAACTTTTTTTCTGTCAATGTTAAAAATCGTGGATGTATTAAAATATCGATTTTTTCCCAGGATTTCCTTGATGAATCAACATTATGTTTTTTTTCTTAGTTTTTGTTATTTATGACTATGACTAAGTTATAATCTTAGGTCCTGGAAGCTAAAACCTTTTACCTTGACTGAAAGTAAAGCCGATTCCATTATTTTTATCACTTTAATCCAAATTGGATGAGTTCAGGTGCTCTGGTGAACATTTTGTTAGGCAATGAACTCAAAATCCCCATTTTTTCTTGTGATGGGATTAACAACAAAACGTAAAATCTTTAACGCACTTTTTTATTTTTATTTTTTTTTTTTACTGCCCACAATTTCTCAGATGGAAGCATTTTGAATTTGAAATTTTGATCGAAACAACAAAAATTATGGTAAATGGTTGTAGGTTGTTGGTAGATGAAATGTGTATTGGCTCTATATCGGTTGAAGGAGAGAAAGGCTATTCGATGGTTCGAAAGCACTTAGTAAAGCTTAGAGATTTGTTGGTTCCCTTATAGAGACTACTCTCTCTATATAGCTTTGTGTAGGATTTGTGAAAACCAGAAAAAGTTTTTTGTTCTGTATGAGTAGTCATTTTTTGTTCTTGTTTTGTTTTTGTTTTTTTTTTTTTAAACAAAATCCAATAAAATTGAGTTTACACACGCATATCGTATGTTCTACAAAAACAAATTTGTTTTTTCATATCGATTCATTCAGGCTGCAAATTGTAGAGCAGTCAACTGCAATATTCAAAAACGGAAACTAAAATTCTTTCTGATTTTGATACAATATAGTAAATAGAAATTCTTAAGATGTTGGTCATGATAGCGCGAGATTTTCATTATAAGGAAATTTATTTTGCATTGTACAACTTATCCTCGTTAATACTGGAAAAAGTCATAGTGCCATTTCTTTACGATTTTTCTTATTTTTTCAGCTGGTGAGCTTAAAGCGAAAGGATATTAAAATTGCGTAAAAAAACTCTATATTACTTAGAAATATTAAAAGTTCATTAAAGAAATAAGTTGCAACTAAAAAAAAACAGAAGAAAAATCTCTGTTCAATTAGTTAGAAAAATTGTAAGATGTTAAAAATAATTTGATAAAATCCAATAACAAATTTATATATAAATATTCAAAATTGGCGTATAATGTGCTTGTATGGAACCTTTTTGGAATGCTTGAATTTCAAAAATTAAATATTTTCTCCATAGGTTAATTTCATGCTCCTACAGCTATAAAACAAAAGGTTTATGTGCTTTCCCTTTCAACAAACAACAACAAATATAAACTCAAAAAATCCTATAAAACTGCGCCTTATTCGACAATGACCTTCGAAAAATACTTTTTAATCAGAACAAAAAAAAAAAAACAGAATATGTGTAAGACTTTCAGTTGTAAAATTAAATCGACTTTCTTTTTTCACTGATTACACACTTTCACCTTTTCACTTTCGGGTTTTCAAAAAAAAAAAAACTTCAAGGGCTCTTTTCTCTACTTCACTAGTCCCTATGCGTAGGTAATTGGCAAATTTTATCAAAAAATAAATAAAAAGAAAACATCTTTTTACAGCCACACTTTCCACACCACTTATGTTCGCATATCCTCTACTCTTTCATTCAAGCTCCACTTGTGTTAAATTCTTGTATTTTCTGAGCCGTTTACGCCAAATGGTTGTTAACGGACATAAGAGAACTCTTTTTCCATTCTTGCAATCAGGTTCAAGGAGAACGACAATGAAGTGTTACGAAAAATAAAAATTAATGCGAAACAAGTTACGTGCAATAAGAATAAGGATCTTTGTTGGGTCGTATGCACATGCAGTTGATGAAATACGATAATTTATTGTAATACAAAAAACACTTTTTACATAATCATAAAATGTCAAAAAGTAAAATAAACTGTATAAAATAAAATAAAGTTAAATAAAATAAAATAACATAAAATAAAATAAAATAAAATAAAAAAAAAATAAAATAAAATAAAATGAAATACAATAATATGAAACTGAATTTAATGCATTTAATTTAAGAATGAAATATGAAAATAAGAAATAATATGTAAAGAAATCAAAACAATTAAAATAAATTACAAAATCGTAACTTAGACTTAAATTTAAGCCTGAAAATACTATTTTTCTTAAATGTAAAAAAAACTTTTTACAAAAAAGTATCTTAGTAAAAATAAACTCGACTATTGAATGCACATAATTTTTGCACCCAATAAATTTGGAGATTCGCATTCATTTGGAGTCACTTGCGTACAAAGCCCATAAAGAAATTTTGATCAACATGATTTTATCCATGGAGTTAAAAATATTTGTTGGTAGATATGCAGCATATGGCTAATCCGCGAATTGTAGATATGACAAAAATAACGGATTGTGTAATCATGGAACGGAGTAATTATATGAATACATACTTCGAAAGAAGATTGTACTCTTCGGGGACAAATATTTTATCATTTTTATGACATTAGAAACATTTTACAAAACTCAAACCCTTCCCTTTAGTAATTTCATCGAGAGTAAAAATTGAAAAAAAAATCCTTCAGTTTCATGCCCACCACTAAGTAAGGTAAGGGAACACCAAATACATACTTAGCCTTATTTCACTTTCTTTTTTTCTTTTTCTGTTTACATTTTTTTTTTTTTAAATAATAAAATACAAAAATACATTTTCGGATGCTAATGCGATCTTATTTATGATGCACTTAAAAATTTCCTTGTAAGAATCCTTTACTACTGGTACGCGAGGTTGCCATGAGGCGTATACGAACCTACTTTGGGGTTCTGTCCTGGTGAGATGTGTTTTCTTAGTCGCGTTTTTTTTTCTTATTATATTTTTTTTTAGTTTTGCCAAGAATTTGGCATCAGAACTGTTGTCGCTGTTCCCTTCTTGATCCTGGCTTGGTGCAATTGTTATGCAGCATTTTTCGTACTTTGTTGCTTCTTGCAACAAGAAGACATCGTCGTCGTCGTAGTCATCGTTGCAGGGATTGAGAAGGGGCTTAAAAAACCATTCGCGTGTCTCTTTGCTATTCTGTTTTATTTTTGTTTTTTTTTTATATTTTTTTTGTTGTTATTCGGTTTTGGTTCTGCAGCAGAAGAAGCAGCAATTCTTTTGCAAAATTGCATGTTGTTTGTTTTGGCGGTGGCGGTCGGTGGTGGTTGAGGTTGAAGGATGGCTGCGCCCTTGGAATGCGTTGTGGATGCGCTGCGGTTGAGCGGAGGTGTGCTTGAGCAGAATGAATTGAAGAGGTAGAAATGAGCCGAACCAGAACTCGTTAGTCTTTGGGGAATACCTACCTACCTACCTTACCTATACCATATTTTTTGGTTTGAATTTATTGCTTCACAAAAGAGGGGGAAGACGAACTTTTCGATTCCTTCTACGGATTGTATCTTTATGATTTTTTTGTTAAGCTTTTTTCCTTTTTTGTTATTTTACACTTGGGTTTATAGAGGAGATTTTTTTTTAATTAAAAGTTTTTATTGTTTTTTTTTATGTTAATAAAAAAAATATCAAACACGTTTTTGTATTGTATATCTTTAAATAATATTTATTTTATTTTTTTCAGGTAAATTGGTAGTTAAAACGGCTTGCAGTGAGTAGAAATACCGAAATTTTTTTCTTTAAATTATAAATATAATCTATGGATTGATCCATCAAAAATAAAAATGCTAAGCCTTTAAAATTAAAAACAAACGTTCTTAAGTTATAAAAAGAACAAGCATTTTCAGATTAAAAAAGATAAAATCTTAAGTAGTAAGCGAATATTAAGGCCCAGTTTTTAAGTGTGGTGTTAAAATCAATTTCGAGTGAACTGCTACCATTGGAAGGGTTAACAAGAAATTTACTTAAACAACGTTTTTCGAAACAAATTAATTTTTTACTTACTCAGCTCCTCATATTGCCGTTTCGGATTGGATTGTTGTTGTTGTTCCCTTCCGTTGTTATATTGCAATCAAGTATGTAAAATTAACTCACACACTATCGAATTCCATCCTTAAGCAAAATGGCCTTTTCATATATGTACTAATTCTTTTTGACAAGTAATCTGAAGATAAACCTAATAAAAATTACTTTAAAAATTAACATATATTATTAAATTATGCTATTAATAAAACCAAATTAAATACAAATTATCTTTGATCAATAATTTAAGGGTGGGATCAAACACTATACAAAATTTACCTAGCTGATAATCATTTTCTCTTAATAACATATAGTAGACCGAAGTAATTAAGTTAAAAATAATTTTAATGAGATAAAAAGTGTAACTTGTTAAAATGAGAAAGGGTCAATCGAAAAAATGTCACCGTAGTTGGTGAGAAAGTGTATGCGTAATCTAAATTTTCATTTGTGACAACGTAGTAGAAAATGCTAAAAACTTAGTCCGACTTTTTCAGTGCGAGATCATCCTATAGTCTAGTCTCTGGGTTAAATCTGAGTTAACCTCAGAAATGTGTTTATCAGTCAAATGAAATCCTAAGGGCCAGTTTCTCATTACGAGATCATCCTAGTCTCGGGGTTAAGCCTGAATCATCTCCAGAAACCTGTTTTTCAGTCAATTGATATCCCAAATTAAATCTAATACCGATAGGAAATATGCAGTTGATCTTCAACAAGACACCTAATTAACCCAAGTGGAAAAATATTTGTTGACAGTTGCACAAATCACAGGCAACCATGCTGTAATGAAAGATTTGGGAGTTTTCGTTTCGGATCAGTAACGTACTTAGGCCTTAACTCCGAGTTAACTGACCTAAGTTGGTGAGTTAACTCAGGGACCAAATCGCTATCTCGAATTCAACAGTGAATGTTATTATTCGTACAATTTTGTTATGGCGCAATCTCTACTCCGATGCGTGAAAGGCGTAGAATGGTGATATCCAGTGTCACACATCGATGGGCCTAGATTTTTGACAACTGGAAAATAAAGTTTATCCTCAATTGAAAAATTGTTCCTGGGTAACCTCTGGGTTAATTTATTTTCAGGATTAACTTAATCTGATTTAACACAGAGCTAACCAGAGTTAGTTGAGTAAACATTGGAACCAAACTGAGAACCTTTTTCGCTGTAGCACCATCTCGGATTGTCTTCTGAAAGTTATTGAAAAGTCAATTTCCATTGTAGCGCCATCTATATTTCCATACTGAAAGACTCAGAAGGGTGAAATTCATAGGATCGCACATCGATGTCAATATATTTTTGACAACTGAAAGATAAAGTTAATCCTCAAATTCAAAATATTTTTCCTAAGTTAACTCGGGGTTAATTTATTTTCATAATAAGCTTATTGTGGTTTAACTCCATAGCTAACTCTGCGCACTGAAAAAACTGGCCCTATGTTTCAAGTGTTTGCTAGCAGTTATAGTACTAAACTCAATATACAATGGTCATCTTCAACCTCTGAGTTAACCAATGATAAAGATGTTTGGGAAAAATCGTTTTACTTATTTATTAATTAAATTAGTTTTCCCCGAACAAAATCTGTAAGTTATTCCAATTAAAATTCTATAAATTTGAAATGAACACCCTTTTGTAATATTGAATTCATGTTTTTGAATTCCTGTGTCCTCTTCTAATCCATGATATTTTTAAATAACACAAATGTACGATAGTGTCAAGAGTTTGAATTAATTTTTCATATCTTTATGGCTTTTTTTTAACCCTTTAGGATTGGTAAGAAGTTGCAAAGGAAAATTGAATTACTTATCTTTAATAACTTTCATTAGTATTCCACTGGCGAAGCTTAACTTGTGTGTGTGTGTTAGTTACTCCCTGTAAACATTTTTTGTATCTTCCTTCATCTTTCCATTTTCTAACTCCTCGTTCTGAGAAGTTTTCAAAATGCAGACGGAAGAATAGAATACAAGCTAAAAAAAAAACCAAAACGATGTGGTCCACGTGGCAAAACGGAATTCCCTTGCCATTCCCGGACCACACCAGAACACATACAACACTTTGACTACAGACTCCAGGCGATCTCATACATTTTGGCGCGGAAGGTAAGTTTTTTGCTCTTTGCGCACTGGCAAATGAATGAACAAATTCCCAAACCATAACTTGAGAAGCGTTCCATAAATTTTCGGTCGTAAATTTTGTTGTTTACAACCATAGTCGACTGCCATTTTCTAACGAAAGTCGTCGAGTTGTACGTGCAAAAAGCTTACAATTTCACACTATGGTTTTGATGGTGCGGTGGGCGGTTGTATATGGGATGGAATCGTGTACGTTCGCTTGTTCGTTAGTTTCACCTCGTCCTCTTCATCTGGATTTCAGGATTGCTCTGTTGTGTGAGGGGTTGCTTTCACTGTACTATGCATCATATCTCTGGCGTATTGTTGTGGTTCAAAGATGTGGGTTAGGGTTAGGTTTGCAGGAATTGCATTGGTAATTTCAATTTGACAGCTCCAGCATTCGTAGCTCAGTTGGAAAAGGGCATTGTCAAAACTTGTTTGTGGAATGCGCGAACATAAAAAGTATTTCTGGTCGTTGTTCACATCTCTTTGAGGCTGGAATGTTTTGAAAATGCAAATTTTCCTTAAAAAAGAAAAAAAAAACAGCTAACTGGACATTATTTATGACGTCCTTTAAGGCAAGGACTTTAAAACTGTTAAACAGAGTTATGTGCATCTGATATAGCGCGCCACTTTATGTGCACTTCCGGTTTTATTTTAGATTGTGTCATCTAATGTTCATGCGTTCATGCCAACTGCATTGTGACACGTTTCGCGTTTCGTAAGTGACCGCAGCGATATCAACGTGACTGATGATTTTTTTTTGTTAACTTGCCTCTGTCACAGTCACAAAAATCCATTTAGAAGGAAAAATAAATGTGACTCTGACTACCTATTTTTATTTCTCCTGGTTCTTAGTCCTTTGTTGTTTCATCCGGAAATGGTGAGAATGACAGACGCAGTTGTTTTCAAAAATAAGTTTGGAAAGAGGAAGGTTAAAAAAGGTATTTTCTCCCTTTTATGATGATTAAAGATTTTAAAATCTGTTTATGACAGCATCAGTGCGGTGTTACATGCACGCACATCGCACGGCACGGTATAAAGGTAACTTTTCGCGCTGTCACTATGTTCTTGCATAAAAAAGGAAGATTAATCAAAAGTCATTTAATATTGCATATTTGCTAGCGTTGTGCAAAATGGTTATTTTTACTGAAAGCAACTGGCATTTATATTGCATAAAATATTTCCCTGTGCGAGTGATGGTGATTGCGCTGATGGGGCTGGGAAAGAGGGCTAGGTGTAAAGCATTTGGTACATTTTCATTCCCATTTTTCGTAACAATTGTTTGAAATATGGATGAAATCAGTTGAATTCTGTACTTATATTGCCAGGGAATTTAAACGAAAATGTTTCTGACAGGATTAATTACAACATCATTGAGGTGCAGCATTGGATTGAAAATATGAACTTTGAATGAATTACGTTGTTGATTATTCAATAAATTCTCTGAAAGTAAAAATTTGTCTACATATACCTACCTTCAATAAAATTCTAAATAAATTCAATGTTGGAAATTTTGTGAAAATTCCTACTTTTGTTAAGCAAAAATATTAAATGATGGCGCGTTTTGGTTTGCTTGCTGGCATATTATCGCATTATGATATCAAAATGGTATATTCTTTTTTGTCATATTATTCCAAAATTAAAGAATTTGTATGAAACGCGAAAAGTGATGGAAAGTCTTTCTCAGAATGTATACCTACCAGTTGGTTTCGTGAACAATTTTGAAATGTATATGCAATTTCATCCAATTTTCGTTCGATTCCAATATTTTTCAGATTAAACTAACTTATTTTTTTGATAAAATTTCTTTATAATGGAGTTATTTTTCGTATTTCTCATTAAACCTCTAAATGATTTTATCCTCAAAAGAGTCGAATTGAACTCCAAGGTCTTACAAAAATGTATTCACTATCATCTAAAGCCTAGTTAGCAGTTTCCGTGCTCAAATAAAATCCATGCAAATATTCTCGAATGTCAAAAATTATTTAGGTGAAATGCAAAGTTAGCTGTTTGCTTGATTCATTACAGTTCCATGCACAAAAAAAACATTGCTATAATGAGATCTCATGCAAAACAATTTAACGGCATTTGATCCGCATGCGAAAAAGGTGTGGTGGTGAATAAAAAATTTTTGTTGATGGTTTCCACTTATATAAAAAAAGAAAATATTCCACTGAAGGCATTATTTGCAAAAAAAAATTATTTTCTATTTTTCGGCCTATTATTTCGGCCTTTTATTCAAGCCTATTGATTAAGGCTAAGTTAATGACTCAATGGGTGGTTTAGGCAAAGGCAAACATTTTTTGCCATCTGAAAATGTCTTATAAGAAAATGACAAAGCTCAAATGGAAGTAAAGAGGAAAAAGCAACAACACAAACCGATTAACAGCCAGTTGAAGTTCAAAATGAAATGAGCTGTCAATCGAAATAACCAAATTACAGATAAAAACACTTATTCTGTTATTTACGAAATACCTCATTTCAGCTCTAGTGAAAACGTGTATTAAGAAATCAAGAAAATTATTTTGAAAATTTTGATTTTTTTCGCATGGGAACTGTAAACAAGACTTAACCAAAAAAAAAAAAAATAATAAACAAAATTTTTTTTTCAGTATGTACCCCCACTAATACAGTTTTTCTAACACCTCAATTTTGACGAAATTAATTAATTCACCAATGAATTCACCTTCCCAATCACTCAATTCTTTTTTTAATATTTTTAGTAACGCTAAAATAATATCTGAGCTAAAGATTCCTCAGAAGCTACAAAAATGCCAAGTTTGTATTTAAACTTGAAATTTATGTTTTCGGGGTTTATGTTTGCTGAATCCGAATCTGAGGTTTGAACCTTAAATTTCGTGACCCAATATGGAATAAAATGCAAAGAATGATGCGAAATTGCATTTTTAGAAGTTTTTCACTGATAGCTCGAAAAGTACACAGTTATTCAAAAATTACATCAAAGTACCATTTAAAGAATACACAGCTTCCAATATATCTCTGTTTAAGGTTTTTTTCTGCAACAGCACATTTGGACTATACCGCAAGTTGTAAACTGACGTATTTTTACCGTTTTCGAAAATCCACTTGGAAGCCACTAAGTGAATACTTTTTGTGAACATTTTTAATTTTTTTTCTGTAACATAAACCAAGATATACTTTTCTGATGGTTTTTGATGCGTTAAGTTTGAATCTGGTCTTGAAATTGCTCTAGCACGTCACGATAAAAAATGAGTTTTTAATGCAAATTTGGGGCTGTATTTTTTTTCAAGCTAGTTTTAACACTAAACTTCAAACTTCTTTTTGATTTTTTCAAAACCCTTATTCATTTTCGAGAAATCGTTAGCCTTTGTTCTAGACTACTTTAGTTCGAAGAATCCAGTCAATGTGAATTTTTGTAGGGGTAAATCAAAACTAACCCAAAATTTGATCTCTAAGAGCCTTTTTATGCACAAATTGGCTGGACTAATCATATTCTTAGTAACTAATTTTTGGTGCTGGGCAGCTCGTTGAGTAGGCACCTAACAGGGCCAAGTGAACATTTTGGAGGATTTCTGACTTCCTTCCATGAATAAGTACCAACTCCAGAAAAAAGGCATTTACTGTTTTATGTAGTACAAGCTTGGATTCGATTGCCAGACCTCCAGTTCCAGTTTGACAGAGTTCAACGTATCAACCGTTGCACCAGGAAATACTTTATCCTTCTCAGCTGTCTATCTATATAATTTGTTGCCATTCTAAGCCACAACATAATAACCTTAAACTATTTGGGAAAGTATATAGGCTCATGTAAATATGTTAAAGAACGTACCTTTCTTTATTTTTTCTAAAACAAGTTGACTTTCGATGGCAACGCCCCTATTAACAACATTCATAATTTGTACTAGTCATTATCGCATCACATATTGACAATCAATAATAATTATTTGGTGGTAATTTACAATGGCATTTTGTCAAGACAAGGATCTCAAAACAACACTCGTGCTGTTAACTATATTACATATGTAGGTAGGTTCACATACATTATGTATGTATCAAAATAAAAATAGCTAGTATGACTCTTAACAAACAGTGGGACAGGTTCTTGCCTCCCCTTATAGTCAAGTCAGCCTTGCCCTCAGGTGTGCCATAAACAAAAGGTAAATGAATTTTTGGTCTCAATATCCTTGCACCACGCAATAACTCATAGAGCCGTTGAGAGAAAAATGATTTAGTAGACCAGCTACGTAGGAAATCGTATATATACGACTTCCAAGTGTAGTGTAATATTGTGAATTGTGGGAAGAAGAAGTGCGGTAGCAGAGTGTGCGGCAACGAAAACATCTGGACAAGGAAAACCGATCACCCTGTTGTTGTATTGCAAAAATTGGCCACCTGGGGTCATGCGCTACAACTTTATGATTTCAATCTGAGAATTTATGCGAATTTTATTTTGTGCCTTTGTTGTTTATTGGCACTAAGACAGCAATTTTAATTTCTAGCCATATAAATGAGTTTTGACCCATATTTTTCATTCTACATAGCTTCGAGTACAATATCATGTTGATTCAGTTTTTATTTTTTTTTTGCAATCACAAATGCGTTGCGTATTTAATCCATTAAAGGTGTAGGTATGTGTTTGTATTTATTTGGTGGGTTCGTTTCCTTTAAGGAAATATAAAGCACATGCCGACACGTCCATCGTCCTGGGTGCACTATGTGCGCGCATGTTGATTAATCGGAGTAGTAATTGAGTTGTAATAAGAACAAATTAGGATTTCATAAATCAAAGTCAATTAATATTGCCGTGAGCATAACAAACCAAAGCTATCGCAGGCTGCAAAATATTATGGACCACACAGAATTAAATAAAAGTAGGTGGATATGAGGACAGAATGAATGAGGGGTGAATTTTGTTTACTTATAGGTCAACTGTATTAATGGAAATATTATGCGAATGACAATTCTGTATTGTCACACTTGTAGTCTTGTGGACGTATATAGAGAAAAAGAAGATATTTTTAAAAAGATTTTAGTCAGTGCGGTTGATAAAACTTTACACTGAATGAAAAATATGGTGATTCGAAGCATAGATTCTTTCTAATATAATTTATGTATTGAGTACATGATGAAATTATGTAATAACTACAACCATTTATTAAAGAATGCAAAGTTCTCTGGACTCAATTCATAAATATGTACCTGTAGCCAACAAGTATAGTTAAAAGTCTCTCTATTCATTGGAATTTGGTTCTATACATAATAACATTTTGTAAGTCGTACAACTTCTTGTACTCACTACATGTTTGTAGATCATATCTTGGTGAATGGTAAATATAATTTTTATTTAGATGACGGTGTATACACACGAATGTTTTGAGTCGTATAGTATCATTTCAAACCACACGTAACTTGTGCTTGGCACATATGTTTTTATTAAGCAACTACATAGTTTGGCCCAGAAGCTGTTGTAACGTGAGGCATGAATAACTGAATCCATTATTTTATTATTGGGATAAAGTGTTGGTGGATTCTATTTTTTAAATAAATTAAAGTCCAGCCAGTGCATCAAATTACAGTGTCTTGTATATTTTACATAAAAATTCCAGTACTGAGTACATAAATCTAAAATGTAGTGCTCAGCATCCACTAAGGGATCAAAATCACTCTTCGTTCTTAAAAATGTGTTGACCCACTGTTAAAAAAAGGATTTAGGAAAAATAAAATTGTCTGCAATTTGAAAAACATCCAATTTTTTTGACAAAAGATCAAAAATACACTATTTGACTCAGAGAAAGATGTTGTATGACTGTTATAAGAGCCAATGTGCTCCAATTGTTTTAATTATACAAAATTTTATTTTCAAAAAAATCCCAAAATGTATTTAGAATTAAAAAGCAGAATTTTCGATTTTCCAAAAATTATCAAATTGGACATTTGGCCCGTTTAGAACCAAGTTACATATATTTTTAAGATAATTCTCAAACTTTATAACAATTATTAATTTTTTTTCTATCCGATGGAAATCTTCAAAAAGAGACTCGGTACGAATCGGTACCGAGTAGTGTTGGACTCTTACCGCATTTTAAAACCACCAGTGAATCAGGACCAATCTATGAAAGATTGACATATGATTCTGCTTTCTTAATTTATAAATCTAATTGATGGAAGTTTAAAGTTATAACGCTTATAGACCATCAGCTCATGAGGCTTGGTTCTCCTTTATTTTCGAACATTATCTCATACATCTGAGAAGGTCTCCAGTTTGGAGTTGGTATGATTTCGCAGTCGCTGATTGTGTGATACAACGTGTTTTTTTAACCAGTTCTGTAACGATGTAAATCTAAAATTTCTTATATACCAAGGTTCATTTATTATACCACGAAGGAATTTGATCTTTAGATGGGTTCAGCACATGTTTTCTTTTTACAGCCCTATTAATGGATGCCATATGTCCAAACGGGTTTCAAACTTGCTTGTTTAATAGACAGAGTTTTTTTTCTTCGTTTTTCCTTTTGATGTTCTCTTTCCACTTAAGCTTTACATCCAAAGCCATTCCATAGTATTTTGTAGTATTAGAGCAAGGTACTGCTGCACTGTTTATAAGAATTGGAACATTGTTTTTTTTTTTGTAAAGTTTATATTCGATTTTGTTTCATTTAGTTTGATTCGCAATTTTTGCAACCAATCACTAATTTTATCGGCTGCATTTTGCAGTTTCTGTGTAGCGGATTAATCTGGCATCAATATTGCAGTATCATCAGCAAAGGTAGCCTTAAAAGCATTGATGTCCACTGGATTATCCCTGGCATATAACAGAAACAGGGTTGGCCCTAGGACTTTTCCTTGTGGTACACCGGCTTCAATTGTCTTTAGTTACGAGTAATTTTGGTCATACCGTACTTTAATGAGCCGATTCGTAACGTAGGATTTTAGTATTTCGTAACACTGCCTGTCCCTATACAGTTTATACCCAAACCTTGTCGTATGCCTGAAAAACATCCAAGAATATAACCATACTTTTTTTCTTCAAGTGCCTTTTCCACAACATCCGTAATCCGATGTACTTGGTCTATCGTCGAATGTTTATTCCTAAATCCAAATTGATGGCTCGCAATTAGTCTTCTTTCATTTTGCTAAGCCTTTTCAACAACAAGTTTTCGAAAACTTTTGCCATGATTGTCATAAACGATATAGGTCTGCAAGATTTAGGTATAACAATTACTTTTGCAATTTTGAAGTGGAAAATATCTAAATTTATAAATTGGAGTTTTTTGAAGGCTATTGAATTCATTTCTTTCAAAACCTGAGCAGAATAAACGTACCCTGGTGAATTTCTGTTGCATATCTTATGCTTACACATGGTTCTTACTTCTTTGAGCATAAACAAAATGTATGGGATTTGCACCTGTATTTGCTGGGAATGGCTTAAAAACATTTTCGTGATGTTTAGGGATCAGCCTTTTGTTCGGATTTCCGATTCATTTACCATCTTGAGGTTTTACTGGTGGGTTTTGTGTCTGTTGTCTTTTTAGGCGCTAAGCTATAAGGAGTATTCAGTGGAAACATCCAACTATTTAGGAATCTACTAAGTGAATCATTTTTAAACTCACTGATACTTTTCTTAAGGTCGTTGTTGTGACGGTTAAAAACTTCCACGTCACCTGGAGATTTCGTAGTTTGTCATTTATGTAGAGCCCTTTTCTTCAATTTCAAGGGGATTTTAGCTTTATAAGACTTTCAAGCTTTTCTCTGAATTTTTTCCAGTTTGTTCTTTTGTTCATGAGCTTATAGTATTACTTTTTTCTGTTATTTCTGCTTCCTTTTATTAATGAAAAGAAATTAAGGCAAAATCATAATTTCACTGCGGTCAGCTTCCTGTTCACTAAAAATCTGAATATAAAGTGTACTTATCTTGTCAATTTTGAGTTAAATAATTATTTTTAAATAATAAACTCACACAATGTTGATGATGTCATAAAACCAAACCACAAACCTCTTCCGATGCTTTCAGTGAATGAAAGCAAATATTTTTTTTTTGTCTAAAACTGATGGCAACTAATTTTATTACACTTGCTGTAAAAGATTATTTAAAAAAAAATTCTGTGTATGTAGCTATTTTGATTGAATCAGTTTGAAAATATGGAAATAAGTAAAATATCAACACGTTATCTAACAACTATTACCGATAAAAAAACCTTTCATACAAATTTGAACAAAAAACTCAATCACATTATAATGAAACAAAACAGATCAATATTGAAAAAAAAACTATTTTTGACAATCTCGATTATCTGATTTTATTTTTGAGCTTGTTGTTGGTCTTTCATTTCAATCAATTTATTTCATTTTGGCTATCCTCTCAAATCAAATTGAATTGAAAAGCTTGTTATAAAAAAAACTGCGATTCTGTGGATATCTATAATTCCATTGTTTTTTTATCTTTATTTTTTTAAATTTGTTTTTTGTGTATGTTTCTATTGGAAACAGTTTTGTTTATTTTTCGTTGAATGAATTACATTATATTGACTGCTAGATATGTAGGTACAAAATAGACAGACAATTTAAACTGCACCATGAAACTCATCATGGCCTGTACAGCTTTATTAAAGTCAAACGTAGTAAAAAATAAAATAAAATTATTTAAAACAGACACTGATGTACAATGCCTTACCACACATATATACATATATGTATATTTTGTGACTGCAAAAACATACTTCTGGATTAAAAAAAAATTAAAAAGGATAGGGGTTCATGTCTCCACGACGATAGACCAAGTGGTGTTACCATCACTACCATAAAGTTGCCATTTATTTTTGTTTTGTTATTTTATTCATTTTCCAAAAATGCTACTCCTGCTATTTTCCTACAGAACGCCGCACCTCTAGTGTAATCCTTGGATATTGTTTTAGCTAAACCTATTTTCTGTTTTGTTTATGAAATTTTTCTACCGTTGCGTTGGTTGGGTATAAATCTATCTTTTTTGTGTAACTGTTTTTTAAGCTTTTTGTTTTGGGTTGGTGCAGGGGGAAGGAGAGATATGGAAAATATGTATTAGCCATGTTGGATATTTTGGAACCTGCAAGGAGGTGTGTTTTGCTTGCATTATTGTAGGTTGGTTGTGTGTTTATACAGAAGGTGGTCCTGTTCGTCCTTTATATGGCTGTCTGTGTTGTTTGATTTGTTTTGCCCTGATGTGTTTCTGGCTTTTTCACATTTTGATGTGCTGTGTTGAATATTTTTTAAAGTAGTTTTTTTTTTTTGTATCTACCAATGAAGGCATATAAAAAGTATTTGCATTTAATTTGCTATGTAAAGTCTAGATAGAACTTTTTGAAATATTTGTTTATTTAAAAAAAATTACTTAATAAATTTACTTGTGGCAAAAATTTTAAGCAACTTAGTTTTATATTTAATGAACAAATTAATTACATTATTATTTTTTCTTAATTGAGTTGAAACTTAAACTTAAAGTTGAAATTAAAAACTGTTTAACTGCATAAGTATTTATTTACATAAGATTGAGACAGAATAAAATGTCCAAAATAGAATCATACCGTAGCGTAATTAGGTGGTGGGTCTTAGGGGCAAGATCTTAGTTAAAGATTTTAATAAGTGGTTATATCACTGAGCTGTCAAAAAAGGTCTGTGCTCGTTTTATTAGCACAGAACACTGTGAACGTTCAACTAGTGTTTCCTTTTTCAATCAGAGCTATAACTACACTCTATGAGCTCAGAATAAAAGACCAAACTGTGGTTGAAGAAATGAGCTGAGCTCAGCCAAAATCACATTTCTTTTCGATTTGACAAACATTTCAAAACAGCATGTTCAACAAATGATATTTGAGCACAGATTTTTAATTTGTGAGTTTTTCATTGGTCAGCTGGTCAGATAAAAATTAAATGTCCTTAAATTTTACATTTTGTATTCAATTTTGCATCTTAGTTCTAAAACCTTGTTAAGTCGGAATGCAATTAAAAATTGGATATCGCTGAAACCCGAAAGTTTGGACAAAAAACCATTCCATATGCTCAAGTATGTATGAAAGAGGTGAGACTGTACGGCAAAAAGCATGTTAGAAATTGTTTCCTTAAAAATTTTTTTTCTTACTGTAGCCTCCAAGCTTAAATGACACAATTGTTCAGCACAAATATCGTTATCAAACTTTTTGTTTCTTTTTTCTGTGGACTATTGAATATTATTCATAGTAAAGATTTTGCAACCTTTAGTCCAAATGCGTTTCGCCCACGCTGGCTTTACCATCATATAAATTCTAGGTGTCTGAATTTAAACATTCCCCAAGAAAAATATAAGTAACAGTGCTTTCACACTGAAAATTTAACTAGTTTTCGGTATACATCGATTGAAAGTAATGCGTCTTAGAAGTTTCCAACAGCATCTAACTGATGAGACCAACTATTGTACCTGGGCGAAACGTAAAGGGTGATTTTTTAGCTGGTTTGGTTTTGGCAACACTGGTTTTGACAGCTGACGTGTGTTTAGTACCTTGTTTCACTGTCAAACAGCTTCAGTTTGGTTTGCAATTTAACCATGGATCGTCTTACAAATGAACAACGCTTGCAAATTATTGAATTTTACTATCAAAATTCGTGCTCGGCTCGAAATGTTCATCGCGCGCTTTTTATCGAAAAATTGTGTTCAGCGATGAGGCTCATTTTTGGTTGAATGGGTACGTAAATAAGCATAATTGCCGCATTTGGAGTGAAGATCAGCCAGAAGCATTGCAACAGCTACCAATGCATCCCGAAAAAGCCACTGTTTGGTGCGGTTTATGGGCCGGCGGCATTATTGGGCCATATTTCTTCAAAGATGATGCGAATCGCAGCGTTACTGTCAATGGTGAACGCTACCGAGCGATGATAACAAACTTTTTTTTTGTCCGAAATGGAAGTTCTTGACTTGCATGATATGTGGTTTCAACAAGACGGTGCCACATGCCACACAGCACGCGAAACAATGGCGCAATTGCGAGGCGAGTTTGGTGAACAGTTAATTTCACGTTTCGGGCCGGTCAATTGGCCGCCTAGATCGTGCGATTTGACACCATTAGATTATTTTGTGTGGGGGTATGTCAAGGCTAATGTCTATAGGGACAAGCCCGCTTCGATTGACGCACTGGAAGCCAACATCCATGCATTCATTCGTGAGATACCGGCCGATATGTGTGAAAGAGTATGCCAAAATTGGACTCAGCGGATGGGCTACCTGAGACGCAGCCGCGGTCAACATTTGCATGAAATTATCTTTAAACATTAAATTGCAAGGTTCAAACTATCGATTCAAATAAATATTTCATTCATTTTTTCGAATTTTTTGTGTTTTTTTAAAGTTCTAAACCTCTTAAAAAATCACCCTATATTTGGACTAAAGGTTACAAAATCTTTATTATGAATTATAAAACTTTTGCGTGCTATTATGTTACTAGATAAAATTTAATTACTTTACCCTTTTCTTTCTCTAGCTAAGCTTTTAATAATGTATCAAAATTAAGTATTGGGATGGTTTCAAAACTAAACATTACTCTGACAGTTGAAACATCGGTCTCAGGTTGAATTTATTTAAGCTAAGCCTTATATTGGACTGTCCTTACATCCTTCTCAAATTTCAAAGGATCAGCTTTGTGTCAAATCATTTCATTTAATTTTACTGCTTCAAAAAAGGACAAAATAAATGGAAATCACTCGTTCCTAAATATAATCTCCTTGAAAGGATGCTAATTTATAAAACAACGACACAAAGTGTAGGTAGGTACCTACATATATCAGTCCTTCATTCTATATCATCCAAATATCTGCGCATCCCTCGTATACATATACAATCAAAAACTTTACCACTCAATCATTGTGTTTAGAACTGACACGGGCTTCCATTTTAAATATTTATATTTATTATCCTTCACCACAAACCACATCACAAACTTATATATAACCTCTCCCTCTCTTAATCTAATATTTATTACAGTTTTAGGTCAGAAAAACTTTATCAGTATCGTTTCACTCTCTAAGACCCAAGCAAAGCCCATCAGCTCATCTCGACCGGCCTGTATCATTTCCCTACTAATCACATATTCAACACCATAAAATGATACCAGATGTGACACTCTCCCTTTATTAATTGGTCCTTGTTTTAAGGACTATAATAGATTAGAGAGGAAGGAAGCGTGTGTACGAGTAGGTTGTATTTTCATTGTTTCTTCTATGAAGAATTCCTGCTTAACATTTTTTTTATATGAGACAATCCAACACACTTGCTTCCATTGCACCATAAGGATGATGATGACATATCCTTCTTCGTACAAGGACGCATATTTTAGTCTCTTTGAATTTTCAATTTCTATTCATTAAACGTGTAAACAATAACCTTCAATCTGCAGAAAAGCTGAGGCATGCTTAATCTCATTTTATGTCGCAAGGATTTTACTCAAATGAATTCTGCGTCAATTAAATGGTCTATTATTCGAGGAATGGCAGGGTAATAATATTTAAATTGGATAAAGTTGCTCCATTAAGTTTTAAAACACACACACAACATATGTATATATTATATCCTTTGAAAGAACATTTAAAGATACGAAATTAATTCAGTGATGACGAAGGTGCTATTTTATAACATGTGTAAGAAGATTTGGAAATTAAAATATTTATATCGTACCCCAATTACGGTATGTACGTACCAACATTCATGTTTGTGCATACTAAGACTAACACGAGCATAGTAACCTACTTACAAGGAATTAGTGAATTGAGGTAAACTAATTGGATTTAGTGTTTAGAATAAATGCTCTTTCAATCAAATATACTCCGACTTGGAAAATTTTGATAAGGATATGTGTAGGACAGAAGTTTCTTTAAGCCTACTTATACCTATACAAAATAATTTCAATTCAATTTCATCCAAACATTTTTTTTTTTAAATTTTGATATGCAAGTTTTTTATCTAAATCCATTCAGCCCATAGTGAGAAAATTCAAAATAAGAAACAAGTTCTATTTTTTGTGGAAGATCGTATTCATTTAAGTACATGGGAAAAGTTTAATCAAAATCGCAGGAGTCATTTTTGAGAACAAAATATTTTCCTTTCCGGATTTTAACTTTTGTATGGAAGGTTCCGTTATTTTTTCATATAAGTAAAGAAAATTTCTAAAAATATTTTAGAGAGCGATAAGAAAACTCTTAAGAATCAAGTTTAAAAAAAAAATCGATCAAATCGTTTTCGAAATATTTGCATTTAAAAAAAAAATTGAGATTTTGTTTAAAAATCCAAAAAAAATGTTTTTTTAATTTAAGTACACAAAATATTTATAATTTTTGGAAGCCTCTGTATTAAAAAGGAAATTGAAATCGATTTTGAAAAAAATCGAAAATATGATTAAATACTTATTGAATTTTATTTAAAGAAAAGTTGCCGATTCGTTTTGCAGAAAAATATGATTTTGTAAAATTGCTAAAAAATAATTGTATGGCAGGTACCGTTATTTTTGGTTTAAAAAATATTAAAAGAAATATGTGGGCAAAGTCACCAAAAACCACCAAGTTTGAAGAAAATCGATCGGGCCGCTTAGGCTGTAGACGAGCAGACAGACAGACAGAATTGTGCCAACCACTTTTTTGGAGTTCCTTATCATCGTAATGTCAAATTTTTTTTTTGCACAAATCGAAAACTTGGCTTATGTATATGTACCTATATCGCAACTAGTGTCTAAATCGAAAACACAGAAAACCCTTCAAAAAATTTCTGAGAAAATCTGTGCCATCATCAAGTGTTACTGATAGAGATTTGTACTTATATCGGCCATCAATTACTTACCTTCAAAAGGTTAAAAAAAAATCTTCAATCTTTCCTATGGTATACATAATTATTAAATTTTCAAACAAGAATAAAAGGACTGGGAACTGGGAGACATTCAATACGTTTATTATCCAAAATTGGCTATATTTTTCTTCTTATCCTATAAGTATGCAACAATTTATGTGAAACATATTCATGAGTTATTGCAAAAACTCGTATAATATTTATGTTGCATACTTTAAGTAGTTGATAGGAAAATGCATCAGCAAGGAACGAGTAGTTTATTTTTTCTGTCTTCTAGAAAGTACTAGGCGTCAATGGTAAAGTAGTGTGTTAGTTCGGTAGATAAGTACTACTAGTACTATAGATTAGGTGCTGAATTTTCCGATGAAGTGACTTATCCTACAAGAGTGAGGAGTAATTTGTTGTCATGAAAAAGTACTTCTCAGCTTACCATTTCGTGTTTTGAGGAGAATTGTAAGTCTTCTCGGCTCAATGCCTGCTTAAATAACTTAAAGCAGGCTGAAAATTGTAACTTGTAAGTCACTGTTATGCTACCAATTTGTTTAAAATTTTGTTTAAAAAATATTTTTCAAAAATATGAGGTCATAAACCTTTCATAATTGACACTGGCAATTGACGTTTCTCCTTGTCTTTAACAGTATAGAAGCAAAAAGCAAGATTTCCTTTTCAATAATAATAAACCTTTCATATCTTGCCAAAAGCAGCTTAAAGGACTTTCGTGACGAAAAAGTACAGGCCTCATTTTTGCATTTAGGTAAATATTTTATTTTCTACTCAATTAAATTCTAAAGCCATTAAGAAATGTTCTATCCCCTCGAAAAATAACAACAAAGCAATGAGTTTAATCATCCAACAAATTTTTTAGAGCACCAAAACAGTAATCGTCAAAGAAATAATTTTGTTTGTGCAACTGCAGTAGTTGGTTCACAGGAAAAGGATTTTTTTTTAATGTCGGTTTATGACACGAAACTTCTGTTTTTCTTCCATTTTATAATGAAGATCCATGTTATCGTTTTAAGGTATTATAACCATCATCATCTCCTTGGTATAGAGTAGACACTATATCGACGTGACACCAAAAGAAAATTTAAATATCCTTTGCATCCTTAATTGGAGTTTTAATTGCAGTAACTCTGTCGCTTATTATGTAGGAAAATACTATTAAAACAATAAATAATAAAAAAAACGAAAAATTAATTACTCACTGCAGCTGTAGTACAACAGAGAACAAAATAATAATAAAAGAGAGAAGCGAATAACAAATTGATGTCCTTCCTTTCTTACTTCCTTTCCACAGATTAATAACGGTAGTTTAGCTGAACAAGCTGGTCTATTGCCAGGCGATGCTGTCATTAAAATTAACGATGTCGATGTCTACAATCTGCGACACAAAGAAGCTCAGGATCTTGTCGTAAAGTCTGGTAACAATTTCATCGTCACAGTCCAGAGGTATGCACATCTTCTATTTTATAATGAATATTATTTGATTGGGTGAATATTTTTCAAATATCTTGTTTTAATTTGGTCTATAGGGGAGGTCTAACATGGCGCCCATCAGTTACCCCAACTGGTCAAATGCCATCCCCAAACTCACATTCACCATATCCCCAAACAGTGACGAAAACTTCTCTAGCTCACAAACAACAAGAGGTTCATCATATTGGCAGTGGATACAATAACTCTGCTCGTCCTTTCAACTCGGTAAGAATGTGTATTTGTATTTGTTTCCTTCCTTCTTCTTTTTTTTTACAAATGGACCGCAATCATTGAAATCGAGAAAGAGAGGATGTTATGAAGTTTTTATACTGATTGTGCGATGATGATAGTGAGGTTGAGAGGGCGATGCTTCTTACACCGCCATCATTATCATCATCATTACTGTTAATATCCTTCATTGTTCTCCAGTGAGTCCTTGGACTGCAAAAAAAAGAAGAAATGATGAAACTTATTTCTCAGGAATCGATTTATTTTATATCTCTTATTTTTTTATTCTCTTCGCTGCATTTAGGTTAATGGAAACGATGGTCAAGTGAAGAGCATTGTCAATAAGCAGTACAATACCCCAGTTGGCATTTACAGTGATGAAACTATTGCGGAAACTCTTTCAGCTCAAGCTGAGGTTCTTGCCGGTGGTGTTCTTGGGTAGGTGGTATATTGAAGAATAAAAAATATGCACAAGAAGAAAATTAATAGATATTTTCTGCATAAGGCAGGAAAACAAGTTATGGGGTCAGGAAGAAGGTTATGGGAAGGAAATCATTTTTGTATTCCCTTTTGAGCGGTAATATTATTTCCATCAGCAGGATATTCTGATAGGAAACAAAAAAAGGAATTGAGTTGTTTAGGATGCAGTTAGAGTAGATAGAGATATTATACAAAAAAAAAAAAAATAAGAATAACATCGGCTATTATTAAAATAATGGAAGTTATAATAATGGAAAACAAACAAGTATACGCCACAGTGACCCGAATAATGAAATAATTTGTTTTTGTATGGATGTTACGCATGTACTATTAACATTTGGTTTTAAGTAAATTATAACTAACCGACAAACGAAAAAAAAAAATAAAAAATTGATGTGAGAAAATATTTTGTCTGTTTTTATAATGAAAACTTCATAATTCTAACAATTAACTTGGTTGGAATAGTAAAAATATCAACTTTATTAGGTACATTCATAAATGTAGGTATATGTTTTCTTATTCACACGCTCAACAAGTAGCATTTTTGTTTAAAAAAAAAACTCAGAAAAAATTATTTTACCTTTGGCTTACTGCTAGGAGAGCATTAATTCATGCGAAAACCATACCTTATAGGCAAGCCTATGTGTGCTCAAAAAGGCTCTTAGCAAACTATGGGGTAGTTTTTAGAGTCTCTAATTTTTTCAGGATTTACTAAATCTTAATTTTGTTACTCAACATGAAAAAAACAAACGCAAGCGGTACTTGAAGATTTTAGTATTTTTACTGTTTTCGAAAATCCACTCCAAAGCATTGTGTAATTACTTTATGTGAAAAATTTAAATTCTTGTCTGTACCATGAACCAAGATTTACTTTTCTGATGATCTTTGATGCGTTAAATTCGAATCTGTTCTTGAAATTTCTCTAGCATGTCATGTTTTTGAGATATTTGAATCCAAGATATAAAAAAAGATGCGTGCATGCCAATTTGAGGTTATATTTTTGTGGTGTTTGGGAGAAACATGATAATTCCATTTTATAATTTGAGTCTTTACATCCACTTAACATCGAGCTAAAGCTCGAATGAGTTAATCAAAGTTCTTAAAATTTTCAACATGACTTTTCAATGATAATGTTTATATGTATTCCAAATTTGAAAAAAAAGTAAATCTCGTTATGGCTTTAGCTCAATGTAAAATGAAAGCAAAGACGTAAATTTCAATGTGGAGTTATCCATGTTTCTCCCAAACACCAGCACCACCGATATTTTCTCCAAGTAAATTTTTGTTTGAAAAAAAAAAAATGTATTTTACTTCAAAACTCTTTTTGAATTTTTCAAATATCACCATTCATCTTTGAGAAATCGTTTGCTATCGTTTACAAATTTCAGAATGAACATAAACATTATTAAGAAAAAAAAGTAAAGTGCATAAGAAACGCATTTTTTTGATTCGAATATCTCAAAACTTGCTAGAACAATTTCAAAGGCAGATTCGAACTCAGCGCTTTAAAAATCATCACGACAACAATTAAAATTTTTCACATAAAGTAATTACTTTTTGCTTAAAAAGGGATTTTCGAAAACACTAAAAAAACTTCAATTTTCAACTAACGCTTGAGTCCAAACAGTTCATTGCAGGAAAAACTTTAAACAGAGATTTGTTGGAAATTGTGTAGATATTGAAGACGCGAAGGTTTCAATAAAATGGACCCAAAAGTAATAATACCGATTTTTGGAAATGATCTCAGAATTTTAAATTTTTGAAATTCCAAAATCGTACCTGATTCTTTTTTGGAGTTAAGGACATATCGTCGAATAAGAGTGAAAAGCAGCAGAACATTTAGCATTTTTTCCCTGAAAAGATCTGATAGATTTAAGTATTTTTCAGCAATTTTTGAAGGGGCTTATAATGATCCAAAAAATGTAGAGTTACTCGTTTTTTGGGCAAAAAGGAGCAATTCTCAAAAAAGTGGAGTGTTTGAATAAATTTGGTTTTCTTCCTCAAAATTGGAGTAAATTGGAGTAAGATTAGATCGCAAGAAGGGTGCTAGGTGGTTAAGGGTTGGTTAAAAAAAAAGAAACTATCTTTTTAAGAAAAATTTTCTTTAATTTTGCAAGGAAAAAAAATATTCTCAACTTCTGGTTTGCAAAGGAAGCGCAGTGTTCATACGGATCATTTTAGGTTTTCTCTTCTAGACTTTAGTCTCAATTCGTTGGAATGAGCCAAAGTCATTCTTCACTTAAAATTTTTGAAAATGTTGTCTGATGTATTGAATTTTCTATTAGTGTTTGTAGCTTTTGAAAGAATATTATCATAAAACATGCTGCAAGGATAACAAAATGATGTCCAAGGCAAAACTTCTTATTTTCGATAGTTATTGAAGACGATGCTGACTTCAGGGTCATAATTTGTTTTACTTCGATTACCTTCTTCACTACGAAAAACTTCATGCTTGCGCTTATAATGCTTCTTAAAATTGAATTTTAGCTGTATATATGAATCCTAATAATGTCTTAGGGCTAAAGTAAAGTTCTTTTTAACAATCGTTTTTTTTTTTTGTTGTACTAGTTTTGATCAAGATTCAATATAGATGAAAAATTTATAATACAGCGTTAGATAAAACAGTTAAAAGAATTTACATTGTTTTTTCTTCTGAGTTGTATATTTTTTTTACCAAAATCAATCAATCTAACAAAATTCTCTTTGTTTCAGAATTAACTTCAAGAAAAATGAAAAACAATACTCAGGTGATAAATCTGAAGTATTAAAATTCTTGCAAGAAGAAGAAACCGGTGAACACCATGAACCAGGTAATGATTTAAAAAATGAACATAACTATGAATTAGCATGTATTTTATATGCCTTAAATGGAAATTGTAATCTTTTTGTCTTGGATGAGATATTGGATTAAAAAACATAATTCATGTTATTTTAATGTTTATCAAATGTTATATGCATGAATATTTATAAATTTCTTAAACAAAAAAGACAATATTCTATGTACCAAGCCAAGTATATCAATTACACATGAAAAGTGTTTCACGATGAAAACAGAGCGTTACAGAACGTACTTGTTATTTATTGAGTTACTTTTTGGAATTTTGCCAGAATGAAAATTTATTTTTTTTTAAAAAGATCACGTTAAGACCTTGAAACGACGATTTTGATAAATTTGTTTTATTTTCATGACTAAACAGATTTATTTCTCTAAATATAAAATGGGAAAGTTATTTTTACTTAAAAAAATCTAATGACAACAAAGAGAATATTCATTCTTCAGTTATTTTAAGTTTTTATCCTTGTGAATTAGAATTTGACAAGTTATTTTTTTATTTATTTGACCTATCTAAGAAAAATTCTATATAATTGTTTTCTTTTAACAAAATCATCTTTCTATTCATAACTTTTTCTTGTGTCTAATTTTTGTTTACTTCTGTGTGTTTTCTTTTATATGAATTTGTTAATAATAATGCCCAGTTCAACACCACAATCCACCACAAATAATCAACAATCACATACCAAGCCAAAATCAGTCAAACGTAACTAGGCATGTGAAAGCCCCAGTCGATCGTCCAAAGCCCCCAAGCACTGGTGGACTCCCAACTGGACAAAACATTTGCACAGAATGTGAACGTCTCATTGTGTAAGTGTTACAAAGAAAACTCATTTTATTTAAAATAATCCTTAAAACCTTGATCCACCACAAAAAACACACAACCCTATTTTTTTTAAATAACTTTTTGTTTCGTGTATGAGTGTTTTAAATTTATTGTGCAAAATTGCAATTAGTTGCAAAAACGACCGAACAAAAACTAACCGAAAATAAAACAAATTTAAAGAACCCCGAAGTCCTGCAAACTTCTACTGGACACATAGCCATGCAATAGGAGGACAACGACCACCGCGGCCTGTGACACCATCATCGAAACCACACGATGAACGAATTGGAACTCCGTTGCAGCAGAATACACTAGCGCCGAGTGCTTCACATCGACCTAGTCTCCCCAGACATCATCCCGAGTCTAGAAGAGGTGATGATGCCGAGGAGAGGCCAAAATCACCCACTCCAACCGTGGATCCTAGGTTGATAATTCTGCCCGTGTGTCCGGCACTGCAATCACCCGAGTACAAAGCCGAACTGGAAGCGGCTGCAGTCGCAGCAGGGGTAGCTCCTCGTGAACAGAAGCCACTGACCAATTTGCCGCAGTGTTCCATTTGTGGTGTAGGAATTGTGTAAGAATTAAAACTTATGAATACGATTTTTTGCATTGTTGTAGCAGTTTGAGTCCATTTTTTGTACGAATTTAAATTATATGAATCTACGAATTGAAGGCTTGTGTGTTAAATTTATTCCTCATCCAATCCCTTTATTCCCGAAATGTATTTTTATTCGTAAAAGCTCTTAATCCTCATGTTTTATTTTGTTCTCTTATTTTATTTCCAACTTCTCATACTACCTACTATACAGTGGTGTTTTCGTCCGCATCAAGGATAAGAACCTTCACGTTGAATGCTTTAAGTGCGCTACCTGTGGCACTTCGTTGAAAAATCAAGGATACTACAATTTCAACAACAAATTGTATTGTGATATCCATGCTCGTTTGGCTGCTTCACAGAATCCACCAAGTGGAACTGAAGGATATGTTCCTGTACCAATTAAGCCGTAAGTATATTCGTATTTGCTAAGTATTTTTTTTTTTAATATAATTTAAATGCGAACAAATTTTTAAAGCAATTAAAATATCTTTCATAAAATGGGATTTTTTCAGTGAAACATTTAACCTAACTATCAAATCCAAGTGACAAAGAAATTCAAGCATTTAAAAATAAAGTGGAACCCAAATAACTTTGTATGTTTGAAATCTTGCTAAGTTTTTTTAAGCAAAACCTGTTACAATAGTTAGATGTTGTTGTACCTGTTGTTTTGAACCAGTAGTCTTGCTGGTAGAAGTATTGTATTATTTACGATTTTAGTCCTCATATAATACATACCTGCACACATACATTTTTGTTTACAAAAATTTAAAAAAAAAAATATTTTTTTTGAAAATCAAATATTTAGATGACTATACTTGATTGATTTTTTGAAACCTTTTTAAACACTTTCTTGAATATTTAAAGAAAATATTTTACTTTTATGAAAAAAATAACAAAAGTGTTGATCAAAATCAAAACTCAGTATGTTCATTTTTAATCAATGACTTAGGTACCTATTGGTATCATTCAAATACATACATTGGGACCAAATAAAAATCCCAAATTTTATTTAATGCCATAGAAATTAGACCACAAAATTTGTAGTTAATTTCAAATCCCATTTTATCCACTTGAGTTTTGTTTCAAAATCCATTATATCCATTATATTTTTAATTATAAACTTGAAATTCAAAACCATTTTGTCAATGTTATGTCTCATGAGGGCCCTTAGCGAGCAAATTGTGGGATAGTTTTGAATTTATTCCTGCTTTTTGGATTTTTTCTCTAGTATAAACCAAAATATAACAACTTTTTTGATGGTCTTTGATGCGCTAAGTTCAAATCTGGCCTCAGAATTGTTCATGTATGTCACGTTTTTGAAATATTCGAATCTTTCGGAAAATGAGAAAGAGTTATAGTCCAGTGCAACAGTTATTGGGCTAAATCATTTTCCCTGTACGGAAACAGAAACAGTACCTTGCGACCTCTCCATTGAGCCTATTCTCCTTTGGGGTTATATAACGGGTGATTTTTTAAGAGGTTTAGAACTTTAAAAAAACACAAAAAATTCGAAAAAATGAATGAAATATTTATTTGAATCGATAGTTTGAACCTTGCAATTTAATGTTTAAAGATAATTTCATGCAAATGTTGACCGCGGCTGCGTCTCAGGTAGCCCATCCGCTGAGTCCAATTTTGGCATACTCTTTCACACATATCGGCCGGTATCTCACGAATGAATGCATGGATGTTGGCTTCCAGTGCGTCAATCGAAGCGGGCTTGTCCCTATAGACATTAGCCTTGACATACCCCCACACAAAATAATCTAATGGTGTCAAATCGCACGATCTAGGCGGCCAATTGACCGGCCCGAAACGTGAAATTAACTGTTCACCAAACTCGCCTCGCAATTGCGCCATTGTTTCGCGTGCTGTGTGGCATGTGGCACCGTCTTGTTGAAACCACATATCATGCAAGTCAAGAACTTCCATTTCGGACAAAAAAAAAGTTTGTTATCATCGCTCGGTAGCGTTCACCATTGACAGTAACGCTGCGATTCGCATCATCTTTGAAGAAATATGGCCCAATAATGCCGCCGGCCCATAAACCGCACCAAACAGTGGCTTTTTCGGGATGCATTGGTAGCTGTTGCAATGCTTCTGGCTGATCTTCACTCCAAATGCGGCAATTATGCTTATTTACGTACCCATTCAACCAAAAATGAGCCTCATCGCTGAACACAATTTTTCGATAAAAAAGCGGATCCTCGGCCAGCTTTCCAAGAGCCCATTCACCAAAAATTCGGCGTTGTGGTAGGTCGGCTGGCTTTAGTTCTTGCACCAGCTGTATCTTAAAAGGCTTTACGCCCAAATCCTTCCGCAAAATTTTCCACGTAGTGCTGTAACAAAGGCCTAACTGCTGGGAACGGCGCCGAATCGACATTTCGCGGTCTTCTGTCACACTAGCTGATACGGCCGCAATATTTTCTTCACTACGCACAGTACGTAAACGTGTTGGTGGTTTAATGTCCAACAAAGTAAATTTGGTGCGAAATTTGGTCACAATCTTCCGAATAGACTGCTCAGAAGGTCGAGAATGCCGACCATAAAATGGAAGCAGCGCGCGATGAACATTTCGAACCGAGCACGAATTTTGATAGTAAAATTCAATAATTTGCAAGCGTTGTTCATTTGTAAGACGATCCATGGTTAAATTGCAAACCAAATTGAAGCTGTTTGACAGTGACACAAGGTACTAAACACACGTCAGCTGTCAAAACCAGTGTTGCCAAAACCAAACCAGCTAAAAAATCACCCGTTATTTATATATTATTTCTCGAGATAATTGCTTATTAAATAAGATTTTATGGTCTCTCTGTAGAATGAACAGTAAACATTTTCCTTCAAAATTATTTTTGAATCTTTTAATTTTCTCCATTCATCACTGAGAAATCAATAATTTGTTGTTAGCCTTCATTCTAAGCTTTCTAATTTGAAAATAACCAAGCTCTATGGTCCATTGAAGAACTAAAGTATACACAAAAATATATAGGAAAGTTAATGGTTTAAGTTGTAAGACACATCTGTGTGTGAACCTCAATCAGTTTTTAATAAAAATTCGAGCTTAAACAAATTAAAAATTATGTCAACAAACCCACAGTGCTTCTTACCAAAATTGTTTTACTTGTTACTTAAATAAAAAAATAATAATTAAGTTTTAACCTTCTGGATTTAGGTGTCTCAATTTTCGAATTGCTACATTTTTTATTTTAGTCTGAAATCTAGGAATAATTTTCAAAATCCCTTATATCAAGATACATAAGTTTTTCTCGATTTATTCAAAATCTCTAAAAGCGGATAAAATCGGTTATGATTCTAGTCCTCACATATGTGCATACATATGGATGCTAAAATATAACTGTCATAGAAAATATTTTTTTCTACAACGAAAAATTGTTTTAAAAAATACACTTAGCAACTATTAATAGTATCTCTCATACAACATTTTTTTAAATTTTCTCACAATTGGCTAAACGAATTAAGAACAATTTTCTTTTATACGATTTTCAAATAATATTGCATATCACAGTTTTTTGAATTTAAAAAAAAGTTTCAATTACTGACAATTTTTTTTTTTTTGAAACTTTATTTGTATGTGCACATAAATAATTACTTAATATTTGTGTTGTGCGTACAACAATAGAAAGATCAAAAACAACCACGTTGAACAACGGTAACAATCGGACTCACCGAGTTCCCAAAGACCTACCTGGAACTTACTTGCAATTACTTCCAAAATGCATTACTCAGCTTTGACCTACTGAGATGCATTCTGGAAGTAGGCTTTTTTACAGTGTCCCACTGAATCATTGCGTCACATTAAGTGTAATTCGACAACAGTTGTGAGTTGTGACTCAGTGGGTCATGCCTTTGTAGGGCGGCATGTCATTTGGGGCACAACATTTGAATGGCAACATTTTTCCTATTAAAGGAATTATTTTATCTGAGTTAAATATCGGTCACATTTTATGCTTTTTAACATTTTTCTCTGAAACTATGAAGTGAGTTATTATAGCTTCTTGAAAGTTATGAGAAAGTAGAGGTGCACCCTGTTGGCAACGGTCATTTTAGTTGTAGGTATATTGCTTAAGTTTTAAAATGATGAACAAAGTAATTAAACAATTTTTTGAAAAAACTTTGTTCAGAAATCATCTGAATGGTTTATTTCTATATGCATACAAAAATAAGCTTTCCGAATTGTTTTAAATTATTTTTAAAAGATGCAGAAATTCAAATAAAAACTTTTGTTATTGGAATAGATTTAAAAATTAGAGTAACCATCAAAACAAAGAAAAAAACTAAATATTTCTTTAAAAGTATTTATTATATACGTTCAAGATAAAAGAACTCGAAATAACCTGAAAAATAATAATTATATATTATAGATTTTTGTATACCTAATTTAAAAGACTTGTATCTGCCAATTTTCTTGACACTGACGCCCCTGTCTTTAAACAAAATTTATAATTTCCCTCATCGTTGTTTTTTTTTTTTTTATTAAAAGTCGCCAAAGCGATCAAACAAAAAACTGTCAAGAATGACATTGAATTTATAACTAAAATCATTGCATTTAAAAATTCTAAATAAGTTGAAAAGCTATACATATGTACATATCTATTTTTTTAAGCATCCCTCACCTTTTGAAAAATTTCAACTTCAAACAAAACCACAAAAAAATCTATTTCTGTTGCACTTAAAAAAGATATCTTTCTTTCTACTGAGCCTTTAATTGTTTTTTAATTACTTTCGACAGTATCTGCTTATATACATACATACATACATAAAGTTTGAATTGAAATTTTATTTTATTTTTTTACAGAAACACCAAACTGAGTGCTTCAACCATTTCCGCGGCTCTAAATAACATCGGATACAATGGTTCTCCAACTAATGGAACTACCACCCCATTATACTCTGCGCCACCCAGCAATGTAAGTAGAACAAAACTAACAGTAAATGTTTATTTTTGTAAAAATAAAAAAAGACAGAGTGCATTTTCTAACAAAATTGATTGAATAAATTAAAAAAATATGTTTTGAGTTTCTCAGTGTGCACTAAAACTATTCATTTTTTAACCACGTGTATTTAGCAATTTTTTTATTGTTGTTTTTTCTATGACCATTTATTGCAGGTGTGAAGAATTTAGAGCACAATCAATACATTTTTATTGCATTCGTGGATCAATTTGAAAACTTTATTTTTAGCTTATTGTCTGACTTTAAAATAAAACTAAAAAACAAAACAAAAACTATTTCGATTCGGCGACAATGTAGTATTTAATCGAAAGTGCTTTTGAATGTAAAAATAAAACTTTAAATATCCTCAATAAATTCGAATAAGAATAACAATTTAAAATATTCTACTGCTAAGAAACAGGGTTACCATTTTTTGTATTTATTTTTGTAAACTTGGGCGTTCATAGGAAATACCATTAGACTATTGTCATGTGTCCGTAAAAAAAAGAAAAAGGTAGATCCAGTAAATCTTTTTGTTTAGCTTTTCAAGTAGCTACAACAAAACATCCAAGAAAATTGGGTTAATATTTGGCATTTTGGGTATTAAGGTATATTATTGATAGATTGTATTAATAACTGTGTACAGCATTAACAAATCTGGCACCTAACTGTCAAAGCTTTTTTGACTTTTAAAGGCTACTTTTGTTCAAGATGCTCCTATAATATTGTTAAGATCCTTAATCATCCCACCACAATATTTTAAAACGTTCTTCCCATAAAACGATTTAAGAATCAACCCCTGCCCTTGGCATAGAGGTTAGTGCGTTGATGCATACGCATAGGTCTTTTGATTGAAACTCAGCTTTGTCACCCAAACAAATAAAATAGTTTCCTTGAGAGATACTAGGTTTGTTTGTTGAGCTTAAAGTAACCCTGGGGTCGCCCAAAGCGTTTTTTGAAAAACCTGAATTAACCCTGACGAGCCAATTCTATTTTTTTTGAACCCGTGGTCGCCCTGAAGTAGAAAAAGGTTTTTTGCTGGAGCGAGTTGAGTAGGCGAGCTCTGGTGAATTTAGGATTCATTGTGGATTCACGTTCTGCAGGTAATTCTTTTGTTATTGAAATTGAAATTCAAGTAATACACCTATTTACTTAAATAATAACAAATAGAAATAGAAAATGGAAAGTGTAGTTTCTTTTTTTTTCATTTTTAAATCAAATTTAGTTTCTTGCTTATCTCAACAATACAATCGAGAGCCATTGCCCATTTGGTTTTTTTTTTGAGAACCGAAAAACTCAGGTTTTTGTGACAGTTCTAGGGATTGTCCAGAAAACCTGGGTCAACGCTGGGTAAACTTCAACGAACAAACCTACTGTATCTTTCCAAAGGTAAAAAATCTTCCAATGGCTTCACTTGTCATGATAATATGCTTCTTATCTTCTTCTTCCTACCGAGTAACAACACGACATAAAGTAATATATATAGGCATCACACATTTTTATTTTTGTCCACTTTCATACCAATTTTCATAAAATTTGACCCTTTAAATTATTCAACTGCTAAAATTTAAGATTTCAACCAATTTAATTTTTTGTATTTTATTTGGCTTAAAATAAATTAAATTAAAATAATTGTTAAAATGATTATAAGAAATTTAAACTTACATTTTAAAAACTTTTGATGAATAAGTTCAAAAAAAGATTTTGTTAAAATTATATTTTTTTCTTAAATATCGCCTTCTTATATGAATACTTGCACTTCAACACATTTAGCTAGTAATTACGCCAAACCAAAGAGATACATTCAATATTTTTTTTTTAAGACAATCTTAAAAACTGTAAAAAAAAACAGAGAAAAATAAAAAAATACAAAGAAATTTTTCTGGCATGAAAAACTAAGATTTAAATTTAGCTCCCCCTTCTATTAATCGGGGCATACTCTTGTATAATGACTCTCAATGTACATAGGTACCTAGTGTGCAGATGCAACTTCGCTTCCTGCAAAATAAAGGTGTGCATCTGTGCACAAATAGATTGGCAATTGCACCAACACCTTTTTAAAAGAACATTTTATATGCACGGCGACACAAAAACTACCTATTTTTTTTTTTTTTTTTTTTTTTTTGAACTCATAGATCGCTGAATGCAAATGAAATATATCAGAGATTTTTTAGTTCGATATTTCAACGCGTACGGATGGTGTCCGTGTAGCCGGACACTAGAATAATAATAATAATATTTTTTTATTTTTCAATATAAAACGAATAAAGGAGTTTATTTTAAAGTGCTTGTTGTAGTAACGAACGAAAAATATAGATTTTTGATAAAATTGAATAAAATAAAAAAAGAATAAAAAGTCTGTTACATAATCATTTCGAATAAACCATTCCCCTTTATAACAAAGAGTTTTTAAGGAATTTTCAATATTTCTGCGCTACTGCGATATACCTACTGTTCATTTGATTCATTATGCCTTAAAGTTTGTGTGTTATCCCTGTGTATGTACGTATAAGTCATCAAGGATGAGTTAAAATTAGCTTTGAGGCTAATTTTTAGGATACGTTAGTGACCTTGACCTACAACTTGACCATTCCTTTTTGCCTTTAAGAGCATTAAAATTATCAAATCAAAAGTGTGATAAAGATGTGATTCATAAGGAATCTAGAATAATCAAGAAGAGAATAACCTCAAAAAAGTTAGCCCATATTAGCCTCACAAGGCTACAAGGCATACTTGTATGTTAAAAAAAAATTGTATTAAAATAAACCAAAACAATTTTTGAGAGGAAATGCGTTTTTTATTTACTACGATTCTTCAGATAAACGGAATCAGTTCATTTAGTAGCTCACTTTCTTAGATTGACGGCTCGTTACGTTTTTTAATTTGCTTTGGCAGAGTTTACTGCATATTTTGACATATCTTTTTCCAAAATTTAAAGAATGACTTAAGGTCATACAAAAAAAAATTAAATGTTGGACTATTTAAAGCATAGTAATGGTCCAACTTTTTTCTCTGGTGATGAAGAAGGCAGGAAAAGGTTATTTGATTTTATCTTTTAAAAGATTTTTGATAAGAATATGTAAATTTGTACTTACTGTTAAAGATGGAAATTTAGATCTTTAAAATGCCTACTTAAAGTTGTTCTCTAAGAACTTTCGAATGTGAACATGTATTGAATTTATTCTTTATGTGAAAGTAAATGAATTATTATTAAAATCACAAATAAAGAGAACTAAAATCATAATGTTCAGTTTATCAAATCAGTCGATGGGTCAAAAAATCATACACGATTCAATAATTTTACCAGACCCGGGCGCCATTTTACAATGAGCTGAGTCTGTTTGGAAAAAAAATCTAACTTTGTGTATATTTCTTTAATACAATCTTCAAAGCTCTAAAAATTACATAAAGGGTAACTAAAAAATAAAAAATTTGTGGTAATTTGCAAAAAAAAAAAAACATCGAGTGAAAAGATAGAAGATTCATCAAATTTATTTCATCACTTGGTGTCTCTTCATTTAATTACGATTCAGAAGAAATTGTTGACATATGGTGGCACTTTCAACAGATGAAATAAATTCCATTTCAATAAATAAAGCACTTATACCAAGAAATAAAAAAAACACACTGGGGAACTCATATAGTGTTAGGTCTTAGTAGACACGAGCAGGTTTATTTATGAAAAAATGTAAACCAGCTCAAATAGCTCAAACGAAAATAATAAAAAAGTGAATTTATCTTAAATCGAACAAATAATCTGAACTGGTTATACTTGATAACATGCACAACCTTTTAAGATAGGAAAAACAAATCCTTACAAAACCATAAATATACCAATACTATAAATTTAACAATTTAAATGTTTTTTTATTTTTTGCCTAACAATTTTTGTGTGCTGCCTTTATGCCTACTAAACAAAAAAAATACGCAGATTGAAAGCACAAACCTCTCTGATCTACCCCTGCCACCACCTCCATCACCAACACAACTTCAACAATTCCAAATACAAGATGCATTTTGCAACGGCAACAATTTAACTAACAACAACAACAACAACACACCCATTAACAATCATTCGCGCACAAACAGTAGCCTTTCGACAGCCTCATCATCATCCTTGTCCTTGTCACCGTATTCGTCAACAAATGGAATCAACAATAACAGTAGTTGCAGTCCGATCAACAATGCAAACATTGAAAATTCCTTAAACAATCACAATGGCAACACTGCTAATAACAATAATTATAATTCAACATCAACAATGTCATTAGATCGATTTGCATCTTCATCATCGTCACCAGGACATTCGAGACAACAGTCAACATCGTCCTCGACTGGAAGTGGTATCACTGCTACAGACTTTCAGTTGCCGCCACCTCCACCCCCACCACTTCCACAGCAACAACAAAAGCATCAATACAATCAAATACAGCTACAACAACAACAACAAAACCCGAACTCAATGACAATTAATCAAAGTGGCAAGCAAAACGAAAACGATATGAACTCGAACAATCGATACGCATCATCTGGCAACAACCCAAGCAGCGGCGGCGGTGGCGCCTCCATCCAAACCAATGTATATAGTAAATTTTTAAAAGAATATTCAAATAAAAAATTAAACAGTAACTCAAACACAAACAACGACAACACTGAATCGTCCTCAGACGGGATTAAATTATTTAACTTCCCGCAGGGTGTTGGCGGACAAGGATCAGCCCCCGGTGGTGGTAGAGCTGATGATTCAATTAACTCACGCACCGGGCAGGACGGAGATCAGTTCCAATATGTAACGTTGCATGGCAACGTAATAAGGAGTGTTATCCCACCCGGTAAGGGAGTTTCAGTCAACTACAAGGTAAGTGCCCCATGAGAGGCCACAAATTTATTGCATACTTGGCTGCGCATTTTTGTTAACTCTGTTTAATGTTGTCATGCACTGCACATACAAATTTTATGTAAATTTTTATATACAATCTGAATATTATACTACTCACACACTAAAGCCAACAAATTGCGGTTTTTAAAATGTTGAATCGAATTAAAAATGCTCGCTTTATTTTTTCGCACACTGTATTCCAACAGGTAAATCAGGGTATTGCTCGTCCATATGGTGCTCCAGCTCCAGCAGCTGCCCCCAAATCACCAACCTCATATCCACCACCAGCAGCTAACCAAGCTGGAAACAACAACTGGGCCCAACCTAGGCCTGTTCCGCATCAACAGCAGCAGCAACAGCCAGCAAATAATATGTATGCTACTTTGCCAAGGAGCAATGCTGGTCCCCAAGGTATGTATATCAACCCTTAACCATTGACACTTCCTCGAACCAAACCAGGGAGTGTCAATATTGAATTGGAATTGGATTAAATAGGTTTTGTGTTAAATTGGGAACTAAATTTATGGAAAGTGAATGAAATGTGTATAATATTGCATATTGCTTTCGAAGGGTCACAAGGATACACATTTACAGGGCTTAGAGCTGTTACAATATCAAAGTTTTTTGATATCTATTGCATTTTTTGAAATTAGCTTAAAATCAATTCGTATTTCGAGTTTTTAAAGTTTTTGTTTGATGATTTTTAATATTTGAGAATTGATGGGACGCGAGAAATGTTGTTGGTTTATTTTTATTTTTTTTCCTTAGATAAACGGGAAAATATTTTAAGAAGTCTTTGAGACAATATGAATATTTGATTTTGTTTTGAATATTTATTTTCTATCGTCTTGCATTGTTTTTATTTTTATTTTATGAGCATTACAAGAAAAACGACTTAACATCATATAAAGCTGGCCATTTCATAAATGATTCCAAATAGTAATTAATCCTGAAGTTGTCTGAAAAGGTCACACAAAATGGCATACTTATTATTTTAAGTAAAAGGTGTTTTTTTTACACGTGTGGTTTTCAATCTGGCAATACTTTTTTCAGAGTTCGTCTTTTTGATTTATGCCCAGTTTAGTTTGCCATTCATAATGAATAGACTTACTCCTGAACAATGTTTGCAAATCGTGCAAATTTATTTTTAAAATATTTTAACGCAATGCGAAATAATCAATTTATCGAAGTAAACTTTTGGTGAGCATATTATCTCGCGTCGTGGGCCTGTGGCATGGCCTCCAAGATCATGTGATTAAACATCACTGGACTATTTTTTGTGGGGTTATGTGAAGTCGCTTGTCTACGCAGACAATCCCGAGACGATTGACGCCTTGAAAGAGAATATTTGGAAAGTTATTGCTGAAATACGGCCTAAATTACTGCAAAAAGTTGTCAAAAACTGCGCTCTCAGATGGAATTTATTCGAGCCAGCCGCAGCTGCCACTTGCCCGAAATCATTTTGAAAATATAATGGCAAACCCTTATTTTATAATAAAGCTAAATTCTTGGCCATAACATTAAATTATATTCGTTTTATTTCTTTTTGAAAACACCCGTTACATCTATTGGAACATGTTTTGAGTAATAATTTTGTAACGTCTCTCCCTTAACTGCTAAGAACTAGAATTCTAAATATTTAATTTTAAAATATATCAAACAAAAATATAAATAAGAAAAAAGGTGTAGTAAAGAATTAATTATCAATGATCAATGCTTATTCAATCACTTTCCTGAAAAAAAAACAAAGTTTATGTATTTGGCAAAAGAATTTAAAATTGTAACTGACAAAATGAAATTAAAAAATCCTTATTAAAAACAAATCTGTTTCCTCTGTTACCAATACAAAATATCCATTTCCACCTTAACAAAAATAAATTTTAAAAATACTGTAACCCTATACATACCCAACATATAAAAAGAAAACAAAAAACAAACTTAACAACTCTCAAACCTGCCATTTATGTTCTATTGTATATATTATTGTATATGTGTACTGTACATAGGACGCCCACACTCTTTCTATGCAACACAATACAGAAAGCCCATCACCGGACCCAATTTCAACCGAGGTATGCAACAACATAAATAATATACAAACATACACACAGAAAAATCCTTTAAAAAAAATAAGCAGCTTTTCTTGCTGAAGCCCTCTCACTCCGTTTGCCCAATACAAATATTGCATCTGATATTATTTGCTTGACTCGCTTGTCCTGCGAGTATAATATATTAGCAATCCATATACCATACCAATCATAATTATATGAGTTAAAAAATAAAAAATATTTGCTTCGTCCTTTTTTATAGATTTTTTTTTTATTCTGCTTTTTTCATGTACACCTGCCTTAAATATTGCAACAGTAGCCATATATAAATTATTACCAGACGCTTCCATTAATTGCTTTAGACCATGCATTAAGCCATGAAATGTTTCAGAGTCATCGAAGTCCGTTAGGAGGAATACCTACCAATTTCAAATTAAAAAAAAAATACAAAAATTAATAATCCTGATGTTTAATGGTAAAAATCAATCACACTCAGGCACCATCCTCCTGTTCTTTACTTTATATTGACTTCTTGGTGTGGCTGGCTATGATGCCCATCAATATTGGTGATTTACATTGAATTTGTAAAAAAAATTCACATTTTTTCTGTTCGAGCCACAATGGTGGTGAAGTTCTTCACATTCTCATACATACGCAAAAAAGTATGCAATTTTTTTTTCTTTTGGAAGAGCCTTCCTTATTGGCTTTACAATTAACGAAATTAAAAGGAATACAAATAAAATACATTTATATTTATGTAAATTTCCTGAGAGTAAAAATTGAAGCAACAAAATTGAGCTACACGCATGGAAGAGCAGTATTACCCATCATCGTCGTCGTCGTCCTTTTAAGTCAAACATTTTTCCTTTTACCGGTCGGTGTGATGTGTTTATTATTAAACTTGCAGAGAAGCAATTGATGCGGTAAATGAGATAAATATACAAGTTTTTGTTTCATTACGATACACATACAGCATACACTTTGCGTATTTATTTCGTTGTTACTTTTTTAAATTGTTAAATTCTCACAGAAATGAACACCATCTGGTATATACTTTAAATTATCATTAATATTTTATTCATTCGAGCTTAAAATAAAAATACAAAAATAAAATGAGATACAAAACTGCTGTGGTAACAAAAAAATTCAGCAATATTACATCAGAAATGGTGGAGATAATAATATTTTTAAGAGGATTAATTAGTTGGTTGCAAAAAAAAAAAAAAATAAACATGAATAAAATTGGACGTAATTTAATGTGCTGAGCACATTATATTTTTTATAAGGCCAGTTCTTTTGTTTTCAACAAACGAATTTAATTTTGTTTTTATTAAAATACTCATTATATTGACAATGGTACTTAAAAATTGAAATTATTTTAATATGCAATCCTTCAAAGGATTTAACTAGTCTAGCCAGATTGATTCTGAAAGTGGCTTATAACTATAACAACAAAAAGTAAGTAGGTACTTACGTTCTTTCTGTTGTTTTTTGCTCGAGAATAAAGTATTATTATTGTGTCTTGTCTGGCCTGCAACACTTTTAAAATAGAATTATATAGATCAGAGGAAAATAATAAGAGTGTAATTCCTAGAAATATATCTAGTATCTATTTAAATACGAAAATCAATTCTTTGAATAAAGAACATTGGGACATTGTTTGGCTTTTCTTTGGCAAATTCAACTAATTATATTCTTTTGGTTAGAGACAATCTCTCCACTCTTCTACCCTTCTCTTTTACTGTCTCTGCAAAATTTTGTTGCTCAATAAATAAGGGTTATCATCATTTTCAAAAATGCAATTTTACTATATTTTGTTTGTTTAATTGTTCAATTTCAAATTTATTTGAAATGTAAGTTGTCGTTATGAAAATTTTTTTAAATAAATGATAATTATTTTATTTGACAGCTTAAAAATTGTTATAAACCGTTTTTTAACTTTCTGAATTACAAGAATAAGTTCAACCAACAAAAATGAGATGCATAAAGTTGTTAGGGGGTAAGAGTGCGCACTTTCGACTTGGTACAGGACTCAAATTAAATCTTACAATACAATTTGTACTCAAAATATTGAATTTTTGGTTGGTAACTTATTAAAAATAAGAAGTGATTATTTAAAACAATCGTGTTTTGATGTATTCGTTAAAAAACCAAAAAATACTAAATAAACACCCTTCACACTTGTCCTAATGTTCGGATTAAAGTATATGCTGTATATATGTAGGTTGAATGTGCACAGAGGTTTTATTTCAACGTTTCTTAAGTTAAATAAAATTGTACAGGCAGTGCTAATATTTTTATTTCAATTCATAAGCAAATGCTGTTTAAGAAAATAACAAAGAAAATAAATAATTCATCAAATCGTCAGATTTTCCATCATTCATATGGCAATTTATTTTTAAAATCAATCTTTACTAATGAAAACACTCGATTCATCTTCTGATTTGATATTTAATGCGAACATTTCAATATAGCAGGATTATAAAATATTACTAACTTTTCTTCAAGCAATCATTAAAAATCTTTACTTGAATTCAATCCAAAGAATTCATTCATTGACATTCACATTGAGAATGTGACTTCAAATTCTTCATTTTTGATTATTTTCCCCCAATAATTTTATTACAAGCAATTGAGTGCAATCTTTTCCGAATTCATGCATTCTATGCATTCATTTGCCTTCTTTGGCTGTATTCACTCCAAAGCACTAAGTAACTACTTATTGGGAAAACTTTTGTTTTTTGTCTAAAACATGAACCAAGATATAATTTTCTGCACGGGTTTTGATGCGCTTAGTGTGAATCTGGTCTTGAAATTGTTCTAGACGTCACGTTTTTTAAATATTCAAATCTAAAGATACAAACAAATCGTTTTTTTGATAATTTGGGCTTATATTTGTTGTGGAGGTATTTATTTTGAAAAAATTTACATGGTCATTCTAAAATATGAAAATTTTATTCAAAGTTATTTTTGAATTTTTCAAATATGCTAATTCATCTTCGAGAAATCTGTAACTTTTGTCTTAGACTATGTTATTCGAAAAATCTAGTCAATTTTTATTTTTGTAGGACTTTTTGCAATTTTTTTTGCATGTTGCGTCACGAAATTATGGTCGCAAACTTCAGATTTGGATTCAACTCCCTAGCAAATATTAAATATTATTTAATTATTATTATTATTATTATTATTATTATTATTATTATTATTATAAATTTTTTATCATAATTAAATAGGGTGTTGTAAACTATAAAAGCTGATGAATCTACAAATTTTAAGTTAAAGTTAAAGTTTGTAATACTGCAATACTGATATTACAATATAGAGACTTGTAGAGAGATAACTTTCTTCGAAATATAAACGGCGTATTTCTTGCAATATTGGCAAATTGGGCAATAAGGTCGTAGGCGTCTTCGTTTTCTTTTCTATTGCATATACTACAAATTTGTATCAGGTCAGCTTGATGAGCCATAAAGTTTAAGTTAAAAAGCGATTAAATACGGGGAAAATCAAAACTACCCCACAATTTGCTCGTTACGTGCCCTTTTGAGCACAAACTGACTGGATTTTTCGAATTGCGTAACAGCTCAAAAGGAAGGTCAACGATTTTTCGAAGATTAATGGTGGTATTTAAGAAATTCTAACATAATTTGGAAGTAAACCATCCATACTTCAGAGTGGCCATAAACATTTTTTTCAAAAAAAAAAAAAAGAAAAAAAAAAAATACCTCAACAAAATATATAACCCTTTATTTGCATTAAAAACGCATTTTTTACTTAATTATTAGATTCGAATACCTCAAACGTGACAAGCTAGAACAATTTGAAGACCAGATTTGAGCTAAGTGCATCAAAATCCACCAGAGAAATATATCTTGGTTCATGTTTAAGAAAAAAAAAGAAAAAAATTTAAAATAAAGAATTTACGTAGCGCTTTCAATTGGTTTTTAAAAAAAAGTAAAAATATTTAAATTTTCAACTAACGTCTGAGTTTTTTTAGATTATGTATACTTTAAATGGTAAATTGATATAATTTTCGAATAACTGGTATAGTTATAGAGCCATTAGTGAAAAACTCCCAAAAAATGCATTCTTGTGCATTTTTTCCATGTTGCGTCACGAAATTATAGTCACAAGCCTCAGATACAGATTTAGTACTCTCAGCAACATTTAAGAGGTTTAATATTGTCAATTCGATCAAAACCCTAAACATCAAATGGGAAGTGGCCATTTTCTGGTCAAAACAACTTGAAAAACTAGAATTACAAAAGGTTTCGTTAAGTATTCAACTGCCAAGACTAGAAAAGGAACCTGATGGTTACTCGAATATAAGCAATATGATATATTCCATTTCAAAATTTAGTTTTGTTATTTTTAAGTTCCTTTCTTATTAAACAAAAGATTACCCATTGGCTTATTTTCAATCAAAATAGGTACCAAAATAATAAAAATAAGTAAAATTTTCTATTTCACAGAAAAAAAGAGAGAAACTTACAAATTCGTTACCTATTCCACAAACAAAATAAAATAATGTATTTTTTTATAAATCCTTAAAAATGATATCCCTAAATATCAATATCCAGTTCGGCTTCATTCATCATTTCTGGTCACGTCGTAAATGTGACACACATTGCCTGATGATAACACACCCAATGACACTGTCCTGTCATCACACATAACTATACTTATACCTTCATACTACATATACAATATACATACAATCATAAGCTACATAATATTTCTTTCCAACATTTTTATGGGTCACATCTCAACCCAAATTTTTTAAAATGAGCACATTTCATGGAGTATTTTTATACAGTTTCCTGAATATTATGTCATAATGTATTTTTTTGTCGTTCATCCTTTTCGATTTTAATATATTAAATTGGGAAAAAACGGAACAGAGCTTTAGGATATGCTTTCGCCATCCAATATCACCAACAAACAGAAATAAAAAAAAAGGTTCAAGCCAGATAAATATATTAATATTGTGTACATCAACATAATACGGGTCAATTGAATGATGAGCTCTCGAAATTGCATAGATAAAAAATATTCCTTAAATGGGAATTTTATACCTTGTCCTAGAATCATTCATTCACATATACAGACACACACAAACTGTGTCGTCCCTCCGGAAAAGTTATCAAAATAAATGAATAGCATAATAATAGAGCTAATTTGTACTCTGAATTGGACTTTATTATTATTGTTGTTGCCTGCTTGTTATGCTAGCTATTTAAGAAGTCTGGAGCCGAAAGGGATTTTTATATTGGACTTTGCCTTGTTTTTGTTTTACCATCAGAAGAATACAATTTCACTTTGCAATGATTAAGATATGAAATTGGGCAATGTTAATACAGTTTTATGTTATGTCTGTTAGAAATTGATTTTTGACTGACATTTTATCCATCCTTGTTGTATACAGGAGTATTTTTTTATTTTTATTACAATATTTGTGAAAAAGGAGCTAATAAAAAGGACCTATCCTAGCTTAGTGATTTCTTTTTCAAAGGCTCATGTTAAGTTTACCAGAAGTTCTCAATTTGGCACTTATTTTATAACATATTTTTGACAATTTATTCATCAACTTATTTTTTTCCAAATTGTTTTTTTGAATTATAATAAGTTCCCTATTTTTGTTTTTTGTTTCAAAATTGATCAGGAGGATACCAATATTACTGAGATGCATGTGGCAGAGTGAATAAGGATTAATTCCCAAAAACCATTTTATTTCTTTCACAAAAATAAAACCTCACTTAAAAATATTTAAATAAGTATTTATTTATAATGTTTATTTAAAAAAAATTAAATATTTATTTTCCATGATGTAAAATCCAAAATTGATCCTTGAATAAAATTTCAAAATATTCACACTTGAAACAAAAAAAACATACCAATTTTTGTTTTAAATTAATGCCCTTAAACAGTATTAAATACACAATCCCCAGGTATGTTATGTTTCAAAGTTTATACAAAAATTCTAATCCCACTAATAATTTGGCTTTTCTAATTTAATCTTTTAATAAATACACTTTCTTTACGTTTATTTACGTAATAAATAGTGTGAAATTAACTTTTCTATTTAAACTCTTTATAAACGAGTGCTTTTAGTGTTGTGAAAAATTTCTACTTTGTTTAAATTTTCGATCTAAACATTTTGATCTATATTTAAATTTTAACTGCACGTTTATCTAATCTCTTTTAGGTGAAAATTTAAATATTGATTAAATAAATTTTTTAATTAGTTGATCAAGCCGAGGTAAATTGGTAGTTTCATGAATGTTTTCAACGAAATCAAAACAAGTGTTTATTTCAAATTGTGAAGTCAAACTTAATAAACCTAACTTTGTAATTCCTCAATCCCCAAATACTTAAGCATTATCTAAACAGAAATGAGTGCATTATTAAAAAAAATTCAAGGTCAAAGAAATAAGGTTTGGTGCCTCATTTGGATAATTTTAAATATAAAACATCAGCTACTTATTGGTCATAAAAAGTCAGCTTTTTTTATTGATTGTTTAATGAATTTTTAAAGTGCTTTGAAGGTCATAGCTATTTTTGGCACCTTTTTTGTATAGGTACAATCTGAAAAGCCATTGCCTCGTGATTGAAAGTCAATTCGTTACAGTAATTTGGCAGCCACAATTTTTTAAGGTATTTTTTTTAGCCTTGAAAAAAAACTTTAGATAGTCATACTAAAAATCTTAGCCTAACCAATTTTTAAGACAAGTTGACCGTGTTTGACAATAGCACCTTTTTTTGGTGGTACACAGCCCACATTTTCTCTCATCTATCATCATTTGTCCAACTATCATACTGGGGCGATACGCAATGGAGTTGATCTCATTTGAACTTTTAACTTGAATTATAAATTCGGTCACTCCACTTAAACAGAAGAATTTTCTTTTTAAATTTTCTGCATATTCAATTATCATATAATAATACAATTAAATTATTAAGAAAAACTCCTGCTTCTTGGAATGAATATAGGAAATCTAAGGTTTCCATATTTTAAATAGTGGCATTTATTCTTAAGGCTAAGCGTGTATTGGTCTATATCTCTGAAGCTGTTGGACTAAGCTCAAAAGTGTTCGAAAGCAAAGTTGTGGGAACAATAATATCTTGTTGTACTTATATACATCTTTTTATTAGCGTGGCTAATATTTTTAAAATTATGTGGGTATTATATTTTTTTTTCTTTTTTTCTCAATCCCTAAGAAGCTACCATAAATTTTCAAACAAATTTTTCAAAAATTGTTAACTTGACTATGTAAAGGGTGTTTTTTAAGACGAGAGATTTATGCTCAGTTTGGCATGCCATTTCATAGTGACTAGACTTACTCCCGAACAACGTTTGCAAATTGTAAAGATTTATTACGAACAAATTTTTTGTGGAGTTATGTAAAGTCGCTTGTCTACGCAGATAAGCCTGAGACGATTGACATCTTGGAAGAGAATATTTTGCGCCTCACCAAAAGTTTCCTTCAATAAATTGATTGTTTGGCGATTGAAAACCACACGTCTAAAAAAAAACATCCTATTAATTAAAAAAATCGTTTTAAGCTTTTAAAAAAGCTGTAGCACGTCATTGTATAAGTATATACATCCATGGATTTCAAAAAGCTATTTATCTATTTTATAATTAAAGTTATATATCCCTTCCCTCCAAAAAGAAAGGGCAAATACACCCCCCTTTTTGGTATGTTATACCTGGGGTTCATAATTACGAAATAAAATAATAACCCAGAGAGAATGATTTCGATCATTTCATATTTTTGAGTCTTCATGTACTGAACAAAAATTTCGAAAATATGGCCCTTCGCACAAAAATAATGTACACACTTATATAGAACGTACTTATACTCGTGATTCCAATGCACACATACTTAATTCTGTCAACTTTTCGACTAAAACCAATAGTTCAGGAGATATAGATTAAATCGCGTTTCGAAATATGGTGAATCTTTCCAGGGCCATATATATTGTTTCAAAGACCTGAGGTAAAATTACCGCTTCAGTGACCGAGTAAGTGAGTGACATCATTGACCGAATGAATGAGTAACCACTTGGATTGCCCGAAACACGGTAATATCAAACTCATATAATTCAGTCACTTATTACTCGAAAATTGATGGGGTAATTCAGTCCCAGGGCTTAAGCTTTTCTAATAGCCTTCTATTGGGTATGAAGAAATCACTTTTTCCATATTTCATTCCAAGATAAAGTACATATTTTGTCTCACCGAATTCTAATTTCTTAAGAATATTAATTAGAAAGAGGGGGAGATACTCAAATTGTTATCTTTTAGAATTGTAAAAGGAAAAAAAATCAATTTTAATAAGTAAACTCATAGCAAAGACATAGTTACTTAAAACAAATAATAATCTTAATAATAATTTTGCCATGTTGCCTGTTGGTTATAAATAAACAAACTATTTACCTCGCATCATGTAAATAAAATTATGCACGAAATTTACTGAAAGAAGCCTTTCATCATTGTCAAGCCAGAAAATGAAGCCATAAATGGCAAACAAAAGCGATGAAACAGGAACACAACACATCCTTTTTGCAAAGTAGATAAGAAAAAGAAGAAATGCATCTTTCCACTTTACTTAACAATTCACCGAAGCATTCACGCGAAACGACAAAAACAAAAATATAATTTCCTCTCTCTTTTCCTACCGTATCTATAACAAGTAAGAGAAAGGATAAACATTTTCCCAACATATGCTTTATATCCCTTCCCTGTATAACCAAAGCCATATGTATGTAAATGCAAGATAAAAGGTAATATTTGCAGAATACGAGTATGTCTCCATGAGTTTTATAGGTTCAATCGCTTTATATTCCTTAAAAAAACAAGGCAAGGGAAGTCAAGAAAATCTTGATGGGGTAAACGTAGGACTACAATCTTCAAGCACCACCACCGCACAAGTTGATTTAGGGGTTTCTCGTTGTTTTGAAAAATGTTTATTATTCGAAACAACAAAACGTATAAGAAGTGCGGAAAATGAAACAATATTCAATTTAGATCAAATTCGCGAAATAGGATTTTATCTCTTTTTCTTTTTAGCTAAAAGTTTTCTCGATAATAAAACAATCGAATATGAATGTGAATAAGCTAAGCATGTTATTTTGAAAAATCGAACTAAAGTTAAAGTGATATATGGTTGCGTGAATCTGAATATTTCAAATCAAATCTACTGTTGCAATTCATTTTTGAAAAATAGGGCTTGTGCTTTAAAATTCATCAAAAAGGGTCCGGCCAACACAAAAATACTATACAGATGTATTTTATTAGTCACTTTTAAGGAAAATATGGTTTTAAAAAGCAACTGTGAAAAGTGTCTTATGAAGTTTTTTCTCAAGATATAAGGATATAAGAATCTGGGATAAAAATGTTGATTACAATTTCAATAAATTCGGAAAGCAAATGTTTCGAATACCTAATTATATAAGCTTAAGCTTAAAACATAAGTAATTCTGATCTTCAAACTTTATTTTGAATAATAAAACAAAAGTTTTGACAGGACAACATGAAAAGTCTTAAGATTTATGTATTTTAGAAAAATAAATGGCAATTCATAAAAATGCCCCTAAAATTCAAATTATTACAAGTTTCTGCTAAAAATTTTTAAAACCTATTTTCTATTTAAAAAATTGACTAGTCTTTTTTTTTGAAAACAAATTTTTTCGCAAACTACATAACTTATCATAATTTTCCCAGATCAATTTTACAGCAATTTTCCTTATATGTTTCTATGTGTTTGCCCTTTTTTGTATTTCATATCTGTGTTATAACATTATACTTTTTATTAAACATTATGTTTAAAATAGCTTTGCTTTTGAGCGTCATTATGTAAATATCGCTTATTTAACAGTTTGAATTTTTTTACTTTTCTCTTTTTTGATTTTTGATGAAAATGAAAATATGCGAAAAAAAACATTTGCAAAAAAATGCATTTCTATTCTCATATTTGTGGTTCACTCTGCCAAAAATAAATTAAATATACATTGATACTCATATGCTATGTGACATTAAATTTTTCATCATTCTCCACCACCACAACTCCTTATATACATAAACCACACACACCCTCATTCCTCTTCATCACCGAATCGGTTGTTGTCCGGATTTGTGCCTGTTCAATTTTTGTACTTATGGTACACCCTGTATTAGAATACGAGCAACATCAATATTATGAATGTGAAGAGCATAAACATATGGAAGAGCATCGTGCTGCGTCATATTTTGAAGAAGATCACGAGATCTGTGAGGCAAATCGCGACTCTAGAAACTCTTTTAACTGGCCCCCACCTAGGGATGACTCACACGATAAACCCACTGCTGCTCCTTTATATATAGCTCCGCCAGAGACTCAACATGTTGTTCCAAAGCCCATACAGCAGCAGCAACAGCAAAAGCATGTCTGTGAAGAACAGCAAGCTCAAGAGCGTTTGCAGCAAGAGCAAGAGGAACAGCAACAAATGCAATGGCAAAGTAGGTCGGCTCCCCAGTTGAGTGGTCTAAGGGGTATGCATGCTCCGGAAATTGAGTCTAGCTCAGATAGTTACACCTCAACTTGTACAACTACAACAACCACTTCCGAAGAGTACCAAAGAATGTATGCTGCTCAGGTACAGGCTTATCAAATGCAAGGCTATGACCAATCTGGATCGGAGTTAGATTATCACATGGACATGGAGGTAGCTGCAATGCAACAGCAAAATGATCAGTGTTACCTAAGTTCATCAGAATGTCTATCTGGACGAAGAAGTGCCCAAGAGTGTGTTGAAAGTTTGACGGGAACTCTGAGTACATACCGTTTGGTTGACATGGTCCGAGAAGTAACTCCTAGTCCAATACCTCCTCCAAAGGCACCTCGCCATGTAGAATTTGTTGATGAGCCACAAATAGAGCCTGATCGAAAGCCAAAAGACCAAGCAAAAAAAGAAGAACCTCCAAAGGAAGTCAAGGAAGCACAAAAGCCTCCAAAAGTTGTTGAACCATTAATGCAGCAAAAATCAGTAGAAGAACCCCAAATAGTCAAAGAAGTTTATAAAGTCTGCGGTGAAGAGGATAAGTCTGAAAAACTTGTTGTCGAAGATCGATCAGAGATTCTTGAAAGTCAACGAATATTCCAACCGACTCCGGAAATAAAAATAGAAATTCCACCGGTGAAACCAATTCCACCAACAAATATTCCCAATCCTGTTCCCAAAGAGTGGATAAGTCCGATGGTTCGTGCTTTGACAACAGCTCCGGAAACACCAGTGCATATGGTGGAATGTCCATGTCCCAAGCCATGTGATTTCACTTGCCAGTGTAACCCGGAGGCTATTGAAAAAGAAAAGCAAGAGGAATGTCGGAGAAAAAAAGAAGCGGAGTGCGTGCCTGAGCCCAAGCCTATACCAGAGCCGGAGCCAGAGCCAGTGTTTTTGCGTGAGTCACCCCCGAAAGGATCATACATTACAAATGCAATGACCACCGCACCAGACTTGAAATTAGAATTTGCTCCAAATCCAAATAACGAAATAACTTTGCCCCAAGAAACTGAACCATATTTGCCTCCTCCGATCGATATGACTCCTTATGAGCGTGAGGACAGACGGCCAAAATCTCCGTTCTTAAAAGCACTTACCACTGCTCCCGATACTCCCTATAACCCCTTCGGTCATGATGTCTGCTCACAGCTTCTTGATCTCCCTACTCCCACGGAAAAGCTTTCCATGGTTGATGCCCTAATCACGGCACCTGATCGCCCATACACTCCTCTGAATCCAGAGAAAGCAACCAAGTTGATTGAAGAACAAAAGAAAGCCGAGGAAAAGAAACCTTATCAGTTCCAAGTCCTTTCAAACGATGACACCTGCGAATTCTCTCGAACCGAACAACGTCAATCATCAGCCTTTGCCAATATGACTAACATCTCCTCTTTACAGCCATTCCAACCTTCACGTGACCCCCTCCCACCTGGAGCTCCTCGTAATTCGATAGTTTCCATTAAACAAGAGTCAGCGGCTAATGCCGAATATGAATCCATGCGTCGTGAATCTCAGCGCAATACCATTTCCAATGTCTCGCAAATGTCTTCCACTTGTTGTTCTACTTCCTCCAAGTCCGTTCAACAATACCAACAACAACAACAGACCAAAACTACCTCTTTGTCAACCACCTCTTCTGCTATTCATTCTAAAGCCGATATAAATTTGATCGCTCAAGAAATCGATGATATGTTTGAAGATCATAGGGTGACTTTCCCGCCACCGTCTCCATTAAGTCATTTAAAATCGCGCTCCTCCCCATCCGGCCTACACAAACCCGACACAATACCACAGTATCAGAGAAACTGGACAGTTTTGCCAACTCAGAGACCCTGTCGTACCCCGGAACCACCCGAGCTTAGAGAGAATGTACCGCTTGCTTTCGTAGATACACCACCATCGCCACAGCCGACAATGGCGGCAGCATCTTCCTGTTGTAAGGCCACTTGCTCAAATGCTCAACAACAGCAAAAGCAACAGTATCATCAACAACAGCTACAACAACAATCCACTAATACTCAGCAATGTTCAATGAAGTCCTCAACGACCACACACACTGCTGCTAGTTCAAGCGCAGCTGCCTCCAGGACTATGACAAGAGTCAGCGAGCAAAAACAGCAGCAGCAACAGCACCAACAGCAACAACAACATCTCAAGCCTACTCCCACAGTTCCAATAATTATTGAAGACCGTGCTGGTCCAGTAACTATGGCTTTCCAATCCCTAGATGAACATCAGCCGCACGACGAATCATACCCGCCATCTAGGCCATACACCCCATCGTTGATCAACAAGCCTGCTCCAATCATACCGTTCTATCAAACACCGGAGAAACTTTGCTTCGAAGAGTGCCCTGCTACAACTGGCCATGTCTTCGATCGCCGATCTGTTTCACCTTGTCCCGATCGCGCTAAATCCCCAGCACCTGGTCCACCACCAAATCCACTCAGCGCCATTCGTGCTCCAAGGCTAAGAGACAGTGACTTACCACCAGCATCTCCTAGAACTCTTCAAGTTGGTTCCATCACCACTGGACAATCATACTTGGGTGCCCAGCAGATGCAACAACAACAGGGCCAACTTCTCTCCCATTATCAAACGGCTAGTCAGTCAGGTTCTCATAGCTACGTTGAAAAGCCTGAAATTGTGCAGCAACGCCAAGTTGGTGATCTCACAATCCAAAAGCGCGAAAAGGAGTCACGTCTTGCCGAAGAGAAAAAATCCCAGCTAGAAAGCAAGACCACATCACAGGTTGGCAATACACAGATTGAACGTCGACGCAAAGTTGTGGAAGAGTACGAGCACACTCAGAGTGCTAAGACCATTGAAATCCGCACTGGAAGCAGCTGCAGCAATACAAGTACCAGTGCTAGTGCCAGTGCCAGTGCTAACACTAATGCTGATGTACGCAGTTCCTACGGAAAGACCGGTTTCGTTGCCAATCAAGCCCGTAGATTGTCTGGACTCGAACAAGAAATCACCAATCTTACCAGTCAGTCACAAGCAATAAGCGCACGTGCCGCTACACTCACTGACACCACATTTCCACAGTTACATTCACCGGAGCCCGTCTCTAAGTTCCCCATTAAGACTGTTCTGTCTTCACAGTTTGAACCTCAGCATCCGAAATATGTCGTTTCTTCGGCCTCTCCTAGCAAATTGGTTGCTCCGCCGCCAGGCTTCAAACAGCAACAACTATCTTCTTCTGCACAATCATCGGTTTCCCAAAAACAACAAACACATACCGCGCAATCATCATCGTCATTAGCTGCATCAGCAGCAGTTAGCTCAAGCTGCTCTTTAACAAATGCTTCCGCTACTAACCAACAACAAAGTCGTGCCAGTGCCATCCCGGTGCCTGCCTATAAGCCACCACCTGCACCAGCATCGGCTGCCCACCCCTCTGGTGGCGGTCGCTGTCCGGTAAGTGGCAAGGTGTGCACCGGTGCTGGCAGTGGCGCTGGCAGCAATGTATGTCGTGCACCATGTTCACAATCAATGCAATCGCAGCCGAGTAGCAATAATAACACATATAAGCCGACCGCTTCCACAGGTCCGGCCGGTTTTAAGCCACCGCAAGCTCAAGCTCCGCAATCACAGCAAAAGCAACAGCACCACTTGGGTGCAACTAATATTCCATCTTTGAATGTTAGTGATTCTCAAAATTCTTCTTTTGCACCACCTGCACCTGCTCCTACTTTGGCAGCTGGTCCAGGTTCCGGTCCTAGCAATATCGGCGGCAAAGGTAAAGCCTTCGGAGCAACTTCAGCACCAAAACGTGGTCGGGGTATCTTAAACAAGGCAGTTGAGTCCGGTGTACGTGTACCGTTGTGCAGCAGTTGCAACATGCAGATCAGGTGATGCAAATTAAAGTTGAATGTTTTTCTTCGTGTGTGTGCTTTTTTTGTTCGTTGCTTTGGAATTTGTTTTTTGAAATTATTTGTTCAATTTGACGTGTGGTTTTGATTTAAAAGTTTTACGGGATCTCTAGTATTTAAAAGCTCTATAAATGTGTCCTCCAGAGGAACGAAGCTTTTAGTCTTTTCGTAATGGAAATTCAGTGGTTTTCTATTTTCAAAAACGGGTCCAATTTGTATGCATTGAAAACTCTGTGATTTTCAAATTAATTATTTTCAAAAGTTCTTCCTAAAAGTATGCTGCAGCTAACAACCATGCATCTGAAAAGAATACATTTTTCATATCCACTTGGGGTGAAAATAAATTTGCAATTCAAGAAGTTCGTACGTTCCACAAGAATTATTTTTTGAGGAATGGAGACGTTTTCATTCTTCTTCAGCTAAATTTTGTTCACAGTAAAGTTTTGTGGGTTTTACATATTATTTGTTACATTCACTGGTGAAATAACAACTTAAAATTTTGTGGACAGTATTTGCTTTTCATTCCACAGGAATTTAGTTCAAGGATTTCCTTCAAAATACTCCTATTCCAATTACAAAAGGCAGTTGATGACATTATAACAATATTTTTAATAACAAGTAGTATCTAGTACACAGTTCGATAGCATTTCGAACATAGGGTATTAATAATTGCCCTTTACGTTTCACATTTTCACAATCAAACTAGTTTTTAAGTTAACAAATTTCAAATTCAACGAGACTTCCAACATTACCTTCCGAAGAGACACAATTCAATTGAAAAAGAAACAGTTGATACTAAGGCTTAATTGTTTGTATTAAAGTACTAGCATTTATCTGCACTAATAATTTAAAAGTGTGAGAATCTATTTTTTGACAGATTCAAAAATTGCGAAATGAAATATAATGTGGAACGTATTTGTTTTATTTCTTTCGGGAGAACAATTTTCTTTCCTCAGTGTACTGAAAACCTTACAGAATTCTGAAAAGCAATTTTTAAACTAGTGATATACGGACTCCAAAATTTTATAGCACTCCATATACATATATGGGCATAGGTATATGCAATACCTCACACTTCCTATTTTATATATTTATTTTTTTCATAAATTTGAACCAACTGCATAAAGATTCAGAAGAACCCCAGCTGTTATTTGAATTTATCTCCAATGTTTTATTTTGCCAATAATAACCCAACTCACCCATACAAATGTTTGCATGTTTTATTTTGTGTGCTAATTTGAGTTTTTTGTGTTTTTTTTTATTTACGCTTTTCCAGAATCTAATACTAATAACACTCCAAAACAGACATTCCCCATTGCCTCGTCAACACTGCCACGCAGGAAACCCACTCTTGCTAAACCTTCTGTGGGTGCGTCTGTGGTGACGGGTTCTAGTCAACCAACCGATGCAACAAGTATGCTATCAGATTCCATTGGAAAAATAACCATAAACAATAAAAATAATTTTATGGCTGAAGCTGGAAAAATTATTTCCAGTATGCTGGAATCAAGATTGGCGAATAATTCAAAAAATAGCAGTACTAATGATCTCACAACACTAAGCGGTAGCAGTGGTAATATTAACACTTTGACCCGGAGTCCAATGGTAGTGCGAAAGCGTTTTGAGCTGGAAGACTTTAAAAATGTTGATCCAACAGCTCCGGCTGATCTCAAGCCAACACAAGTAGTCATGCCATTGGAACAGAAAGTCCAACAGCCACTCAAACAGAATAGTGTAAATCTTGTCTCTACAACTGGTGATGGTGGTGGCTTGGTTCAACCAAAGCATCACATGAAGAATCTGTTGGATATCTGTGATGCTAAAAACATGCAGAGTTCAGTTATGAATAGTAAAAATATGAATACAAGTCCGGAGGTGAAGGTGGCTTCGGTAACGATTCCCATTCCATCACCGCAATTACCAACGGTGCCGCAACAAAAAGCTCAACCGCAGACACCAGCAGCACAGGTATCAGCTCCACCACAAGCTCCAGTTCAGGCCTCCGCTACTGAACTAGTGCCCTTAGAAACTGTGATCTTACGCAATAAGAACAAACGCCCGAACAAAGGTGGAGAGCTCTCTACTCAAGCTAATGATCGTCGATCATATATAGAACGTGACGAACCGTCAAACAACAACCCTCCTGTTTTTGAAATTTCTGTGAAACCCACGAGAGGAGGAACAACCTCTGAAGATGATCAAGGAATTGATGAGACCAAAGCTGTTGTAAGTCAGCTTCTTAAGGACGGTAAGCGTCCTATATGTTGTCAGTGTGAAAAGGAAATCAGCAGGTAAGTTGAAGCTCAGGGTTGCTTGATCTTGTGTTGCATGACTTGATGTGTTTTTAAAATATACCTACATAACTTCTCAATATTTTTTTATATTTTACTGACTTTCTACTGTTTTCTAACTAGGGGACCTTTCATAACTGCTTTGGGTCGCATCTGGTGTCCCGATCACTTTATGTGTGTCAATGGTAATTGCCGTCGTCCATTGCAAGACGTTGGATTTGTTGAAGAAAAGGGTGACTTGTACTGCGAGTATTGCTTTGAGAAATACTTGGCTCCAACTTGCAGCAAATGCAATGGAAAGATTAAGGTAAGGTTCTCTTTTAAAGTTAAATACCTGAATATGCAGATGGTTTGTTTCGGAAAACGTCTCAAATTTTCTTGAAATGTATGTACATTTAAACATAGAAGTTTTTCAAAAATTAAATTATGTACATTTTGGAGAACCTTTTACTTACCTAATTACCTAGTATCTATCAAATCAACATTTCATCGAAATAGTTAGTCAGTGTAGTTCTCAAGATTATATTATTAATAATACAGTATTGTACGGATATAAGAAACACTTAAATGAGTACCTAAAACTCGTTTTCTATAAGTATAAGGAATGCAATGAATTCAATACATCGGGTCTTTCTCTTCTTATATCCGTTAGTTACATATTGTCGGCTTAGAGTGATAAGCGGCTAACTTCTCATTTTTACTGTTAAAAAATACTTCAAAAATTGCTTAAAAATACAAAAATCTATTAAATCTTTTTAATTTCACTGAATTTAGCAAAAATGAGTGTTGAAAAATACTTAGTGTAGTTTTGATTTTATTCAAGAAACGCGAACACTTTTTTAAAATTTGTTTTTGTTTAGCTGCTTTTCACTCTGAGTCAACAATATATTAAAAAAGAAAACTCAGATAAAGAGAAAGACATTTCTGAGATTTTCAGACTGTCTTACATCCGTGTTGTGCATCGTATTACGCTAATGTGATATGACTTATAATGAGATATATAATTTCTCCGTTCTTAAAAAAATAAATAAAATAAACTGCTCTGTTTTTAAATTTATTTCAGGGTGATTGCTTGAATGCAATTGGAAGACACTTCCATCCAGAGTGTTTCACTTGTGCACACTGTGGCAAGCTCTTTGGCAACACTCCATTCTTCCTTGAAGAAGGTCTGGCGTATTGTGAAGCTGATTGGAATGAGCTCTTTACAACAAAGTGCTTCGCATGTGGATTCCCTGTTGAAGCTGGTGACAGATGGGTTGAAGCTTTGGGCAACAACTATCACAGTCAATGCTTCAATTGCACCGTAAGTAAAAATAAAAAATTTAAAATAAAAGCTTTAATCTCACACTTAAGGAAATGAATAATTGACCTTAGATCTACATTATCTACAGAGTTCTTTATCGACACAAATCTAGTACTTAAGCCCGTATCTACCTTTAAAACTTTTGAAAATCTTAATAATTCTTTAAAATACTCCCATCAAAACCAATTAATACCTATACAAAAAATATCTCACTCTTTCAGTATTGCAAAAAGAATCTTGAAGGACAAAGTTTCTACAACAAGGGCGGACGTCCATTCTGCAAGAATCACGCGCGTTAAAAGAAGCTTTACGTAAATTTTGTGTCTTATACCACTTCAGGGAATGTGCATATTTAAACCGGAAAAAACAGTAAAAACTATATTTTACTCTAACTGCTTAGCGCTTATCATTTTATTAATTTTAATTAAAGAACAAAAAATGTGTATGTTTTTATTATTAAAAAATAAAAAAAACTCAATTTAATCGCTGATGGAGAGAGAAAGGGAGGATATAAAATTATATATTTTTGTAAAAAAAAACATGAAACAATAAATTTGCATACCAATGTTTTGAGTAGTATTTTTAATAGTGTAAGTTATTTAGTTTGCTTCACTGTAACAACGGCGTAGGCCAATAAAAGTATCAGCCTGGTGTTATGCAATGATAAAAAAAAACATGTGAGAATTATTGATAAAACTCCTTAAGGCATATACCAGTTTATTATGCTTCTTACGTTACTACTCATTTCTGTTATAAATTATTCAAAACAAATTAAAAAAACTGATTTTATTTCGAAACATTATTTTTGCTTGCTTGAAAAAATATGAATTTTAAATATTGTATTTTTTTTATTAATAAATCTTAACTTTGTAAAAAAGGAAAAAACTGAGCTAGATTATTGTATGTCCTAATGTATTTCTTAAATTTTAAAAGTATAGACAACTTTTTTTAGAACACAACTATGGTTCTTTTTATTTGTTTGAATTGTAATATATTAAGATTTAAATGGAAATTGTAAAACATTTTGAGAAATAAAGCAATTTAATTTTATTTTATTTAATTATTTTTTGAAAAACGGAAGAATATTTTAGATTTTCTTAAGACCTGTGTGGTGCGTTGTTGGTAAAGTAATTGATATCTCGTTTTGAAGAGGTATCTTTAACGTTTAGCAACTAGCAAGCTTTAACGAACAAATCTTCCCTGAACGACTTCAGAAGTCAGATGGAAATTTTAGACCAAGTTGACCATTTGTTAAATATGCTAATGGCTGGTTTTGAAAGAGGTTGGTATCAAAATGCTGCCGAATTTAAATGCTTAGTATCGACAACCACGATCGGAGCCTCAATACCAATTGTTTTCGAGATTTGTCATCATTCGGGATTAAAGCATTCGGAATAATGTACCCTTCCCGTCTAACGGTACGGTCTTCTAAACTTCCTTAGAAAGCGCCAAAGTTTGCAAACCTTAAAAACCTATTCTTAAATGAACGTTGGATTGAATGGAAAGCGATACTTGAATTTAGAAATTTTATCATTCAAATTTTCCAGTTTTATCATTTAAATTCCAATTAAATCCAGTTTTCTCATATTAATACCCAACCAAATATTTCGAGGCCAATCCCGTTCTTACCAGCTGATTCCACGGACTTGTGGGAGTTCTGAACCATCAACATATTTTTTGTTTATTTTGCGCCGAAAGAGTTTTAATTTGAATTTTAATTTTGATGCTGTTATTGAAAAATAACCCTTATTAAGAGTGTTTTTAAATTACGAGAAAAAAAGAAATATTTGTTAATTTATTTAAAACCTTTTAACTTTTTTTTCATTCCGCCAAAAATCGAAAAAAAATACATTTTATATACAAAACCATATTAACAATTAAAAAACACATGGGATCAAAAGATTTTATTGAAAAACAAAATCTAGAGAGTGTCAAAACCTCGCCGGACAGAATTTTTGAAATAAAAAAATTAAAGTTTAAATGAATATAGAGGTTTAAACGTTCAAAAAAAGTAAAAATTAATACTGTATTCACACGATTCACAAATTGCTTAATTCATGTAATTAAAGTGACAAAATAATAGATTAGTGAAATTGATGACATGCTTTTTGACGAGGGCTGGCAGGAATGAGCAAGTTCATTCTTTGATCTGCAAAATAGTATTACTGTCCATTTACACGGCTTCAATTAGGCAGCAATATTTAATACCAGTTTGCTCTGTCATGTTTTTTATGACGAATATGGGAAATCTTTAAACCATTTAGGCACACGATCATTTCAATAATGGCGTGAAAATGGAAAAATGTATGAATATTAGTCACTGGTGTAAATCCGGCGTAATCTGGCTTAGTGACCCCAGGCATGCTTATAGTGTGACAGTGGGTCGTTTTTGGTTTTTGATTTTTGTTCCGACAGCGACATTTCAAAAGAATTAAAGTGCTCATAAGATCTCTAATAAAAAAGATCCATTGCAATCAGTCAAAGTCCCAGGAAACAATTGCACATATTTCACTTTTTCTTTGAATAAAACATAAAAAGGACTACCATCTCTTTACACTGTACTCATAAATTAAAAAATATTGTTTTTCTATCTTCTCTCTTCTATGGGAAAACTGTTATACGGGAGAGAAAAAATGAGTAATTAAATGTGATTTTGAATAGGCCAATTACATTTTAAAAAGACTTGGTGTAAATCTACAAGATTACTAAATCTTAAAATATATGGGAAATCTTGTTAATTTTTATGAGATTTTGGGCTTTTGGTTCGAAATCTAGATTTTTATTCGGTGCGAAAAGGTTATAAGCTTAGATAATAAACAGGCAGTATTATCGCTTGCAGATTTCAATTAGTCCTAGAAAGCTCAAAGTTTTTCAAGTTCACCCAATGTCACGCACAATTTTTGGCACCTCCTTTATGGTAAATTTACAAACAAACTATATTACCCGAAAGATCTTTAGATCGTGATAAAAAAAAAAAAACAAATATTTTCAGTAATTGGTCAGCCAAAGTTTTTTTTCTATGAATTTTCAAAATTTTCATAATTCGTTTCAAGGTCACAAAAAAACTTTTTGGAACATCATTTGGGGCATTTAAAAAAAAAGAAGTATGAAAGGCCACTTTAAAGTTCAGCTAATTTCAGTAGTTTGGTCGATTTTTGGCACCTCATTGGCGATTGTTTACCATCTGAAAGATCTCTAGATCTATAAAAATGGTCAGTTTGTTTCTGACGGTAATTGGTCAGCTATAGATTTTTTCAATGAATTTTGAGGAATTCAGGGTCATATAGATTTTTGGCACCTCATCGATAAGAAATTAGCCAAAATTGTATACCATCCGAAGGATCTCTAAATCTATATAAGAAGTGAGCTTGTTTTAGTAATTGGTTCGTTATAGATTTTTTTTTTAATTAATTTTTAAATTTTTGTTCAAGGTCATTGCGATTTTTGGCACCTTATTTAGATATGGTAAATTTGCGAAGAATTGAATACCACCTGAAAAGTCCTAACATCTTTATAAATGGTCAGCTAGTTTTAGTACTTGGTCAGCAATAGATTCAGATATAGTCATGAACGATTTTTATCACCGATTTTTTTTTGTTTTGTGTACTTTTATTAAAAAAAATTATGTTTTCTGATAAATTACTAGATTTACAAAAGATCACTTAGTTTTATAAATTGGTCAGCCATAATCTTTTGTTATGAATTTTTATCCGTATGCCAAAAACGTTCGTGACCTTGAAAAAAAAACGTAAAAAAGAATCTATAGCTTGCCAATTACTGAAACTAGCTTACCACTTAATAAGATTTTAAGGTCTTTCTTTAAATGAGGTGCACAAAATTGCAATGACCTTGATCAACAATTTAATTTGTGTTCGATATTTTTTCTTTCGAGATCTTGGTTTTCGAGATATCGAGGTAGACCCCAAAACACATAATAAGTTGAGAAACACAAACAAAACTTTTTGTTAAGTTATTATTTTCATATTTTCTATCGATGTGCCACTACTTCGACAGCAAAAAACCTATATCACATTATAAACGTACTAATAAACATAAGAATAAAATTTACTTGGAAGGCACTTTCGCTTTCCATATAAGCTCTGGTTCACACGGCAATATGCAATGCACGATTTTTCATAGTATAAATCTGTGCAAATGGACAGTGGAGTGTACATTGTATATAGAACCTTTCACACGACTTTTTTTTCGTTTGTCGCTTTTGGTTTTATACTCCCGTTTGGATTTATGCTGGAAAATAACGTGTGTTATGTTGTCTTGTGAAGCAGGGCTAAGAGAATCTCTTTTAGGAATAAGAAAATACAAATAAGCTTTTAAAAATACTCACTCTGGTTAATATTTATATCTCTTATTTTATACAGAAGAGGGAAAATTGTGTAAAAAAAAAATATCAATCCAATATTTCTTGAAAAATGGTGTAGGGCGTATGAGCGTTTTTTTCACATGCAGTTGAAATCTAATTAATTTTAAAAAAATCGAGGAACAGTAGATTAGCTGTTAATTATTTTTGTATTATACAAACAAATATTTGTATATTATCTTATTACATCATTATTAAATATGACAGAATAGAATTGTTTACTATAAAAATATACAAACAACAACATTACTTTTTACAGTAAACTGGAATTCCATTTAAAGACATATTGCTAAAATTAAGCTCAAAATATCAATACAGATATCCATAAATAGTGCTCGTTAGCTTCTTAGAACAACAATAAAAATCACTTGTTTAAATGATACTGAAATAAAGCTGTGTGTACAAGCAGTAAATACAATTATTTACTTTCTACTCAGTTTTTGATAGTAGATAATCACCGGAGAAAAGTATTAAGTTACCATATATATGAAGGCCTATAAACCTATTCCAATATTAAAAATTTTGTTTCTTAATTCCACTTTTAAAACATTTATTTTGGTCAGCTATTCAATGCAAATAATCCTATAGGCGACACGTCGGTCATTTTATACTTTTCAAACAACAACAAACTCCATTTTTATCTATATACCTACCTACATGTTTTTTAAGTTCTTATTTGAATATTATTTAACACAAATTCCCAGCTCAAGTAAATAAAAATCTGTTTTATTTTTTAAACAAATTTTACTTTTATTATCTTCGCATTTTCCTATATGAAAAGAAAAAAACACGAATATTTAAAACTAATAACATTCAATCATTAAATTTTATGTGTGTTCAGTTAGGAAATCAAAAGTTTTTTCTATTTTATTTATGATTCCATCCTGAATTTTATTTTATATAAACACTTTAAATTTACGATAATATTTACATTATTTCATAATTTTATACAGCTTTAGATTTATAATTATTATTTTTATGTTAAAAATAACAATAAAACTTGATAATTTATGTAATTACAGTTGTAGTCATTAATCAAGAAAAATATATGGATGCTTATGCACTTTTTATTTTAATATAACTATGCTTGTACATAATGATAATGTTTTCTACATAGTACTCCTGTGAATACACAAAATCTCTGTAGATTTATTCATTAAAATTTCGAGGATGTATAGATTTTTACTTATTTACTTAAAATTATAGTTCTTTTTATACAATTGTGTTTTTCTTTTTTATCTGCAGCATCATTTTATACAAAGTTGTTAATTTTTAAAATTTATATTAATTTACATCGAAATGAAAGTTAATAAAGAATCAATCATAAAATTATTATATATAAATATTAAATAGCTTTGGGTGAATCAGTGGTGATTGATACGAACACTCAACACTTTCAGATATGTACATCATAAATAGAAATAGGTACATGGTACACGTTATATAAAATCTACAATATTAAAAACTAAAATACAAAAATCAATTAGATCAAATCAAGAACGGAGATTTTAAAAAACACGAAGATTAGGTTTCAATTCGAAAATGATCTATCGTAGAAGGACTAAAACGTAAATTTAACCATTTGCTACAGATGTGCCAAAATATCCATTTCACCTTGAGAAGTGGGCGAAGCAGGCTGCATACTGTTGTGCTGTTGATTTAAGGTGCTCTCCTGAGCTGATATTGTGACGATTGTGACAAGATCTTTAGTCTTGCCAGTTGTCATTGAAGAGTCTGGTGTTTGTGAGGACATTGCTGAGTGAATGTTAAGAAACCCAATTGTACGGTTGTTGGCACTGCCACCACCACCGGCACCACTGCCATTGGCTCTACAACTGCTATTCGCTAAGACTCTGGGATTGAGTTTATCACTTAGGTGCAGCAGCTGCTGTTCTCGTGGCTGCGGGTGTGCCTGTGCACTTTCATTTGTGCTGCTGTTCTGCAGGAGCGATAATGAAGTGCGGTCCCCAGGTGAAGGATATTCTTTGGAGGTTGACGATGACTGATGGCCATCGCTGAGCGTTGATGGAGTAATTTGTTTTTGAGGCACCATCTTACTGTTGCTTGTCGTTACAGTTGCAGTGTTTTCCTTCCTATGCGAAAGATTAGTGCTGTCGGGAGCAGTATTCTGTTGGGAATTCCTTGATAAGGACAAATTTAACTGCGGCTGATGCTGCTGCTGATGCAAATTCTCGCCAATAATTGCTTGGTACGCTGGAAGTGAAGAGTCGAGGTTTGACGATATTGTACACAGGGATGATTCTGGAATATCCTCGTTGGCTAGAAGACGACCAGATGCTGCGGTTTCAATATTTCTTTCATTTGATAATATAGCTGGGGTGGCATTTCTGGAGCGATAGCTGGGTGGCAGACTGTACTCAGAGCCAGGACCACCGATGCTGTTGGCACCACCGCGAATTGTTGTGGTAAGAGGTGCTCTGAAAATATAAGAAAGTTAAACAAATAATTAACAAAGGCAACAATTTGAAAATGAGGGTTGAGAAGCAATAACTTAAGTATTTAGTTCTGGTACTGAAAACAAATATTTGCTTAAATTGGTTAAACACAAATTTGGATAAAGCAACATTGTCTTGTTTCATTTATTTTAAATATTGAAGTTCTTCTAGTATGTATACCTCTATAGGATGTTTGACTCGATAATAATTTGTTAAATTGATTTTAAAGCTTAGTAGCTATCATACTAACCCGTAGGTGGGTTTGCGTCGTTGTTATAGCTTCATATTTCTTGACAAAAAACTTTTTGATTAAATGCATAAAGCATTTAACTTATGTTATATATTATTTTGCATTTTGATTATACAAACATAATTACTTGCATTGTTTGGGGTCATCAGCGACCCCATGCGACCTTTTTTTGGACTTTTCTTCATGCGCCCAGTTAAGAGTTAAATCAATAACATTGTAATAAGTTGACGTCAATATCTGCGCAGCATATACGAAATGATAAATTGTATCTGCCGAAGTTAAACTATAGGGTGATTTTTTAGCTGGTTTGGTTTTGGCAACACTGGTTTTGACAGCTGACGTGTGTTTAGTACCTTGTGTCACTGTCAAACAGCTTCAGTTTGGTTTGCAATTTAACCATGGATCGTCTTACAAATGAACAACGCTTGCAAATTATTGAATTTTACTATCAAAATTCGTGCTCGGTTCGAAATGTTCATCGCGCGCTGCTTCCATTTTATGGTCGGCATTCTCGACCTTCTGAGCAGTCTATTCGGAAGATTGTGACCAAATTTCGCACCAAAATTACTTTGTTGGACATTAAACCACCAACACGTTTACGTACTGTGCGTAGTGAAGAAAATATTGCGGCCGTATCAGCTAGTGTGACAGAAGACCGCGAAATTTCGATTCGGCGCCGTTCCCAGCAGTTAGGCCTTTGTTACAGCACTACGTGGAAAATTTTGCGGAAGGATTTGGGCGTAAAGCCTTTTAAGATACAGCTGGTGCAAGAACTAAAGCCAGCCGACCTACCACAACGCCGAATTTTTGGTGAATGGGCTCTTGGAAAGCTGGCCGAGGATCCGCTTTTTTATCGAAAAATTGTGTTCAGCGAATGCGAATCGCAGCGTTACTGTCAATGGTGAACGCTACCGAGCGATGATAACAAACTTTTTTTTGCCCGAAATGGAAGTTCTTGACTTGCATGATATGTGGTTTCAACAAGACGGTGCCACATGCCACACAGCACGCGAAACAATGGCGCAATTGCGAGGCGAGTTTGGTGAACAGTTAATTTCACGTTTCGGGCCGGTCAATTGGCCGCCTAGATCGTGCGATTTGACACCATTAGATTATTTTTTGTGGGGGTATGTCAAGGCTAATGTCTATAGGGACAAGCCCGCTTCCATTGACGCACTGGAAGCCAACATCCATGCATTCATTCGTGAGATACCGTCCGATATGTGTGAAAGAGTATGCCAAAATTGGACTCAGCGGATGGGCTACCTGAGACGCAGCCGCGGTCAACATTTGCATGAAATTATCTTTAAACATTAAATTGCAAAGTTCAAACTATCGATTCAAATAAATATTTCATTTATTTTTTCGAATTTTTTGTGTTTTTTTTTTTTTTAAGTTCTAAACCTCTTAAAAAATCACCCGTTATAATAAGCAACTTAGCATTTTATATTTATATTAAATTTGGAACCCTGTTTATCTTAAAGCCCCAAACATTCGATAAGAAAAAAAAACTTAATTTGAGTTCAACAAAGCTTTCAGATACATTTGAGTAAAAATGTGTTGTTTTTTGTATCTCTGGACTCATTTTTCAACATAAACACGTTTTATATTCCTTGTGATGTTGAATCTATCGGTGTAACAATTTTATTCCTAAAAAAAACTGGTTAAATAAACAAAATCCATCAAACAAACAGTTATTGTTCCCTTAAAAGAACAACACTTCTGATCCTTTCAATTTATTCAAAACTTAAATAAATAAATAAATTGAAAATAATGAAATATCCGTTCACGTATACGTATCCATCCAATAAACTTGCTTTTCTGTTAACAAGAGTGAAAGGCACATTGTTAAACGGCAATTCCTGATTTACGTTTCAACAAAAGCTCAAAGACATATCTAAACTGAATTCTGACTTTCATATACACAGGTAGGTATAAAGAAGGGATCGGTCCTTCCTAGTTTTACTGTACTCAGAGTCTATTATTTAGATTTCATGTTGGTATGTAAGTGTGTGTGTGTCTGTATACGTGGGTATATGAGCTTCTGCAGAAGCAAACATTTTCCGAACAAAAGTTACAGGACCGGTATTTGTTTTCCATATAATCCCATTTTCCATAAGGAAAAGGGTTGTTGATGTACAATGTACCTACATGCGAAACAATCACACCATCACCTTGATAGAAAAGTTTCAAAATATATACACATCTAGTGATATGCTCGGTACATGGATACAAAAGACGTGATGTGATAATAAAGAGAAATTTCCATTTAAGTCCAGTTTTGGGAAAACATCCGTCTGTCTAACTAGTAGTGAGATATGACATATTTCAGCATCCTTTTTTACTTGTCTTTATTTAGGGATGAAAGTGCTGAATTAATGTGAATTTCTTCGTTAAAAAACTTATATAGGTACTTTAGTAAATTATACCAAACTACAATTATTGAAGGTATATACACAATTTCTAACCTTCTTTTATTTTTGCTACAATCCATTTGGACGTATTCTTACTGTTTCCGAAAATACTAATAAGGTAATTACTCTGTGCAGCTGAATAGATAAGACAAAACATGTTTTCGAATCCGAATCATCAGGTTTTAAAGATATTTAAATTCAAAATTAAAAACAAAGAAGTTATAATTCAAACTTGGGGTTATATTATTTCTCAAAGTATTTGTTTTCAAATAAATTTGTATTGTCATTTTCAAGTAGGTATGAATATTTTTTTTATATATTTCGAAATTCTTTTTGAATCATTCAAATTAATTTCTTTCATTTTCGAAAAAACATTGTCTATGTTTAATTGTTACCCTTCGTCTTAAGCTACCTTATTCGAAAGTACATACATATGTATGTATAATCTAGTCAATTTGTGCTTAAAACGGCATTTACTAGCGAGCAAGCGGTGGGGAGATCGTGATTTTTTTCTTGATTTATGTTTTTGAGAGTGTCAAATCCAAATCAGAGGTTAAAAACCTAAATTTCGTGACAAAACATGCAAGCATTTGCCAAAAGTGATATAATTTGAAATCTGTTGATTTTTCACAAATTTTACAATAAAATGTCCAACTAATTTTAGTTCAAAGTTTTTTTCAGCAACAATCCAATCCTATTTCCCTCTGTCAAATCATCATTCGAAATGTATGTAGTTAGCATATTTTCAATTTATGTAGTTTAAGACGAAGACTTAATGATTTATCAAAGATGAATATTTGAAAGATTGAAAAAAAATTTCGAAGTAAAACGTTCATACTTCACAATGACACCAAAAATGTGCTCGAAAACAATCACTTCGAGAAATAAAAAAAACCCATTTTTTTCATTAAAAAGACAATTTTTCAAAATTTAGGTTCGAATATCTCAGAAGTAAGTCCAAATAGGGATTAAATCAAAATTACCCCCCGATTTGCATGGTAAAAACACAATTTGACTGAACTATCTCGTTTTTACCCGTTTATACCCATTTGCTATGTCAATTTTTTTGTCGGCATACATAATTGTCTCTTAGTTTAATTGCTTTTTAAATATGTATTTCAAAGATACCGTTAACATTTTTACAATTAAAAGTAGCCTGTTTTTAGCAAGTAAATAATCACTGGGGCCTATAACACAATACATAAAGTGCTTGTTGAACAAGTGAAATGCAACAACTATTTTGAATTTTGTGTAATACGGAATAACAAGTCTAGGAGACCTTAAACAATTGTTTTGGCTTCTTTCAACAAGAGGGAAATTTCATAAATCTACCGTTCCTGTAACTGCAAACAACAAGAAAAAAATGGTTAGAGAATAAACTTTTTGAATTGTTTATAAATTTCAACTGACTTGTTCAAAGTAAAGAAATAAACGCTTGCAGTAGTGTTTATCAAGTGATGGAATCGGAAAGATTGTTTAAAATTTATTAAGTGGTAGGGAATTTGGTTCATAAATTTTGTTACTGAAATTTCTTCCTACCATATAACGTTCGTTTACTAATAAAAGAAAAGCGCTGATTTGAGATGAAATATTTTTTTCGGAGACTTTACGACTCATCGTGTAAGAAATAATGTTGAACTGGTTCAACAAGTCGCTACGCTTTTTATTGAGCAACAAAAATGATTTTCACTTATTGAACAAACAAAGTTGAAGAAGTAATATTTGACTAGTTGACTTGTTGTTCTGTGTTATAGGCCGGAGCTCAACAACCTACAGTTATTTCATTATTTTAGACAGACACTCCAATTTTATTTTAATGTAAAAAAAAGGTAGAAAGGATAATAAGTAAGGTGTATCTATTATATTATCTTTGATATAAGGATACATAGAGTATGAAGTTTAAAAATGTTTGCCTTGAACTCGTAGATTTTGACTTTCAGCGTGCCCACAAAACCATCGTCTTCAGGCATTGTTGGAAAAGCAATCTGAACAGGGATTATTTCCATACACACTTCCATGCTGAAGGAATTCTCCTTAAAGTTACTTTGTTCTCTATAAAGCCAGCATTGTTATCCAGTTGCATACTACGGAATTATTATTAATTCTATTAGGCAACCACCGGAATAATGTCCACCAGAAGGGTTGGAAGTTAGTTTCTCTTATAGATCCTACGCCATACGACAGGAACAACTAATCCCTCTTTGCTTCTGTGATGTCTTTTCGGTCGTCGGTTTTAATGTTAAATAAACGGTAGATTGAGAATAATGGCATAACGACTACGTTCTACGACTAGATTCTGAAGAAAATATCGAATCCACCCATTGTGTGCTTGTTGATTGTTGTTTCTACCCTGTACAGCAGATTCCATTCATCGAAATCATAAATATATGACAGTTAAGGGGGTTGGTCAAATGTTTGTAAGCGTTTTTGACTCATACCAGGGAAATATTTTTCTCTATTCCAACAACAGGTAGATTTGTTATGTCTATAGTTATTGATGTTTGCATTATTTTTGAAAGGATAACTTATTGTGTTTTTTTTTTTCTGCCAGGCCCGGAACAAAAGAGATTTCACTCATCAGATTTTTGAATTCAACAAACATCGTTTCCATGTAAGCTATTGTCAAGTTGTTGGCGTTTCAAAGAGTAAAATATAGGGTTAATTTGAAGATTTATGGATGCACTGCTATAAGAGAGAATTCTTCCATGGAGTCTGGAAGAGGCGAGGGAGAAAAGAAAAACTGTGAGAAAGATTCGAGAAGAATAAATTTACATTTTGATTGATTATTTATTCAAGGGGTGATTATTTTCTGCATCACTGCCGTGATTATGACACCAGCACGTCGCGTCGTCGTCGGCACCGCCATTGCTATATCGTCTCTTGTTAGCATTGTTTTTATCTTTTTATTTTTATTTCTTAAAAGGATGACATTATAAAGAAGTAAACGGTAACGCAGCAATGGCAATGTCGTACCGGGGTTAGGACCTTTAATAAATTGGTAAAAAGTATACGACCCCGAATACAAAATCCCAAGAATGTGTTAGAATTTTTGATTTATGTAAGATGGTTGTTTTAAAGGAAATTGAATAAAATCGTTTGTTTGTATGGAGTTTGTCGTTATTGTATAGTAGGTGGGTCGTGGGTATAGTCAGCGTTGTCACACAGTGGGTGGCGCAAAACCAATAACAACAACAACGAGGACAACAGAGAGATGCCGACCCAAAAACTGGGTGAATATTTGAAAATTTATGTTCGTGACATTTGTGTGATTTAGGCAAGACTTTAATTAAAAAGTCGTGTTGTTTGGGGTTTTTGTTGTAAAAAGGTTTTTGATTTTTTTTTTTCAAATCGTATATGGAGCTTCATTTATAGATACGTATAGGGATTTTTCGTTTTTCTTTAAGTTATTGAAGGAAAAAGAAGATCTAGGAATATAAACGACTTTGGGGGTTCGATTTATTATAGGGACAAGGAATTTAAATACAATAAGAACATGAAGTAGACATAGGTATAAGAAGCATAAAGACGGTTGAAACTCAAAAGCTTAGACAAGTACAATTAATTTATGTGGATAAAACATTTAAGTAGACATTAAAAAAGTTAAATAATTATTGTTAAATTTCGACGGAGTCTTTGAAAGGATTTGATAAACGGATAAACCCTCTAAGGAGTTGCCGATAAAAGAGGTAGGTGCCTTAAAAGCTCTTAGAAATATTTTATTTTTAACATTGATGATTAAGAAGCTCGTGCATAACTACAACTTTAAGGCCTTATTTTTTAATACTGAGTTAAACTAAAAAGTGACTAAAAAACATAGTTCGGGTTAAAGCCCCCGACATTCAAATGTTTTCTAATAAATATCAACTAAAATTAAGACCGCACACGACACTATTTAGGCTAGTCGCGCACATGCAATTTTCAGTTTCGAAACTGCTTCGTTGCAAAATTGAGTCCTATGGACTCGTATGAGTCCCTTATGTTCTCGGTGCGAAAGAGAACAAACGTATCTTTTCTTTAATTTGCTGAGCAAAAGAATAGGAAGAAGGTTATAATATTTTTCGTTGAATGTACTCGTATGATATAAAAAAACTGAATAAACATTGTCGGTGTGTTGGTTAGGTTCGTTGCGATTGCTTGTGGAGTTGCTCATGTGCGCGCTCAGTAGTCAACTTTTGACTAAACTATTTTGTTGCGATAGCAGTTGCATGTACGCGACTAGCATTAAATGCATCTGAAACTAGATCGTATTTCTGGGGCTGAGAGTATCGACGGCCGGCGCTGCGATCTCGGAGTTGTAAGATCTTTAAAATAAAAATTCATTCTTTATAAAATTGCATTCAGTTTTAAAATTTGTCAACTTCTAGATTTCAACTCTGGAATGATAATTTTTTCACAAAAACACCGCAACGAGACTAAAAATCCTATGATAAGCGTCAAATAAAGAAATTGCAACGTTGCAACTTTTATGGCCAGAACTAAACTTGGCGAAGGGCTGTAACGTGAAGTTAGCACCGCCACTTTCGATTAAAAAAAAAATCATGTATTGTGCTCACCTTGTGCTGTCTTATTGTGTCGTAAATATTTAAAAAAATAATCAAATTAGCAAATTCTACGAATTAAAAATTTTCAAACTTTGTAATTTTGCAAAAATGAAAAATAAGCTGTTTTGTACTGAGTTTGTCTCCATATTCCAAAAAGATAAGAAGATAAGAAATCACATAGGTATTTGCAACTTGTACGGTCAAAAAATAATTTTGTGAATGATGAAGTAGGCATTCTGTGCCCAGTTTTTGTTGCTGCCATGTGCAGAACGGATGAGCAAATTGTGCATATTTGCATATTTTCGAGAGATTTTAGTTTGCAAAATTTTAATTAAGCAAATGGTTTTTTTTGCAATGCATTAAGTTTTGTGGGATTTCGATTTGCGACCTTTAGGTTATTGTGAGAATTTGTTATTTTGAGATTTCGCCATATATTTTTTTTTGAGGAAGATATGTTTCAACGAATTTAAATGTCGAGTTTGCTGCTTTTAAACATTTATGTCACATTATTTTCATACGTTTCTTGATTATAAGAGCAAGTACGTGTCAACCCATTGTGCATTTTATTTTCTTAAATATTGTAACAAATCGTTACAACTCATACAGTAGCCTAATAACTATATCATATATTCATATCGTTTCGTGCATACATCGTATGACACCCGCCTTTAGGTAACTTATTCATATCATGAATAAAAATAAAAATCATGAAAATGAACATATGTAAATTTGAATTTCATTCATTACGATTCACATTGGCTTATTCCAGCGAATGTAATAGGGTTTATTAAGTAACACATCAAAATTGTCTTTTCTTCTCGTCCAGTTGCGGATACCAAATACCAACCGAGAGTATAGAGAATTAAAGATTGAGCCGATTGTATAGGCACTACCAGCGCAGATTCCAATCAAATTTTTTCATGAAATTATCTTTTGCTAGGTTAGAAATACTATTAAGATAGGTTGTGTAGTATAGGCATATTTAAGTTTATAATCAATTATTATAAAATAAGTAAGCATACAGGGATTTCCATATGATGTTCCGATTCCAACCGTTCTTTTGAGCTCCTTTGAGAGTTTCAACCGTTTCTTTTCCTGGTATGTGAATCAGGGATAATCGTTTTGTTCCCTTGGGCTACTCTTCTGGAAGCTCATTGCGGACATGGTTCTCCTTCGGGGGTTCCGCACTTTGTTCCTTACTCGCTGGAGACATAGGGCTTCCGATAAGGATCTCCGACCCCGTTTTGAGCTCCTCTTCAAGAAGCTCATTGGACAAGGTTCGTTTCTTTGGACGCCTCTTCTGGAAGTTGCTTGGACAAGGTTCTCCTTTGAGAGAACTAACAGTTTCTTTTGCTGTGTTGTGTCCAGAGACAATCGTTTTCTTCCTTTGGGCTACTCTTCTAGAAGCTCCATTGGACAAGGTTCTCTTTGGAGGGATCCGACCGCTTTATTCCTCATTTGCCGAGGACATAGGGTAAGCATATGGCCGTTTGTTCTTTCGAGTTTCTCTTCAAAGATCTGGCTGAACAAGGTTCTCCGTTGAGAGTTATGACCGTTTTATTCTCTAGAGTTCTTGCTAGGGACATATTATATGAAATACTGTGCTAGTTATTTTTAAGACGAAAACAAATTGTAAGCTATATGAAATACCATATTATTTATCTTTAGAAATTAAAATTATAATTTATATGAAGCAACTTGTTACTTTCTAATTAAAAAAACTATAAATAAAAGACGAGTTTTTTGTTTATAAATAAATAAAGGACTTTAAGCCGTCTTATTCGGAGATTTGATCTTCCTAAACCCAAACTTCGTTTCTTCTTGGGGAAGAATGAACACCGCCAAGCTTACCTCAGCTGAAAAGTAAACACTTCACAATATGACAGTGAATCATTTTCCCAAACATAAATATTTTATTTTGAAACACACTCTTTTTTTGCCTCTGCAAGAACAATGGATCTTTTCAATGAATTATTTAGATGAAAAAGTATACATTCCAACGAGTCTGAATTTTCTAAGATTGTGTTTTTACCTTTGGTTTTTAAAACAAAGAGCACTGTTCCAGTTTTGGCTCTAGTGCTTTGCTTAGAGTGCACATGGTATCACAATTATAGTGAAATTGATTAAGAGGATGAGATGATATCGTTTGCTCATAAAATGCTTAGATTAACAATAAGCTAGCTGAGCTAATTGAATCAATTATATAAACTGTAGATTGATATTTGAGATTTGTGAAATTGGAACCAAACACAAAGTCAAAAATATTTGAGAGAAACCCATGTTAAATGTTTGAATTCGACCTTCTTTTAACATAAAAACCCACTACCTACACCGCACCTATTTCAAGCAAGCAATTTCTTAAAAATCCAACTAAAAAGTAATTCAAACGAAAGAAGGTTATAAAATCAGGCCAAAAAAAGGTTATCTACATTCTTAACATCTTGAAGTGACAAAAACAAAAAAAGGCTTAAACCTTAAAAAAAAATCCTTTAATTTTTATTCAACAATCATGTTTTTTCCGAGATAAAATTTAAATAATCTCAAAACATCAAAGCCATATCCATTTTCCGGCTAAAACCAAAAAAGGAAAAACATAAACTTTTCTTAATTAGAAGTCATTATATGATCAAAGAGGCAATTTAAAACAAATAAAAGCACAAGCCTATACACGCAAAAAAGCAAAGATGAAATTAGAATGGTAGATGGATGGTCCTCAAGGAGATAAAAGCAAAAGCCCTGCGGCGGGAATAATTTTAAATGGTCAATTATAATCGAGGGTTTTTGTCGAGTCGCATCCTAATGTTTGCTCTTTGTGCGTCGACGTCGTCTTCGTCGTCGTCATGTTTCTCCATCATCGTCCTGTTGATGGAGTTCCATAACTTTGTTATTTGTTGGATGAGTTTATTAGAAGAGACTTTGAAGTGTACTCTTGAGTATAAACCAAAAAGAATAGATACATTTTCAGTTGAATGGCTTTACTTACAGCTCACTGAAATTTAATCTACACACAGTGTTTTTTTGTCGTTTTTATAGACATTTTGTCCTTGACAGAGACTATACACACAAAAAATTGAAGAATCTAATAAAAAATTGTGACACAACCATCACTCAGGAGTTGTTAAAAACAAGCAACCTCCATCAAAATATAAAAAAAAAAACGAAAATCCCTTTTTACTTGGGCGCGAAAATGCAGGACATATATATGTATATGTATGTATAATGTACCTACATACTTAAACTTTTGCCGGAAAAGCCACCCTCACCACAGGTGGTCCTAGCCTGGCTGTAAAGTTGGATATTCTGCCCCGTGGGGAGCCATTGTGGTTGCCATATCTATAGCTTTTCTCCTGAAAGGTTGTCTTGTCACTGATGATGAACACAAGTGTGGTCGTGTAGGATGAACGAAAGAAGAGCAGAAGCAGGAAGAAATTTAATGATCTGCCACCGATACTAAGGCTTTATGTTATTACAAGGGAATGCTTTTTACAAAACCACCCCAGCTCCACCTGTTTTTCTAATATACGAGTATTTCGTCTCACAAACACCACAATTTGCACCAGTACACAAGGGTAATTCATTATGTGTCCTATAGCTATGGAAACTTTTGTCATGGAATTTATAGTGACACATTCGAACTTACATCAGACACAAATGGTGGGCGAGTTTGGCATTTTTGTAACTTATTCTTTTAAATGACAACCCGATAGGTGAGATAGGTCACGAACGATGTGGTCGAGACACTGGAGACATTTTAGCCTTTCGATTCGAAGTGCTATCTTTTTTTGGAAATAAAAGGAATGGAAAAAATCATTATTAATTAACTTTTGGGAAAAACAATTTAGTTGCTTATATTTAACTTATTTATTTAAAATAAAAGAAGAACGCAAAACAATAAGAGAAATTACAGTTTTGTTTTTGTGGACTATCATGAATTGAATTTATGTTGAAAGTGACTTCTAAATTCTTGAAAAATATAAATGTGTGAATACAAAAAAAAAACAAAAATTTTAAATCGTTGCGCACATTCTCAAAAATTGCAGGGAGTAAGAGTAACTCTCTTGTGAATAAATCAACAAAAATATTGACATATTAATAGCCAGGTGGCAGTAAAAGCCATTTCTTCGATTGTAACAGATTCAAAACTGGTAGTGCTTTGCCGTAATGAAATGAAATTAGTCAGTGCATCAAATAAAGTTACCCTTCGATGGATGCCAGGACATCGTGACATATACGGGAACGAAATGGGAGATGAATTGACCATAAACGGATCATCTCTTGATCTCGGCCAAATCGACTCCTCGTTTTTTATGTCACTGGAGCAGGAAAAAAAAAGAATTTGCCAGAATTTCCTCAAAGAACCAACGACAGATGGTCAACAACTGATACCTGTCGTGTTTCGAGGAACTTATTGCCGAATATTTCAAAGAATAAAACTGAATATTTACTTAAGCTAAGCAGGCCTCAGCTGTCCCTCTTGGTTGGAATCCTAACTGGTCACAACAAAATGGGAACCCAATAAAGCAGAATGGGCATTGGCTCTTCCGACTTGTGTAAAGGGTGTCTAGACGAAGAGGTAGAGGAGGGCTCATTTCACTTCCTCTGTGAATACCCAAGTCCAGCCAGAACTAGGAAAGCTGCCATCGGAGACTACTTTTTCGATGAAGTGGAACATCATTAAATTCACTCAGAATTCGGGATGGTTCAGGGAGGCCTCCCATACTTAAGCTTCCACTTATCAACACCCTGGGGAGCATAATGAATTCATTGAGATCCGAGTGAGGTGATGCGTGTCATTCTCGTATCATCACCCCTTTCAACCTAACCTAAACCTTACCCAAGAGTAACTCTCGGCTGAATTATACTTATCTCGAAAGCAAAAAAAACAAGGTTTCTATTATTAAAAGTTGCAAATGTCTACCACCAAGGAAAATCCAATACGAAACGCTTTAAAAATGTAATAAAAGCACTCACAACTTATGAAAACCTGCCTATTAAGGGTTCATTATTGTGTATAGAGTTTGGTCTTAATGACATACAAATGATCCTATAACAAAAGTTATTAAGAAAAATATAATTTAATAGCTGCTTACCTTAAGAGACTTCCTGTGTGAGATCGATATGTTGGTGGTGGTGAACTACCTCGTACAACTCCATTCTGCCTGTCACGGTCCAGAAGTAAAAGTCTGCAACACAAAATAAAACACAAAAAAAAAAATACTTTATTAATGTGTCGGAAATTTTAAATGACTTTGTTTTGTCGGTTATTTCTAACTGATAAATTTATAGTAGCTATATAGCTTAAGGATATTTTTCGGAAGGAACACAATATTCTTGTAGAAAGCCACACGCAACATCATTCATGGCTTTTTTCTTCCAACCAGTGCTCATATCCACCTATTGAATATAAAATTTTAGGTATGTATGTATTAAACTAACCTGAGCCGATATTCCTGCATACTGGCCTGGTACGATGGTGGTGGTGGTCTATGTTGAAATTCAGGATACAGAAGGCCATGCGGCGCACCACCACCGCGACTGCATGGCCTTCGACCACAACGTCCGAGGTCAACACTGGAACCTAATCCCAAGCAAGGTGGGCCACCTGGTGCTGTCAAACGCCATGCAGCACCACTAACTGTTACAAGGACTACACCTACACCTGGAAATAAAGGAAGCAAACATACAAAAAATGTTTGAAATTTTCTAGGACAATAATAATTAAGGGTAAAATTGGTCTATTGTATTGGTCACATGAGGCTCAGACGTGTATTTTAATGGTGGAACTTAATGTTGCGAATCGTAACAGGAAGTAATCATTTTTAAGGAAATTGGTCATGCGGCACACAGTGTTGTTAAGTTTGATGTTTATTGTATGGTCTCGCGAAAGGATGCGTTCGTGCTGTGCGGACGACATGCAATAGCACGTTTTTGGTATGGGAGTATAATAAGAGGGTGAAGGTAAATAAGTAGAACGCGATGTTAATTTGGATACGTAAATACATAAATATGGTACAAATTGCACATTAGGGATATATGTTGGTATGCCAATTATATCCCAAAGTAAGGCTGGAAATGTCTTCATTTGATTTTGCCACCTGAATACTGAAAGGTTGAACATGTACAGTAGAGTGTCCGTTATTTCTCAAAATCGTTTTTTTACAGCAGCCACCCCCTAAATCAAAATGTATGCCGTAAGAAAATATTTGGCCAAAACAAATTCTGTCCGAGGTCATTTACACGCGGCTCTAGGCCCATACGTCTCCCACACAAATTTGTTAGAGATTTTCGAACTTTTCACGTTTTATTTTTTTCTCTCGAACTACTGCAGCTATTCTAAATTTTGTTTGTTGATTTTTATTCCTTAATACATCTTTTAAAAGAGACCTTATTCAAAAACTTAATTAAAAATTTGTATGTTAAATTTAATGGCGTTTTATTCTAGAATGTTTTTACATGGTAATAGGTATTTCGATCGAATTTTTTTTTAATTAAATTTTTGAGTGTGGTTTTTTAAAGGGAACTGAAGAACAAAAATCAACAAAAAAAGGTAGAATAACTTCTGTAAATAATAAATAATAAAATGTGAAAAAAGTGAAAATCCCACACAAATTTGTCTGAGAAAAGTATGGGCTTAGAGCTGCGTGTGAATGACCAGGGACAAAATTGTTTTTTGGCCAAATATTGTTTTGTAAGGCAAAAACTTTTGATTCAGGAGGTGTCTGCTATTTTAAAACGATTGTAGGGAAATAATGGACACCCTAATGTACAGGGTCCTCCAACAAGAGGTTTCATTTAAAATTTGCACCATTTTAAGTTGTTCACGCATTAAAATATCACTGCGATCATTTTTGAAGAGTAAAAAATTAAGTGATTATTCAAAATGGATCGATAAAAACTTAAATAACGTGTTTGAAATAGTTAAAAGCTATTCTACAAAAATTGTGAGCGTATTGCGAAAATGTTTCGATTTAGTCGCTATCAAGCGCGTCGTCTGGTGAAGCTAATGAATTTCATTGATACATTTGAATATTTTGGGCTGGTTAGCGATGTATATGTAAGGGAGAGGGGGACACCTTTGAACGTGGGGTGCCTTTTAACATTGCTAATAAAATTTTACTAAATAAATATTTCAGAGCATAAGCCAAGCATTGAAATTGGTTTAGTGAAGCAACTTTGTAATTTATTTGTAAAGATGTTTCTTTAAGTACTCTAAGACTTCTTGGCTTTCTTAATATTTTGGTTTATTCTTTTGTGAGTTTTATTTCTCACATTAAGTATTTTGTCTCGTTTAGGAAATAAAATACATTTTTATTTCGTTTAAAAAAAAAAAACTGTTATACTTCTTTTTATACTGGTAAAAACAATTATAAAAACGACTGTTCAAAAGCGATCCAGGTTAGTTCAAAGCTGCCTTACATGGTGGGTACTATTTGAACGTAAGGACCTGCTTCATAAAAAAAAATATAATAATTATAAACCTTTATAAAAGTTACCAAATTACTAGTTGTAACCTAAGACTAATTCCTTATGCTAAAGTTTAATTAATTTGCGGGCCAATAATTACAACACATACGTTTTTATGAGACCCGAAAGCGAAAAGTGTTCAAAGGTGCCCCCTCTCCCCCATCGCTATTGTAGCTTAGCCCTAACCGCAGAGTTTGTACTAAAGATATATACACAAAATTCATAGCTATCACCACTGTTAAAAAAAGATATGTTTTTAAACGATTTAAATAAATTATTATATTGCATCGTTTATGCTGAAATTATATGTTATGACTTATGAGTAATTATAGGACGAATATAAATTTGTCTTGCATTTCCTTTCAAGGCCAGACTTTTCTGACTTAATTTATCACTATAGAAAGCCAAATTCAAAAAACAACTCATGTGGAACAACTATACTATTACAGTTACTGATTTTCTTTCTTTTCAGAATCAGCAATCAGAAACTACAAGAACCAATTAATACCTTTTTATTGAAATACTTATTATAGAAAAGAGAAAAAAATTTAAAAGGGAAAAAGCGAAAGAACTATATCCCAAAGCGAAAAATAATTTGCTATACTTTCGTTGTCCATAATTTCAAAAGGAAACTCAAATACAACAGCAAAAAATATATTTATTTAAGTTTTAACAACAAAAGTGAAAGTTATATTGATGGTAAGCACAACAACGGAAAACTAATTTTCTTCCAACAATTAGATTAAGTACTGAGATGTTGACCGGTTATCCACTCTTCATCTCAACGGCATTATTGTGGAAGTACACTAACCTTACGTCATATAAAAAACGAACGTGATTACCATGACGATTTTCTATTCGACCACAAAAACTTTGCCCATTTCACTTAATGTTGAGTGCAACAATAGCTAACAATCATAATAACTGATTCCCAAACCTGAATGCTGCTGCTTAAATAATGCTTCATTCCATATAGAACTCCCCTTCCCGATGATGGTCTTGAATACACCCGCTCATACTTTTGTATATGAATACAGATTCCTTTTTAGTTCATTGAGTTTCGTTGGCTTCCTTTCCTGCAGCGTCTTTTTATTCAATGATAGAGAGTCCTTATTAACGTTGGAAATGGAATATGAGAAAAAAAAAGTTCCACTTTCAACAAAATGTATGGAGCAGTATCCTATAAGGACCATCAACATCACGATGGTAGGTATGCGACAGCAACAACAAAATAAGGAAACTCTTCTTCTTGGAATAGACCAACGATGATGATGACTATAGAATGAGGACGTGAGACGTCCAACGACGACGAACGGCTGCAACGGCGTCGTCGGTCGTCGTCAAAAGAAGAAAACAGGAAGAACGTTGCCTATTTCTGCATCATGGTGCATCCAAATTATGGGATTCCTTGCCAATGCAGATGCAAAATTTTGTAGAGCGCAATTGAAAGAGAGGGAGTGTGCTCATCGAAGCATCCTCAAATTAGTTTAGAGTTTGGAAAATGTCCATTTTCATGGTAGTGCGCTTTAGGGAAATTAATTTTAATTTTTGGTTTTGCCTTTATTGTCAAACCAGTGCACGTAGTTGAGCTTTTTTTGCGGTTTTGAAAATTGTTATTTTTGAAAGTTCACCATAGAGAAATTGAAATTATTTATTTTATTATAGACATGGCTTCGTATGTAAATGTATATTCAACTTGCAAGATTAGATTTGATTGTTAAACCATCATATACATAGTTTGGAATTAATTTTGTTGCTCTTAAATGATGACAAAACGGAACCATTTTTCGCAATTAGAATTTTTTTAAGAAGAAAAACTTATAAGAGGATTTCGTCTTAAGAAGTTTTTATGGGTACAAATGGTTGATATGTTCTTAACGAAGTTAGTCTTTTTATCTCCTTATAAAGTTTATGTCTAACGAGTACTATATACCAAGAAGTGGGGGTCTCGTTGATTGATTCATAATATTGGTCGTCCTTCCTAGTAGACTGTTCAACGTTTTGTGACCAAATTCAAATCGAACGGTTGGCAATTAACACTCTTACTTGAACTAAAGACTAGATCTGCCGGAAACGTCACCGCTGCTCAGGAGAATGTGATCTATTGGAGAATTAGATATCAATTCCGACGATTCAGTCATCAGAAATCTCCACTGGTCGATGTTAGGTTAGGTAAATGTGCTGAACAGTCTTGTTACTATCACACTTGATCAAAGTAGATCCGTTTTGACACCCTTACCCTAGGGATCTTTCATGCAACGCATTAAAGATGAGTTTGATAGATCCAGTCGTTGGTGTTATGTGTCTGTTTGTTTTGTCAGTCAGGATATCCAAATAATTCCTCAAGAGGATTTTCCCGATATAAGGGATAGGTAAGCCCATCAAAGCTCGTGTTCACGGCAGTAGCTGGTATAAAGATACATAAGTGAGTAGGATCCCATTCTTCTCTATTATTTGCAACCTGGACCATTTTTATGGTTTCTGACTGTCGAGAGATTTTCAATTGTTAGTTGATAGAGCATAGAAATTTTCTTAGGACATAGTTTTCTAGTTATGACACACATATCGAGTAAGCTCAATCTCTTGTTTGTTGTAGCTAGAAATTTGGATTCCATTTCCTGTCTAAGAGGCCCCTAGACAACAGTTCGAACTTAGATTCAAAGATATTCATCTTCGAATAAAAAACAAAAATATTTGTTTGTTTGATTCGATCATACTATAAGACGTTAATTTTTCAAAGAAAATCCATCTTGTGGCAAAATCCTTCTTGTTATTTCAAAATTTAAAACACAATTGACGAAAACAATATTTGACAGTTTCCAAAAGCAAATACGGGCGAAATTTGACTTCAAGCTAGATGAAGCTCTAATCATAACCTTCAAATTGATATGAATATTATACCATGTATTCGTCTCCTGTTTTCAAGAAGTTGAGAATCCATTTGGCAGTTTTAGGTAATATTCATTAAACCTGTCACCTGGATTTTAGAAATAAAATAAAACAAATTCTTAACTTATAAATATAAAATCCATTTTGCCAATTATTCATATATCTTAAAAATTTGTCCGGAGGCCTATTACACAAGATTACAGGGTGAGACCAGAACTATTGTTTCAGCCTGATTAAGATCAAGTTATCTTATTCTTGCCAGCTCGTCAGCGCTTTCAATACCTTTGACACAGCTGTGACCTGAAATCCAACAGCGACTTATTTGAGCTGTTTAGCACGAATTCTTAGCTTTTCGGACAACAAAAATACAAGCTTCGACAAGGGAATACACCATCACTGGATTTCAGTTAGGGGGGGGGGGGGTAATAATCAGAATTTCACTTAGGGGAGTGGGCAACCTCATTTAAAAACATAGTTTTGATACAGAAATCTTGCTTTAAAATGCTTTAAAAAAAAAATAAATAGCCTATAATATACGAAATATATAGTGATCAGGTCACTACCTGTCCCCCTTGTGTAGTTCCTTGAGATTCCAATTGTTTTCAATATGGCAGAAATCGCTTTTATTGCCGAATGGCTATCAATTTGCCAGTCCTCTCTGCTAGTAAAGCCGTAACAAGGAGCTAAGTAGTCTGTGTATATCCTTTTCTCCGAGTTTTTCTGTAGAATTTTTGCATATATAATGTAACTCCATCTTTCATAGTTTGTTTATCTGAATGTAACTGCCTGAAAAGAATGGACGACGGAACTGGAATAGATGTCAAAAGCGCTGCAGAAGATGTCAAAAATGTTGCAGCAAACTTGTTTATCATAACAGGCTTTATTAAAAAAAAGAAGACAAAGTAAATAAGCACACAGGAATGGTTGAGAGTTGTAAGTCACTAAGCTCTAGTCATCTAAGAGCTGTCAGTGCTGCCAAATTTATTTGTTTTTATAATTTTCTTATGATTTTAGGAGTCTTAGCAAAATTTACTAAGTTGACACTGTAATGAAATTTCAACAAATGTTTTTTTCATTATTATCAACGTGTGTAAGTTTCCATCCATCTCTTGGTGATTTCATGGCAATAAATATTGTGAAACAGTAATTAGCACTCTTAACACCTTTTGGACTGTTCACTTCAAACCGTTGTTGCTCATATATGAATGTATATATCTTAAATGTTTGTATCTTTTACATGACAGCCAACTCGTAGATAGTTATCCGTGGTGTTTAGCAGAAGAAAACAAACGAAAATCCCAATAGTCAACACTAATTTTATTGTTTACTACAACACTCTTGAAGTGTCTTAACTTAATACAAAATTTCTCTTTGTAATTTGCAGAATAGATACAATGTAAGATGCAAATAAAAACATAAGTAAGAACAATCAAGTGTGATGTTTATCCTCAAACTCACCCGCGAGGCACTCCTTTACGCCCTCAGCAACCAACTTGATGGAATCGGTGGCGGCGTGTGTGAGCTTTTATTGTTTCACGCCAATTTATTATCCGAGCAACCGTGAAGTGTGCTGATGCACTTCACATCTTTTATTCTCATCGCACAAAAACATACAGGAGGGTGTAACGTTGTTTTGTTTTTGAAGGTTCCCTCTGTGTGTGCCATCACTTTTTTGTTCAACGCTAATTTAAGACAAAAGGTGGCAATAAATTTGGAAATACTTTAAGAACGAATGACAGTTCGCTTTGTCGAATGGCGAGGCCCCGGCTAGGCTAGGCCAGGGGCATTTATCAACGTCAGTTCACACAAATTACAGAACAAGAAAAAAAAAATACAGCTTCGTTACGTACAATAAAGATCAACCAAGAGAGTTTTTCTTTGTTTACGAATTATTGGCGGAAAGATATTTGCGTCACAATTCAACGAATGCCAAATTGCTTTCAGTGACGTAGAGTCGTTTGCTCGGGCGCCACTTTTAATAAAACTTTTATTTTTTGTTCTAAATATTTATTCTTAAATTTCTTAGAGCTTATACATCGATACATAAATATGCTTAAATGTTCCCTGAATTACACGGCACTAGCTAAATGAAATAGTTAGAAGAATTGGAGAAAATAGTTATTGGCAGTCTGTCATGACTCATGAAAAATCTTGTTGTCAAAGTTGGATGTGAATATAATTTTTTTCTTTCATTAATTATTTTTCAAATAAAATGGATATAAAAGGTCTGAAATAAAAAATCTCAGCAATACGGATTGCACAGATATCATCCAATGAAGCTTTAGGCCTTATAAAAAATTATGAAATTTACTACTATACGGTCAATGAGATGATATTTTACACAAAATTACATAAAAAAAACGAAAACTTTAACAAAAGAACTATAAACAACCCTACATGTGGAAAATTCCGGTTCCTACTCCTACCCTAACCCATCAATAATATGTTGTGACGGGCCATTGCTATCAATTATTAAAATTACTTTACTTTCGAGCCAGAATAATATTCATTTTGTTATTTGAAAATTCTCCACTTCATTGACTGCAGATTGCAGTTGCTTCTAAAGGATAAGTCTTACTGTTTTATTTTTATATTAAAAAAAAAAAACAATGACTCAATGTGGTGAATGATACTCACTCTCGACTCGAGGAGTCCGCATGGCAAATGCAAATTTGTATCACGGTTGCGAGGAATAAATTAATAAAACCATATGCAAAAAAAATCACCACTTCGATGTGGTTATCCGGTATGGCTCAATTAACTTCGAGCTTTCATCCGGCAGAGTGGATATACATAATGTTTTTTTTATAAAAAAAAAAAAAAATTACCCGCGCTTTTTTATAACAACGCGAGCAGTTTTAATTGAAATCGGTCAATAGCAGTCGAATGTAAAAGGTGAATGGTTTAGGATCTTGTTTACTTTGTTTTTCAAATCTCTTTTCTGCAGGATGTGACGGGATATAGGTAGGTACCTACCTTCAATATAAATTTTTTGGAAAAAATGTTCAACGAAATTCTCGATGTTTTTATTGAGTCAGTTTTTGAAGAGTGAATTCTCTAAAACATTCGAATTGGTATGTTGTTGGGTTTCAAATGTGTTTCCGCTTTTTATTTTCCAACTGTTTGTTTTGATTTTGACGAGATGTGGGGGATATGATGGTGATGCTAAAGCAAAATAATGTTATTCGCCATTGGAGGCAAATTTGTACATTCTTTTATTTGAACAATGGATTGAACTAGAGAAAAACGCTGGATAGGAATTTTCTGATATTTTTTTTTTCATTTTTTGTTTGCTATTGAATTTAGATTTTCAAGTTCATTAATTGCTATGGGGTTAAGAGCCCATGGGTAAGTGCATTTTGTTGGATTTTCATTGGAATCCATTCATTTAATTGGCACTTTTATGTTTATTTTTACAATAACTACTCCGTTTAGAATCACAAAAAAGCTATTAAATATTTTTAAAGAACCATTACGGTGAATTTAGTTTAAAGAAATTCTGTAAATAAAATTTAATTCAATAATCTGATATCTGAGACTGTGTATTATTAGAAGAAAACATTCTAGATTCATAATACTGTAAAAGAGTCATTCGCAGAAACAGAAACATTCAATACTTTTAATAATAAATATATTATTCACATTATTTCTTACTCACCGATCATTAATAAAGCTGCTGTTAAATGTGATGATGGCGGACCAGCCAATCCCGTCGCCCCCAAAGCAGCACCACCTAAAGCGCACGCCACACCACCTAGTGCAACTACAGCAATTAATGCACGTAATGGCGGCCCGGCAAACCATTGACCACAGCATCCTTTCCCTGATCGTTCCGAAGGTGATCTGAAAAATAACAAAAACAAAATGTTTAGTAAAAAACGTTCAAAGCGAAAATACTAATCTAAACATTAAGTAATAGTTAACAATTCTGAAATACGATCGAGTTAATTTTTTTTATTTATTTTGTTTAATGTCGATATGGCTTTGAACTACTTTCGACTAGCTAGATATACTTAAGATTGTGTTAGACACGTTGAGCTTCAATTTACGCTGTTTGCATATTAATTTTTTTTTTGTTGAATAAATTGACATTTGGCACGCTGTTATTACCTACTTGCCGTCAATGATGATTTACATGATCACGTAGAATTGTGAAGTTTTTGGATTTAGAGAAAAATTATTATTGTCAGGAGGGAGAAAGTTCTGTACTTTGTAATTTTTTTTCCCGTGGAAAATAACTTCGTAATGATAACTTATACCTTTTTGATTGTTGTTTGATTTGGGAAAAACAAAAATATGAAGTAATTTTTTATTATTGGAAAAACCATAAGGTTGAATATATCTTTTTGAAAATGAACAATTACGTGCAAGAATTTTTATTATTGAATATCGTTGGCTTTCAGTCAAGACCTTGTAAGTCTTAAAATGTCACTTTAATGTATTTCAGATAAAAACTTATCGATAAATTCAAATATTTATGTCTCTCAACTGTGCCATGGCACCATTTGGTTCCATGAACCAGTTTTAGAACATTTTACGATCTAAGAATTTCATTTAATTACCTTTTAAACAGATTTTTTGTGCATTCTAAGCAATTTTTTAAAACAGACTTACGAGGTTTTGATAAAAAGCTGTCGAAATGTTTGTCAAAAATTAAACCTAATGTACTCATGCGTTTGTAAGAGCATGGTCACACTATCCTTTTTCAATATTGTTGGTATAACTCGGTAACTAAGCCCAACATGACAATTTAACTTTTTGTTCAAAATCAAATTTTGTATCGTAGTTGATGGTTAAGGAAAATTAAAAAAAAAAAATTAAGCATGAAAGTTACAAAAAAACAACTTAAAAAAAAAACAAGAAATCAATGATTTTTTTTTTTACATTTTTCAAAATTGTTCATCTTTTTTCTTGGGGCAAAATAGGCTCAAGGCATAATTTGTACATTTACCAGAAAGTACAGGGTAAAATATTTAATATGACGTGTTCGAAAAGTTGTGTTTGCTTAAAATTATTATCTGTAGGGAGATATAGCTAATCAAATTTAACCACTTCTTATAATTGCATGCCGATTTTTGTCCAAAACCTCGTCTTTATTTGGTACAGAGTTACTAATCCTTATGTTAATCGGTCTAGCAGTTAAGTTTGAAGGTGTTTACTTTACTTTAGATGGCGCTCGATTTATGCACTCCATAAGTTATTTTACGACGCTCTCCATTCACCAGAAGAATTTTCCTTGCACAGCACCCAATGTAATTCTCAACCGGTTTTGGCAGTCTACTTTTCTGCCCCATACAGCAAGAACATCAGGATGCTAAGGGTCTTATATTAGGTCTCCTTAAACGGATTTTTAAAAAATTGTACCTCTGTTGTTGACTTACAAGTTGCGTATAATTGCTTCAAGTACGATCAGATCAGAGCATCTCCTTTCTTGTGGATGGGGTACACTATACCGAGGATCAATTTAAGGAGCCTACTTTCATTCGACCAAATCTTGAAGAAAAGTTGGTGAATACTCCCCACCAAGTCATCAGCTTTGAATAGCTTGGGTGGCAGGCAATCTGCACCACTAGGCTTGTACGTTTTAAACTTATCTATCGCTAAACGCATGGAATTGTGAATGGATTGTGCTGCCTTGCAGCGGAATTTAGGCCATCTACGTCGTTTGACAGCTTTCAGGCTGAAACTGCGAACAATTATAAGAAATGGTACAGTTTCAATGGTAAGGTATATTTAAATGTCGGTTTTGAATAACAACAAATTTTTAACATGCCATATTAAGGCCTAAAGCATTGCTTTTTGCTGAAGAATATTTTGAGCTTATTCTTGCTTCAAAAAAGTTTTTCGCACTTAATTTTTAAATTTAGAAGTCTTAAATTTTTTCAATTTTTACTGTTGGTTTTTATTAATATTGTTATTAATTTTTATAAATTTGTCTTAGTAAACTTTTTAAAAATATATCCATTTTGATATAAAATACAATTTTGAACAAAGAGTTTTATATTTAGTTGATAGTGAAAAAAGCTTTGGAATCTTGGCACCTTATTATTTGGATTGGGTATTTATTAAAATTTTCTAATTAATATTAAAATGGAAGTTTTTTTCAAGGTCACTGCGATTTTGGCACCTTATTTGTGGCGTATTCACAAAAAAAAAATGTTTACCATCTGAAAGGCCACCGGATCCCAAACAAAACTGCAAAGTAAAACTCAAAAAAGTCACACAAATGATAGGATTAGTGATATGGTTTTTAGTACATAAAAACTTAGATAGATTTGTATCGAGAATCGATAACTGAATATATAAGGTGTGTTTGTAAAGAAATAAAATAAGAAATTATAATTGAAATTCTTAAATGATTACTGATTGCTAACTGATTCCTGAACATGTTGAATTTAAGCAATTTTTAAAGTTTCTGGATAGAAGCGAGAACTGTGAATCGGATATCAAATTTAGAATTTAACTATAACAATGTGAGAAATTATAGATTTTTTTCATTGAAAGAGAAAACAAAACCGTTTCATTCGGGGAAGCCCACAGGCCACAGCCCATCTAACATCCGGTATATCAGAGTCAACTAATCAACCATTAAATATATCTTAGAGCAATTTGGTAGATATTTAGAGATAAAAAAAATCAATTTTATATGACAGTCGTCAGAAAAATATCAATCAACACATTGCAATAGGTAATCGCAATAAATAGGCAAACACATTTTACTAAAGAATCTATGAATAATTTTAATCAATTGAGATAGTAAACTCATCGACTGATAACTTCACTTTATATCTAAATTCTGTAGAAAAAATAATAAGTAGATGTTGAAATGGTTCTGTTATCATTTGATAACAGTTAGCTCATTTTGGTATAAAAGTGAATGAATGCAGCAGACAAAATCACATTTGGATCAAACTCTATTAACAAAATCAAAGTAAGTGTGACTTACATTTATTTTATTTCTAAAATTCTATAAATTGATTGAATATTTCAAGATGAAGACTTGTATTGTTTTTCTGGTTGCCTTGTTTGCCGTTGGTGCTTATTCTTTAAATGCCACATATGGTATTGTCAATAATTATAGTTCATTGATATACAGAGAGAGAGTTGTTTTATATCCCCGCAATAAACAATATCTTTCCTATGATGTGATTTTCCCAAAAAGTGTAAGTTTTGACGAGATAATTGATTAGTAGAAAATTTTGTGATTTTTTGTTTATTCTATTTTCTATTTTCAGGGTCAAATTAATAATAAGACAATTTCAGGAATTCGTATAACTGACAATTTTAAGAACAAGACAGGAGCTAATCCTACTTTGTGGTCAGGAGGACCGGGATACAGATTCACTACTGTGAATTTGAAATCACAATTGAGTAGAGGCATTAATTCCACCGTGGAGGTTTTCGCCAAATGAGAAAATGTGCCCATAAATAACGGAATTATTATTTAATTTAAAATTTTTCATTAGCAGTCCCAATTTCTCAAATAAAATTCAGGCAAAAAATTTGTTTTTTTTTTTTTTTGTGATCAAGTATACTATAGTTTATGAACAAAATTTGCTGTGCTCTACATTAAGTGCTTTTACTCGTGTTCATTATTTTTCACTGATTTTAAAAATCATTGATGTGATTTTTTAATTTTTTTTCTCAATTTAGCCATTTTTTGTAGAAAAGAAACAATCAAATTTTTTCATAATTTTTTGGACTTATAATTTTAATGGTGATACTTATAGACCATTTTTTAATGGTAATAATGGTATAATTTTTTTCTTATATGTCAGCTATTGCACGCCGTCTTTTAAGTCATGACTTTTTCGTTATTTAATGAGTGCAAACGAAAAAACATGTGATATCACCTTTAAATTCACTTAGTTTCAAAAAAAGGCATTACTCAAATAAATTCATCGTAACAGACTAAAAAATACACAAATATCTCTCATTGAAGATATTTTTCAGTTTAATCAAAATATCACTTTGTCAGCTGTTTTGATTGTTTGAGTACCTACTAATGAGTTTGAGTGAGTACACGTTTATTAGCAGTTGGTTGATAAGTTAAGATTACTTTTCATTGACTCATTATAGAAACTTTTAGTTCATTAAGAATGTTTTGATGTTAGATAAAGGATTGGTAATTTTATTTATTTGTTAGATATCCATCAAGTACAATATTTATCTAATATTAAAAAAAATAATTATTAATTAGGTATATGTTATAGTAAAAATAAAATAAATAAATTTGGTGACGCGATAGCTCGCATGTATATACTCTAGAGGATTTGTCAGTTCCCGGTAAAAAACAGTACCCTTCGAAAATTGGTACCCTAGATAATGATTTGATCACAGATTACGGAATCTGAAACTATTTCAGTTCATAGTTCACCCTCTCAGAACAACTAATAAATTCACACTTTAAAGTAAAAAACTTTTTTTTTAAATAATCTGGAAGGGGAAACTATACCTACAATCAAATAGTCTCGACATTATGTAGGAAAATGTGAAATTATAATTCAAGTTAAAAGTTCAAATGAGCTCAACTCCATTGCGTTTCGCCCAGGTATGATAGTTGGGTTAATATTTTTGAATAAGCTTTCGACGCATTTAATTCTCTTTTTTTTTTGCTATCACTAAGACCCAAAATCTGCTCTGGGCTCGTAGTCTAATACATTTCTACTCATATTAAAGTCGTATTTAAGGAATATAGCAGGAATTACCTTCTCTAGGTCACAAACGTTGCACAAGGACTTACAAATTAAACATAGAATGCAATTTCATATTAGTAAATATGGCCACAAAAAAACATCATGGCCAAAAAGAACAGACAAATATTCACGTGTTATGTCAAGTAGCTTAAAATTTATCAAAGCGCACCTGGCACCATATAGTGACTAAAAGACCAATTGATTTTTCTTGAATGACGAATGTACCCCGTTTGTGTTTTTTTTCTTCCTAAACAACTATTTGAACAATAAGAAAATAATGAATTTTGTATTTATTCTGGTGAACACAAAGACGAACGTTTTTTTAATACTCTTCGCAAAATTTCTCTGGGCTCTACAAAAAAATAATATTATAAAAATTCTTACTTACCAGAAGTGGTAAACTAGAACTTTCAAACTACAACACAGAGCATGGGAATACAAAAGAATAAATTACGGGCTTACACATATTCAAAAGTTTTCGAGTAAATTGCAAAGACGAATATGTCCCGATAACGAATGTGCCCCAGTTCACTACATTCGTAATGCCAAGAGAAGTTCAGCTGTTCATCAAAAATTACTCTGAAATCTAAATCTTTCGGTCTCAACACTTTTTTGGGCTCATACTGAAAATATTGCAATCATATAAGACAGGTCTGATTTTGGAAAATGTTAAGACAGAGAACTTATAGATAACATATATTGTATCTATACCAATTTGTAGGTCAATAGTATCAGATTCAGATCTTACCACTTTAAATATTATGGTCATAGGCAGATAGAATGCATTACATGCGTCGGATGAATGAAAGAAGACTTAAAGAATTAGAGATTTGGGATAAAATTTGCGGTCCAAGTTTTACAACTGTGTTCTTCCACTTAAAGTAATACTTAAGATGTCAACTTTTGTCTCAAAAAACTATTTAATGGACAAGCTTTATCAATTAGTAATGGTTAGAAAAAACACTTTTCAAGTTTCAATTGTGGCTAAGTGTATGTATGATGTAGTACCTCGTAGTATGATGGTAAGGGCGTTGGATTGTCATGTTCGATCCCCAGCCGCTACCACCTAAAAACAGAAATGTTTTTCCGAGGTACTGCTTCTTGCGAGAAACTGATAAATCCTCCAAGAATATACTTGTCATGAATAAGTGCTTCTTGTCTAGCCGTTCGGACTCGGCAAAAAATTATAGGTCCCCTCTATTCCTATCAACAACACGTTCACAAGAATGGTTGAGAGTTGTAAGTCACTAGACCCTGGTTCTCCATTCGCCACCCAAATTTATTTAATTGTTTAGGTGTACCTATAGTATAGTGTTCCTATATTATTAATAAATGGGGTATCAAATGAAAGCTAAGACTAAGCTCTGGTCGAACATACTTTTTTTGGCTATTGCAATAAGTCCTTAGCACAGAAATTTTCCCACATAAACTACAAAAATTTATTTTTATAATTGCAACTGGTTTCTAGATAGTTCTGTTTCAAAATTTTGAGCATGGGTAGTTACCAACTTTTTGCTGATTTTTCAGCTAAAATATTGAAAGTCTAAAAGAATGTCTTTGAATTTTTGACGTTAATTTTAATCAATAACACCTCTACTCTATAAACACTCGTAGGTACATATAATAAAAAATTTCATTAAACCATTGACACTACTTTTTATGTAACAAAACAATTCACTGTTGTTTTTTGGTTAACTTCTGCATGTATTTCCGAAATAATTTTATGAAACACCATGCCTACACACTTATTTTTGTGGGAATGTTATGAATGCTTTTAGATGACAATCAAGAAAGGCAATTAAAGTACGTCAAGCTGTCATTTGAGACATTGACTAAAAGGGAGCATATTACGTTTGTATTTAACGACACTTAAGAAGCAGTAACTTTAATGGAGAAAATATGTTTAAGGCCGAAGAGAAACTATTTAATGATGTTTATGACAGAATATTATTATGAGGAACCACATTGGGGAGTAAAATAAAAAAAGTCATTAAATGGCACACAAATATAACAATAGGGTATAGTTTTATAACCTACTCGTAAATAACAGTTTCGATTGAGGCTAGAATAAGGTCTTTTATTGACATTTAGTTAGGATTTATTTTATATTTTTTTATAGGACAAACTTGAATGTGATTATTATATACCTACTTTAAACGCCTTCAACTGGAAGTTTGTGATAGTCAGATAATTTATATATTTTGATAATGTCTATATGTATATGTACGTTGGAAGAGGGAAAATTTATATAAAATAGCTACTTAGAAATTTAACTCTTTAAATGTTTCAATCGATCGCTGGTAGACTTAATGTATTAATCAAAAAAAATTACTTTAATGATCACAAAATGTTGTGATATTTATTAAAGTGACAAAAAAACATGAACAATGAAGAAAATTTAAAAAGAAAACTAAGTTCATTTGAATAAACAAAAAATTCACAAGAAATGTATTTTTATTCGTCAAAATAACAAGTATCGTCGAATGCATCAGACAATTGAAATTTAAGGAGATTAGAATTCCCGTTTGAGTTTACGAAACTTATATTATATTTTTCATGTTTGCATTTTTTAGTGTTGTCAAAAATGTAGAAAAATAATTTTACCACAATTAAGCACCATTTTAACTTAACTTAAAAAATCATTTCTGTAATTTAACCTATTTCTTCAATTTAAAGTGTTGTCAGTCTTCCATTAAAAAATCTTTAAACATTTTGAAGAACAGTGAACACACTTATATCTTTCAATTTTATTTCACTCAAATAGCGTGGGATATTTTAAAATAAATTGAATTAATTTTACCTTGCGTTTGTGCTTTAATAAATAATTGCCAGAAATATTATTTTTGCAGCAAAGAAATTACTAATACACATTGAAATTAGCAGTTTGCAGCAAATTTAAACAAAGAACATAAAGTTTATTCGATTCAATAAACAAAAAAAATCAACTCAAGGATGCTTCTCGACTTGTTCGTTTGCCCAATGTTGTTAATTTTATTTTGTTTTATTTAATTACCCTTTGTTAACCAACTAACTGTATAATTAAATGAATTGCAACAATCATGCAAAGGTCTCTAGAGACCTCACTAATAAATGTTTTTGGATGTGGGCTTGAAGTTAAAAAAAAACAAAAATAAATAAAAATAACCTTGAACTAGTTTCAAGCATAAAATAACAACTTAAAACAATATTTAAATAGAGTAAGTTTGTTTATGACTGTAAAATCTAACAGACAAGAGGCGGTGGGACAGGTCGAACATGCTATTGAAGTCATTGACAATGACATTGATTTAGCATAAAGATTCATTTCGTACAGGTGTTCTCTATATGTAAATAAGTGTGTTTTTTTTTTGTATGAATGATAAGGATTTTTTTTTTAAGTGTAAGGGTTGCTCGGAAGTCACTTCCTTTTTGATAACCTTATTGTGTGATGGTTGAATATAACCAAGGTCACGTAGGTATATCAGTTGACTGGATGGCAGATGGAGCATGGAGCACATATTTTCAATGCGGTAAATTATTCGACTCTTTTCTTTTTAGTTGCTCGTTAAATTGACTATAATCTTGATGTATGGTGATTTTTGGGTTTTAAGTGAATTAACTAAGAAGTTTTTCAAAAATACAGGTGTCACATAGATAAGTATTTTTTTGCAAAATTGAATCAAAGAAATCCACTGTCAAGGAAAAAGATTGTTCTGACGCCACCACAAACATTGGTGAACTTTCACTAATGAACCAAAATATTGATTCGAAGAGTTAAATAAATTACCTAATCGAGATATTTCTCTGTTTTTTTTTTTTATTTTTGTATGAGATTAATACTCTAAAATAGATTTAACACCGGACTGTGGCTAAAAATATTTATTTCCTTTTGTAAAATTTATAACTTTTTAACCCATATCTAAAGAAATCGCCATATTCATTTTCGACTTGAAGAAATTCTCAAGGCTATGCAAATAATAATTTTAAAGAAAATGGTTGTACAGGATATTTCTGAATCTTTGACTGAAGTAATATCTTATAAAAAGAACGGAATTACCATGAAAATGGGTTAAAGTAAAGGACAGGCGAAAAACGCGCACATAATATAATACCTTATGAAAATTCCACTCCTATACCCAATTAAAGATTAGATTGTTATTTTTCCCAATTAATATTTTGCATTTGCGCTTTATTTTTATTCGGAATGATTGCTGAAGAATTTTATTTTACTTGAAGTTTTGTTGGTTGTATGTAAAGATTTGAACCTGGGCCTGGGAGCTTCTTCACTTCACAGTAGTAGAATACGCTTCCTAAAGGTTAACTCGCAATATGAGGATACAATGTTCAATAAGGTAATAACTTTATACCTGACCCTAAGGCTAACTTTTTAAAATTTTGAGTAAGTACATATATATTAATATATGTACATATGTATATAAGCTTGAAGGACCTGTAACGTTTATATTCGACGAACCAAATTTTTGCATGGCCAGAAATTAAGACAAGAAAATACAAGAAAATAAGAAACGTGCGTACTTCCACCTCGTCTTCGGTTCCAAGGCTCGTCTTCAATGGCACTCCCTATGCCAGCTCACTAGAAAAAGCCAATTCACTTGCAGCACAGTTTGCTTTTAATTCGACACTGCCAGAGAATGTCATGACTCCACCTATACTTCAAAGCGCCAATGATTTAATGGGACAAATTTTCTTTCGCATTCGTGCAATTGCAAGAGCTTTAAAATACATATATACACAAATCCACTGGCCCAGATAGTATCCCTCGCATTGTTCTATTCTACAGGTCTCTTTCCGATTGGATGGAAAACAGCGTTTCATTCAGCCTGTCCCTAAAAAAAGTGCATCTTCTGCTTCCTCTTTCCAAGGTCATGGAAATGCTGATAAATTATCACCTCCTGAAATATCTTGAGGAACCAAAACTATATATTAATTACCAGCAGCATGTATGGCTTTCGCAGCAATAGGTAAACTGGTGATCTGATGGTATATCTCACCGAACAGTGTAACAAATTTGTAAATCGTTTTGGACTTGATATTTCAAAAGCATTTGATAGAGTTTGGCATCAAGCTCTCTTATCGAAAATGCGTGCATTTGGTATTGATGAATCTCTTCTTCGTTGGATTAGAAATTACCTTTCAGACCGATCAAAACAAGTTGTGTTGGACGCTTTCAAAACTGGTATTCATAAAATAAATTCTGGTGTGCCTCAGGGCTCCATTTTGTTTCCTACTCTTTTTCTCATTTTCATTTATTATCTCTTATATGTGAAACTACTAGTCCATTAAATTGTTTTGTAGACGACAGCACGCTCTCAGATTTTTATATTTGTTTCTAGATTCACATCCCTGCCCTTCGGATGTGGCAGCGTATAACAAGCTCATTAAATTCTGATCTTGACAGTATCGTTTAATGATGGGAAACTAACTAACTAACCTATTTTGACTGTGTCTTTTTCGAGAGCCCATGAGCTCCAATCTGGACCATTTGATTTAATCCAGCAAACTCAAATAAGGACTACCGAAGGGCCATTTGTCAGCTCTGATTAACACAAAAGCTTGCTGCTCAAACCACTTTTGACTGATATGTTTGGTTTGTGGGCTGGAGCTAAGTTCGCTTAAAGTACCCAGTGCCTTTAAGGGCAAAAGTTGTCTTTCTCCTTTTTCCAGAATGCCTTCTTAATACTGTTTGGCCTTTATGGTGACCTCCTGTGAGCAAATGGCACTTTCATGGTTTGTATCCTACTTAGCCATCAAAAAAGCCGATGATGGCCTCTCTGGACCCGAGAAATCTTGCTAAGCGTACATTGCGGGTACTTTATCATTTTATTTGTTGTATTTTTCCCTCAACCAAGAAAATTATTTCATCGGAAAAACACATTTTTCGATGTTTTTGTTAGCGTAACGAAAAGTAAAGCTTTTGATCTTTATAGCCTTTTTTTTAAGAACATCCTTGATTTAATACCCTTTCGTACGATGGAAGGCTCTAATCATACGGTCATTTTAAATGAGTCACAACATTGGTGTTTGGCATATTCTTATCTCCCTGACCATCACTTTTTGCTACTTTCGAACCTTACCAAAATCAAATATGAAATTCATACATCTTCAAAATAAAAGATTCTACGAAAAAATCATAGATAGGTACATTTCTTTTTTATCGTAGGAAATCTCTTAAACTTAAACTCTTTTGAAGCACCATAAACTCAATCCAACAGCTGAGAGTTCAATTTGAATGTATTCAAAGACGAAATTGTATAATTTATTTTACGACACAGTATGTGATGATAACACGTTTTCATGAGTTTCGAGTCCTGATGTCAACTTTAAGTTTAGAACTATTGAATTTGCTATAAGCTTCAGCAAGGATCAAAAGGACATGGTTTGCCTATATTTTAACACATCCCTCCTAAAAAATCAGACAAAAAAAAATAAAAATTTTATTTCAATCAATCTTATTGTATCTGTCTTCTAAATGACCTACACCGTAATTTAGCACAATTTCATTGAATCTTTTCAATTACTATCAAATCACTACCATTATTTATTTTCGATTCCCCATCTACAAAAATGAATTCACGAACAATAGAGAAGAATATTGCTCCATTAAAAATCAAGCCGACAAAATGAACACAATTTATAATACTTTTCGTACATACATATATTTATACAGGCGAAGACCCGAAGACCTATAACTTTAATGGATTTCTTTTCTTCCATTTTTTATTATTTTTATTTTTATTTATTTTCTTTTCAATTCAATTTGCTAAACATAAAAAAAAAATGAATTATTATCCAACACCACAACAACACACACGAGTTATTGTTCTTTGTTTTTTTGTTCTTCTTTCATAACTCCATTTCGAGGATTAACACTTGTGAAGTTTTTATATTTACAGGTTGTTTCGTGGGAGAAACATTTTTACATCAGCTTAACGTGCAAAGCTCGTAAACGGGAAGAAGTTTAAAAGTCAAAATGTATTATGAAGTGATATAAAACAAAAGTATAAAGTGACTTTTATTGGATAACATCGACTTTAAAGTTCTTAGCAGAATGAGCGAAAAAAAAGGAAATGGAAAATGTCAAATACGCTAAATAAGACTTGATGGTGTCATAAGGGAAGGGTGTTAATGGAAATTGCTTGTTTAACACTCACTTTAATTGCTGCTTACAACAAAATCACAAATCAGTTTCCACTTTTCACATTTTAATAATATTTTTGGTGTACCTTTAGCTACATTTAATGATTCGAAAATGTTTGATTTAAAGTTAAGGTGCTCCATCTGCGTATAGTGTGGAAAGGAGTGTTGCAAAACATTTTAGTTGATAAAGCAAATTATATTGGCATCATTGGACCAAAAGTAATAATTACTTTTCTTTTGATTTGCAAAACCCACTTGAACTTAAGGATTACTCAAAGTTTATGAAAATGTGAAATTAGGGTCTAAAAAGAAGCAAAATGATAATTATGAATCCGACAAGCACATATTTCCGTAGTTTAAGGAATATGGCATAAGGAACATTAGAAGTTTCACAAATTAAAGAACAAATAGGACTAAATGCATTTAATTATATTTCAAACTAATGGCACTTTAGAAAGGCACAAACGCTTTCTAATCTGATATTAACTCTGTATGTCAACTAAGGTTTCTTGGGTTGATTTGGCAAATTCTTATTTCCTTATAAGAAAAAAACAACTTTATATTCCTGACTATTGAAAAACGCCTTAAAAAATAAGAATTATTTATTATCCTCGTTATAATAGGTACGCAACGTAACCTGCAAAAGAAACATACCAAAAAACCATTAACATTTTCACTTGGTTGCCATGCTTCCTAATTCTAACCAGAGACATAGCCATTCATAGCCATCGCCAGCCATTCATTCATCCATGTGGAATTCCCTAAACAATTCCGTTATTTCCTTGAACCATGAATGATGCTTGCCACCTAGATGTTATTTGTGTAGCAAGCAGGCAGGCAAGCAGGCACTGGCACATCCTTACGATCTGGTTTTGTGTTTAGTCATTTTTCATGCTGTGTGCAATGGTTTCTGTTCCATAACGTTGAAATACTGTATATATGTAGGTCGTATGTATAGATGTGATTTATGAATTTATACACACACACATAGACAATAAAAGACCTCCCGCTGAAGAAGAAGTTCCGCAACATCTCACATTAAGGACGAATGTTTAGAAAGCGGAAAGCGGATGCAAAGGAGCCATTTAAGTCTCTTAAAAATGAATTCGCACCGCAGTTTGTTTTTTATTTGAATTTTTTCTTTTAAAGACACACAATTTTAAGTTCTAAAACACCTGGAATATGGTAGGTATCGTCTTATAATTCACAAAAAAAAGCGGGGTATCTTAGAAGAGCATCATTGCTTTGGTACCTGCTTACGGCAAAGGAACAAGGGCGTGTGCCAACACCTTTGCCACATTATCTTCTTCTTCACACAGCATAACACCGAAACAAGGCAAATACATCTGGTTCAGGTGTTTGAGGTTATTAAATGAAAAGAAATAATGTTATCGGCAAGGGATGCGGGCTCAGAGGTACAGGATTGTGTGTCTTTTTTTTTTATGCATAGAAATAGACACTAAATGCGTAGATTTATGATTATATCAGACTAGAAAGTGCACCTGGTTCGCATTGTCTTTAAACAAGCAGGTTTAGAAGATAGGCACCATTTAAATTCTTATACAGATGGTGATTTGGAAAGATAGAAAGATGTGTATCTACGATAAATGGGTAGCCGTACATAATTAAACAGCGATATGTTAATAAAGATCCTGAGAGACACAAAATGAAACAGATGTCATTTTTATCTCACAGAATCCAAAAAAACCTAGGGAAGCAAAAACTACCAGAGAATAAATTCAAGACAACTTAGCCAACTCGATTTTACTTTTACAATATCTGAACTAGAATACCGAAATATAGTTTTTCATTGGGTCCAATTTTCATGCAGCCGTTACTGCAGCAATTTAGTTTAAGGAATTATTATATACTCAAATCTTCAATTCTTTAAACTGATTCCAAACTTTATATTGCAGGAAAATAAGACTTTCGACCCGAAAAAATTCCGACAAGGATGAATTTTGGGTTAAGAGCTTTATTTGGACGCCCTAAGAATTTTCTACAAAAGACCTTAGATTCGCACGGGGTCTAAAATTTCTAAGGGCGTGAAAGGAAACTAACAGTTTTGTGTTGTCGAAATTGGACGTCAATTTTAACGCTTGTGTACATAATTGTAAACATGAAACATTCGAAGGTAAACATTAAAGTTTTTTGTACAAACAATAGAGAAAAATATGAAAAACTACCATATTGAAATGAAATAAATGACTGGGTTGCACGAACTTGCTCTTATGTTAAAGAGGATTCGAATTTCATAATTTGTGAGTGTACACGAAAAGATAGACAATTGTTTAAGGACATGAAACTGAATCTTTAAATTTTTTGAATTAAAGACAGATTGTCAATTTAATTTTTGAGCAAATATAAAATCACGCAGACAAATAGTTGGAGTGATTTTTATATCTTTCTTATCAATCTCAGCACATAAATTTTTAAGATTTAATGAAAAAAATGGGTATTTATACAATTTAATTTAAATCCGTTCAGCTGATAAAACTATTTAAATATACCGTTCTATGAAAGGTACGGTTAAAAGTTAACCAGTTTTCAAATCTTGATTGTGTATATTTAACATGCTAATCCTAACTGGTATTAGAACTCAGAAAAAAATAATGAAAATCGTAGAATCTTAAGAAAAGCAAATGGTTCTTAAAACTTAATAATTAACATTTGTATGGCATAGGTAAGGACCTACATACCTTCCGTAAAACATTTTTTCATATTCTCAAAATAAATTAAGTACATATCGTGTGTCTTTTTTGTAATTCTTTTTTTAATTTAAATTTGTTTAATAAAAACAAAATGACCTAAGGCCCACAATAGGTATTAAATTTAAAAATAAAAAGGTCACGAGAAAGGATATAATTCTCAAAATATGCGGTAGGTACGAAGTTTCAAAAAAATCGATCGTTTTGTTTTTGAAAAACTTTCCTATTCCTATTTTTTTTTTTTAAGAAATTCAAAAGGTACCTTCTATTGAATTTCTGAAAAAATAAGGGTCTTCTTGCGAGAGTCTATTCATAATAGACTTAAAGTCGAAGTCGAATGGACTTAAGGTCGGCTATCGCCACTGTGAAGGTCAATTTGTACAAATTTTTCTATTCGATTTGTATGTATTTTTCTATTTGATAGAAATTTCAAATCTTTCACGAATTTGTGGTCGACTTTTGTTCATTTGAATTTTTCAAATAGATTCTCGCAATAAGGCCATTTATTTTAAAATGTCCAAAAAATATATTTTGTCTTAAATTTTGTTATGCAACATTATTTAATCTTTTGAAAGCGTACAAAAAAATAAAACTACCTCTGAGCATTAATTTTTTTTTGTGACAGTTTGAATATGCAATATTATTTAATCTTATTTAAAATGTGTGTATGGGAAAAAAAATTAAAATCACCTGTTAATTTGAGAGCGGCAAAATTGCAATTAAAACAATCTATGATTTGGTGCTTTGTTACCTAACCTTTAATAGTTCCTAATTGTAAATTTTTATAATTTAATTCAGTAGATCCCACTAATCATGGGAGCCATTTTTAAGTCAAAAGATATTTTCTGAACAATTTTTTTAACATTTGTATGGAAGGTATTATTTTTCATAAAATTAAAAATATTTAAGATAAAATGTTCAAATCCTTAAATACCAGTTTTCAAACTACATAGAACACTTTTAAAAACCTTAAAATATTTGTTTGAAAATTTTGAAAAAATAGAAAAATAATTTAAATTTTTTTTTTTATAAAAAAATTTATTGAAATCGGAAATAACATTTTGATGAATGTAAATTGAAAATAAAAAATAATTCTTTCGCAGATACCATTAATAATAATTTTTTTTTTAAAATGGTTTCCCACTCAAAGGTAGCCTTTCCTTAAATTACTTATTGAATTATTTTTTTAAAGAAAAGTTGTAAAGTTTTTTTTTTAGAAAAAAACCGAAAAAAGTGTGCTGGGAATGACCAAAAAACGCAATGTACCGAATTTAAATAAAATCGACCAAGCCGTTTAGACTTTAGAAAGAATTTTTATACCTACCTAAAAGTGTTTGATCTTAAGCTGAAGTTTGATCTGAAGCTGGAGTTTTTTTTAACGAATATACGTAACTAGACAAAATATACAAATAATATAGTAGGTAAGTATATAACATAATATTAATATTAATATTAAACTAGCAAAAAATAACTTTATGCACTTAAATAATTTAATAACAATCAGAAGTGATATAGGAAAAATGTGACTATACACATAATTTCGGAAGAGCAATCAACTTGAGAAACCGTTTATTCTTTCTAATAAAATCTTTTCCACATTTTTATTTCCAATTTTTCAAAATCACACCTAATTTAATGAGGTTGCCTTTTCCTGACCTCTGTCCTCCCAAAATTTTATTTTCATAATATCTTGCCTTTATTGAATGTAATGGTTATTTTTTTTTTCTTAAAATTATAAACCTATACAAAAATGCACTCGTGAGTGCTTGCATAGGAAACAAACGCATATTTCTTTCCTACCTAATTGAACTTGATAAATCAAAAATACAAAAAAATGTATTCAAAAATCAAATAAAATTGTTTCATCATTAACATAATATTCAATGCAGTCAATCTATTCATAGTATGTGCTTTAATTAACTATAATAGATTTGCATCACTAAATTTGGTTGCATAATAATAAATTAATGCACATTAAAATAATTTATACAAGTCTTATAAGGAAAGTGTTCGCCAAAGCATTTGTTTATTATTATAATTTTTTTTTTTTCTATTTGAGAGATTCAATGACACGATTCATTAGGCACGCGTTTAAGTTATAAAACCTGACACCTCTAGCTTAGTTTCTCCATATTTTTTGCTTCATGTTATAGATAATTTGAATTCCCAAAGTGATGCCAAATTATAAATGCAACAATCAACAAACAGCAATAGTTAAATTATTGTATTGCAGCATTATAGTGATTGATCTTCCTCAAGGCATATATAATATAATTATTTTAAATTACTTCTAACAGATGAATGCCTTACTTTCAAAAAAAAAAAACACTTTAAACTGAATTCAAATGCCTTCAAGCTTAATATGAAACTGGTTCCGTTTTTTTGTTTTTTATTTTGATGTTTGGTAAAATATGGCCGGCGTCAGTTTGACGCTTATTTATAGATTTTATATTTAGGTATCTACACAACAGATTGGCATCTTAACATATTGCGCACAAGCCCATGAGTAATTTTTTTTGTATTGAAAAAGTGTTATTATGTGAGAGAAGAAACTTAAGAAAGAACTTAACTAAAATCAAAAAGATCAAAAACCTTTTTAATGAAAAGATACCAAAACGACACCTTTTACTTTCCTTCCATGTAACCTGATATAGGGGCATTCGATTAAATAGCACAGCCTCCAAATGTGTCACGTTTGATATTACAGCCGCCATCAAAAGTCACAATCAAATTTGTCAAGTACATTTTTGAAGGAAAAAATTTCCAAATTGATTTTCTTTTACGTTCTACGCATCTACGTCACTTGAAGACAAAAATGTTTTAACCACAATAAATCAAAAACAAAAACAACAGAAACAAAAACAACTTTTGGAATTTTACCGACCAGAATTTGAAAATGTATGATTTTTGTAGTACCTCGTAGCTTGATGGTTAGTGCGTTGGACTGTCATGCTGAAGGTCTGGGTTCAATTCCTAGCCGCTGCCACCTAAAAACAGAAATATTTTTCCCGAGGTACTGCCTCTTGCGAGGAATTGACAAATTCTCCAACAGTATACTTGTCATGAATAAGTATCTTCTAGCCGTTCGGACTCAGTAAAAAATTGTAGGTCCCCTCCATTCCTGCCAACAACACGCACACAGGAATGGTTGAGAATTGTAAGTCACTAGGCCCTGGTTGTCCACAAGCTGTTGCGCCACCAAATTCAGTTTATTTAAATTTATTATAGAGGGAAGTTTTTCTTTTAGAAATAGACCAACTAAAGATGTAGAGACCTTTCATTGAACTAAAATGTTTATACATATATTGTCAAATATATCGTATTTAAGAGACGTTTCTCGGTTTGGAAAAAAACGAGTTAGGGAGTTTTCATATTCGGCAAGAAGTAAGCTTCAAGGAAAATATTACACAAACAACAAGGTAGAAAGTAAAATTAAAAACAATAAATTGGAACAACTAACAGAGCATTTTGTTTGGTAGATCTTTTAAGTTTTCTTTACCAAAATTTACGTACTTTTTATTAAAGCTTATATATTGTTGTTTATTTATGAAGAACATAGTAAATGAATTTGAATTTTTTTTAAATGAAAGGTTAAAAAACTTTCAAACTTTTTTTTTAAATTATTTAATTTATGTATTAACTGTTAGTCTGCTTTTAACAGGGACTGTTTCTTGCAGAGATCAACGAAAGCGAAATTAAATTTCCATAAAGTAATCTCGTATCCATGATGCAGAATTTATATTTGTATATTTTTTTTCTTAAGTGTGTTTAAAGCCCAGTTTTATATAACTATTGCAACTCTACTTGGCTGCAAAACAGGTTACCGGCATCGACAAACTCTATGTATTTTGTATATTCACTTAAGCATGGTGTTGGCGTTGATAAATCTTTTAACTTGTTCTTGTTTTGCTAATTTTGAAAAAAAGCCAACACTTTTCATGAACCGTTTAAAAACGAGTCTTGATGCAGTTTTGACATTTTAGATTTGTCGTGATGGCTTAGCTTTAGTTTTGTTGGTGAGTCGAGTTGGTTTGCCAGTTTATGTGGAGTTTGAAGATCTATTGTTTTCTATACAGTATAGCAGGAAGTAGATCACGAAAATCATTTGGTCTGTGAAATGGTGGCATTTAAAATGGGTGTACCTGTTGGTTTTTATATGGACAAAACAGATATAGTGAAACAATGCTTATAGTGGCAAGATAAAGTCAATAGATATTTTTTAAGATATAGCTATCTTTACTTTGTTGTTGTTTATTTTACATTGTAAATGGGTATAGGGAGATGTATTGTATAGAGAAAGGATTAAATAAATTATTTAAACATTCACTAGTTGCATTGGTGGATTTGGAAACTTTTAACCTTTTTAACTTGCAAGATAGGATCTGAGTTTTGGAATCACTCACTTGAGATTTAAATTAAACCTTTTATAATTATGGTGATACAAAAATGGGAAAAAGTGGTTCCCCAATCGCTTTTGATCTATTCGTATTCCTATTTAAGATCAACCAACTTTATTCAAACTTAGTGCCTATACCTACATAATGATTCGGGATATTTTGTTAAACCCTCTATTAACAATATTTAACTATAGACGTATGTATACTTGTAAATCGAAAACTATAGAGGATCCAGGATAGAAATTGGCTTCGACCCACCCTAAATAACGCTCCTTTGATTAGAGAATATGGAATCCGTGTATAGTTCACCCAGCCAGGTAGTTAAAAAATCCAGTTTTTCACTTTGAAAACTTTGAATTTTTTTAAAGGTCTGAGAGGGTGAACCATCATTATCTTGGGAGAGGTGAAAATAAGTTCGGTTAATATGAAACCTCTCAAAGTATTATTCATATTTTGTTTTCAATGCACAATTGTGATTAACAAAAGCCTGAAGTTATGGACCTGAAGACTACGGCTGCCCACAATACCAGAAAAATATCGGTATCGTTTGGTATCAGTATCGGAAACCGAAACGATAACAGCTCTGAACGATACCGAGACGATACCAAGCGATACCGTATTTCTTGGACCGAAATTAACCGATACTCTCGGTAGTATCGTTTGGTATCCACAGAAAATATAGTTTTTTGGATATTATTATTTATTTATTACAAACAAACAATTTTTGTAAATGGTTTCTCGGAAAAAGCTCTAATGATTTAGATGACATTTTCAGAGCTTTTGTCTTTAGCAGGAATAAGGTTAAGACAATAATTTTTATTACAACTGTCTACTACCACTCCCATTTAACTTATGCTGGCTTTCTCTGAAGCCAACAATTTGGATGAAATTTTCAGACTTGGTTCTCTTAAGAGAGAAAGTGACTTCAGTGAAATCCATAAAATATTTGAGTATATGGTTTTCCTGTGAACTTATGACGGCGCGTCAAAATTTTGTGTCAAATTCCTTATCGCAACTTTACTGTACTGAAGAACTGCCAACTCCTATAATTTTTATATTTTATCCTTCAATACCAAAATCAGCTGTGAGCTCTTGGTCTATTTTAAGAATTCTGACTTGAAAGTATGATATCATTAGTTTTGAATTAATTAATCAAATAAGAAAGTAATTGCTCTTTCGGTTTTGTTGAACTAGGTGTCTAGCAGAATTCATGTGACAACTTTCTCAAAAATACGATTTACTTGACTATGGTTTTGGGGAACACTCATAGAAAAATGGTTTAATAATAATATTTAACAAGGGCTGTGTTAAATTAACAAGGTGCATAATTCCACATAAATAACAGAAATCAGTAAATCAATCAATCTGATGGCCTATCTTACCATATTCCAGTAAATTTTAGAAGATGTTCTGTTACTCTGATACTGAATTCTTGTGAATAAGACATTTTTGCATAATAATTATAACCGAAATCATGTTTTTTTTTTAACACTGTTTGTTATCAGTTTCTATTTTACCACAATTTTTTTCAACAGTTACGAGAGTTGCTACGATATTGAATCATGAAATTAACTAGATTTCCATGTTCAATTTACAAGATAATGAACGTTGAGTGTTGTTAAATTAACAAGATTTTCACGTAAAATGTACAGGATTACATTCTTAAGGCAGTGTTAAATGAACAAGGTGTCATGCTGATTTTATCTGTAACCTACGTTGATTTAACACGACATTGAAATCGGGTTTATTTGACAAGTCACAACAAAGTATTCGATAAAACTTTTAGAAAATCGAAACAAAAACCTTTTGAAGACGGCAATAAAATAGTTTTATACAATATTGATACAGTCATTGCTTCATGTTTCTTTTTTAAATTCATTTACAGAGGTCCGATCACAGATGCAGCTCCCATTAAATTTTCCATTCAACTCGTAGTTTTGAAAATATTTAAAAGATAAAACATAAATAAATAAAATTGGTGGCACAACAGCTCGTGGAGAATTAGGGTATAGTGACTAACTCTCAGCCCTTTCTCTGTGCGTGTTGTTGGCAGGAATTGAGGGGACGTACAATTTTTTGATGAGTCCGAACGGCTAGTTGAGAAGCACTTATTCATGAAAAGTATACCCTTGGTGGATTTGTCAGTTTCTCCCAGACCTTCGGCATGATAGTCAAACGCACTAACCATCATGCATTAATAAATTAATTAAATTAAATTAATAAAATCATTACTTCACAAGAATTTTTTTTTTCCATAAAGTTTATGTTTTTCACGGTGTTTCTGAAAATTGTACACATTAAATTTTTTTTTTGTTATTAAAGTCGTACCAAAATCGGATGCTACTAGTGTTTCGATTAACCTCTATGAAGGACTAGTGTTAGCTTCTTAGGGCCATGGAATCGATATGAAAGTATTAAAATGATCGATTAGCACTTAAATGTTTCAGTAGCTTCTCCGCTGTGCAAACCAAAGCAAACCCAAACCCTGTACAATTTTGAAGTTTATTAGAAAAATTCTTAAGTTAGAAGAATAAAATCTCTTTAACGAATTTTATAGATTTTCGTTCGATATCTCTAAGACTTTGACATATTATACACCTACTACTCAACTCATGCTGTAAGCAAACAAGTTTCCTGTACAAGACCCCCCTCAAGAGTACGAGACCAAACGTTATGCTTTTGCAAAAAAAAAAGAAAAAAATCAAAGCAATTATTATTTTCTTCCATCCAACTTTTCATTAGTAAACTGCTTGGTTGTTTAACCTACAAACTAGATTTTCTCATGTCATTCAGCTTTAAATTGGCTCAGTAAAATAAGAAAACCACTAACCAAGAAGTACAAGTAACAAACGCCTCTTTGACGATGATGACTCCACTCTCATTGTTAGTAGGTACCTTACTTAGAGACGGACCAACTCGATGTTGTAGTTTTTATGTATTTTTGAAAGTGCTTGGTGACTTCACTTCTCCGCCGCCGACAGTAAGTGGCATGGTGGTGACGGTAACGGTGACCTACAAAAAGCCACGAACCAAGTCAGAGACGAAAAAATAACCACGATACTTCAAAGTGACGTTCTTGAGCTCAACTGTCGTTACAAGTCGTTGGATTCGCTTTCGTCGTTGGATGCTTTCAGATCAGCAGACACTTCCACAGAATTAAACTATTGATTAAGATTTTTAATTTTCCCTGCCGTCAGCGTAATTATTAATTTTTTTTACCACCAGGAAATTTTCTGTCTGTCTGTTTGTCTATTATAGTGGTATTTTTGTGTCCCTCTTTTGTGATTTTATCTCTATTTTAATCTAAGTCGCAAGTAAAAGCAAAACTTAGAAAAAAAATATCCGGGACTCCGTGAAATGGGCTAATGCAATTGAGATTCTTTGTGGCCTCTCGTCTTTACAACTCAATGCTATAGGCATCCGGGAAGATGTTGATGTGGGAATGTGGGTCGTGGTCGTTGGTCGTTGCATTATATGATTAGATATTGTATCTAATCTGAGGTTGCAATCGAACGAGAGAGTTTCTTTCTCGTTTCAATTTGGATTGTTGATTGTTGAAGTTGAACCTGTGTATGGTACTCGTATACTACTTGGTATATTATTATAGATTGAAGTTGTTTAACTATGAGCATTGATATTTCTATAAATCGTGTCTAATTATTATTATTTTTTCTGGTTATTGTGAAGGCCACTTAAGCAATAGCCATTGAAGGAGTTTGTTTATGATCGTAGGAAAATAAAACAAAGAACAGCCAGCATGGGGCAATTGATAGAAAAGAGTCATTAAGAACAATGTATGTATTATTTATATACATTAGGGTGGTCATAAAAACAAGGTCATCGTGGAAGAACTAAATAGACTCTTAATGAAGAATAAAAAATTCCATAGATACTTTTTTTTAGATTTTTATTCTCATCCTTTTTAGTCACTGTAGGATTAGGGGAAAATTAGTTCGCCTTTTTTCATGCTAGCACATTTGCGTAAAATCGGCCAAAAAATGTTTCCATGTTGGAATTAGAGAAGAAAAAACAAAAAAAACCTTGGGAGCGATTCTGCTGCTGATATTGTTTTTCTAATTCACATAAAATGTCACTGTGCTACGGATAGCTTTTAAAATAAAACACGACTAATATTTTGAAATCAAAATACCTACTAAATGAAAAAGAACAATTGAAACTTAAGCAAACAAAAATTTCACAGACCTGCTTGAACAATTTGAGGTTTTATTTGAATTCAGGACATCAAATCTTCTAGAGAAGACATCTGTTTCGTTTAAAATAATGTCAAATTGAAATATACTTATTTCATTAACTTAATATTTTTCTAGTTCTGTGTGTTTTCTTAGAGGCATTTAACTTGGCAATGTAATAAAACAAAGATGATTTTTTTAAATTGACATGAAATTTATTTTATTCGAAAGTAAAGCGGCAAATTTTGTCCTCCAAGTGGTCAGTTGTTTTGGGCTTATCGGAGTAGGCTAGCGACTTCACATATTTCCACAGAAAATAGTCAACCAGCGTTAAATTGCACGATCTTGGAGGCCAATTAATGGGCCCGTAACGTGAAACTATGCGGTTAGCAAACGTTTCCTACAATAAATTCATTGTGGCACAAGCTGTTTGACATGTTGCGCCGTATCGTTGAAGCTCCAGCACATCATGGTTGAGCAATTATTGATGAACGAAAAAGTCAGTAATCATGGCTATGTAGCGGTCACTAACCGTAACGTTCTTGCCAGCATCGTTTTGAAAGACGTACGGACCAATTATTCCACGAACCCATAAGCCACACCAAACAGTCAGTTTTTGTGGATGAAACGGTGTCTCAGCATACGCTTGAGGATTATCATCACTCCAAATATGGCAGTTTGTTTATTGAAAAATCCATCCAACCAAAAGTGAGCCTCATCGCTAAAAAAATTTCGCACTATACTTGGGACCATTGTTCAGGTGTCAGTCTATTCATGTTGAAATGCCAAACCAAACTTAAAACAAATCACTTGACAGCTGACAAAATGGCCACCAATATTGTCTTCCCAATTTAAAGTTGCTTACCTCTAAAAAAAACACCCTTTATCTCATTTGTAAATACAGGATGTCCGCCGGGAAGGTATACTACTTTGTTTGTTTATAATTTTTGATTAAATGAAAGAGAATAGATGTTATCTTGATAAATGTTTTATTTAATGTCAGAAATTATGTATGGAATAAAATATCAGGTAAATGTCGGCCTCTGTTAGTCTCACAAATTCTAGCCCTTTTGATCACATTTTTCATTACATTCTCACGCATTTGACGAGGTATTTCATTAATTTCATCACGAATATTTTGTTTTAGTTGCTAAAGCGCTTCTGGTTTGTTTGCTTAAACCTTGCTTTTCAGATATTTTCAGAGTCCGGAGCCGTCAAATCAGGCGACCGTGGAAGCCAATCAACATCACAATTTCTTGAAATAACTTGTTGTGGAAGGACGTTTCGCAGTAATCCCATTGTAATCCTGGCTGTATGCGATGTGGCATCGTCTTGTTGATACCACATATTAATCAAGCCCAAAGCATACAGTTGTGGCATTAAAAAGTTTTCAATCATATCACGATATCGCTCCCTATTCACAGTTACCGTTACGCCGTTTTCATTTTCAAAGAAGTAAGGTCCAATGATTCCTCCTGACCAAATTGCACACCAGACTGTAACTTTTAATGGATGAATTTGAGGGTTTTCCATTTCATTCACTACACAATGCGTTTTGTTGGCACGTTGTTTTTCCCAAAAATTTCACGTACCTTTTTCATCGTCACAATAATCGATGATTGATCTTGATAAAATTATCAAATATTATTCCATATGCCACAAGTCTACTTCTCGACTGCCAAATACAAACTGTCAAGACTAATGTTTACCAAAATGGCGGCAAAAAAAACCTTCCGGCGGACACCCTGTACTTTCGACCGGTTACCTATATCTACATATTAGCGGATTATAATTTTTTGGTTTGCAAACTGTTGCTAGAAACTTTTTCATAATCAAAATCATTTCTAATAAACAGCACACATTTCTAGGATTATTGCTTAAAAGTTCTGGAAATCAACTTTACCGGCATATTGCTAGAGTGTTTTCTTATTTATACGCGATATTTTTATATTCCTTTATTAATATTCTGAATTCCTAGATTAATTCAATATTCCAGATCAAATTAATTTGGATATTTTTCATGTTATTCTTGTTTTCTTAACTCAATAATTTTGCTTATAAATACTTCATCGAAATCATAATTCTTTATTTTCTTGTGCAACAGAAAATGATCCCAGAAACTCAATTAATTTCGATAAGTCAACCATTAATCGGTTCATTAATATTTCACCAGAAATGTCTGTCAGTCGGATTTCTTTACGAATACTTTTATAACAATTTATAAAAAAAAAATCCACATGGTTATAACAACAAGTGCCTCTGTATTCAGTACATTCAGGGAGTTATTCCCTTAAATCATCTTATGCGGATTAAGTTTAAAGCATGATATTTATGGTATTTCCTCACATGCTATATTATATACATACGCCTTGCATATATTAAAAACCAAAAATAGTGCTTGTGGGGCTTTGTTTCATACGGAAATAATGTAGGGCAAGACTTTTCAAACAAAATGCACCAGACGTGCAACATGTGTATGGGATAAAAATAAAACACGAAAATATGGCCTTATGTTTATATGGGGACAGACTCATAACTCAACAACATAAACAATGTGGAGAGTCGTTCAATAATAATAATAAAATGCTGAATGCCCCTGGCCGTCTTCATTTTTATGTGCGGAGCGGAGGGTTGCTAATCAAAATAATTCATTGCAGAGTTTATTTTTAAGATTTCCACATCATGTCGTTTTATGCGCGCCAGTAGCTTTTACCAGGGACGTATTTTAACGAAAAGAAACTGTGTTGGGTAAGATGATGAAAAAGAATTATATAAAAAGAATACAAATACTTTCAAAATATGGTTGGACCCAGCGGCAGTGTAACAATATAAAAGTCTGTCCGACTATCAGTATCATAAAATAGAGGACAGGCTAACTAATGGCCTGTTTCATAGCCTTGTTTAGACCATGCAGATTGAACTGAGTTCAATTATTATCCTGCTGAACTAAAGTTTGAACCGAAAGTGGAGTTTAAACTTCTGCTGTAAAGCTTTCAATTGACATCCCATACAGAGAGTTCCTTACGGAAAAGGTAACCAAAAATGCCACCTGAAATTTGCATTTACCAACCAGAGCAATCATGAAAAGTTTGTCGCAATAGTAGTTTCATCAAAGTATGGACTAAAGCTTTCCATTGGTTGAGGTCGAGATACACAACAAAATGATAATCTTCCGGACTAAATACATATGCAAAAACAGTAAGTTGTGAGTGAATAAGGGCCTCATTTTCATTTGGCTTTTGCTAACGGCCTAGTCCGCTCCTGATCCCACCAATATGATGCATCATCACGCGACCAAATGGCGACGACACAGATTTCAGATTTTGGATATGATTCCTTTCTGCATGCAACGACTTGAAAAATAAAAATATAAATAATTACATAGAATAAAAAAAAATGTTGGGATTTTGCCCAGAAGTGTTCCAAATTTCATTTTAATTTGACCAAGTGGACTCTTTTTGTACTTTTATTTTGTTAAAAACGATTAATGATGCTCCATAAAACCGATATGCAGTCTCTTCCCAGAATGGGAAGTCACGATGAAACTGCTGATGGCTTGTTGGGTTTGCTTGGTTTGGCCTGAATGTTGAATGTTGGTTTTGGTGGAGAAATGAAAAACGAGATGTGTCGTCGTCAGAATGAAACGTGATGATTGTTTTGTAAGTTTCGAAAGCAAAAATGGAATATATTTTTTACGATGTGTAAAGTGTTATAGGGTTTTTGGCTTAAGAGCGTAAACTTTTTCCATATAACAAAGTTTCTAGTGTGCTAGTGGGATTTATTTTGTTGAAAATGATGTTTTAAAGAATGACAGGACGTTTGTTTTATGGTGTGTGTTATACATACTTAAGTGTAAGTAAGTAATTCATGCATATGTTATTGTGGATAAACGTTAAAATTTATTCGAATTTAAGATTAAGTTTGAGGATCTTTAAGTTGTAATAGTTTTATAGGTGTTTAAGTTTCTATATAAATAAAATCTTATTTTGGAATCATAAAAAAAAAAACTAAAATGAACACTGAAAAATAAGTACCTATGACCTGGATCTTGGAAAGTATTTTCATTTTCTAGTTTTTCTCTGTATTTTAAATTTTATACAAATGTTTATGATAAGTAGGTATTGTAAGAAAAATAAAAAGCAAAAATAAAAAAGTAAAAGAAAATTCAAATTCAGTTCAAAATTGAAATTATAATGCTTTAAGCTATCCAATATGTAGCTACCTTTTGAAAAGCAAGTGTTTTTATTACTGACTAATGACTAATAATATGTTTGCTTGGCCCAAGAGCATGCTTACAAACAGAAAATGCAACCAAATTCTCCTATGCGTTTCTGAGAGAATAGTCACATTTTCAATACTTTTGGTTTAACTATCTCTTGTTTGAAATTAAATTTTCTATCGAAATGGATACAAGTATCTTAAATAAAATCATAATAAAAAAATATATAAAAACTATATTACAAAATTTAAGCAGGAAAAGGTTAGGTACAACAATGTTTAAGCAAAATAAGGAAAAATTCGTAAGGTCTTAATATTACTTGTCAAAAAAAAAAAAAAAAACTAATTGAAAACTGTCAGAGATATAAATAGGTTAGGTAGCCATTCAAATTTTACAATATTTTCTTATTTTCGCAGTTTTTGCTCTAAAGACTATTTTTTTGTTACCACTTGGCATGTTTAACAATCATATATTTGATCAAAAAATAAAGTTCGAATATTTTAACGATTATGAAATTTGCCAGACTGTAAACCGAAAAAGTTACGAGTATATACAATTTATTTAAAAAAAACTAAAAATTTTTGATTTTGTACATTGGTTTTCGTTAACTTTTCTTTAATGTTCAATTAAAAATTTTCTTGTTAGTAAATAATTCGATAGAAAATTAAATTTTGAGCAAAAAGTTTTGAGAGTAAAATTCTCAAATTCCGCTTAGTTTCCGAATTTTACCAAAAATATTGAAAAGTGATTGGTATGACCATTTTTTCAGAAACGCATGTGTAAATTTTGTAGCATTTTCGATTTAAGCATATTTAAGAGCCAAACAATTATATTAAACAATAAAAACAACTGCAAGTAATTGTTCCATTATACGATACCCCTCTTTTTCCGATCTATTCAATAGCATATTTAAATAAAATGTTTTAAATTTTTTTGACAAAAATGACTCATTAACAATTTTTCTTTGCGAAAAACCTTTATTTTTGACTGTTGACATTTTTGAAGAAGCATATTTTAAATGACCTCTCATATGAAATAAGTGTTGTATTATTTTTGAAGACAATACTTTTTTAAAGTTTCTTCATTTAAAAGCAAAACTAGTGCAAATTCATACTCCACACTTTCCCGTTTTGGTTCTGATATAAGAAAAGACGATAGTGACATTGCATACTTACTTTTTTTTATTTGATTTTATTTTATTTTATTTTATTTTATTTTATTTTATTTTATTTTATTTGATTTTATTTCATTGGTTGTCATTCTTTGAATAATGTTGTGTACCTAGGTAAAGTATGTACAGAAATTGCTTTAATTAAATCTTTCTAGATATCTACCTGATGTCGTCTGCGTGGATAAGCCAATGTTAATGTGCAATGTACAACATAACCTTTAAATTGATTGAATGATTTATTTGCAAAAAAAAACAAATACTAATTTCAAATAAATTCATGGGATATTACATTTTATTAAATCATTACCATACATTTCCACTCTATTCTATACGTCATACATATATTTTTTTTTTCAAGTAAATATCATCCCTTAGCATAGCTAGAATTTCGTTTGCATCTTAATTTTTACATTTTCATGTTCCGTTTTAGAATTAAACACGCTTTATAATTTTAACAGAAAAACAACATCCCTATCAAAATCGACGTTTACAGGAGCTATACACGATTTTGTTAGTAATTTATAGCTCACATAATGACGGTGCGACGGTGTAGGAAGTTATTTATAAAACGATACCCACATAGTTATAGATATATTTTTCCTTCTGCATGATGTGATATGAAAAACAAAAATGAAATAAAATGCGCAACAGGATCGTGCGAACTTGCTCTATTTTGAAATATGCAAGTAATTGTAAAAAAGAGTATTAAAAACCATTAAAATCGTTCTCTTAATTGTATAAACAACCCTTTAAATAACTTAGAGCTCAAAAACAAGTATATGCCTTAAAATTACTTTGAAAAAAATTAACACATATAAGTTTGTATAAAAAAAAAAAGTTGGAGTAGTTTCCCTAAAAACTTTTTTCAAAATAGTTAGAGCCGTTTTTGAGATTAATAAGTTTTTCTAAATGGTTGTACGACAAACACCGTTATTTTTGGAGCTTAATACAAATTTAATTTCCCCGCTGGAGAATGACCAAAAAGCCTCGAATTCAAAATTGCTTCATTGGTTTAGACTTAAGATTGCAGATCCCGATACGAACAGACAGCAAACAGACAGACAAACAGAATTTTGGCACTCACTTTTTTGTCGTGTTCTCGCAATTTTTTGCATGAATCCAAAACTTGCCCTTTAGGTCCTATTTATGTATATCGCAAGTAATATTGCATGAATTTATTAAATCTTTTCCATTTACCTTTAGTGAGAGTAACTGTGATAAAATTTCCGCATGACTGTACAAAAAAAAAAGGAATGAAAACTTTATAAATAGATAGGTAATGTTGGTATGTTTATAATTCTGTATGAAATAATATAAAAATAATAATCAGATGAAAAGCTTTGTAAGCATGCAATTTACTTACTGTGTTGAAGCCATCGCAGTGAAATTTTATCAACACATTTTATTTTTTAATGGGAAGGATATGGTAGAAATGTGATAATTTAAAAATATGGTTTATTGCAACTAAGCTATAAAGACGCATTGTGAAAATATTAAATTCATAAATAAAAGTAATTTTGTTGGTTAAAAAAAAACATATCACACGATGTTCGCCATGACCAAACACTTCTTCGTTACAGCTCAGGAAAAAATGAAAAAGAAAAGACCAAGTTGCCAAATTGTATGCTCATTGCCTATAATCATGCAAGGTCAGGAATTTTCTATACTTACAGAAAGAGTTATCTGGCTGATCGCTTAGAAGATATTGCCACTACTTCAAAACAAAAGGCGTAGGACGATAATATCGAAAAGAAATTTATAAAATGTTTGTAAAATTTTAAGGAATTGTATGAAGGAATTTAAGATGAAGAATAGATAGGATTGATAGCATTTTATTTCGAACGTCAATCATTAGTTTCTAATTGGGATCTTTATATGTAGGTAGATAGAGATACTTTTAGGACTTCTGTGTCCGTAGGCAAATGTAACCTTGACAGAAATTTACCGATTTTAACATTTTTTCTTGCAATTCTATATTCCCGAAATTGCAGCTCACCAAAAATAATGGTGCAATCTGCTACTGGCATATTGAAGTCCTTATTTTAAAAAATTCATAAAATTGACTTTATTAAAAACTCGCACTCGGATACAGAGGAATAATGATTGCAATTGCTACCCCCCTCCCCTCCTCTGGGCAAGAACGAAAGAAGCACAAAATATAAATTTTATAAGATCAACTATTTTTTTTTTGTTCTCCTCTAACAAAATTTATTCTTGGTAGCCGAAAGAGGACTGCACGATTCTTTTATGCCGATTTTCGATTTGACGAAAATTATTTATAATTTTTTTGAGGAAATAACCGAGTTGTCTTAACTACCCGTCCCAGCTGAGCTTTATCCCAAGATACGTTTCTGATGGTAATATTCGGGAGGATTTTGTCACTTTCATGGAAACGATTGAGGAACTTCCGTATTATTAAACTGTGGCGAAGAATACAAATTTAGTAAAGAAGATTGGAGATAAACCAGAAAACGACTTACTGCAGTTGAATTCACTACCGAGGAGAAGATGCGTGGAAACTCCTACACTTAAGGATAGTTTTCTTTTGGTCGTTGACAATTACATCAAGTCATCGTAAATTTGCCTGTCAAATTATTGTAATTTTATGACTCAAATATTGCTTCGTATATCAAATGTGCAACAGTTCTGTTTGCAAAAAATTTTTTTGATCAACTTCCTTGCAAACACATTTCACGTTTACGAACGTACGATGTTTGGCTTCTCAATATTTTTTGTCGTCAACTCGATTTTTTTTTACTGCAGAGTTACACATTAGATGAGATGATTCGAACATGTTAAGTAAGTAAACTGCATTATCAAACACAATGCAAATTCAGTTTAGCTTGTATTCTCGTTTTCGGATAAGAGAATTTTGCAAATGCATTTTTGACGCAGATGACGTATTCGAAAATGGTCCTTAAACCAGCTAGGCTATTGGCCAAATTATCAATGAAGGTGTATACTCAAATTTTCTGCAGACCTCATCAAGATTGTGGAAACTCTCGAAATAGTTTCACAATAGTGTACCCAAGGACAACTGGCGAGGCTATACGAAAATTGATCCCCCCACCATGAATGAAATCCTCATTTCGTGTCTGTAAAAAATAAGAAAGTCACATCGTGTATTTCAAGAACCAAGCATGCTGGGAATATGCAAGGATTTTGCTTACTTCACTTCAAAGCAATCAGGGCATAAAGGTCAAGCAATAAATTCGTACAAAAAGAAAATTTCGAGATAATAATAAAAAACTAAAAAATGTATGCATAAGTTCCTTAAAATTTTAATTATATTTCATTGTTTTTTAAATAAATATTTTTTTTTTGAAAATTCAATATTACAAAAATGGGTAAATGATTTATATATTTTGAAAATTGATTGTAAAAAGTATATCAATAAATACTCAAAATTTTATATATTTTTCTATAAACCAGGCAACTAGAATTAGGAGAGACAGTATGCGAACCAGTCGTGTATTTTATTTCAGTTCAACATTAGCCCAGGAAAATTATACAAAAAATGGCAAAACTGCGAAAAAATTCTGATGAAGCTGAATTTTAATGGAGATCGAGAGCTTTGTTTTAACGTCTTAAGCATTTCCTGAAAAGTTTCGTAAAGTTGGGCCAGGGTTTAATTTCTTAGGGGTGGGTTAAAAGGGATAAAATTCAATTTTTTTCTTAATTTCTCGAAAACCATTCGTTTTTTTTTTTTAAATGTGTAGGCACAAATTGTTGCTTATGTCATTCTACACATTAAAGAAAAACATACTTTTTTTCATACAAGCAATAGATTCTGAGAAATTCATGCAAGATCTTCACGTTGGAGTAAATTTTGTCAAAAAATTTATTAAAATTTTATTTATCGGTGGGCTAAGGTTTTTGAACGATTTGAGTTTAGCTAATTATTCTATTTTTAAAACCAAGTTTTTGGGGTAACCGGGGTAAGGGGAATACCGTCATCTCCAAATTGAAAGTGATTAGGTTTTTGTTCAACAACTCGATAATTTTTCTTTTTATCATTTATCTAAAAAATGAGATACTAACAACTTCTATAGGTTTATTAATCTTGAAGTTACAGCGTATCAAAGTAACACTTTTAATTTTGTACTGTAAATTGACAAATAACGGTTTTTTGTTAATAACTCAGCTCATACTTCAAGACTTCATTTTGCCTTGGTATAAAATAGGTTATGAGCGCGTTTTTGCTCTAAGCAATAAACTTCTTATAATCACTGCAATAGCTGTTCGATATAGTGAAGTAATAAAAACCAGGTCTTTTCACTAATTTGAGATTGTTAACTTTTTCGAGCGGGAGTTTTAAAAAGGCTTTCTAAAGATGAATTTTATCCAAAATGCGCATTTTGTTCAGTGTGAATGATTTTATATATATGCGTTAAACAATAGGTTTAAAAAAAGAAAAAACAATCCCACAGCGTTTTCGGGCAATGTTAAATATTTGCAAGACATTTTTATACAAAATTAAATTTTAAATAAAATTTTGTTCGTTTACTATTCTGGATAGTTCACTCTTTTCTTTAAAGGCTCACTAAAACGAGCGTGTACTGTAAATACTTGTATGGTTATTTATTTCAGTAGATAATAATATGTACTTGCGACTGTGATTTAACAGTAAATACATACTTACAAATAAAAAATAAAATTAAGTTATTTTCTCCAGATATGTACTCTTGTATTCTTTGCAGTAGGTACATTTTAAGACTTAATTAAGAACTTTTTTCTAGCTAATAAAATTTATATAAAACGAAACAAGCAATAAAAATTCTTCTGCAAAAAGAAAAAAGAAAAACAAGAAATAAAAAAAAAAAACAAGCGAAATTCGGTTAGGTACCTTTCAAAATAACATTCAATTATATGAACCGTCTGGCACTCTTATAGAATACCGTATATACCTACATACACATAAAGTGAAGAAAAACAAATATCCTTACAGCTATTAAAGCAAGACACTTACTTTGCAAGGCAAACCTTAGGTCGTCGTGGGCGACGAAAGGTGCACAAAAACCAGGGAGCAAAATCCTACTGAAAAATTATATATAATTTTGTTCTTATTTATATATTTTCCTCGAGTAGGGTTTTCTTGTAATTTTTTTTTTTTTAATAAAGTCGAGAAGAAATAAAACAAATATAAAACACACTCCTTCTTCTTCATCTAACTCCTTGCTAACATGCCAACCAACATAAAGAGTGATGAAAATACACCCTGGAATCTGTGGGTGGCATGCTGATGACTTCCTTCAACATGATGTCGCCCAGTAGTGCTGTTTCCCAGCTTGCTTTAGCAGTATCATAGGTAATTCTCAATAAATTGATGGATGAATAAAAAAAAAACAAGAACAAAAATGAGAAAACTCGTTTATTTTTTTTTTTATTCTTTTCGTCCTTAAGTCTTTCATTTCTTTTCATATCCGTTCTGGGGGTGAGCTTTCCTCTTGACAAAGTCGTTGCTTTGGACACACAGTGATTTCAAAGAGCTTGACATTCAATTGCTTCTACGAAATCTATCCATCGCCATCGCCATCGCGACTAAATGTACGAGTAGTAGGTATAAGCAAAAAAAAAAAAAAAAAACATAAGATTCGAGGAAAAAATCAAGAGGAAAACGAAATAATTGAAAATTTCATTCAGTTTCTCTCGAATATAGGTGGGTAGGTATTTTTTTTCTATTTCCTTTGCTGCTTTTAATGTCTCCAAGGCATCGTCTCCGAATCGGGGATCGAAGTGGAGGTCGGTTCCTCTTAAAAACAAAGTGTTTTCGGTTTGGGATGATTTGAAATTCGCGAATAGATGTAATCGATTCCTTCACCGATAAGACTAAGAATACAAAAAAAAACAACATCGTTTCCGGTTTCTTTTTTTGTACTTTTTGTCTCACCGTTTTCTTGTTTAATATTTAAATTTTGTATTTTTTTATCGTTCAAAGTGAATTACAATGAATTCAAATGGGTTTGCTTTTTTTCTTTTGTTGACTGAAAGTCGTTGTAAAAAAAAGACTTGGAGATGAAAATCTTGCTTTGCACATGTCACCAAAGAAAATTATGATTTCCTTACTCTTTGTCTTTTTTGTTTGAGAAAATGCTAGAGAGCAAGTGATGAGTTTCTTATGTCACCTCTTTAAGTATTGGCTTCAGGCGAATGTGCTTCATACATACAGGATTCCACCTACATTAAAGTTACTTCCGGCAGTTCTCTGTTATCGGTTCTGTTTGATCTCTGTTGAATGTTGACAATGCAAACTTGACGCGTCGGATCGGATGAAAAATAGTCATAACACTTTTCTTTCTTTTATTTCTTACCATTTTGGATCTCAGAGTTTAAATTGTTTTGCATCACTTCAGACCAAACTGAAAAGTGTTACTGACGAGATTTAGTGACACCTTTTGGAATCGTGTAAGACTTCTGCAAATCATGATACAATGCAAAAACTAATGATTTTGCCAGTTTTCCCGAACGTGGGAATTCTGACAGAGTAACAGTGCGCTGCAATTCAATTTTCTGTCAGTTAATAGCATTAATTACTGCATAGGATGACACTTTGTCAGTCAAGTAAATTTGGCTTCAAAAATAATTATCACATATTTCGATATTTTTATCAAAATCTATGGATTTTTTTGCTTTTAAGGACTAGCATCATTATCTTAACATTCATTTATGATTGGATACACCCAAAACAGATCTAGAAATCTAGCTTCTTGAGTTGTTGGTCTTCCATTGAATGGTTCTCATTTTGATATCTGTAAGTTTATTTTCCCTAAAATTTGTACAGTTAAAAAATTAAGAATGTTGGTCATACAGAATTTTTCAAATAAGAATTCCGATACGCTCGCACTGCTTGATGAATAAAAATTCCCAAAGTTTCAGTCAATCACTGAACTTTTGCTTTCATTCATAGCATGATCAAAAACAGAATACTGCCATATTACTCATTCTGCGAACTCAAAACCTTTTCAATTAAAATCAAATGTCCAATAGTTCTATGAGCAAACAAATAATGAATGCTTTGTCATATTTTTGTCAGTCAATTTTTTTTTGCAGCCGTACTCGAAAGGAAAAGAAGCTTGACATGTTGCAAAATTGAAAGTGTCTGTAGCTGTGCTATAGCTACCATACCTTACTTACTAACTATCTGCTCGTAGACAAGATACTTTATTCGTACTTTTTTTCTAACCAAATTGTTGTTGCTATGTTCGTTTATTTAGTTGTTTTTTCGACTTGTGTAGTTTGTCATGTTTATATTATTTTAATGCTGATTTCGTTTAATTAATTCGATTTTTGTTTCTCCTAATGGTTTTCGTTTCTTTTGCTTGTCTCTTGCTTTTGTTGTTGTTATTGTTGTTTTTATGTGAATGAATGGAAATTTGCAATCATATTTTAATGAGGAAACTCATTTATTTATTTTTTATTTTTATTTTATGAATCTAATATAGCATGGTGTGGTGCGATGGTGATATCGAAATTCACGTTTTCACATTCACTTTATATATTTGCAAAGCTATGCCGGCGATATTTTATTCAATTAAGTTTTTTTTTTTTAATTTTATTTTTCATCTGTGTCATGCTAAAAGTAAAAGTGTTTTTTTTTTTGTCTGGACGGAAGATTGTTGTGTCCAATTTAGTATTATTATTTAGTGTGTTGCTGTTTTTGGTATATTTTAGACTTTCTGGGAGATTTTTATTTAATGATAATTAATTTTGAAATGGAAATAGGCGTTATAGTAATATTATGCCATTTAAATTAAATAGAGTTTCTCTTAAGTTCAATGCGATGTTGGTGTTGGTGGAAGTAGTTATGTAATTTGTCTGTCAAAATTTCTTTTGTGAGAATAACAATATTATGAGATAGAGAAACTTTCAATGTTTTTTTTTATTAAATGTCTGATTTTGAAAATATTATTATAGCATAGCTTTATCTTTTCATCTAATAGTTTCTAATTGAGATTGATTGATTTATGAGTTGAAAAATGACACATTGACATTATTGCGTGGGAATAATATAGGAATCTATTTATTCTCATTGCTTTTGTATTATTTCAATGAACAAAAAAATCTAATCTAAAGCTAAATCTTAGCAAGTCAATAAAGTAAAGCTTAAAAACGATTATAAGTAAGATAATTACAAATGTAGAACTGCACAATTTTAACTATGAATCGCTTTATACTAAAAGAACGATATACTTTCCAAGTTTAACCAACTAAACTATATCTATAGAAAATTTGGAGCCACCTATAATAAAATGCAAAAATTATTTATCTACAAGTTGCATGCAATGGGAGTTTCGACTTAATTTGTTAGCTTAGTAGAAAAGCTATTTATGCTAACACCAAATCTGCAGTTTTGCCGGGAGAAAAGCTCTCCGAATATTTTGAGACACTATTTGGACTTAAACAGGGATGCTTGATATCGCCATTGCTTTTCGCCCTCTATATTAATGATCCTCATGAATCTATAGAAGGAGAATTCTTTGTCGATTTGCTGCTGTATGCAGACGATATGATAACCCAACTGGAAGCTTCCTGCATGAAATGGGGCTTTTAGGTAAACCTATCAAAATCAGAGATTATGGTGTTTAGAAATGGCGGAAGGATATCTAGGCAAGAAAATTAGACATTAAATGGAGAAAGATTACGGATTTGTTTGTAACTAAGTATATATACTTAGGAGTTTTGCTTTCTACGAAGATTTCGTTTTCAAAGCTTGTAGAGAAGAGAAACACTGCAGCCAAGATCAGCAAAAATTCGACCTGGCAATGCAATGCTTCTAAAAGAAACATCAACATAGAAGCAAAGAGGAAACCATTTCATGCAATTTGTAAAGCTATCCAAACTAACGGTGCTCAGATCTGGGCTTTTGATATGTTCCAAGATGTGACTTAATCAAACTTAATGCAAATGGATTTGGCCAGAATGAAACATCATTATGTATTGTGTGAAGCTTAAGGGAGGAAGAAAACATTCAGCAATTCTTAGGTTTATGTCGAGGCTTAAGGGAATTTAGGCTGGTTAGGTTTTCCTTGGAAAAGCTTCATTAACAGAAGCCGAAATTATCTGTGTGCTTAATGGACGGAACGGCTTAGGTTTTGATGGACTTGCTAATAACATTGCTGTACCTCACCATATCGAAATGAACTATTTTAAGAAACAATTTTTTTATAACCATCATAAATTCTTGATTAAAAGTGTATTTTACTATTAATGTAAATGACAGACGACTTTTGTCACTGTCATAAGTTTTTTTATTTTAACTTTTAGATATTAAGTTTTAAATAAAACGCAATTAGCTACTATGCTGATGCCGACCCTGATAGGTCTTGTACTAAACACTGGCCAGTAGGAGAAAATGAGTTTAAGTTGGGTATTCCCTTCAATACTCCATGTCGTGGCTGTTGAGATCAGCAAATAGAAGTAAGCACTTATGATTGTCCTCTGTAAAAGTGGCTATGGCCAGAATTAAGGCTTAATAAATTTAAAATACTTTTTGAACTGAAGACCAAAGAATTTATCTTGGTTCAGGAAGATCAGTTGTTTCCACATCGATCGTTCTCCGTCAATTTTCTTAGATCACGAACAAGCGAACTAACTGGTTTTTAAGTGCCTTTTCTAGCCATGGGACCAGGTTTTCCCAACAAAGCTCAAAGAATCAACTTTTTAAATACAGAACACAAAATATTAAATAGTTACTTGTGGGCCCAGTGGCTCTTCATTTCTACCGTACTTGTACTGCCTCCAAACCACTATTCACTAATTTCATTTGATGTGTAAAAATGACTGACAAAAAATATGGACTGGTTAAAATGTCTATTTATGAACTTTCTTTTGCAAGTAAAAATATCGACTTTTTTACAAAATACTTATAAAATTTTGACTTGCATAAAAAAACTGCCTTGGAAAAATTCCTGATAAACAATATCTACGTTTATCGGCTTAATACTTTTTCCCATTAAATAGCTACTGAAATTCGGTATACATATATAAATCGATATTTTAATGTGTCAATATTTTAACAAGTCACATTTTTTTCTGTCAGTCATTCTTACGTAACTTTAAAAACAACGCTATGCTTGCAATTTTTGCACAGAATGACTGGAAGTCTCGAATCCCTGAATTTGTAACAGCAGGCTTTGGAAATTGCAGACTTGCTCCTACGAAAAAAGCGATATAAATCTTTTTTGTAAAGAATTTTATGAGCTTAAATCTAAATTCACAAATTGTTTACAGTTGTTGAGATATTAATAAAAAAAAACTAATATTTTTGTCTTTAAGAGTATAAATCATAAGTCCAACTTTGACATAAAATAATATCAAGATTAATAAACCAACACAGCTTATTTATATCTCATAATATTTTTTTTTATAATTTTAACGTAGGTAAAATTAAATTTTGTTAAATGAGAACCTTCTTTTACAATTTGGTGACCTTCCCCTTACCCCTACATTGGTTTTATAATGAAGATATTGGAGCCAAACACAAATTGTACAAAGAAAATTGTCAATCGGTTAATCAAGTTTTAATACATTTTTTGACTAAATTTGCTCACCATAAAGTTCTTCCACAATTTTCTCTGGATCTAGTGATTGTATGAAAAAGTTTGTTAATTTTTTTAGAATTCCTATAATTTGTATTTGTTGACATTTTGGGCAAATGAATTGGCTTATGTAGAGGGTGTTAAGAAGAAGAGATGGAAGAGGTCTCATCCCATTTCTTTGTGAATGCCCCAGTCTGGCCAGAACTAGAAGAGAAGCCCTTGGAGAATACTTTTAAGACGAAATAGTACTATGTATCCAAGATGTGAATATACTCATTGTTCCTTCTGTTAGAAAATATATCGAGAATTAATCGATATCAGAATTTAAATGTGAATCTGGCCTCAGGGTACTTTTCAGCAAATGCTTTAGCCATCTCAAAAAAAAAAGAATTAAGAAACTTTAGTAGGTATACAGATATTTTCTATCGATTATTTACCAAAGTTGTAAAAATTCAAAATTTTACTAAACTATGGTAAGTTATCTTTTGTCTTAACGGTTTATGGTAAAATAATATGCTAACATTTTACAGGACTTTATTAAGAAGGAATACTTAAACTAAACAATGACTTTTATAAAGTCCAAGCTAATACGTACCTACCAATCAGGCATATAAAATATCGAAATGTCAGATAAAATTTTACAATAATAAAACTTCGAATACGAATTTCCTTGGCTATAAAATATCTAATTATTCATAAGTCACAAACAATACATAAACATGAAGAGAATAACTATTTTAATAATCAAATCAATATCATTCAAATGTGTAGCATAGTTCATGTGACAGACGTAATTTTCCAAGTTAAGTTAACACAATATCAAGTCAAGTTAGTGACTCTGCTCGAACTAACTACATTATCCAAAGCTCCTTTTTCAGTGAACGACAAATTCAGTCACGCTTATTGATTCCATGTTGTACATTATTTGTATCTCTAACTTGAATCTAAAATGAATTCATTCTCTCAATGATATAACTCAATTTGCCGCAAGAACTTTCAGCACAAAAACCGCAGATATCTGGATCGTACGTACAATCGTTAATAGGCAAAAAAAAAAAAAAAACAATATTACATGACTCACCACCGTGTTACGTGCAATGCATAATCTTGCATAAGCAATTTTAGCTGTTTGTTCATCCAATTATATGAGTATCGGTATATAAGCTACGTACATGCATGCGATTTGGTATTATTTCTTTGCTCCTATTGGATTTTATGAATTATTGCTTTGTTCATTCAAATTTATCAACAACTCTTGTTCGGGAAAAAAAGATTCATATGTACGTATCCGTTTGTTTCACAACGACCGACGCGACGGACGATGATAGATACAATTTTTTGTTTGGAAATCTCAACGGAAAGTGTGGTCAGAGTTGGTGTTCATTTTTTGCCACTTCAAATAACAATTTTCAACAGCGCAATCCGTAGGTGGCTTAGTACCATAATTTTCATGAATGATTTGAATAGGTACCTACCTACTTTAATTTATAATACCTACGAGTATATCTTAATTGCCGAATCAACTTACTCGTAACCTTGCCAACTTAGAGAGATACTTATTTTATCATAGAAAAAAGTCTATGGAATAGTGTTATCCTTCTTATTTCATAATAACTTTTATGTTTATTAATTTTTATAAAGTTCAAACCCTTTTTGTATATAAGAGGGCAAGGGAAATCCCCCTTATATCCATTACACACTCTTAATCCGGGAAATAAGCTAAACAAAAAATCATATCCGACAACATAAACAAAAGCCCAGAGAAAAATACAACAACAACAATAAAAAAACAACAAAGCAAAGTGAAATCTTTTCCATTTCCATTCAAGGGTATAATAAAAGGCTTTATGCTTAATCCATTGGAAAACAGAGAAAGTACTTTCTTTCAGATGACCTCCTCGAGCATATTGTGTATAGTTAGTTGTTCCCCAGGGTGGTGCGGCGGCGCTGGCGATGGATGGTGGGGTGGCACTGGAGTGCGTCGTAGTAGCGAGCGCGGCCGGAGGCGGCGATGGTATGGTGGATGCAAAATAAGTTTGAGTTAATTTTTTACCATCTTTTGTTTTTGTTTCTCAGCTCAGTACAGCATGTTGTGGAGAGCAGGGTTGCCAGCTTAAGTTTGCTTTTCAAGTGGGTAGATATTTTTAGTTTTCACAAAAATAGTATTCGAGCTTGCGCTAAACTGCTAAGTTTAGAAACCAGCTTACACCGTATTTAAGTCAATAGCATTTAGGTAATTAAAGCATCAATTAAATGTCTCAATTTTAAAGGCACTTAGTTAATGGAGGTTATATCAATTAGAATAGCTAAGAATTTTTTTACGAATTTAAATTAAATGCAATTTTTCTTATTGCAATTTAAGTAAAATCAAAATAAAAACTTTTTAAATAGAAAAAAATGTTGAACCCAATTTTAGTACCTTCTGGAGATGAAACCCGATAATCAATGAATTTTTATTAAAATAGTTTAAGCTTTAACTTTTTACTAGTTTTCTAGTTTCAGAGTTGTAAATAGTTATTAGAACTCGTAACCTTAACGTAACGATTAGAATTTTATGGTTAATAAATCAAAATCAGATACCTAAATCGATATTTCCAATGTGAATACAATTTGTTTGCAGGGCAACCCTAGCTAGGATATAGAGAAGTACCTAGGTTTTTATTCCTCAATGAATTGTTGTTGTTTTTTTTTTTCTTTTTGACTTTATTAATTACTTTCTTTGAAAAGGTAAGGTAATACCTATGGTTATGTATATATGTTTTTTTTTTTTTATTTAATGTCACCCGGTAGCTTTGGTGATTTTTATTTCACCCAAAGCCAGGTATATAAATCTTGATATTTTAACATAAGGTAATCTCAAGCCTATTAATTTGAATTTAATTTTGTGGAAGAAAGACGAATAGCAATAAAAATGACAAACAAAAGAATGACAAAAGAAAACAAACAATAAAAATAAAAACAATTAGAATGTAAATTAGTTAGGGATTTGAACTCAATGTGCCACTTTAGAATGTTCGTTCTTTTTTTTTTATTAAAAGGTTGAAGTAATTCAGTCATTTTTTTTGTATTTGTCCTGGTGATAGCATTTGAAGGGAAGTCAAGTTTGTATTATTCAAATTATCTTAAAAATGAAAAATAAAAAATCCAAATCGTTTGAAGGAATATCAAAAGAGATTTGTTGAAATGAGGAGTTTTCAATTTAATTAAAAAAAAAATAAGAATATCAGATATCTTAAATTTTGCATACAAATTGACTGTGGCTGAAGGAAGCACTATTATCAGGATTAGAGGTATTAGGTGTAATAAAATGTTTGCTCATGAGTGTTGAGTAAAAAAAGAAATTATCAGAAAAAAAAAACATCTAAATTTTGCATTTAGGGGAATTATTTCAAAATAAAAATTTACATAATGTTCATAACACATAACAGAAAAACGTCACAGCTCAAGCTTTGTATTATAAATACTAAGAGCTTTTCTTTGAAAAACTGCAAAATATGATACGAAATGGTTAATAGTCTAAACAAGTATTTCTCTAAGTCTTAAATAGAAACGACATTTTAAAAGTCTTTAATATGACATTAAAGACTCGCAGTCTCTATTTTATTTTGTATGTGGCATGCCTTAAGCCTTTATATCCTTGCATCGAAAGAAAGTCCTTTTTTGGTTGGTTTTTATTGAATTTTTGCTTAAATTAGCATAAAAATTATTGTAAAATATCCACTAGGTTGGTCCAAAAAACCATTTTGTTGTTTTATGACTTGCCAACCACAGAATGTTGTTACTTTGATCAATATGTGTTATCGTCACAAGATTTTAGCCTCCTACGCATAGGAAGGCGGTGCTGAGGCGATTTACTTTTTTAGGTTTTGCTAAAAATAGCCCTTTAAATTTCACACTGACCTGCTAACTTTACAGTGAAGTTAGCGGATCACAGTGTTAACAGTGAAATTAGCAGGTCAGTATTAAATTAAAAAAAAAAAAGGACTACAAAATTTTGAACTTGCCTACCTTGAAATTCAAAAAAACTGCTAATTTGGAGCCTGACTGCAAGTTCATAGCTTGCTTGGTTCTTAGGATACATGACGTGATCTGTTAATTTCACTGTGAAGTAAGCAGGTCACTTGATTACGACCCTATTTGGCGCAATGCAAAATCGCGAATGCAAATGCAAACAAAATTGCAAAACAAACTGCCAATTCCTGTCCAGGTCCCATTTTCGTGGGTGAAAGTTGCCCTGCTAACTTAATAGATGTCATTGAATGAGTTGCGAGCTCAATTTTGACATTTCGCTCATATAGTAAAAATATCAATATTGAGACTGATTCCCTCCACAGCACATTCATCGGATTCTGTAATAGGGTTGAATTTACCTACATTAAGGGTCAGTTTGTGCACATTGGGTTAAATCTGTAATAAGCTTTTATAGACTCTGGTTATATCAACCAATATTCGTGGATTTCCGAGTTCGATAATTATTATTAACAACTCAAACTAGGTTTCATTGAATAAAGTAGTGGATAAAATACTTATTCGTCACAATAATCATTGCTCAGATGATAAATTATTGTGAACAAACCGGCCCTAAGAATTGTGTTTAAGGCCACAGTTAAAATAGTTAATTTTAATCTCTGAATTTCTAAGCCTATTTTTTTGTTTTGAATTATTGTTAATCAAGTTTTATTGTTTTTTCTAGGAAATATAAAAAAAACTAAGAAATTTAATGCTCATAGCCCATCTAAGTTTTATGTGTGAAGTGTGATAAAAGTAAACTTAAAATTTACAACCAAGATTAATAAAAAAAAAAAACATTAATGCTACAAATGGAACGGAAACATTATTTACTGTGAGTTCAAAAATATCATCTGTGTATTCCATATGCTTAAAGCACCATAATTTCATGCACAATTTCCCAGCAAATATACTTTTTACATCATAGTCTCCTCATCTTAAACCATAAAATCTTCTTAACAAAGACTCTCTGTCGTCATTGTCGTCGTCGTTATTGTTGTTGTTGATATTGTAGTTGATGTCAACAAGGTGCTTGACCAATATAATTTCCATGACAAACAATGGCGCCGCCGCCAATGACAAAAGCAGCATTAACCAAGTTCTTTGCAAATTTAACCTTGAGCTTGAGGCATAGAGGTATAATACAGTACAGATACACATATTGTTTGTCTTACTTCAACGTTAAGTTTATATTATGATGATGATGACGATGATGTGTGGTTACAATTGAGTACACTCCTGTTCATGCATACAAGATGAAGTTACAGAGCAGAACAGAGTGCATTCAAAATATTGACATGTCTAGTACCTATACATACAATATACCTCCGGTTCAGAAGGTATAACGTCGTCGTCGGCCGTAAGTAACTGAGAAGTTTGAGAATTCCCGGCTTGGAACTCTAGAATCTAAACTACTCGAATATATAACAAACTCTTGCCCAACCCATAAGATGGGGGGGGGTGAATGCTTTATGAAGGTTCGGGAGGAACACAACAGTAGAACAAACTGTACATACCAATGTTTACCTATCGAAAGCATACCACACTTATTAGAGACCTGCCACTTGCATCGCACTACACATCTATCCCAACTCTAACGGCATGATACCTGAAACAGGATATCTCCTGGGAATCAAATTGATTCTGTTGCAATTTCCCAATGCACATTATGTTTATGAGGAGATCACATTTCACGTTAAATTATGTGCATAGCTGTTCATCTAGTAGACGAACTACTTCTTCGATAATGACGCACGGTGAAGTCGACCAAATGGAATCCTGACAGGCGAGTGGATATAACATATTAAAGGCGTTACCACTTAATTTATGTGAAAATACTTCAAATTAAATTGTATTCGTAACCTACATAGGTTGAGTTATACCTGCCGAATGTATTTCTAATTTTGCTAATGGAAATTTCAAGCTCCAAAGGGTTGTTATTGAATTACTATGGGAAGCGTTAGATTAATTAACATAAAATATTCAATGCTTATGTCTTATTGTTAGATAAGAATTTCTGCATTGTGTATGTATATAAGCCCTGTTTTTTAGTGCATTTTATCTTCGCTAAGACAAAAAAAGTATCATGTCATGTTTGGTATAACTCCGTATTGTTGTTGTATTTAACATGCTACTTTTGTCTAAGCGAAGATAAAAATGCACTTAAAAACATAGCTATTGCTTGCTGAAAATGAATTTCTTTCAATGATGATTATCCATTTAACAATACATATGTTAGGTAGAAAGATAGTCTTAATGAGTTTCCAGAACAAAATATCGGCCCGGCCGGGACCTATATTAAATACAGGCAATTCTTCTTAAGGGCAGAGAAAAAACGCAAGCTTAAATCCAGGAGGATCGAGCTTATTTCAATTTCTTTGATCAAATCTTATTTGCTGGATCTTAAAATTACATCCACAATAAAAATGGCATTTTAGGATGAGATGTTTTTATAAGCGTGTGGTTTTCAATCTGACAATACTTTTTTCGGAGTTGGTCTCTTTGACAGCTGTCACCTGATTTACGCTCACTTTGGATTGTCATTTCATAATGAATAGACTTATACTCCTGAACAACGTTTGCAAATCGTGCAAATTTGTTACCAAAATAATGGTTCGGTTCACGCGACGCATCGCGCACTGCGTCCAATTTTCGATTGACATAGGGAGTCATTTCTTCAAATACATATGAAGCCGGCCATAATGTTACAGTCAATTAAACACCACTGGACTATTTTTCTCGGGTTATGTGAAGTCGGTTGTCTACGCAGATAAGCCCGATAAGATTGACGTTTGGGAGAGAATATTTGGCACGCTATTGCTAACATACGGCCCTAATTGTTGCAAAAAGTGCCCGAAAAAGTTTTTTTTAAACACAATAGCACACCCTAATTTTTATAATTAAGCAAAATTCTTGGCCATAACATTAAGTTATATGCTTTTTATTTCTTCTTGAAAACCATACATCTATAAAAACAGCCTTTAGTTGTTAAGTGTTCGTGTACATTTTTTATTTTATACCAGACCGTTCTAATTTTAGCACACACAAAAATTTTATCGCAATTATTGAAGCCATTTTTAAGAAAAACCATTTTCTTGAAAACCATACATCTATAAAAACAGCCTTTAGTTGTTAAGTGTTCGTGTACATTTTTTATTTTATACCAGACCGTTCTAATTTTAGCACACACAAAAATTTTATCGCAATTATTGAAGCCATTTTTAAGAAAAACCATTTTTTCTTTTCAGTTTCTTTTAAATTTTCTATGCAAAATATCATTATTTAGCATAAAAGTTAATTGTTTTTGTAAAATATTCTAAAAATGCAAAAAATGGTTTAGTTATCAAAATTTCATTTAAAAAACCTCTACTGGATCATTTTGCAAATATTGAATTTTCAAACAAAATGTTTGAATTTTTTATCCAAGAAAAAAGTTGTAATTAGTAACAATATTATTTTAATTTTTAACTTCCACATAAAAAAAATTATTAAAATCAGTCGCACGGTTTTCAAGAAAATCGAGTTTCAAAATCACAAAAAAATGGGTTAAAATCCAAAGGTAGCCTCCACTAAAAGTATGTTATTGATTTTTATTAAGAAAATTTGTGAAACTTTCAGAAAAATAAAATATTGTATAATTACTAAGAAAAAATCGAATGGTGACAGGTACCGATATCTATGGTTCTGAGATAACTGAACAAACTTATAGCCAAATGGCCAAAAATCACAATAATTCCAAACTTAAAGAAAATCGATGCAGCCGTATAGGCTGTAGTCCAACAGACAGAATTTTTAAGTTTCGTCTTCCCATCATAGTAATAACAATTTTTACTTGCGATAGAGGTAGGTACTACACATACTTACTTGCGATACATACTTGTATGTAGGACCTAGGTACTATGGCAAGTTATGCATTCGTAAAAAAATCGAACTCGAGATTTTGATCAAACTTGCTATTATGATGCAATTTTTTTTTTTGGAAAATAGAATTTAGGTACCTACTTCAAAAACCACCTAATCGACTTTTTTGAAACTCGGCATTTAGGAGTTTTTTTTTACATTTTCGAAAATATCTTAAGAAGCAAAAATTACTTTTACACAAAAACAAAGGTACTATACATATAAATGTTTAAAAAAAAACCGTGAAATAAAATATTACTTCTCTCAAAAACGGCTCAAACGATTCTGATAAGGCTTTTTCCTTATGCTAAAAAAGTACTGTCTTCCATCAAAAAAGAAAAATTACACTTGGCAACTATTTGAAATTTTCTCTAATCGACTGAACGGATTTACAAAATTTTTCTTATAAGCTTACAAATTTCAAAGAATTTTAAATACCTATGCATATCAAAATTTTCAAAAAAAAAAATGTTGAGATTTTAAAATATGTGTCAATTTTTGTTGTTGAATATTTGATATCTCAAAATGGGTTGACAATGTTTGTTTGAAATCTTATAACCATATGAAAATAAAATATTTAAGATTTTCACGGCAAAATTTATTTAATTTGTTCTTAAAAATTCATTAAAAATAATTTATAAAAAAATCCCCCCACGATACAATTTGTTTTCCAACAATCATATTTAGGTAATCAAAATTAAGATGGTGTTCATTTTTGCACCTACAATTATTAAGGAGTTGTTTTAGCTAATTTAAATATCGTATTTCCACTTTTTAAACATTTTTCTCTGATAATTTCCATGTGTATACATATACAATTTTGTTTAAGCCCTTAGTGCCTTGAGTATAAGAACAAGCCCATGCAACCAGTAATGTATTTTACTTTTTAAAAATTCTTAACATGCAGAATTCTTATATCTTTCTTTTAGTACCCAGCTATCTAGGTAATTCTGGGCTGTTGTGAACTTATGTCAAATAAATTAAAGCATCATACTTGTAAAAAAATAATTAACCATTATATAGACAGCTTGGTATGAGACAAAGTCAAATTTTACTCCCGGACCAACAAATGTATGTCATATAATAATTAACTTTTGGTTTCTTTTTCCATTTAAGTCGCTTTTAATTGGCTAATTGGCGACCTAGACGTATTATATATATTTTTGGTGCTCTTAACTTTTTAATGATTTCCTTATAAGAAAAAGAAACAAAAAAAATATTTATTTCAGTTAATGGCGTTGAGAACAAAAAACTATTTGATTTCTTGAATTGTTAACAACAACTAACGTGCTTAGTGTTTTTTTTTTATTAAATAATTTCCTTTCATTTATAAATGTTATGTGCCGCACCATATGTTGGAGCTAGTAAACATGGGTAGCACATAAGATTTTCGAGTTGAAAGAGGTCAAGGGGATTTTTTTTACACACAAACCCAACTATAAATACGAATGTAAATGTTTATAATTATAAAATTGTAAAAGATACATATAACGCGGATGACATGAAAAAGAATAAATTGACCCACCAAAAGGGTGTTTTTATGAATGCATAAAGTTTTTGGATTAGGTACCTACTTACAAGAATACATTTACAAATACATACGTGTGGATGTACAATGTGTTTGACTGTTAGCTTCTTACCTGGAAATAAAAAAAACCTTCATTAGTTTTACAAAAAAAAAAGTTATATAATTTAAAATTTATATTCAAAAAGCAATCAATTGTAATTTTATGAGCTTTGTTGTAAGTATAATAAGGTAACCGTGAGTTTTGACGAAAATTGATGCACAAACACGTACCGTACATACATATGTCAGGCATGACTTGTGAAGTATTTATGGTTATAATAAAAAGTGCCTATAAGCATCCAATAAAGTATGTTTTCTATGTGTTTGGACTTTTTAACAAAAAAAAAACTGATTACTCTTGAGGTCGTAGTACCCCGTGGCATGATGGTTAGTGTGTTGGATTGTCATGCCGAAGGTCTGGGTTCGATTCCCACCCGCTGCCACCTAAGAACAGAAATGTTTTTCCTGAGATACTGACTCTTGCGAGGAACTGACAAATCCTTCAAGAGTATACTGGTCATGAATAAGTGCTTCTCATCTAGCCGGTAGAACTCGGCAAAAAACTGTAGGTCGCTTTCATTCCTGCCAATAATACGAACACAAGAATGGTCGAGAGTTGTAAGTCACTAGGCCTTGGTTCTCTACGAGCTGTTGGGCCACCAAATTTATTTATTTTCTTAAGCTCAATTTTAGTGAATTGTAGATTTGGAATATTGTATGTCCTATCGGGAGTGGTTAAAATTATAATTTCGTGAGGTCACTGGTTAAATTGGATAACCATTTGATAGCCTTTTACAAGGTCCCTGTTTTCCCCCAAAATCAGTCAGGCCAATAAATTGATATAATCGCATATTATTTTGTATCTCCCCAATGATTTTTTATTTCGTTTTGCTTTTTGTACCCATCGAGAGTGCTGATGATGATGGTAACCTTTGGCGTGTTCAGGAAAATGAGATCTTGGATGGCCAGCAAATTTAATCCGTCGAAATGTGAGCAAGCGAATCCTGTATGAGGAATCCTGTTCACGAGAATGAGATTGCTGAGCGCTCTAAGATCTCATTTTCCTAAACATGCCTATTTACATATAATATGAATAATTTTGTCCATTTTATTTTGTTGTTGTTCATTAATTTGACTGGTATAAAAACATGAATATGTTTGTACATCATTACCGCACTGATAGTAAACTCGAAATGCGTTTGTAAATTTTATAAATTCACACATTATGAAAATTGGGATTAGGTGACATAGTTCTGAAGAAACTCAAGTGCCCTTTATAAAGATATATGTACTTATCATTTTGATGCCCATATATAAATATGGAACACAACATTTTGGTATTTGGTTGAACGAGAAGTCTCTCATTCAAAATAAAATGCATGACTGGGTCACGCACGTACTTGCTCTTTTATTCAAGACGCTATAGGTTTAAGAACACTATATGTAAAGACAAGGAAATTATGAAAACAAAAATTATATTCAAATTTGCTTAAACAACTTCTTTGAGAGAAAATTCAAAATTTAAAAAAAATGTACACGAGGAGTTACTATTAAAAGTTGCTATTTGGAAATTTTCATAATTTTTGGTAGTATATCGTACTAGTTTAAGCCTACAAAAAAGTTTAATAATTATCAAAGTGGGCGTTTTCAAGAAAAAAAATTGTTTCCTTAACGGTTTATTAACTCTTGTTACCGTTATTTTTCATAAAAGTAAAATTTTTTCTTAAAATACATAACAAAGTGTTAAAAAACCCTTTGACCGAATTTTGTAAAAAAACGACCATTTACTTATCATAATATTTGATTTTCCAAAAACAATTAGAAAAACTATTATAATTGTTTAGAAGCTTCTGTATAGGAAAAATAATTGAAACAGAATAATAGTTTTGCAATAATAATTTTTGAAAAATGGTTTCCCATTCAAATGTAGCTTTTACCAAAAGATATTTGTAGAATTTTTTTTAAGTTGTGCAACCGTTCTTGAGAAAAATAAGATTTTGTAAAATTTCTAAAAAAAATTGTGAGGCAGGTACCTACCGTTATTTTTTTAGTTTCAAAAATAATGACAAAAGAAACGTGTGCGTAGAATCACCAAAATTTAATTTGTAGCAAATTTTGAGAAAAACCATCCAGCCGTTTAAGCTGGCGCCGACAAAATTTTGCAACTTACTTTTTTGGTGTTCTCTATCATCTTAATGTCATGTTTGATAGTTATCTCCAATTTTTTTTTGCACGGTTCCAAAACTTGCCTTAAAGTACCTCTATCGCAAGTAAAAATGGACTTAGGGTGATGAAAAAAAAATCATAGGTATTTTTGACCCAAAATTTGTCTCATTACTTTTTTTTTTTAGGCTTGTCTTTTTTTTGTTTTGTTTGATAGATTCTGTTTACCATTTTTACCTTAAACTTAATAAAGTTTTTTAAAAAGAAACAATTTTTGAAATTTTTATTTGCCAAAAATGTTGAGCTTAACATATATCTTTTTAGAATTTTTATATCTATACATAAATTTCCCAACACTTTTTTTGGACCGACTCAAATTATGGATTAGATTTCAACACTAACTTCCTTTTGCCTCACGAATAATAATAAACGTCCAAAAAGCTTGGAAATCGCCCAATTTCCCCAAATCATTTCACCATCAATCAAACATTATGTATACCACAACAACGATTCTTGGAATTTAATATTACATTCAAATGTGAGTCAATGAATCATCATTAACATCGCTACGCCATGTCTCTTCTATAAAGACATTTTCAAAACAACAACAAGTCCATCATCTTCACAAAAACATATCCCAAGGGAAAGTTGTTTTGATGCTCTTGCAACTGTCATTAAATTGATGATATCTATGATTGAACATCATTCAGTTTTTACTACAAAACTTAAAGTTCAAAAATATCGTATTTCATTTCTATAGGTATAGTTTTGTTCTTTCGTTTGAAAAGAATCTGCCTCGCGGGCACGTTTTATGGTTTTATTATGTTTTTTTTTTTTATAGAAAATTTACAAATGAATGACTCGACCACAAAAAAGGGCGATGCCAATCTAATAACAAAAAAGATATTATTTATACTCATAGCCATAACTCTTGTGTTTGATCTAATTCTGTAGATTTTATGTTTAGCTTGCAATAATTATATTATTGCTATCCTGGTTTTTTTTTGTATATCGACAGCAAAAACGATATGAATAATGAAAGGCTATAAAATTAGTAATATTCTCTGGAACTGCCCTCTTAATGTGAGTTTCTTTGACCACCGCAGGTCTTAATCCAATCAAAATACAAAAAAAAATAATATGAAATATCCAAACGAATCCCCTTGGGAGAATTCATAAATTATTCTGTGCTGCCAGTTTCCTCCCATTTCATTGCAAACTCACAACAATACAACAACAACAACACTAACAAAATCGCAAATCTTTGAGGCCTTGGTTGTTTTGTTATCCTTTTTGAATAGCTTTTATCTTAATCTGCATAGACTGCCAAATCATACTCTTCAGACTTGAAGCACGATTTTTATTTTTAACTTTTAACTCTTGATCAGCTCTCGGTCTTTACAATTTATAGATAGATTTTTGTTGTTGTTTTTGTTGCCCCCACCCAAAGATGTTATCTTTGATGGTATAAATGTATCTTAAGCTGAGGTCGAATTTCGATGAGTTTGGTTTTTGTTATTATTGTTTCTTCTTACACGGGCACGTTTTTTTGTTTTGTTTCTGTTTCTTTTTTAAATTTCTTTTTGGCTTATTGTATATTTTCGCCAAAGATATCACGCCGCGCCGCAGTTGGCTTAAATAGCATTCAAGAACATCACAAATATATTTTTTTCGGAAGTATGTATAGGAAATAGGAAGGCATCCTCAATCAATATTTGTATCCAAACTGCTTATTCAAATGAAAATAAAAAATTTCGCAAATAATAATTCCTTCCACTGCAAAAGAGGCAGGATTATTTACTATAGAGCAATAGTTGATTCGCTTTTTTTTAATTATTAAAAATAGTTGGTTGCTTTGTAAGCGAGTAGTGACCGATTGGCATCAACATGGTATTGTACGTACAGTAATGCAACAAATGCAACAAGTCAAACCAAAAAGCGCGAGTAGTGAACAAAAGTCAAAAATAGCAACTGGGTGCATTACTCGGCTGAAAACCTTGTACAAGCCTATCAGAAGGATGGTGTGCGGTGAATGAAGTCAACATAGAGAATAGACAGCGTCACCAACAGTCTGGAGGATAGAGACCTTACATGAGTTGAGTATGACCTCCTGGACAGAACTTAAGGAGCCTGCTCGGAGTACGACCTAGAAATTTTACTTTGAGCCCTGAATACTCAAACTGGAAAGATGCACCTTGGCAGATAAGTTGCCAGGGACAACCTCCACGAAGAGACAAATGATAATGGCTTTCAGAAGCCACAGTAGTGTATCACAAGGTTCATAGTTTGTTTCCAGATGACGGAAAAGAGTTTTTCAGTTAGTATGAGCATAAGCAGACTAAGCACCACTTAAAGAGTCTGGTGTTCGAAGTGGCACTCGTGAAATAGCTATAACTTCAACCAATACACTTGATGGGAGGTTTACCTTTGGGACGCTCAAGTGTCAATTTGAAGCCTTTTCATACCCCCGGACACCAGGACACCTCTTTTAAAAATATTCGATTTTGGGCACCTATTTTAAATCAAGCAACATTTCGGACGCTTTTTGAAATAATCAATTCCTATTTCAAATTTATAAAAATTTTTAGAAATAATATTGCCTTTGTGGTATAACAGTGTATAACACTGGAAGAATATTTTATAAATTAATATTTACCTAGGAATTTTGCGATTCAATCACCCTTTCAACTTTAAATGTTTTAAGACACACTGAATTGAACCAAGAAGAATGTCTTCCACTCTATTAAAACATTCCAATATATTTACTTAACTATGCCCAAGTTATTAGTGTCGTTTGCTCCTGATAAACGACTTTTGTCGATTATCGAACAAATTAATTTTGGTGTTGAAAATTTAAATTTTCTAATCAAAATTATTCGTTAACAAGTCATAACGAAAAATGATTATAAACTAATTAAGAATAAGAAAATCAAAATAAATTTCTTGATGATCGACTTTCGACAAAAATCGTTTATCGAAAGCAAACGACACTCGTTATAAAGCCCTTTGTTACACCTAAACAATTCAACATATGTTCCTATTAGAAGAAATATTTTTTTGTTATTTTAATTATGTATACAAATTTTAATTCAGTGATGCGTTTTTTATTGAAATTCGCCAGGGACACCATTTTTTCTCTCGGACACCTTTTTTGACACTTTCTCAAAATTTTCAGAGGTAACACTGCTTGGTGTTAACACACAAAAATTCTTGTTGTTCATTCAAAATTATTTTCTTCTCAATTTGACAATTTTACCTATTTTTTTTATCAAGTCTTGTATATTTCTTGACCTTTTTAGTTTTTTTCAAGAAACAACTTCGTATTTACAATTCAGTGTCTCATTTTAACCTCACCTTCTTATCTTTTTTTAGTAAAATAATAGTTGTATATGCACTTCCTCAATTCACAAGCCAACACTCTTGGGCTAGGTTCAAAACAAGAACAACAACAAATTCAACATCAAAAACCAATTACAGTCTGATTTCCGCCGTTGAATCATTCCTGGGATCGGCTCTCATTCGCACCGCACACCATAAGCGTAACCACAATCAATAAATTTGCTATCCAACCAAACTAACCACCCATACCCAATTTAAAATTCGACCAGACACGAATCTCCTCCTGGCCCACGATTATTCATTTTGGTGAATCGAATAAAGGAATATTTACGTCCGTCGACGTTATGCCGTCGTCGTCGTGTCCAAAATCTTATATGTATGCCTCTGTCTGGAAACAAGTTAAGTATGGGGCAAAATATCATCCAGAAGTAACGAAAAAAATAAAAAAGTGAAAGTCTGTCTTGCAAATTATGATCACGATAAATCTTGGATTGAAGCAAATAAAAAAAATAAAATAAAAAAAACTAAAACGAAGGTGTTAAGCAGCAAACGAACTTTGCTTCATTTCAAGCAAATTCGCTTTTTTTAAGAAAAAAGTTAATAAGAAATAATATTGAGATTAACTATCTATCTGTCAAAAACTGATGTACCATTTCCAACAATAAAAAGAAACCACATTTAGCTATTAAGTTAAACAAACCTCCAAAAACCTAGCACGACCATCAGTCATTCAACTCTGAACTAAACCTTTCTCCGCGTCAGTCAATCAGCCTGAGCCAGCAAGCTGTTTGTTGTTAATAAACGAGTGATGACTTTACAAAAATAGGAAGCTGTATGCGTTAAATACATTTTGCTGGTGTTGAAGCTGTAGGTCTGAGGAGTTGCATCAGTGAGCAACTCAGACAAAAAGAAGATTAAATACTTATACTAGGTTAGGTTGTGCAGAAACGGTATATTATATTCTGTACCTACTCTGATGTCAAAACTCGTACCCGAGGTAAACATCCTGTTGTGTATTTACCTTGTCCCTCCATCTTCATCATCAAGGGTAGCACTACCAAATGTAACTGGTTTATCTTTGATGAAGTGTATCACGGCAACAATGATGACTAAGTGAGCTGGTTTCTACATTGCATATTCAGTGATGCCACTTCAATTGCAATAACTTTTTTGACAGAGTTATAATTGGTAAGGTAGAACAAGTAATAGATGAATAAGGTGGGTTAAGTAGGTATTAAGCAAGTTTTGCTTCAATTTAAAAAGATAAGTTATGTGTATTAGGGTCTGTAACTTTCAATACTAAGAGCCCGTTATACGACCATGGTTAATTTTAAAGAATTGATTTCGACAAACTGACATGATTTTGAAATAAGGTTCCATTATCTGATAAGTTTAGTCTTTTTAAAAATGGGCCTTGTCGAACAAAAATAACCCTTAAATACCGAGTTTTATAAAAACTGATCGTTCAGCTTTCTTAATATTTCATCCAAAGGTAGAAATGTATTGAATTTTTTTCAAAAAAAAAATTGTGGAGTTGTTTTTGAGAAAAATAAGATTTTGTAAAATTGGTTAAACAAATTGTATGGCAGGTACCGTTATTTTTAGTCTAAAAAAATGAAAAGGTCGTTTGAGCAGAATCACGAAAAACCACTTTGTCCAAGTTTTAAAAAATCATTCCAGCCGCTTAGGCTGTAGCCAAACAGACAGGTAGAATTTTGTCAAGTTCTCAAAGCTTTTTAAAGAAAATAATATGGTTTTGTTGGTGTTTAAAATAAAATTTAAAAGAATAGTGAACTAATATTTTGAAATCGAATCGAATTTACATAATAAGATTTTAAAACTTTTTTTAATATCCCAAAAATTTGGCATACAATTTTAAATTTTCGTATTTCAAATTTGTTTGTAAAAAAAAATATCTAAATCCGTTCACCCTATACTGAGAAAATTCAAATTAAACTTTTCTATTAAAACTTTCTATGAGAGGTACTAAATTTATTTGCTAAGTATAAATTTTTATAATTTTTGGAAGTACATCGAACTAATTTAAGAGGGTTGGGGTCGAAATTTTGGCAGACTCAAAATTCTTTTTGCTTCATTCTACTTCAAAATTCTGCTTTTCAAAATTCTGCTTTCGAAATTCTGCTTTTAAAAATCTGTTTTTCGATTTCGATATTTTTAATTGACGGAACAAGATTTAATGAAAATACTATCGAAATCTTATCACCAATTTTAAATCTCAAAAAAAAAATTGCTGAAAAATCAGATTTTGGTTTAGTGTAAATACAGTATTATAAAACATCAATATGGTTAAAAATTTTGTAAAAAAGTGTAAAAATAAATTAAGAATAAGTTGTGCATGGCTGGTCATTTGCTTTATTTTGAAAAAAAAATAAGGCATTGTTGAGATTATAATTGGACATGGTGCATACCAAAAATGAGAAAAATTGTTTACGAAAAGTTGTACTTTATTTTGTTTATCTTCGTTAACAACAGGTATACAAGTTATTTAAGAAATAGCAGAGTAAGCTGAATTCTATTTTTAAAAATGTCATATGACAGAATATTGAAAAGCAGAATTTTGAAAGACAGAACTGAAAAAAAACAGAGTTTTGATGAACAGAATTTTTTTGAAAAAAACTGAATTTTGAAATGTAGAATTTTGCAACCAGAATTTCGACTCGCTCCCAATTTTAGCTACAAAAAAATAAAAGTTGCTAAGCTTTGTAATTTTTGGTTGTACCTCGCATACATTTTAGCCACAGAAAAAGTTTATTAAAAATCTAAGCAGAAAAAAATATTTCTCTCAAAGTTTTTTCTAACATTTTTGAATGAAAATTAAAATACCGGGTTTCAAACAAAATTGACCATGTTGTTTTTCAAAAATAATTTTGGAATTATTATTTTTTTGGAAAATTTTGGTAAAAAAAAAATACTTATGTTTGTCATAAGGTTCTGTATTAAAAGAAGAATTATTCAAATCAGAAATATTGTTTTGAAGAAAATCGAAAGTAAACAAATGGTTCTTTCTGAGGTGTCGTAAATAACCGTTTTTAACTTCCCATTGGAAGCTATAGTAATTGGTCCGATTTGTCGAAATTTTGACATGTCGTCATGTTTCGAGCTCCCTAGGATCGGTTAAATGGCTAAGAAGAATTGTACGGGCAGGTAACGTTATTTTTGGGTTAAAAAAAAAATGGAAAAGCTTTTGAGAAAAATCACCAAAAACTACTATGCACCATGTCTTAAGAAAATCGATACAGACCTTTAGGCTTTAGACAAGCAGACAGGCAGGCAGAATTCTTAGACCTACTTTTTTCGTCTCCCAAGTCTGATTTCTTTTACAAATGATTACCAAATTTTATCAAATTGGTAACTATCTACCACCTTAAGTGTATCTATAGGAAAATTAAAAAAATTAAAAAATAGGGGACAACAAAATATTTTCTTGGCAGTGGGAACGCTGTTTTTGGCAAACTCGTTGAGCTGATGATGTTTCTCAGCTACAAAAATATATTGTTGTGCCCCACGAGCAAGCCTTTTGCTTTGCTTTTTCATTCAGCAATGGTCAAACGTGCCTTCTAGAACGACTTCCTCTATTCGCTTTGTAGTTTTTTAATATTATTCCATAAAGGCTATTTTCAACTCGTATAACTTCTTCAATTATAATGCCCAATAGCTTTTGCAACAAACTTTGAACGTTGTTATTGTTATAGGTTTTGTAAAATGAGTCTTTGCGTGCAAATTGTGCACTCCTCGGTGTCTTTTTAATTTTTGACCATAGAATTTTGCTCTGAATTTCTGAGGCTGACCGGGGGCATGACATTGTTGGAGTGGTCTGATGTATGTATACTATGTAAGTCAGATTGAAAGTCAGTAGAAAATGGCAGGATAGGTGATTGATGCTTCCATGGCAATTCCTGATTGCGAACTCATTAGAAAATAACGTGTAGTCTTTCCTCCTTCCATATACAAACCAGTCGAAAACGTGATGTCTTCAATACTTGCATTAGGGTGCACGTGGCTCTCTAATGATCAATCTTGCCAGCCCATAGTTTATAAATAGTAATACGAGACCCTTCTGTGTCCTAGAGATGTTTTTCTTTATTTTTTTTCATATTTTTTTCATCTCATTCAATCTTCTCTATGGAGGGGTGGGTTCCTTGGTTTGGCTGACGTGTACGAGAGTATACAACCTGGTAAGATTAATAAGGATTCAAATTTAAGCATCATTAAAAGCCGTTACCAAGGTGACTATGGTAAGTGAAGTATTCTTGTGGAGGAAGAGTATATATGTAGAGGTATATACCTAACTGCCTTTGGATGTCGGATAAGCTTCATAGCGCAGGAATATAGATGAGATAAATTGAAATTGCAGGAGAAGTTTTTCCTCATCGTCGTCGTTGAGGGCTAATCAGGTTCAGACTTTAGAAGAATTGTGCTTAAGGATGAAAGGCTGATTGTTTTTTTTTTGTGTTGTAGGTATGTGTGTATATTTGTTTGTTATTTGTTTATGCAAACTCGAAAATTGTTGCATTTGAAAAAAAAAAATATCCTGAGGTATGCTCTCTGTAATGATAGAAATACCTCGCAAGCCGAAAAACACGCAGATGGAAATGTTTTATAACTTTTTAGAAAACAACGAGAATGAAATTTGATAATTACTTTTATCTACATTGCAACATACGGAGGCAAAATTTAAATTCTGTGTATATTTTGCCCTGGGAAAAAACTTTTTCTCTTCAAAATCTATGTCGAATTTTCGAAATTAATCAAAAGTAAATTGCACGAAGGGTTAAATATTTTGTTCTTTAATTACCTGGAAAATGGAATAACATTAAATTCGGAAACAAAATTAAAATAGAGATGTATCTAGGTATATAATAGAGAACAGATATCAAATTGGATCTCAGTATATGACAAACCACAAATATAGATAAACCTGGAATGGTTAATGCAATGGGTATAGGCGACCTAGTTATTAAGCAGGACTGCTCTTAGTGTTTTTGTTCACCAAAAACAACCAACAAGAGGATCTAAATTTCTTGTTAAATTGAGGCAAAAAACCTTGGAGCGAATGTTAATTTTGTTACATCATCTCTATGAGTTGTGGTTTCAGATGGATATGGAGTCGAGAATACTTACTTTATATTATTTAAGTAATAGTTTGGGTAATTAACTTTAATTATACCTTTCGGTTCTTTTGAGGGTTGAAAGTGTTAAAAGACTGGCTGTAATTTAGGCAAAGGATATATATTTAATTGTAGATAAAATGTTTCCCAAATCTGAAAATAAATGTGAGCTTACAACAATAACGTTGGTTCTATAATAGGTATACCTAGTTCCTGATTTGTTCCGATACTTAGACGAAATAAAAGTCTTCATATCTGTAATTTTAAAACTCTGCTTGGTGAAGATAAGAAAATTCAACCTCAAAAATATTCAAAATATATATATTAAAAGGGAAAACATAAAATGTTGTGGTACACTTAAATTTTTGAAGTAACATAGATAGTGTTAAGTAAGTATGAAACCCACTCAAGAGACAGATGTTAATTTTAAATAATTAAATTTACCACTAGAAATGTTTAAGCAAGAAAATTTCTTTAATTCCAAAATTTATTTGATTGTTTAACTATATGAATATAAATTGATGTAATATCAGATGTTTAACAACAACTAGTAAAAGATTTTTAAAAGTACAACGAAAACACTAAGAATGGGTGTTTTTTTATGGTTTTCTTTACATTTGCCTTTACTTATTTCAGTAAAAGCTCTCCCAAACCAACGCGAAACCATCAGAAAGAAAATGAAATTTTTACCTGTCAGAATTTGTTTAAATGAGAGTAACTACACTGATGCGATGTGAATTCACTAGAATATTCATTCACTTTGGTTTGGGAAAGCCATACTGCTTTATCAATTCATTCACCAATTTTTGGTTCTCTTCTCGAATGGTAAGAGGACCCAAGAACACACCACACTAGACGGACACAATGACCATGACATCAAAAACCACGTTTGGACTTTTTAACTTATAGCTTTTAGTAAGCACTTAGAAAATTACAATTTAAAAAAAAGAAAAAAGCGAGATGATGGCAAAATCAGTTTCAATTTCAATGCCAAATGTCATGGCGAGACCAAAGCGAGACCATAGCGAGAAAACAACGACATAGATTTCCGTGTAAATGGGCATGGCGAGACCACAGCGAGACGAGCTTAATGACCACGATACTGGAAACTACGTTTGGATGACCACGGCGAGAGACATGTGAGTCGTCGTTGTCGTTTTATGCTTCAAACCGAGTAAGACAATTCGATTTGCAAAAACAACCAGCGCTTAATAATTATTACAAATTTTTGGTTTAATACGGTTGAAAAATTTTCGGTTTGATATCACTACTTGCAATATCAAGAAAAAGTGAATAATAAAAAAAAAAAACAAGCCAGTTGATGAGCCAGTTGCCCAGAGTTGTATGTGTTAGTAAACAAAAGTGAGTATATTGCGACTGGCTAGCCAGTACTGGCTCGTGTGGCCTCAGGGTATAAATAAGAGTCTTTCAAAGTAGAGATTGTCCTTCTGGGTATGAGTTCACAAATTTTTTTCTCAATATTTTTGGTATATTTTGAAAACTAAGCCAAATTTGAAAATTTTAGTCTTCAAGTATTTTGTTAAAAGTTGAATTTCCTATCAAAATGCAAGATTAAAAAAAAATTAGTAAAACAATTTAGCATGTACAGTTTATTAAAACCCAACTAAAAGTGTGTAATTTTTTTAATAAATTGCTTGTAATAATTTTTAGGAGTAAAGCTAATAGTACACGACATGTTTAATGTCGCATGCACATGCGGCACTGACGTAATTAAAAACTTCTGCATATGTCTTGCATGTTTGGAAAATGCGGCAGTGGACACAACATGTTTAAATGCAGCATTGGGGTCGTATGCAGATGTGCAGTAGCTGTCACAAACTTGCAAATTACATGGCATGCGGGAATTGAGACGCATATGTGACGTGAAAATGACGTCACTGCAAAGGCTCATGTGCCATTTTACATGGCATGTATTCGTAGCATAATAATAGGCTAAAAACAAATTTAAACAAAATGTACTGAGGCTCAAAGCTTTCGTATGGCATTATTAAAAATTGACAGAGTTTAAAGAGAACAAATAGGTATTTTGAAGAACGATGCCTCAAAAAAATATTAACATTTGGCAATTTCGGTGTGTCTTGAGAGATTTCAATTTAATTGACACAGTTGGAAGCTGATATAAAATCAGAAAAGAAACAAATATTTTTAACAGGGTGTTCTAAGAAAAATCATTTTGCATCGTCACTGTTCTTTGGGCGATTTTAATACAATTAATACAGGTGATGGTTTGTTTAAAACGGAATCAGGAGAACAAAATATTTTTGTTCAAGATGGTTATTCCTATATACATATATGCAAAATGTCGACATTTTTCTTTAACAGTCTGCTTTAAAAATATGTTTTATCATTTAACTTCTGTCTTAGCTACCGCAATTTCATCGAAAATGCACAAGGAGCAACAAAGTTGCAAAATGTTGAAATTTTTTATTTAAACAGCCTTTTAAAATTATATTCTTTTTATTTTCTAATTATCAGCTTCCCCTGTGTCAATTTAATTGAAATCACCCAAGGCACAAAGAAGTTGCAAAATATTGACATATTTTTGAAACGCCCTGTATTAAAAATATATTTTTTTTCTTCTTAATTCTGTATCGGCTATTACCTGTATTAATTTGGTTGAATCTCTCAAGGAACAACGAAGTTCCAAGAATTTCGAAGCTTTGTCCTACGATACTTTGTTTTGCATAACTTTGGCTTTTCGAAACTTTCTCCTTTAGTAAAAAAACATTTTTCTCTTTGAAATTTTCGAATTTAATTCACGATAGCTTTTAGTATTTCTAATAGAAAACATGTACACATGGTCAAATGCATTTTAAAATTCCGTATACTTTACATGTGAACCTGATCACGAAGTTTTATTTTTTTCGTGATAAAGCGTGAACAAAAAAATATGTGTGTAGCTGTTGACCTAGCACTAAAAAAAAAACAATACTAGTTTTCGAAAATTCCATTCTTTTAATGATATTTATTTGAATGTCTTCGAATTTAAAGTTAACTAATTAAATTAAATATATTTTTTTTTTAATATTATCGCTCGGCACGATTATTTCAACATTCTTACAATCGGCATATTGCACCTACAAAAGTATGAACCTGAACTTATAACACTTAATTTTTAGCAACATTAATTCCTGTTTTTTGACTCCAGACATCAGCTTGTTATCCAGAGCGCACGTCAAGTCAAAAGTGATTCAGTAAATATAATATCTACCTTCAGACAAAAAAACAACACTTCATTGCAATGAATCTACACTTTCGGACCATTTAAGAAGAGTGTCTCACGGAAAACATCAGCAACAAACTTATACAAGAACTCAAAACCCCCAAACCAGTCCAGACAACTTTCCAGATTTGGCTTTTAAAGAAAAAGTAAAACAAAAAATAAAAACGTTTTTCCTTCGTTTTTTTGTTGTTGTTGTAATTTTTGTTGTTAGTATTGCGGTTTGACTCTTTTGTTTGACTTTTTAGTGTTAGCACAAGCATTGCTGATGCGAAAGTAAAGCAGCTCCCCCACTTCAATGAGCCACCGAACCAAACCAAACCAAACCCAACCGTCAACAACCGACCAGCAAAGACCGCCAATATCTCTTCTGGCTGTTGCGTTGTCGTTGGCCGATGCTTCGATGGTCGTCATCGTTTCTTGGATCCCAAACGTATATACATAGCCATATTCCTCTTCCATTGACTGCACTCAATTTGTGAGGAAAACTTTTTTGAGCAACAGCAATTCAACATAGGCACCACTAAACAAGAACATAATTTTTGTTGATTGCAGAATAAATAAAGAAAGGCAATCATGCGTTGCTGCTCGCCCCCTCTGTCTGCCTTGCCATCATTAATTGAGCTGGCAAAACCCGCGCAGTTTTGAAGAGACACCAAGACCGAGTCGAAGTCGACCATCTCACAGCTTATGTTTGATGACAATAACCAGTAAGCAAGCGTTTGGCTCTGTCGAATCGGCTATAGTATTGGTATACATAGAAGATGCCTGATGAACAAGAAGCACCATCAGATGGAGGAAAAGTATTATTACCATGGGAGGATGATGGGACGAATCGAGTTGAAGTTGGGGGGAGTCAGAAGATGTGGAGTCACCTTCTCCTCATAAAGTGTGTCAAGCGACCGCAATGCTCTGGTGAAATCAGGTTTCTCTGTGTGTGTCTCTTTGTTTTGGCCAAGTGTCGGTCGGTTCAGTCGTTATAGTTGATTTTACTACCAAAACAATGGTTGCCAACTTTGTTTAGAAAACACTTTTTATGAAATAAAAGAAATTATCTTAAATCAGGGAGCTAGGTGTGAAATCTTATTAATAAAGCTAAAATAACTTGTTCACAAAAGTTTGTTCATTAACGAAGAATACATTTTAAAATACTTTGCGATTTTTACCAAAAACTAGAGTTAAAAGAAAAAAGATGCCAGTATCATGGCTGTTATAAATATTTACATACAAGTTCAAATTATCGAAGAGTGTGTTCACATTTAGTGAGAAGGTAAAGGTGCATATGCAGTTCAAAATTATACTTTTTTGTAGCAAAAGAGTTCTTATTAACTGTAGTAGATTCTCATTAAAATTATGTAACAGTGTTTTTGAAATAATTAAGATATTTTACATCGTGGACTAACTTTATATAGAGCATTTAGTTAATTAGTGATTTAGAAGATGTTCCAGCGTTTTTATCAATAGGAACTCGTCTCTGTTGTTTCAAACTACGATGGCAACCATAGTCTTGCTAACTTATTACTCGGTAAAGTAAAACTGCTTCAAGCTCTATCTCAGTTCTCAGACTCTGCACCACAACGACGATGATGATGATGATGGTGGTGATGGGTTGCCGGTTCTTGAGAAGTTTTCTTATATTTTGGTTATTTCTGCTAACTGAGAAGATGAATTGTGCTGGCTATGGGTTTAAGGTTTAGGGGGGTTTTCAGTTTTCACAACAACACAAAGTCTTCTTCACGTTTTTGCATCTTTTTAAATTCCATTTTAGAGCGATTTCTTTGGCAGCACAGACAACAACAAAAAACCAAAAACACTTTTCATTGCTATCACCTTGGTTTGGTTCATGTTCCTAAAAACAAAAATATGGTAGTAAAAAGGATGGATGCGAATAACCAAAGACAACAACGACGACGAGACATGGGATTTTCATAATATAAAAGAAGGTGACTCATTTAAGGTTTTTGGTTTATTTAATTTTTTTCATTTTTGTTGTTTCATTGTAATTTTTGGTTTTCAGTGAGGATCTTCTTTTGTTTTTTGTTGCTTAATTTTTAATTAGCATGAAGTTCACGCAAAAACAAGTTATTCGAAAAGTGTAGGTAACCAAAAGATGCTCTTGAGAAAGGAAGATGGATACGGTTAACACACATGAAGTCTACTTTATTGTTGTTGTCAGCGTGCCTGTAAAATTTTATGGTGTGAAGAAGGTTAATTAGGACATTCGTTTTTTTTTTGTTTAACTTTATTGTATTATGACATATAAAAGTTTGCTGATCTCGAGATATAATAAAAACCATTTGATATTAAAATATTCTCATGATAATTACTAAATTTAACATTTGCTTGTGACTGTGCTAATTTGTATTTTGAGATAAGAGACAAACAATTAAAGATAATATTATTCTACTGGGCCCGTATGATTTGATGAACTTATGAAACATTTTTAATAGAAAATTTTCTATAATTTAAGTTTTAAAAAAAAAGTCTGGCTAAGACAAAAAGTAGATTACCAAAACTGGTTATTTTCAAATTATACATAAAATCTTGAAAAGTCAACAACCAGAAACGTTATGTAATGTTTGATAGCTAGTAATTTGTTTTGCTTTATCAAAATTGTGATTTTTGTTTTATATGTCTAATTCAAAAACGAATATTTTTGTGATCAAATTAATAAATACTCGTAATACTACGATTTGACAAATTACAATATGTAGATGATTTTAGAACATAGTTTTCGAGTCTTAAGAATCAAACTTTATCATCAATTAATGTCACCATTTGGACAAATTTCTCATATTTTCCATTGTTGTAAAATCCTTCAAAGAGTACATACCTATTTACTTTTAAATTTACAAAAAAGAAGTTCAATTCATATAAAACACATATAAGCCATGGACAGTACCCATTTAATAAAATACAAGGATTGTAACTCACGAAATCACTATAACGCTCGATATGCTGAGGGTTTAAGAAAATTTCGTATAAAGACATGGAAAACTATGAAAGAAAAATGTTTTAAGGAATGACATCTTTATTTAAATTTGCTAAAATAACTCCTTTAATAGTTTAAATTTTAAAAACAGCCATCTGAATTTTTGACCAAATATTATTGTATAAAAAAAATTGAAATCGTTAGAGGTTTTTTAAAAAATAATTTTTACATACCTAGGTATAAAATTCTTAAAACATTTGTTATGCAGATCTTAAGAATTTATTTACGTGAATTGACGTTATTGTCAGCCCATTTTTGAGGTATGTTTGTACACATAAAATAAAAAAATAAAATTGAAATAAACAAATTGAAATTTTTTTTTTGAAAAATTTGATAGGCTATATAATCTTATCATAATTTTGGTCCAAATCCACCAAGTCGATGTTGCTAAAATTCAAAATGGGAACAAAAGTTCTATGAAACCTACTAATTATTATTGCCAAGTTTACATTTAACTCAAATCGCAAAAATTATAAGCCATTATTTCGAAAACAAAAATATTTTCCTTAACGGGTTTTCACATTTATATGGAAAAAACCTTTATTTTTTCACTAACGAACATTTTTTATTAGAATATTCTGAAAAGCGTTGAAAATCAAAATATTTGATTCACATTTTCAAAAACCCAAAAAATGTTGAATATTAAAAAAATATATTGTTAAGCAGAATATAACGAGTAACTGTAATATTAAAATTAAACATTTCTTTGAGAAGTACAGTTTCTAAGTATTTTAAAAAATGTTAGCGTTTACTGAAAGAAAATTGAATTTGTTTTTTAAAAGATATGCAGCCGTTTTGTAGAAAATTAAGATTTTGGAAATCAAGTTAAAAAAGATTGTATGTACTATTTTTGGTTCTAAAAAATGAGAATTTTTAGGGAATCACCAAAAACCACTATGAAGTGTGAACCAAATCATTTAAAAATCAATCCAGGCTGTAGGACTGTTGCCATAGAGACAGCCTGTTTGGGATTATTTTCAAACTTTTACGATGGGTGAAATAAAATAAGATTTCCGTTTCATTTTTTTTTAGCTTGACATCCTCAGCACAGGTACTTAATAGGTATTATTAAAAATTAAATTAAATTAAATTAAATCAAAATTATGTGCACTGTTAGGTAAATAAATAACCTGGTCCCTGTGTAAATTTACCAGGTGCATAATCTCATATTAAGTTACAGATTTACCTGATTTTAATAACCTTATATTATATTTTAAATCAGCACGGTGGCCAATATTACCATATTCAAGTTCATTTAAGAAAATAATCAATTATTTTAACACCAAATTCTGGTAAACAAAAAATTCTGGAAATTTTGACAAGAATATAGCGCTAATTTTAAATAAGATCTTGTTTTTTAACACTGTTTGTTATGAATTTCTATTTTGAAGCAACGTTTTATATGGTTATTTTTTCAATGTACTTGTTAAATTTAACTTAGCCTCATATTTAAGAAACACTGCGAGTTAATTTCAACGTGACACCAGTGTTAAAACACACACACACAGGCCATTCAGAAAAAAATATTTGAATTTAACCTGGCTGCCTGTTGAAGTAGCACTCTATCAGTGTTGAAACACATTCACAAGCCATCGCTTAAGAAACACTTTGCCAGTTTATTTCAATGATTTCAATGTGACAAAAGTGTTAAAGCACATACACACATAAGCCATCCAGTCAAAATCTGTTTCAACTTATTGATATTTGGTACAAGTTTTTTTTGCAGTGTGGGAGAGGTTATTAGTTCAAAACTAAGGAAGTAGCACAAAATATTTTTTAAATAAAATAATATACATTTATAGTAATAAATTTCTACACTTTCATAATATTGCAAAATTAATTGAGCAGTAAGCAGCGTTAGAGATGGGACCAAGACGCATGGATCCAACACATAACAATTACCGGATAAAGGGTTGATTCTACATTATTTACAAGACGTTGAACATTTTATTCATGTTTCAAGATTTTCATGTAAAGTTAATTAGATTTACATAGCAAGATTTTCAGATAAAATTTACAGTTTCACTATTTTAAGGTAGTGTTAAATTTACTTGTTGTCATGCAGATATTACCTGCAACCTACGTTGATTTAACACGACTTTTAAATTAAGTAGACTTTTAATTTAATCTGGTTAAGCAGGTTACCTTATCTAGCAAGTTGATAAAAACAACCTGAAAATCAGGTACAATAAACCAAAAATTGGTTTGTTATACCTGCTTTTTTCTCTGAGTGTAGGCTTAAAAATGAATGTTGCAGCAAATTTCAAATTTATTTATTTTGAAAGAAATTTATTTTAGAAATAAAACAAGTATAAGTAGGTACAGTAGGTATCTATATAAGAAATTTTTTGGTAGATTATTGAAAGTGTGTTTTTTATGTTGTTGTTTTGCTTCAAACTTGAGAGGTTATAATACATACGTAATCATAAAACAATTGTTTAATAACCTTGAATTATTTTTATACTTTTAGTTTTGTTACCTTCTTTTTTCTATTGATCTGTTTACCTATCAAATAGATTGATTTTATCAGTCCCTAGGCTTTAGTAGTGTAAAAAAGTGTAAATTAAAATTCTATCTCTATGCAAACATGATCTTTCGCTGTCTTAAAATATTATTGTTTAACAAATATACATAATATTTTACCAACCATATTTTTCCTTCTTAAAGTAGCCATACTGTGGATCACATGACTTTCTGAACAAATAATAATTTCTACGAGCAGAAGTTTCCCCGAAAAAGATCTCAACGAACAGCCATCAGATTCAGCTAAATAAAAGCCGATCCTCAACTTTAGCCAAGCATGAAACACATGGTTGCGTGTTGGACAGAATACAAAAATAACCTTAAGTCGTTAAGATAGAAAGGCAAACTTAAGGTATACGATACCTTACCTACCGCCAATTTATTTCCAGCCAAATGGGTTTCCTGCTGCTTTTCTTCTTTTTTCAAATATGAACATACATTTTTGTTTGCTTTTTTTACGAAGTCGGACGAAGAAGATTTTAATGACGGTGATCATGATAATGATAGTACACAATGACCCATTGTCTTGAGTTCTGTGTGATTTACTTGGCCATTGTACCTGGATTTTTGTAAAGCGGCCGAAGAGCATTGCTTGGCTGAACTATTTCATGGTTAATTTGCACCAATGCCCGGAAGGGATGAAGAAATGCAATGTTCTTGACTCAAAAAAAATTCAAAATAAAGTTTTCTGAAGAACCGTTTCGTTGATTTCAAATCTTCTTGCTTGATGATGGTCATCATTTTAGCAAGTGAAGGTCTTCAGATCTGCGAGAAACTTGACCTTCATGCCTTTTCCCCATAGCACAACATCATCATGTATGAACCAGTGAAAATCTTGAGTTAGTTAATTACTTTTTCTAACTTAGTGGTTGCAGGAAGAATCATGTATGTAGATCATGCGAACAAAATAAAAGACTAATATAAGCACAAATCTCAAGTTGGAGATGTTTCTGAAACGAGCTGAATACTAATCAGAAGATCCCATACCTTTTGACTATATAACAATGCACTGAATTTTGGAAACAAAAACAAGCAGTAAATAAACACGGGAACTGTGTCAAGTCGTGTAATCACAGTTTGAATGAGAAAGACTTTGTGTCTGCACTTTTGGTCATAGTGATGGTGATGGGTCTGGTTTTTGAATTTATGGTCTAATTTTGTTCCAAGGTTGAGCTATAAATTTGGAGAAAGTCCATTAAATTTAAGTGTTAGGTGTTAGATATAGGAAGAAGAAGAAGAAGAAGAAGAAGAAGAAGAAGAAGAAGAAGAAGAAGAAGAAGAAAAAGAAGGAGAGAGAGATTGGTAAAATAAAAGATACACATGATTAGAACAGCTATAAGGATTTTATGAGTAGGTAATAAATTAAAAAAAAAAGAGAACGTGTTTGTTTTCACATGTTCGGGCTTCGGAAAAATAAAATAAAAATTGACGACGACAAAATGGGGGTCGTGCTTGAATTAGATTTGAGGTTTATAAGTATCGGTAGAAGTCGTTTCATAACATACAAAAGAAGTTATTATTGCGCAATTTATTGGTAACAAAAATAATTGGTAGCTTTCAGATGACATCTGAATATTAAAATTTGTAAGGATAATAATTTGAATTTTTAATAATAGTAAAAAAAAACGTGTCAAGTGACTAGCTACGCATAAAAGGCACCATCAAAAACTCAAAAATAATTAAAATTAAAAAAGATTGAGACTTAAACTAACGCCTTTTCCATCGAAAGATAAATCTGAATTTTAGAATGAGTGGAAATGTGTTAAGGATTTATCAATAAATTCGGATTGATAAAATGGAATAAAACAAACTGTGTGCCATAGATTACTTATACTATCTAGAGAACCGACTGGTACCCTTGCCTGAGACACCCGAACATTTTATTTGAGCACATTAAGAGAAATATCTCTTCAATTCCGTGTCTGTGAATACGTATGACTTGTTGATACAAATTTAATGTACATATTTATAAGAAAGTTACATGAATAGTGCAGTTATGATAATTTTATTTTTTATTTTATTAAACACAACTATATCTCAATTATTATCAACTACATATGTAATTCAATCAGCCACAAATTATTTATTAAATATTTATATTCAAAAATTCACAACGAATTTTTTCCGTATTTCTGTTATTTGTCAACATAATTGGGATAAAGTTCGTGGCAAAGGTTGGGCTCATATGCATTGAATTCTTAGGGCGAGTTTATACTTTTTTAATTGATTTTCTTTACTTTTATCATAAATCATCAGAAATATTTATTAATTTTAATGCCAAACGAAATAACTATCCATATTTAATGCAATTTTTGTGGTAAAAGACTTCCAAAAGGCAACTTAATATAAAAGTGTATTATTTTTCAGTTTTTGGATTCAACGGATTCATTTTTGAATATCCTAACGAACCCAATTTATTTGAGCAAAACTTAGCCAAACTCCATAAATTGTTCATATAATGGTGTGGTTGTATTTAAAATGCATTGGCCAGCTACTACATGTCCAGCTTTGTGGAGGAAATCCTATTAGTGCTGCTTGTAGGGTGAAAGAAATAAAGTCCTGAAGTTGGTTCTCTGGATAATATAGGAACCCTATGCTATGTGTAAAGTATTGAAGACATTTTTATTTTTATTTGAAAGGCTGATGCCTCAAGTATTTATATGCCATTACGTATAAGATATGATAATGTCTGAATGTCCACCGAATTTTCGCAAGAGAAGAGCAAAACCATCACAACTTGATCACAATCACGATCTGTAAACGATTCACGAACCAACTGTGAGTGAGTGTGTAAAATGTGATCTGATTTTTTGCTTGAAGAAAAAAAATCAAAAAATTATCAAATTCACGACCAGAGTAAAATCACAAGAGATATTGAAATCTCACAGATCAAGACGAATGCATAAAGAAGAGAATGATGTCGTGAATTTCTTAAAATGTTATGGGTTGATATTTAAATATGTTTTAATTTCTGAGTTGGTAGATTTTCAAACTATGAAGAGTCTGAAGTTGACAAGCAAAGCAAGTGACAGCCACCTACTTCACCATTTTCTTTTCTTATGTTTGAATTTTCTTTTTAATTCGTGTCTTTAGAGCTTTAGTGATGCAAATTAGATTTTAAGGGCCTTCAGCATAAGACTTTAAATTTTAAGTTTAAATTAACCATTGTCACGCCTTCTCTTCAATTACATATTTGAATTTCCTCCTTAGTGCGGTTGCTCTCGAGCCTAGAGACTAGATTCTAGAGAGCTGATATTTGTAAATTAGCTGACTAGAACCTACAATATAATACTTTTTTTAAAATCCGCCCTCTGCCACGCCTATTTTTTGTACTTGAGATTAATCATAGTTATTTTTTTCGAGACAGCTGACATTTTTGGCAATAAGTAATTTTAAGCCTTGGGTAAGCATTGCATGCGAAATTTTTAAAAATCCTCTCACTGCCGCATTTTTAAATTGACTTTTTGAAGTTTTTAAATTCATAAAAATGTACCCAGGTATATATAAAGGGTGTTTTCTTGACGTGTGGTTTTTAATCTGGCAGTACTTTTTACGAAGTAGGTCTCTTTGACAGCTGTCACTTGATTTATGCTCAGTTTGGTTTGCCCTTTCATAGTGATAAATGATCTTTAATACAATTTTAATTCCGATTTTCTTCACAGCTATTTAGTAGTTGATACCTACCCCCCATTTTTAAATGTATCTTAATCTTCCAAATGAGTTTATAGGCAGATAAGTGCTTTGTTCATACTCCCTTTAATAGCTCATAAATAAGTGCTAGTTACTTCCCTCAGTTTCTGACCTTATGATACCACCTAACAAGGAAAAATGTAACTTAGCAAAAGCCACATTTACCATAAACAACCAAAGACTTTGATCCCACAAATATACCTATATGTATAAAAACACACATCCCTAAAGCAATTTTCGAACTTCCCTCGCTCGAATAACCAAATTTACTCTCAACACAAACACAATAATAAATTTATTCAGAAGGAGAAAATGTATTCCCAATTAATTAAGCACATAATTAAATCGGAAATATGTGTTTGTTGCCACCATGGCTGCTTCTGCTGTTACCCACTGGGAAAAATATCGTGTATAGAAGTGGTTTTGTTCATTTTCAGTAGACGCATATAGTCTGCCACCAACACCATCACCACACCTCCCAAGATGAGTTTTATCTCCCTCGCGGAAGGCTTACGAAAGAAAGCAAAGCAAAAAAAAATAAAAAAAGATTTGAGGGAATGTTACGGCATAATTCGAAAGGAAGTCACGTGCATGGTAAATACAACAACCCACTCTTCCATTTGGGGCTATTATTCCTTGGCCCATTTCTTTCATCGCACTTTATACCTACCTATCTAACATCCTGTACGCAAGACTATCCAATTACATTATTCTCGCAACAGTTCATCCCTTAATTACAACCAACGTCCCTTGAGGGCGCTGCAGCATCAATGGCAAAAAAGGGTCGTACCGATATCTCTTTCACGAATCACGAAGAAGGGTCGAAGAATAATGTGTTTACATCTAAGACAGGTCGAATATGGCGTAATTGCTGAGACTCATCTCATCGTCACGCACCCTTAACCTAACATCTTGTATGAAAAAGTCCTACATTATACTGCATATATTATTTTGTGTCCTTTGTTGAAAATTCTCGATAAGGAATTATGTGGCTTTGTAATCGCATTATGCATGTGGTATGTATGCATGGAATAGAGCAGCAGGCATATCCTGCCGATAGCACCCTGATTGCATTTATATCTCAGTCCAACAGGAGACACTCTAGCATCTTATCAAAAAGAAGTTGATTTTCCCCCACTGAGTCATTGCCAACTATTATACACGAGTCGAGCATCCTTTGTGAAAAAAAAGGAACGGTTCGCAAGACTATAGCGGAGATGGAAAAAAGGTCATTTACCCACAGCACCCCACTTTTATTACTACTCAAGCACAAATAAAAATACAAAGGTATAAGAGAGGCGCGTAAGGTCTATAGCTTCTAGCTATAGGTAAGGCCATTCTACACCATCGCACCATTCCCATGAACCATGAACAGCGAAGAGTATTGTTCTCGAAGCTGATGGGAGCCGTTAACGTGTTTGCTGTATTCTGTACGTTGCGGTGAATGGTGGAGTGTGTGGTAGTGTTTTGGTGAACAACCATCAACAGAAAAACATAACATTTCTCGAAAAGAAAACAGAAACATCAGATACAAAAATATCGCAGTTCGGAGGGGATATAGAAAATCGAGCTACACAAATTTATGCTCTGTCACTCATTTCGCTTGCAAGCACATCCGTCTGCACTGTGCTTTCATCGGATTTACGTTTCAACCTCAGGTGGTTTCACGGGTGAGATTTCAACGAACTACAGTACCTACTTCTTCTGCGTTGGCACATATGTGCGGAGCTAGATAGCTACTCCACATATAACCTGAAATATAGGTATGTAAATGCGAAATGCATTAGCTTAGCAGCACACTTCCAGGGAGCGCGCAAAATCTGGAAAACATACACGAGGTGTTTTGTTGTTGCACTTTGGAAACATTTTTCGATGATAGCTACGAATGAGTGCATCGCATCGTTTCAACTTCAACATAATATGCCGCTTCACCTAACCTCTATGTGAGGCTTTAACAAAGAGAGCAACAACAGCCAGCGCAACACCTCGCGATGGCAGCTCACAGTGGGGCAGAATTGAGCTTTAAAGCTAAAATCTTGCATGCAAAAGTCAATTATTACTCAAAAAAATTTAATTAATATATTTACTTGCTAGAGGACGAATATTGGTTTCCTGTCAAATAAATTTTGGGTTTTAACCGAATCTGACGTTTTACTAAGTGGGTTTCGTCACAGCATCCGTCAGTTTGTATATCCTTGCGTCTGTGGTTTTATGCGTGTAAATGCATATGTACGAACGCAAGTCTATACGTCTGGACGTTTGAACGTCTATGCGTCTATGTTTTGCTGCTCTCGCTGCAAATTGTGCAAGAAACATGTAAACGGATTTTCTTCAAATCCGGTACAGAGCATTTTTTATGTGATTTCTTAGAAATGTTTTTTTGAATTTTTGTTTCAGCTATTCTAAAACAGGTTGATCTCATTAGAAAATTGGGTTTTTTAAATTTGTATAGAAAAAACAGCTCTATGTTGAATTAAACTAGGTTTTCTTGTTATTTGATAATTATAATTTAGGTTATAAGGGGTGATGATAAGGCAAGCCGTACCACCTCTCTCGGATCTCAATAGATACATTATGCTCCTCAGTATGTGAGTAATGCAGAGTTAGGAAGGCAAAGGGTAAGAGGAGGGACTTAGTCTATGTTTTGGAAATGGGGTGCTTCCGTGAACCATCAGGTCTTTTGAATGAAGTTCAGGATGTTTCTTGATGGCAAAAGAGAGATGTCACCTAGTTCTTCGAAAAATTATTCTCCGAGGGCTGTTTTTTTTGCTAAGCTGGGATATTCACAGAGGAAGTGAAATGAGCCCTCCTCCACCTTTCCTTCCTGACCTCTGCATAAGTCAGATGTGCTGATGCCCATTTTGCTCATTTGGATTCCCATAGAGTTGTCACCCGTGAGTATTCCAGCAAAGGAAGACAATCGAGGTTGCTAAGCTTAATTAGATACTCTGTTTTGTTCATTGAAATATTTGAAACCCAACAGGTGTCAATTGTTGAGCATTTGCCGTTGCCTCTTTCCTGCTCCAATGGCATGAGTACCCAAGGTACAATTTGGCTCGTTTCAAGTAATTAACGAATTTCGACCAGTTCATCAGCCAAATGTCACGGTGACTCGGGTCCCATCAAAGGGTAATTGATTTTCTTAGTAAGTGATTGTAATCTTTGTATATTTTTGACATTTCGTACAACTGTCTGATTTTTTGGATACTTCATAAAAATGTTTCGTTTATAAAAAACGAAATTTTAAATTCGAGCAAATTCATATACCAACTTTCGGCGAAAAGAATAAATAGCTATTGCGTGTCAAAATTTTGTCCACAAAACAGGATTTCTTATCGTCTGATAATTATTGTTTTAGTACTTTTTATACTTTCCCCTTATTTTTTAACTGTTAAATTTGAAAATATTATTTCCTCATTGCTTTCCATTGTCCCATTTAAACTGTCCCACTGTAAACATTGCTCTGAGATGACAGCTGAAGAAAAAAAAAAGCGCACAAGGTACACATTCATATTTTCAACTTTAGATAGATTGCTACGACTCTAATATATCATGTGGCGTTGATGGGGAAATATCCCACGGGCGGCGAGCACAGTCAGTTCTCTATGGTAATAGTTTTTCATTTTCCATTTTCACTTTATGTTTTGTATAGTACAAAGTTGCTGATGTTTGTTGTCAGAGTATGTTGCACACACTTTATGTTTGTGTTACATCAAGGAAAAAATTGAACGATGAACTCTTCGTATAGTATACCTTTATATATAGAGAGGTAGGTATAGAAATGCATGGCTTGCCATCAAAGAAGATGGATTGCAATTTGTTGCAATTGTTTAATGGGGATAAGCAATAAGCCTATCAGTATTTCATACCTCTACATATATGCTTTCTTCATAAACAGAACTTAGGCTTCTTGTTTAAGATGGTTAAGGAAAAGAGCTCTGAACAGATAAAATAGGAAAGGATCTAAAACAACATTTAAAACTTTTGTTTTTATGTAATTAAACAAAATTATAGAGAAGACGTACAAAGAAAGTTTTCAAGCTTGGAAAAAAACAGACTAGTTTTAGCGGGCCTTAGAAAGCTTAACACTAATTATTGTAACAAGGGCCTAGTAAGGGTTAGAATCGTAATTCTCTGCTTTAACACAAAAGTTTTCCTAGGTCCATTATTTTTGAGATTAAATATTTATTTTGGAAATGCAGTCAACTCCCTCTAAGTTGAGTTTTTATGGGATATCAAAATCAGTTCGAGTTTGAGAAGATTTTGCAAAAATTCGAGTAGGAGATAAGTTAATACACTATAAAAGTATGAAGAAAGTACACGGTGTCCGCCGGGAAGGTATACTACTTGGTTTTGCCGCCATTTTGGTAAACATTAGCCTTGACAGTTCATAATTAGCAGTCGTGAAGTAGACTCGTGGCTAATTCATTATGGAAATATATTCGACAATTCCAAATCAATCATCGATGAGAAAGCTACGTGAAATTTTTGGGAGAAACAACGTGCCAACAAAACACACTATTTATCGTGTAATGAATGATTTCGAACAAAGAGGGTCTGTAGGTGATGGGCCCAAGCATGGACCACAACGTACTGCAAGATCGGCTGAAAACATTACTGCTGCTCAAGGAAGTGTTCAAAACAATCCATCAACCTTAATTCGAAGCCGTGCTCAGGTAACTGTGAATGGGGAGTAATATCGTGATATGATTGAAAACTTTTTAACGCCACAACTGCATGCTTTGGGCTGGATTAACATGTGGTATATACAAGACTATGCCACATCGAATTCCTAGAGCCAGAATAACAATGGAATAACTGCGAGACAAACAAAGTTGTATACCTTTCCGGCGGGCACCCTGTACCTAAAAGAATTCCAAAAATATTGCGTGAATGTAAAATAATGTAGAAGTTTAAATAAATATTGAAAAAAGTTTCCACATTATATTGTGCAAAGCTTATTAACACTGTGCAGTGCGGAATATGTGATATTGCGAGCAAAAATATTGCCTGGTAGGTGTAACTCCGCATTAGAGGGAAATTTGACTAAGAAGGAGTTCGACTCAGAGGATCGACTTGTTGTTCTACAACAACGTTGATCTCTCGTCAGCTCTCAAATTATTTTTTTAGGGTTGCCAACACCTTGGAGGCAAATTAAAATTTTGAGTTTTCTTCGGGCCATCCATAAAAAGAAAGACTTAATTATTTTGAAATAATATGTATAACACTGCCCAAAACAAAATAGTTTTCCGTTTCAAGATTCGACAAAAAGTTTGAAAAGTTTGAGTAACTTACAAGGTTGGTTCTTTAAAAAAAAAAAAACGTAAAATTAAAAAATAAAAAAATTGAAAAAAAAAAAAATTAATGAACAATTATTAAAAAAAGTAAATATTTCTAGGGGTTATCATAAAAGGGTGTGCACTTTAGGTATGTTTTAAAACTGTGGCTGTGTTATTTTGAGTCATTTGGAGCTCTTTTCAAAATCTATTCGACTGGCCACAAAAGGTAATGGGTGGCTATTTTAACGGTTATCTATTACATACTAAAAAAAATTGGACATCTGTTAGGGCGAATAACACATTTACTATCATAGGTAGGGTAGAGTGGTGCGGATTCGAGACATTTTCAGAAGATAGCGTAAAACTTTTTTTTAATGAATATTTTAATGATATTTTTTTTTATTTGAAGCCTCTTTAACCTTAAACTATTGAAATTCACAATTTTAAGGACTCAAAACTTATAGGTTGTGACTACTACGTGGGGCACTTTCAAAAGGAATTAAAAGGACCCAAACAAGATATAACAAAGAAAATTTTTGTTTTATGTTACATAAAATTGCTGAGTCTTGTAAAATAAATTGGTTTAACATCCATAGAAATTATATAAAAAATTTTAAAAAATAATTATTGAAATTGAACTAAGTCATTCAAAAATGAATTACATGTTGTAAATCTGTCCAAAAATTAATATTTTTCTGGTTGCATAATTAAATCTATCATCAGGCTTAGAATCCTCATAGTTGACAGTTTGAAAAACCGTTAAACTACCGTTATTTCTTGAACAATTTAAACATTTGTCAAATACCAAGATTCTAGCTTGATGTTAGATTTAATTAATGGAACCAGAAAAAATATCAATACAATAAAAACAATTTTGATTTTTTTAAGTTTTTGAGTAGGTACCTAACTGACCTTAAATTTAACTCGCTATTTCCAGCTGTCAAATTTGTCAAAATTCTTTCAGATTCGATCAAACTATGTAGGTCAAAAAATAATTTCCAGCACAAAAAAATGTAAAAACTATTACTAAAACTTGTTCTTATATCTTAGGAACATTTCTCAACATTTTGGACCATCTTCTTTAAATTTTGTACAAATCAGTACTGCAGTAGTTTTTATATCATTTTTAGGCGAATATTTTAGGACACTTCAAACATAAACTTGACTCAAATTCTGACTTCTACAGTACTTTATTAAAAAATTTTAAACTTGGGACTTAATTGTGAAGTTCCTGTTTGAAGTATAAAAAAAAGGCGATACCACTGAATTCAGCATCCACAAATCATTAAGTGTACCAAATTTCATTAATACGTATTAAGAACTAGGGTGGACAGTTATTTTTGTCGCCAAAATTCAACAAATGGACCACTGTAAGTCGACCCGCAAAAAAAAATCTTAAATTTCCGATTTTTTATTCTGCTTTGTCCTGCTTAAATTCTTGCTTTGAAATTTTTAAAACCATCGATTTCGATTGAAAGCTAAATTTTTGAACATAAAGTCTTAAGTGTAAAAATTTCAAATTCAGCTTAGTTTCTGAGTTATCCAAACATAAATTTAAAAGTAGCTTGGGTGACCAAATCATGGTTAAATTAAGAAGATATTTCGGTTTCAAGCATGATTTTAGGCCAAACAAACATATTCCTTGAGCGTAATTGTTTTAAAAAGTTATAGGTAAGCCTATATTACAAAATGTTAATAATAGAAAATTTTAAAAGTTGAAAACAAACTGGCATTTAAGGGTCTAACAAATATTTATGTTGTGTCAAACATGTTTGAATCATACCTAATTTTATCGATGTTATTTTTGTTGTTCCTAAGTAAGTTTAAAACAAAAATGCACGCCTTTTTTTGTATACGAGTATATTTTATTAAAATCTCATTTTGGTTTTATTTTTTAAACACATAAATAAATTCTGTACTTTAGCCCTTTTGTGCCACGATCTAACCAGTAAAAAGGTATACCTATTAAGTTAAGAATACAAACCTCTATTTTGTAGGAGATCTAATCAAACTATGTCGATTTATTACAAATTTCCCAAGTGAGAAACAGTAAAAATGTCAGTAAAAGCAAATTACCACAAAAAGAAGTAAAGGCATAGGTATATGAATGTTTAAATGTAGCTATGTATAAAATGTAGATGTACATATGTAAGTACGTGTATATATATTCAAACGAAAAGCAATAGATATTTCAAACATAAACACAAACACACAACCATTTACATGGCCTTAGAGACTTTGGGTCTGCGTGGGAAAACCATTTCAAATCCCTTCGATTTCCTTGCCGTATTATGTATTCTCATGGAATCCAAACGATATACATTGTAGGTGGTGTATTACGAGTATATCTTTGCAGGTTTATCTATAAAACTACCATTGGATAAAGGTGAATATACGTAGGTATTGATACAAATCAATCGATGCGGGATGAAAAGGAATAAAAAGCCCAAACAAAACAAAGCAGCAACAAAAAAAAAACTTAGGTGAGGCAAGCCAACCCAATTAAATGTGCGAACATTTTCGCAAATTGTCTTTCTTATTTTGAGAGGGGGCGAGTTAAATGAGGTCAAATCGATTTTTGGGAAATTCCTATCCTCGTTCACTGATTAAGATAAAAGTCAATTGAGTTGAGCTATAAAGATTTAAGAATCTGATTTGAGGCCCAAAAGCAATTAGGGTAAATTCATATCTAACCAGGTAAGGGGGTATAATGGAAATAAAAAAGTGAAGGTGAAAGTTTAGGTGTATGTGGAGATAAAATCAGTTTAACCAATTCGTGTTGGCGAACACACAATTGTAAACTTCTTACTTTCACTTTTATCTTACAAATCGAAGACTTAAACTCCTACATCGTATTAAAACTTCAAACAAGTATCATTTTTGAAAGCATCTGTGTTCAAAAAAAAATTTACAAAAAGTATTTTGATTATTTGTTTAAAAATTCCATCAAAATTCAAGACTTTAATCTTCCAGTTTCATCATCTCATCAGTTAATTTTATGTACCTACCGACAGATATTGAGATAATTGGTGGTCGTCAAGCAGCAAGAGGCTAAATCTTATGTTAGAAGTGAAATGGTTTCACTCTCGGCCAATGCGAACAAAAAACTTATTAATACCCGGAAATAAAATAATGTTTGTTTTTGAGAAGACATTTTAACACTTTTTTATTTATGGCAAACAAAAATTGGATAACCCATAATTATTTATGTATTTTTTGTTAAGCCAAGTCTTACCCCTTGCTGTTTTATTCAGAATTAAAACTTTCTCCAAACACCGCCATCGCCTCAACGATGTTACATAAGCTCGCTTTTTTATGTTTTGTTTTATTTTTATCTTTATCTTATACAAAAATCGTTTGTTTCCATTTGATTGTATTTGTTGCAGCTTGAATGATGATATAATATAGTTAGTTTCAGACAAAACCCAAAATAAAGTAGTTTAAATAGTGTGTTATTCTATTATGATTTAAATGACGAATTATTTTGTTGTCTTGACTTTTCTTTTTTTCTTGTCACTTGTCACATTTTTTGGTCATTTTTTATTCAAATTAATTAGCTTTTGGAAACTTTTGCTCTTTGGTTTGTTCGAGTTGAAGAAACAAAAAATGCATTAATTAAGAGTTTGTATGTATATATCTCTCAGGGATGCCACTTTGCTGCAATTGCAGTAGATTTATTACACTTTCCCCAAAATATATTTAAATCTACTGCCACAAAATCCAATCTACTGCATTTTTTTGTTTCATAATTTTTTTTCGAGCAGACAAAAAAAACCCAAGCAAAAATTTAACCAATTTTAGTTTCGATTTAAAACAAGTTTACAGTTTCCGTGCACAAAATGAAATTTATGCAAATACAGGGTGTCCGCTGGGAAGGTATATTACTTTGCTTGTCTCGCAGTTATTCCATTGAAATTCTGGCTGTAGGTATGCGATGTGGCACCGTCTTGTTGATACCACATGTTAATCAAGCCCAAAGCATGCATTTGTGACGTCAAAAAGTGTTCAATCATATCACGATATCGCTCCCCATTTACAGTTAAGTCGAATTGAGATTGATGGATTGTTTTGAACACTTCCTTGAGTAGCAGTAATGTTTTCAGCCGATCTTGCATTACATTGTGGTCAATGCTTGAGCCTATCACCTACATACCCTCTTTCTTTGAAATCATTCACTATCCGATAAATAGTGCGTTTTGTTGGCACGTTGTTTCTCCCGAAAATTTCACGTAAATTTCTCATCGTCACAGTAATCGATGATTGATTTTGATAAAATTATCGAATATTTTTTCGTAATAAATTTGCCACGTCTACTTCATGACTGCCAAATATAAACTGTCAAGACTAATGTTTACCAAAATGGTGGCAAAACGAAGTAGTATACCTTCCCCAGCGGACACCCTGTATATTCGCATCTACAAAATTATTGAGGTGAAATAAGAAATATTTTATACATGATTGGTTTAATGTTTAATGCAAAAAAAACCACTTCTGTCATGAAATGTCATGCAAAACAATGAAACATGACATTTTGCGTGCGGAAAAAATTTGGTGAATAAAAAATATTTTTTTTGTATGCTTGGTCTTCACTTCCAAAAAAATATATATTAGCCTCAAGGCATAATATTGCTTTAGCAGATAGAAAGCTTAAGATTGTAAGCCTAATTGAAAATAAATTACGAAAAAATCAAATGTAAATACTCTGGAAAAAGTAATATTGTGACACCGTCAGATCCAGGGCATCGGGAGTTCTTTCAAAATTTTAATAACTCAGAAATAGAGAGTAAAGACCATGTTAGTGTAATTTAGAATTAAGAATTAATTAATAATTAAGAAACCGATTCAGGTTTTTTTTTTGTTAAGTAAAAAATCTAATGGGGGAAATATTGAATCTACTGCATTTTTTTAAAGAATCTACTGCGCTTCTCTTTTCTTGAAGTGGCAACCCTGATCTCTGTATGTCAAATTTTGAGTAAGCTTAATGTCTAATGAGATAATATATTGTGTTTTATCTGTATTGCATCAATCAATGTGAACAACAAATACAAAAATGTCATGTCAAATGATCAATCAACCACAACAAGAAATAATAGTGTTAAGCTACGACCGCGACTATTCAGTCGCCAGAAAAAGAACACATGAATTTAAATGAGAATGAACGCACATCTACCACGAAATCTTGACGGGTTAAAGTTGAAAATTTGTTACATTTTTCGGGTGATGCGATTGTCGAAAGTAAGGCTAGGACTAGAACAGCACTTGCGATTTTGCAAATGAGGCCCTCACTAGGGAAAATTTGTTGGATAAGTCTTTTTATCACAAATACCCTATATATAACCATACACAAATTATACCATCATACGAGTACAATAGTAAGAAAAGTTTAAGCATCGTTTTTCATTTTCAAAATCACACAAATGTATTGCGAAATAGCTCACCAGTTAGTGTATTTGACTGAAAATCAGAAGATCGCAGGATAAAACGAAACAAAATCGAGAGTTACCCATGATAGACCCTTGTTAGGGCCAATGTAAAACTTTCTAGTGCCCTGTTATAAACTAGATTATTTTTCCAGGTGGAAAATAACCAAAATCACACTTGGACCGTTTTCAAAAAAATCGGAAGTCAGAAAAATGGTTTCCTTTGAAGGTTAATAATATATAACCATTTTTCGAAAAAATAGTTCCTGATCGTATTTATGAAGCCTTTAATGAAAGAAATGTCTTGTTTTATTTAAAAAAAAAATCTGTGAAGCCATTTTTGAGAAAACTGAGATATCGTCTGACTGCTTAAAATTGTTTGGCAAGTACCTACCGTTATTCTTGATTCTAAAGGAAAATACCTATCTACCAAGTTTTAAAAAAAAATTATCTAAATTATAAAACCGCAAGTAAAAATCACTGAAAGTTAATATCAAATAAAATAATGGTTGCTCCTTTTAGTTTGGTTTTAAAATCGGTGAGGCTATAAAAATTTCATTTTTTTTTTTATTTTTAAATCGGTTTTATGTGTTTCTTGAACACTTTTTCATTTTGGATTTTGGACGAGGTTTTGACTTTAACCTTAAAAAAATAAACATGAAGAGAGGGAAGTCTGTACACGCAGGAAAATGGATACAATTTTTGGGAACTTACTTTTATCGCAGTCGATAGTAATTCTATATCCTAAAAAAAAATTATCAATGAATAACACCACTCACCTTCTTATGATGGGAAGCGGTATAGAAAACCTTCCGTCACCAACCATTGTTGCTGTGGCTGCGATAGGAACCGTCGATATAACCGGCGTGATAAGAGACGCTGCATGTGGCGGTAGTGGTGGCGGAGGAGGTGGTACACCCTGTGATAGGGGCAACGCACTATATGGTGGTGGGAAGTGACTATGCAATATGTCAGGCAGCATTGGTCGCAGCATAGCTGCTGCTGCCGCGGACATTGTATGATGCGCAGGATGTTGTAATAGGGGAGGCTGTTGCGGAGGCGGATGTGAGTGCGAATGATGCCGACTTAGACGCTGGTGCTGAATCTGATGTTGTTGGACATGTTGTTGTTGTTGTTGCCGACGTTCACGACGCTCGCGACGTCTTTGTTCACGCGATAATAAAGCATCCGGATGCAAGGGGGAACGAACAAGTGCACTGATTCCGTCAACGCCCCCTATTTGACCACTGCCACTGGCACTGTGTGCTGGTGGTCCACCAGAGTTACCGTTTACATCATCTCTTATCAAATTAGGAATATCATCCGTTTGACATTCGGTTGATGTGAATGTTCTGGTTGGTGACGGGTGCTGTTGTTGATGTAATCCATTTGCTGCCGCAGTCGGTGTAGAACATTGTATATCCGTTAGATTATTATTATTATTATTATTTACAGTAAGAAATTTACTACATTTAGGCACTGAACTACTGCTACTTTTGCTATTAATCACACTACCTTCATTAACACTATTCGCATAGGTGCAATTGACGACACTAATTCCGTTATTCGCGATCGATTGGTTAACAACGAAATCACCATGACTGGCAGTATTAGGGGTATTGTTGTTGTTGTTGTTTCTTATGTTGCTAAAACTATCATTAACTTGAATAGTTAAACTTGGCGCACTACTGCTCGACAAAATTGCAACATTGTTGTTGTTGTTGTTGTTGTTATTAGAATTGCTTTTCGCACTTATTGAATTCGATAGAAAAACACTACTCGTTGTAACAGAAACATTTCTGCCTCCACGATAATTGGTGGCAAGGCTTTGTGATGCACTCGCTGGCGCATCTGTCCCAGTAGCGGGAATATTGAGACGCATCGCTAAAGCTACGATGTCTTCAGCACTTCCACTAGAACTAAAACTTCGACGACGACAAAGATCATGAACAATTTTATCGTTTTCCTGCGGGTGATCGATATCGGCTAATTGCACATGGCGTGATTTCGGATTTCTAATACCACCGCTCTTCAACCCTCTAACAGAAGATTTTGACACAGTTGCTGCAGCAGTGGTTGTTGTTGTTATTGTTGTGACTGTTAGTGACCGACAAGCAATTACTCCAAGACCGTTCGCGACGAAAGTACTCAATGAACTGACTTCACTCGGTTCACCCAAGTGCGATCTCTCTATCATTCTGCCATTATCCGTCGTTCGTGTTTGTTGCAGTGTTGTTGAGTTTGAGTCTTGTGTGGGTTCCTTTTGTGGTTGTTTTTCTTGTTCATCACATTGCCGTTGCCGTTTGATAATGATGGGGATTTTTTCAGCTGAGTTGTGGTGTTGAGAGTGTTGTTGCTGGTCCATTGGTGTTGCTGTTGCTGGAGCAAGTTGATTGACCTCGGTTTGTTTTTGTTCTCCGTTTGCTTTGTGCTCGTTGTCTGCAACTTCTTCGTTGCCTTCATTCGTCGTCGTATTGACGTCACTGATCGGTACGGAAAAATTATTATTATTGTTAATTGTAATGCTGCTGGCAACTTCCTTGTTGTACTTTTGTGGCGGTGTATTTTGTTGCTCATGGTGATGAAGAGTTTGTGCTACGCTAGTTGTTGAAGAGGTTGATGATGAGACCGATGGCGAAGATGATGAATTACACTGAAATAAAATTGTTTATGATTATTTTAAATTTTCATTTGTTACATTTTGTATTTTGTTTGTGTAATATAAGTTGGTTGAAGAAAATTTAAATAAACCTTATTTTATAAGGACGTTAAAGGAGATTGTTTGAATAAATTTTGACTAAAAACGCGCAAGAGGTAATGACAAATGACAAACCAGGGATGGCTTTACAGAGTTTAATCATTTTGGGGAAACTGGTAAAACAAAAAAGCGCACAACACAATGTTAAAAAGAATTTCTTAGCTTAGGCTATTGTCGTTTCGCATTGGTTTCACTCAAGAAGACACTTATGATTTCAATAGACATCATCAGGTTTGTCCTGAAGGTTTTCCTTATATTGGTGAATTATTAAGTAGAAAGCATTTGCTAGCACACAAAAAGTGAAATTAAAAACAATAGTGTATCTACCTACCTACCCTTAACTCTCAAAAAATAATTTTTCTTTTTGTTTTTCTTAATTTGTTTATTAAATTATAGAACATTAACATTTTCTGCACTCTTAGTGCACAATTTATTCAAATGGAATGTTGAAAAATATAAAGTTGATCAACAGCATTTCGACGTTTACGTTTGAATGTATTAATGGTTTTCGAGTGGTGTCTGATTTCAAATCCAGAAGCGAAATTCTCTTCTCAGAACCGTCAGAAGAGGATGTTTGTACCAGTTAAATGGTATCAGAAAACCGCCGTAGGCTTCGGAATGCTTATGGGTGCCCATCAGCTAGGGTTGGCCACGATACCAGAAAAGTCTTGGTATCGTTTGATATCGGTATCGAAATCCAAGGCAATACCAGTTCCAAAGTATCTTAAACTATACTGAGACAATACCGAAACCAAAATCTACTTTTGGGACCAAATTTTACCAATACTTTCGGTAGTATCGTTTGGTATCGGTTTGGTATATTTTTGAATATTATAATTTCTCCTTGTAATTCTTCGTATTTGTTTCTCGGAAACGAATCTAACGGTTTGGATGGCACTTTCATAGAATTTTTTATTTACTTAGGAAAAGGTTTAAGCAATTAATTAAATTAGAACCACCCACTTCCACGCCCATTTTTCTTTCGCTTTGTTTTTCTGAAACCAATCATTTATATTAAATTTTCAGACATGGTTCTTTTTAGCTGGAAGAAGTGACTTGAAGGAAATTCACCAACTGCCTCTCATATTTTTTCGTAAATTTTTATTTATCGGAAACAGCTCGAATAATTAATTTAACAGCATTGTTTTTCTGCTATGATATTTGGAATTTATTTTATTTTTGTTTGTGACTCAGACAAGACCGAAATCAGACGAGACCGATACCGATACCAGAGTTTGTTTTACGAGACCAATAGAGTGTGAGTTATATGTACGAGACCGATACCGAGGCGATACTAAAAATGTTCGACTTTGAAGATACCGAGACGATACTTACAAAAGAATCGTTTGGTTTGGTATCGTGGCCAGTGCTACTAACAACAGAGTAAAAAGGTACATTTTGCGGCGCGTTGTAGGTAATGAAACAAATATTGAAAACATTCCTATTCTTAGTGCATATGACTACCTACCTAATTTTTTTTAAATTCTGATGATCAGCTTGATTTTTTCATTTTAAATTTTAAGCCATCTTGGAATAATCCGCAATCAATTATAGTTGCGATCCTTATGATAGTTAAAAAACCGAAGTTTATTAATAATCCCTCATTGGAAACCAGCAACAACGGAGTTCTTGATTTTGTTCTGGCATTGAACAGACTTGATGTAATCCATGATAAAATTTGGATCTGTATCGTTGGGACTAAAACAACAAATCTTACGAGCTTCTGCAATATCGTAGTCGTATTTCTCAGCCAAATAACGAGCGCGGGCCTTGAAATCGTCTTTTGAGTAGACTTCACCGTTATCAATACCTTCATGGAGACTATCAGGAATAGGAACAGACTTCATAAGAAGACGGTTGTGTTTGTTTGGAGATTTTCTGAGAGTATGCCAACAACATTATAGTAATTTGTTTGACATAAGAAACGTTTATTTTCAACAGAATGGCCTAACATGATACAGCTAGTGACACAACTAGAGTGGGTGAATAATTGTAGCAGATTCCTGTCCAATTACTTTCTACAACAAAATTTCACTGCAAAACTTTTCACTTTCTTTCGAAAACATAAAGTTATCAACAAATATGTATCGCAACTCTCAAGTTGTAAGTAGGTACTCTTGTTAAAATAAAGAACTTTTTGAATTAAATGTCACTTAAATTTATTTAGTACCTAGTGTACCTTTGTACCTTTGTTATTATATATCTTGGATCACTATTCCAAACGCATTGTCTTCATTAGAAGTTATAATAATTCTAACATGTACCTAACAAAAATGTATCTAGAATTCATAAAGACAAGAGTTAATTTGTTTACAAAGAAAACCAAGCGACCCTCTTAAAACACAGAAGCAATGTATTTAATTTTTGTTTTTCTCTACAAAGCCAAAGTGAAGAAAAATTATTGTCCAATTACCCGAAAATTAGTTCACAAACAAACAAAAGAAAAATTATCTCTTACACAAGTTCCCCCAATTTCGGGTGATTATTATTATATATAATGACATCAAGAGCTATTTATTTACCCTCGGGCGTAGAAATATTGTGAATCCCTAGAGTGTAAGTGTACGAGTGTATTCTTCCCCAGCTTTGTTAAAAACTCCATAACTCTTGCAACGCAAACACGAAAGAACAAAGTGCGTCTTTATATACTGCTGGATGCCCTTTGCGGAAAAAGTATTAAATTGGATCGCGTTTCTATCTATCGTAGGTCTACGTCTTCTATGATATTCAGATCCAAGCTCAGTAAAGTACATTGACCGGAATTATACCTACATATAAAATTTTACAAAACATTAATTTCCAGCACGTGTCCGGCCTTGATAGCTATCTATTTTTTTTTTCTGAACTCAACGCTTCCTGGAGCGTGAATGCGATTTGGTCGAGGATTCTATAGCAACACACTGCCATGCATCAATTATGGTAAGCTCCCCTTTAATATCGAAGCCTGAATACGCGACTCTTTCTTGCTACCTGCATTAATTACGTCACCACTCAGTATTTTATAATGACAGAATATGAATATAAGAACATGTGAATAGCTTATACCTACATTATATGACTTCAAGGGGAGAGGTTCTCGACTTAGTCATTGGTCTAAAGAAGAAGGGAAACCTTAAGGGCATGAGTAATGCGTTACGCTTCGAGTTTAATGAGGGTTAGAGATTAGGATAAACAAAAAAAAAAAAAAAATAACGGTAAACATCGTATAGTAATTAGCCGTTCATAATATGTTTTGTTTTCAAAGAGGGCGATAAGAGTAATTGTTCTTGACACATGCAACGAGAATTCTTCGAACTGTGCGAAGAAGGGCTTTGGAATTGTATTTTATTGAGTGTCCGAGTGCGTGGATTGATTACTTTCTGATGTCTAATGGATGCACTTTTTTCCAAATATATCTACGTACATAATATATGTTCTTTAATGGATGTTCTCGTTGTATTTTTTGTTTGGCTTTAAACAATACACAAAAAAATGGATTATTACAATATTGTAGCGCTATTATGGCGTGTGTCTAGAAATGAGTCCATAGTATTTAAAGTCGTTAGGTACATTTGCTCTTTGATTTGTAACTGTCAACTAGATTAAAACTAAGAGCTACATAAACGTACACAAAGAGACAAGGAATTTACATTATGTTTCTTTTATCAACCCAAGAAGGCCTCTAGCTATTTATTCACTTTTTAAAGAAAAATTATTATCAGAATTAAATAAGAAGGTAAAAGGTTCCTAAATTGGTATCTAAGTAACAACACATTTTTTTCAGATTTGTTGTCATCAAAATGTAATTTGGTACTATTGCCACATCTAGGTTACGATAATTCAAATAGAACCTCCACCTGAATTCTTTTTGTAGGGTTCTTAGAAAATCTTCGGAGAAACCGAAGTGTTGACGACGTAACTTTTCATCAAATTTAAGAAAATTTTAGAGTTTAAGTGTAAGGGTTACCAGGTATGCCGACACCAAGCTTACAGCGGTACGTACCCAGTATTGCCAATTTGACAATTTTTTAAACAGCAATTTTGCAATTTTGTTTAATAGAACTTTTTCTTTATTTACATCTAATAAAAATGGCAGAAACTCCTATTTTAGGATAGAACAAATTTTATATATATTTTTAACTATTGTCGTATTCATGACATTATTTTCCCATTAAATCTTAAAAAAAAATAAAAATAATACATAAGTAAAAACAAGCGCTTGGGACTAAAACGGCTTGATGTTTCAAAAAATGTATCACCTACACAAATTTGTGTTCGATGACAACTGGACCTACCTAGTACCTTACCCACATAATGCCTTCACAGTTTGTGATTATATGCCTCACATGAAAAACATTCAGAGGGTTATTCACAATAGCTATATGCGGCAAAAAGCTTGAGCGTGTTAAGCTGGTACGGAATAAAAAACACCAAATATATATGTCTTCTGTTTATGCGGTTCAAAACGTGGATTTTTTTAATATTGAAGAAAAACCTACAATAATTGCAAGACTCGAAGCTGATGATTCAAAAAAAAGTTTTACTTAAATTGAAAAGTTTGTCCACTTTTTAATAAAGAACAAAAAATTGAAAATCGGTTATAGCGAAACACCAAATATAACGAACAAATTTGCCAGTCCCATCGAGTTCGTTATAACTGATTTCGACTGCAAATGACAGGTTATGTATTCGTTAAAAAAATTGAACTTGAAATTTTGATCAGGCTTGACATTACGATGATACGCAGGACAAAAAAAGAGAATTTCACAATTCCGAGTGCCAAGTTAGCAAGGCAACTTTGACGAATCGAAAAATAAATATTTGGATAGTTCGCGTTAATTACTTATAAGTCGTTAATTAGTTAATCCAAAAAAGCAAGCACCCAAAAATCGTAGAAAACATTGAACTACAATTTCTAAATTGCCACAACTAATAAACGACTTATCAACGGCAAATTATACACTTATCTATTTTTTGATTCGTCAAAGTTGCCTTGCTAACTTGGCACTTGTGGCAGAATTGTGAAATTCCCTTTTTTTAAAAACGAACAAAACCCTACTCAATTTAAAAAAAAAAAATTATTCTTGACCAGCGTCAACACTTTCAATTCTTATAAAGAAAAATTGTTAAAGACTTTTTAAAAGAATCAAAAGAAGAGAACAGAAAAATAAAATATTTAATCAGGAACGAGTGCAGACATAATCTGCAGTGCAGATTTCCGAATTTTAAAAGTCTGTGGATGGGTTGAAAATGTGTAAAATGCAGATAAATCTGCACTTATGAAATTTTTGGGTTTGTAGTGCATAGGCCTCTGAATCACACAAGGTTCGCTCCCAGATGACGGCAAACGTGTTTTTGAATTAATATGAGCATAACCAGGTATAACTCCAGCCTAGCCTAAATACTTGTTGGTAATGCACACAAGTTGTTGTTCTTTATACAAATATTGTTCAATATAAAAAATTTAGTTTTTCCCAAAACTAATTTCTTAAAAGAAATTCAAACCTTTTTTTTAGTGAAGGCCACCTTTGAAAGAGAAACAATTTTTCAAAAAATGGTTTTGAATGACCTCCCAAATAATTTTTTTATAATTTAGTTTTGACTTTTTTCGCAAAAATTATTTTCTTGGATTTTTTAAAATCTTGGTTGAAAATCAACTTTGTGGTGAATTTTTTTTTGAAATTTAGTAGAATTTGAAACACTTCCTAGAATATTTTATTAACAAAATTCACTTTAATGAAAAAATAACGGAACCTTCCATACAAATATTCGATATCTCAAAAATGGGTGCACGATTTTTTTTAATCCAAAATATTTTTTTATTTTTTAAATGTTATTTTAATGTGCTAAATATGTGCAATGTATTAATTTTAAAATTTTAAATTTTAAAAATTTGATATATAAAAATTATATTTTAAAAGGAACTGCTCGTACGATTTAGATTTTCTTTTTCCATAAAATAATATTTGATCACGAATTCAGTTGGCATTATATTATTTCACCTCAAACTTTATAAGATTATTTTTAATAATTTCAATATCGTATTTCATGCCCTTAACAATTTTTCTCTCAAAATTGTCATGTCCTTATATATGTAAAATTTTTTTAAACCTTCAGCCTCTTGACAATATGAGCAAGTACGTGTGACTCAGTAGCAGTTTTAAGTTAGTTTGATTAAGAAAATCAACACATGTTTATTTTTGGTTGAAAATAGTAAGTAAAATTTTGTGTGTTATTTTCCAATTTTTAATCATTTTTATTTTAGTACCTGTACCAACCTATCGTGAATAGTGATCCCGTGAATTATTTTATTTAGAAGCTTCTTAATTATGAAAAATTAGAATGTTCAATATTGTTAAACTCAATAAAAGTAGAATATGCTTTTAACTTCTCCGCCCCGCAATATCTAGGTAAAACGAAATAGTTTTTTACTTGATGTGAAAGTATAAGTAACTTGCAAAAACTCTGATAGCCTAAGCATACACAAAAAAATTGTCCAGGCTATTTGCAAGGCCAACATAAGCAAACGAGCTTCCGCCCCTGTTTAATGTTTGGATAAAGCAATACATGTTCATAACCACATTTTTCCCGAAATATTTAATTTTGTTTCAATTTTTTCAATCGATTTAGTTAAGGATGAGGCAATAAATTTTTCATAAACTCTACTGTCTTAGTTAATTTAACACAATCTGACTACCTACACAAATCTTACCTCTATCACAAAATTGTCGGTAAACGAGTGCACCATCCGGCCACAGCTCTCATTTGGTTCGATCAGATCACCTTCACTGGCACCATATGCCGCCCGCAAGAGTCCAATTGCTGGCGTCGTCGTCGCTGACACTGTAACTAAGTTGCTCAGCACTCGGGTTGCATCCTTAGATTTCGTATACAACGAATCATACGATGGAGGCTCCACACTCAGGCATTTGTTGAGACTAGGAATCGGACCATAGTAAGGATAGCTGAATCGAAAGTTGTCGCACCGGTCGGTCTTTCGAAAGTAATCCGCACCGATGGTGTTGCCACCATTGTTGTTGATGCTGGTAGCGCTATAGCTTAAAATACTACTACTACTGTTATTGATATTATTATTATTTCTAACACTGTCATGATGATTAGATAAAGGCACGAAGGGTGTGAGCGGGTCGTTTGACCCGAAATATGGCATAATGGCCGGTGGCGGAGCGAGTGTCAGTCCGCCATACTGGTAGTACTCGTGGCTGCTCTGGGATTTTCGCAGTTTCCTGTTTAGGCGTTCGTCGTCATCGTCCGAGGAGCTCTCTGTTGGTGTTCGTTCGTATGGGGTCCATAGCATTGAGGAAAGGGCCTCCTCAACGTCAGGTGGGCGCCGATGATGGCTGCTGCGTTGCTGTATCTGCTGGTTTTGCGTCTCCCTCTGTTGATCCATCATTATCAATTGTCAGTTGGCGGATATGCATTTCACACTGATGGGGGGCTTGTCACATGCTGGAGACTTGAAGTTGGTTCCTGTTTCTCGATGGAAGTGGTTGATGCCCACTGGCACTTGTCATCATGGTTTGGGCCAAGCACCACACTGATGCTCCTTGGAGTCGAGGCTGTTGATGCATCGGCAGTCATGATCGTTGCTAAATGATTCACTGTCAACTTCATTATCATCGTTCTATCATCTCTCCGCGGGAGATGTCAGACACACACTTAGCAGTCGGTTTTTTTGTATTTAAATGATGAAGTGGGAGCGGAAGGCGGCGGCTGCAGAGCAATTGAAACCAAAGTGAAATGTAGCTATTAATGGCACTATCGAAGATTTGTGTCGCCACAAAAGACCTCGCACATCTGTGACTGAGCTAAGAGCTGTGTGTGATATCCGTAAAAATACTTTCACCCCGACAACGACGCGATATACAACGATGACGATGACGATGATGATGCTGCCACTGCTCTGCTGATGCGAAAAATTTAATTATAGTGCCCGTTTGATAGCATTATCCAACATGGCTGCAGAGTGATATGAAAATTATTATCTTCGCTTGACGATTTATTTCCGTTTGTTGAGAGTACGGCTACTTAAATGCGCGGATACAAAGGAAAACCAAGTCCATGTGAGGAAAAATTGTTTTTTTTTTGTATTATTTATCTCTTTTTTTTGTTGCCTTTGTTGGCTTTTTTTAATGCAGCCTGCAAGTAAACAAATAGAGAAAATGTTAATAATAGTGTTATGAGGTACTTAAGCTGAGTAGGTATAACAAAGTGTTGGCATGGGAAAGTTGAAATTTATATTAATGAATGATGACATGAACCATCAACCTGAATTGAGTGGATGAGGTCTGAGATTGTTAAAAAAAGAGTTAAGAAATGTAACCTAGTGGTTAAGTGTGTAAGGCATTTGTAGTTATTTATTATCATTTCTTGTCGTCTTGATAATTAATATTAAAACAGCTTTTTTTAAGACTTCAAAAAATATTATGGCTTTTCGTTCACTTTCCAGAACAACAATTATTATAAATTCTACTTAGGACTTTATTCGTAGAAATCCAAAGTTTTGGAAAGAATGCGAATAGACATTTATGGCTCTGGACCTTTGGCACCTCATATATGGGAAATTTGATATTTGAGAATGCCATCTTTAGCTTTTTATTGGTCAGAATAGGTCAACTAGTTCTAAAAATTCGTCAAACCTAGATAACTTGTAATGAAGGCTTAACGTTTCTCAAGGTCACGTGCGATTTTTGATACCTAATTTAAGGGAAATTTACAATAAAAGTTAATCACCCGAAAGATCTCTAGATCGTGATAAGAGGTCAACTAATCCAAAAAAAAACTTTTGGCACCTCATTTGGGTTATTCCAAAAATTTTTTTTATAATGATCTACAAGAGAATATATTTTTTTATTTCCCAAATAAGGTTCAAAAATCGTTCGTGCCCTTGAAATTTTTTTTTGATTGTAAAAAAGAATCTATAGCTGACCAATTACAGAAATAAGCTGACGTTTTATAGGGACCTTCAGGACTCTCAGGTGGCATTGATTTTTTGCAAATTTCCCATAAATGAGGTGCCAAAAATCGCAATAACCTTGAATTTTTTTTCTAGATTCATTAAAAATTATGTATGGTTGACGAATAACTAAAAATAGCTGACCTTTTATGACCATGAAGTGGCCTTTCAAATGGCATACTTAATTCTTTGGAATGACCCAAATGAGGTGCAAAAAGTGTTTTTGGGTTTAAAACTATGGCTGACCTTTTATCACGATCTAGAGATCTTTCGGATGGTATACTTTTTTTTTGTAAATTTCCCTTAAATGAGGGCCACAAATCACTCGTGACCATGAGTGACCTTGAAAAAATTTAAGCCTTTTTTACAAGTTACCTAGGTCTGACCAATTTCTAGGACTAGTTCACCTTTTCTGACCAATTACTGTCCAATTTAATGGCATTCTCAAATATCAAATTTCCTGACATGGAGAGCCAAATTTATTAAATTTCTTAATCTTAGATTAGATAGATTGATAATTTCTTAAAACTCCTCAATCGTTGGAAATATGCTTTATTTATTCAAACAAAATGTCGAGTTAGATAAATCTTATAAAACCGATGCCGTTGTCTAAGTTAGGAAACTTTTGGCCAACAGTTAACAAAGTTTATACATAGCTTTTTGGAGTTGGACCTTGAAAGGCTATCTAAAGTTAGACAAAGTTTATAAATACGACAGTTGTTTTTTTGTTTTTTTTTAAATTCCCTTGTTCACTTGATCAAACTGAAACATACCGACTATTTATGGCAATTGAGGGGTCCCTGAGATGCTAAACAATTTTTACAAATATTCCGCAAATGAGGTGCCGAAAATTGCGCTATACCTTTAAAATCTGATTACAAATATTCTGTATCTGACCATTTTCTAAAACTAGTTTATCTTTTTTGACCAATTATATATCATATTTTTTTTCCAAATATTATTGTTCCCAGACCTAACTTAGTTCCAAATTGCGAAAAATCCAGAATGATTGATTACACGGAATTGCAACCCAAGATTCATCATAAGAAGTAATTGCAGGATTAAATTAAATTAAATTAAGTATTTTCAGCAAAAAATACCTTACATTGGAATTTTTAATTTCCTGTTTATGATGTGCAGAGCCATAAGCTTTTCTATTTACGAAAAAGAGTTCCTAAAGTAAACAAAAAGAAGAGGAATTCCATCAAAAAAATTCTGACCTCATCCCCATTACGAAAACCTGACCTAGTTTAATTTGTTCTCTTTTGGGAGATCTCAGTGAAATGAGAAATAATAAGTTTCATCCAACATCCTTTTCCTTTGGGAGCCGTCTATTTTGCAGACAGATGTTTCTCTGCAGTCGACTCGGTGGTGGTCGTCTATTTCATCCCAAATCCTTTTTGTTATCCCAGCATTAGAATTCAGCAATGACCTATTGAAATAACCAAGAATTCCGCATTGGGTGCAAACAAACTCTAACTTACTGCTCTCATCTCAGCAGGAATGTCAAACTGAAACATTAGCAACACAAAAGCAAAACAAAAACAAAAGCAAGACATAACACAATAGCCAGGATATATGCCGGATAAAAAGATAAACAATTTCAACTCTGCAATCGGTTTCTTACATCCGTACCAGATGGACAATAAATATTTCGCAATGGTGCGGCATTCATATATAGCAAAAAAGATACAATATGACGAAGAATTTTCATGATTTAGCATCAGCTGGATGCCACAGGCCAACACATAAATCAAAACCGAAATCACATTCTGTCAAATAAGTCCCAATTGTTTTGACCTACATTCGGCATCATGCTTCAGAAGACCACACCTTTACCCAGGGCTGGTTGCTGGGTTTCGCCGCTGTCGGTTGTCCTCCCTGGGGTTGGCCGAGGACAGTTTTTCGTCCTGCTAATGACTTTAACGTCAGCATCATCAAACATTGTAAGGTTGTGTGCATAAAATTTCTTTTGTTCGGTAATTAGAAAGGGAGCGGTGTGGATGTGCCATTATTAACAATTACACTATTTAATCCTGGTTCTTGCCATTAGCTGTTACTTCTGCGGTAGCCTTGAAAACCACAAAGACCCCATTACGGTAAATTCAATTTACCCTTGGAATGGAAGCTTATTCTGAATGCTTATTAACGTCCAAGCAAAACGAAATGTTCTTTGGTGATTTCCCCTGAGGACTTTCTTTTTTTATTTTTATTTTTTTTTTTTGACAACATAAAAACAAAAAAATAAAAATAACCTACAAAAAGTAGCTGAATTACATTAGCAGCTAGGGAGCGTTGAATAAAAAAAGGACGAAATAGCAGTGTGGAACAGGTTTGGTGTCATCGTCACCATATTATAAACAGTCAAACGAGGAAATTCCTACCTAACCTAGAGACTGACCAACCGACGACGAAGACAGCGTCGACTTGTGTCAAAATTAAACGTAAATATTTGTATGCAAACTACTTTCGCGCTATTGGCCAGGTGCGGGCGTAGAATTTTTAGGGTAGGTGGAAAGATACAAATTTGATGATACAAAATTTTGATCTGCAAAATGATTAAAATTTAAATTTAAAATAATTTTATTTGAAAAAATCCACAGCAATGTGTCCCTGGAAGTAAAATTAGATCAATGATCCTGGATCATCCCAAGAAGTGAATGTGAAAATAACACACTTTTGTTGCATGAATAATAACGAAATACTTTTCATCAACTTTAGAAAATGAACGAAATTTTTCCTAAAAATTATCAAAAACTTCATAATTTCTATGATTTTATTTTGGAGTTTTAAGTTTGCTTGTTTAAAAAGCCACTCCCACCATTTTGTGTCCGGATCTGGCTCTTGATTTTTATTTGCAATCAAAAGGAGCAAATTTTTTTTTTTCTTTAATCCTTGAAAGTGCTGCTGAATCTATACCAAACGAGCCACTTTAAAAATGCTTATATCCCCAAAGCAGAAAAAAAGGAAAATTTGTTTGTTTTCAGACGAAGAAAAGTAGGAAACTCAGAGATTGGGACGTATACGTAAGCTATTTAAACAAATAGCAATGCTTTTAATAATGCAAGTGTGTGTTTTTCATTTCTCTATAGAAACCATAGTGTAGAGGAGGTAAGTTCGTTAACTTTTCATTAATTCAATTGAATTAGTTTGAATGACTGTCTGCTTGTCTGCCGGAAAAAAATAAAGGAGCCATAACCTTCCAGAATCCGTTTTTTTCTGTACCTATAGGATAGAACCTTAGGTACCACCTTCACATACAATGTGATAGGAGAGACTTATAATATAATAGTTATAGTATAATTTGGTAGATTGGTAAGGTAGGTAGGTATATTTATTTATGTCTAAAGAGTGACTGAAGAGGAACGAGAATAGAAAAAAAAAATTGGAATGGAATGGAATTTGGCAAACGAAAGAGATGCTTTTGGAATTAGGGATTGAAGTAGGTACTTTTCCACTCTATTTGAGTGAATGAATATTTATTTAATTTAAGATATTTGCTAAAAGGGTAAAATCTCCAAAGTTTCTTTGGAGAGAATAAGTTTCTTATGATTTTTTTTATTTATCTTTTCTCTTACGGCATTTTGGCCTATTTGCCGATGAAGAATTTCAAACAACACCACTCTGAGAGTTTTCAAGAGATTGAAGTTATTCAAGTATGAAAATGCTTGACTCCACAGTCAGAAGGTAAATAAAAATAAATTAGAATTTCTTCTATAGAATTTTGAAAGGTATACCGGTTAAGTGCTCTTTTGGTCGTTTTATTTGCAATTTTATCTAAAATTATGTCCATTCTCCCACTGCCAAAATAACGTTTCAACTTTTATTTTTAATGAGCATAAAAGTTTGTATTGAAAAGATTAGTCGGGTGGATGTACCTGTAGGCACGCATTCCTAGCTAAAGTGTGACAACTATTATAATTTTTTCCAGTCCTATACTTTGATCATGATGTTAGAGACGAGTTTTAAATTCATAAATAAATTGTATGAACCTATCTTAAATCCTATATACCTTACCTACATAGGAAGTTTTTCTGTAGCTACTGAGGAGCACACAAAAATTATTATTTTTATTAGTTTCATGTAAGTCCTTAAAAAGTAGTTGTTGACCTTAAAATTATAGCATAGATCCACTGTAGGAGGTCCACGAGGAGAGTTAAAATTTTCCCAACCAGTTCTTTTTTACAAATTTTAAATTGATTTTTTGTTATAAATATGAGAATACACTGTTGACTCTCTAAGTTCATCTTCCTCTTACCAAGGTTGCCATGTCTTGAACTAGTTAAATAGCCCAATTTTTAAAATTCTATAGCCCAAAATCGATGCTGAAAAAGTGGCTTTGGACCTTTGGCAACTCATATTTGGGAAATTTGATATTTGAGAACGCCGTCTAAATTGTCAGTAATTGGTCATAAAAGGTCAACTAGTCCTAGAAATAATTGGTCATCCCTAGGTAACTAGTATTAAAAGCTTAAAGTTTCTCAAGGTCACTCAAGGTAACGCGAGTTAAGTGAAAAACGAAGTTTGTGTTTAGTTATCTGGATCGATTTTGATTGGATGCCGGTAGAATTATTGAATATAATTACTTGATATAAATATTTGCTTACAAAGGTGAATGCATTCACTTTCCGATAGTCATCAAATAAAGCAATATTTGCAATTTCACCGGAAAGTAGTGTTGTCTTACATTATGGGTTGCGAAGCAACACCTCATTTATGCGAAATTTGGATTAAAATTATTACCACCTGAATGGCTCTAAGATCTATATAAAAGGTCAGCTAGTTTCAGTTATTTGTCAGCTATAGACTCGTTTTTACGATTGCTAAATTTTGTTCAAGGTAACGAACGATTTATGGCATAAGGATAAAAATTCATAAATTCATAAAAATCTTTGGCTGACCAATTTCTGAAACTAACTGACCTTTTTTTATTATCAAGTAACCTATCTGAGACTCTTTTTTTTATAAAAAGTAAAAAAGTAGCCCAAATAGTAGCCCAATACCAATTGTTTTTTCTTATAAAAGTGGGAATTCTTGAAAAAACAGATAAGCTGAATGATATTATACAACCACTGGTTGCGGTTAATTTGAAATGTTAAAATCAAGCAGAGTATATTCAGTGTACAAAAAGTGGTGCCAAATTGTAGAATGCATATGGATGAAAGCAGTTTTTATATAATTCATTCATATGAATAAAATATTGTCCAGGATAAGAAATGGGCTATTTATAGCTCATTTAAGACAGGGCCATGGTACTGAAATTGTTTTCAGCAATTTTGGAAAAAGATAGCCCAATTTTCGATAAAAAGCCCAATCTGGCAAGCCTGCCTCTAACTTAAATTTCTCTCTATGTCAAAATTCCTCTTAACTCAAATAAATGTTTTAGATTCTTGGCCTGTTTTATATCCCTTTAAGACGAATTTCATATTTTTCTTTTGTAAACAAAGTAAATAAGAAAAATTACACTTTCACAACTTGTATTTTTGAGCATTCTGTCGGAAACTTAGCCAAATTTGTTAATTTTATATTCAAAACTTTCTGTTCAAAATTGAGGTTCCTATCAAAATTAGTGGTTGAAAAAATGTATACAAAATATTTTGCCGGAAAAGTTAACAAAACCCAAAAAAAAAAAACAGAAAAATTTAAGATTTTTAAACTATTTACTAGATTGTGGATATATTATATAGAATTTCTTGCCTTTAAGCTATGACACGATCAAAATTCCATTATAGTTCAAAACTAACAGACATACATATACGAACCCATTCCAACATTACCATAGCTTGCCAAATTTAATAATTTTGCATCAAAACTAAGAAAAATATTTCAGGTAAATATTTTAGGTGGCTCGTTTTTTTTTAAAAACGGCGCTATGGCATATAAAGTTTCAGAAATTTAAATTAACCTTTTGTTCAGTGTTAAATCAACCTGTAGGCCTTTCTTACCATATTAAAATTGATTTCCTGATATTTTAACACATGGTTCTAGTAAATAACAAAATTCGAAAAACACAGTGGTGATTTTACACGAGATCCAACCAAAAATCAGGTTGAATTAACGTTAAATATGTTTTTTTTTTTACAATTATTACCATTTAAATTTAAGCAGGCATCCTATTAAATAAGCTCTGTGCCAGTTCATTTCAACATGGCACCAATCATACACGCAAGTCATCGAATTAGTTTTAACTTGTTAACTTCCCATTGGAAGTTATTGTAAATGGTCTGATTTATCAAATCGAAAATTCTGACATATCTTCACGATTCAAGCTCTATAGAATTGGAATTCATCATTTTATAGAGATGTCTGTGTTTGTACGTATGTTCGTAGGTTTTTTCTAGTTTTTTCGTTCACCATATCTCAAGTACAAATGAGGATGAATTTCATGTTACAGATAGTAGTAGAAAGGTTTTTTTTACTATACTTATTACAAAAAAAAACTTTGTTACTTTTCTTTAGTCACAAATATCTCGAGAACGAATAACACTATTGACTTTTTTGTTTCAAATATCCTCAAATTCATATAACAGTAGGTACCTCGTGGTATAATGGTAAGTGCGTTGGACTGTCATGCCGAAGGTCTAGGTCCGATTCCCAGCCACCACGCGCTAAAACAGAAATGCTTTTTCCAAGATACTGCCTTGTCAAAAAAAAGTGCTTCTCATCTAGCCGTAGTAACTAGGCCCTTGTTTTTCACGAGCTGTTGCCCCACCAACAAAAATCCTCATAATACTGCAAAACGAGTTGAGCAATAATCAGCTTAAGAGACTGCTCTGCGGCATATGAATTCATGATACAAATACAGGGTGGATTCAACATTGTAACATGTACAAATTTTTATGTTAAAGAAACCAGATTTTTATTTTGAATTCACAGGACACTGAGTCATTTTAAACTAAATAGATTTTCAGGTTAAATTAACAGGATTACTATTTTATGGTATGGTTAAATATAAATACAAGGTGTCTTGCAGATTTTACCTACAATCTACGTTGATTAAACATGACATCCAAATCATGTATCGGTTAAACAGTTAACCTGATCAACCATATTTAAAAATAATAACCTTAAAATCAGAAATATTAACCACTTTCTCTGAGTGTAGTTTGTACCAAGTCTTTTATAAATCGACCTAGCCATTCAGTCTATAAGCAATTGAATGACCAATTTCTGAAAGGTCACAACTCGCATATTTTGAAAAATATGTTTTTTCATATCAATGTTATCCTCAAGCTTCCCTGCACCTAATACGCTCAAGAAAAGTTCATCTTTAGTATTTATTCTGCTGTTATTGCTATTGTTTCTGCAGAAATAATTTTAAATTTCTTTTCGAGTTTATTTCATTAAAAATGCTAAAAACGAAAGGTATAGCTTGAAAAGAAGTTTAAAAAAGAAAATCAATAACATATGTTTGATTTAAGTATTAAGAAACTTAAGATAAAAGTTTCACGAAATTTGTATGGTTTTTTCCCATCAATTCTGTGTACTTAATTCTGTCAAATTCGAAAAAGTCACTTCCCATAAATACAAATTATCCAAAAATGTATACAAATAACGTTCAACATCAAATATTTCTATATAATGACTGATTGCTTACTGACCCCCAAAAATAAATTTTATAAATTATGAACTACTTTAAAAAACAATAATTTTTTTTCATTTCCTAAACATTTTAAATTTCAGAGATGTGCCCTTTTCATTCAATTAAGAACAGCCGAAAAACTCGCTGGACTCACTAACTTTTTGAAAATTCTCTCTAATCGTAGAGACATATAGTATTTTTTACGAATGTAAAATTTGCCATTTAGAAATACAAAATTTTTAAAGTTTGAAAGAGCATATCTCTATCAGTTTTGCATAAAAATTAATTTCTGAACATATTTAATTCAAGCCATGTGCTTCTACTTTATTAAATTTGAGTAGGCTATGCAGTTTATTAAAAAAATTAGAAATATTGGATTTTTCGAATGTTTTTTGGTTAGTTTTTTTTTTAATTTTCCCTGTTAAAATTTTTCAAAAATTTAATTTTGAACAAAAAGTTGTAAGAGAAAAATTGTATATGCGGCTTAAGACATATATCGTAGTGATCAAATAGATAGATAAGTGGCAAGGGTGACCATTCATTCAGCATGCTGTCCTTATGTTTCAAACAAATATACTTATATTCAATAAGAAACCTTTAAAAGAAATTGTTCTTTATTAAAAGGTGTATTCATCCGTCACTAACCTATTAAATTCCACTTCCACTTCCTACAAGCTTAGTTTAATAAGTTTATGCTTTCCTTTTGTCATTTGATATTTTTGTAATTTTACTGCTGCAACTTTAAATCACTGCATTGTAATTTTATACAATCCCATATCAAACTAGGAAATCTGTCATAATTTTAACTTCGCAAAAATAATGTCTGCACAAGATGCCTGAAATCTAATAATTCATTCATATACGTATACGTAACCAGGAACCATATCATCAATTACTTCACCACACTATCATGCCTTGCATATAGATTCCAGGAAACAGGCTTATTTCAACCAAAGACATTATTTTTCATCAGCCACACACTTATGATGCAAATTTTCATATAAGATTGATAGTTTGATGATCCTAAAACCGACAACGAGAAGCCGTCTCATGCAAAATAATATGACATTTTGTTGTTTTAATATTCACAAGACACACTTTTTTCAACTTTGGATAAATGAAACATAGTCTCATAGCATAAACTAATAACAAGCAAGTGCAGTTACCAGTATTACAGATTTCAGCTGAAAAAAGTTATATGTGTTGCGGTGCAGAGCAGCGGCAGCAGCAGTAACAAACTAATGCAATTCAGCTTAAGTTGCTGAAAGTTCATTGCAGAAAGTGAAATCGCTTTCGATTTGCCGACCCAGCCGCCAATAATTAAATTAACCACTTCCTTTTCTCATTGGAGTTGGTTGAGACTTTTGCAAGTTTTTTTCCCTTTCGTTAAGTAATTAATCAAAGTGATATTAAATGAAATGCTTGGTACGGTAAAAACAATAAAATCCCTTTGAGTAATTTAAAAGCTGACACGCACGATTTGAGCATGTTCCGCAACACTAATTCTTAGTGATTTTTGGCTAAAGAACCTACGCCTTTATTACATTTTTTCGAATTATATTTGCTAGAAACTTTTATCTCACAAATGCTAGCTAAGTCTTAAAAATTATGTCAAGTTGCAGGCCTAGTAAATAAATTGAACAAACTATTTTTCACAACGTGTAAAAATGTAAAAACGTGTATAGTATCGATACCTTCCCGTTAGAATGTACAAAGCATTAAGCAACGTTTCAAAAATTTTGCAAGTGTCGAAATAAACCTCTGGTTCAGTTTTGTATTTGTTCATTTAAAGGCATAAACAGATTTGAACAGAAAAATGCACAAACAAGATTTTTAATTCTGAAACTGTCACTTAATAGGCTATTGAATATGGATCGGAAAATGCGAGGGGTACAAAGGAACAATCATTACCTCCAAGGGTTTTTATTAATTACAAGTGGCCCGCCCTGGCTTAGCTCGCTTAGAGACAAAAACAAAAAAATTAAATTATAAATAAAGTGAACAATATAATATATCAGCCTTATCTTGAGTTTGATCCGGAAAACATTTCACACGAAAAAAATTTGTGTTCCCCTGTAATTTCAAAAACTATTATAACTTTAACCCGAAGTTCTCTTGCTCTAAAATAAACAAAAAAAACTTGCACCATGTTCCCGTTCTTTCGTTTGCCACCAACAAAAAATGAATATTTTGGCTCTTAATTAGAATACATTTCGCAAAAAATGAGTAAGAACTCACAATTAGTGAAATTTTCAGACATCAAATATTTTTTCGGGTGAAACTCATAGCTTTTTTATCTTGGTGATCCGGAAAAAGATTTGGGGCTCTCCGATGTAGAATGCTAAACGAACAATTTGCAAACCTTTTCTTGATTCGGAAGTTTGGGTTTGGTTGTATTTGTGCTTTTGGTTCTTTTATTTGGGTGAAGAAACATTCGCGGCTGTTTCTTTGAATATTGATATTCCTCACACATTGGGATTTCACTTTGAATTAAATCCTTACCTTAGCAAAAATCCAAAACAAGGTGTGAATATAGTGACAATGGAGGATGAAATTTTTAGCTTATCCATTTTTTAAATAAGTATTCCATTTCAACTCCAAATTTAAGCAATTACAATGTTAGATAACAAAAAACTACTTTTGACGACTTTGATACAATTGATAAAGTGTGGATGTATGCGTGCTTCTGGTTTTGATTCTTTCTTCAAATCCAAAATCGTTTTTCTCTTCTTTTCAGACAAGAACCGTCATCTAGTGCCAAACGAACGTTTTCAGAGGCTTCTGGACGACCAAACGAAAACGCTATCACAAGAGGTGAAAGGTGAAATGTCAATTTTTTTGGGTAAAATGCTATTCGGATAACACTTACAATAAGCATGTATTTGTTAGGAGGACAAAAGGTGTGTTTCTAGTACACAGTTTTTATTTTAAAATAAAAGTGAACTCCATTACTGGATTTCTGTTCCTATATCACTTAGTTCATGAGTGACCATGTTTTCGGAATTCTTTGCGTAATTTATTCATGAAAATATTTTTTTAAGCCGCTTCCATGGGCCAACGCAACCAATATGCATTATGTAAAAGGATGATATCTATAATTGCTCTTGGTTCACTGCAACAAAGAATCTAAATTATAATAAATACGTCTAGTTATTCCAACTTGATGGAAGGACAACTTTCAAGGCACGCAAAGAAATTTGAAAATTGGATACAATTTTTTTATTTAAAAGCCATTTCCCCTTTAAATAGAGAACATAAAGCGAGTAGTTCTCAAAGTCCATCCTCTAAACTTATCCCTTCAATCACAAAAAGAATAATTCAAATTGGAGCCACGCAGCGCATAATCTTTCCAACATTAAAACAATTTCAAATCGTAGCTAATTTTTGTTTCCTCCCCATTTCACCTTGTGTTTTTCTCTTAGTACCTAGATACATAAAATTTTCAGACGAGAAGGAATTTTAAACATCAGATAGGGACCTCTTCAACCCATTTCACTCGCTAGAGTTAAGAAGCTAAATTTTGAAAAATATCTGGTCCTAAATTCAACCTCCAAGAATTACTTTTAAACAAAGAAATATTTGTTTGAGTTGGAATTTTTAATTTTTAAAAATATAAAGACGGTGATTTAGAAACCTTTACTATAATACTAATATAACCTTCCATGCACAAAATGTGAAAATTTGAAACCCTATTTCACCTAATAATATATACAAAACTATGCCTTAATTAACTTTTAATAACTTCTCCAAAAGAAAAAAGAGTTTTCAAAATTGGATTCCTTTTTTATGTTTTTACCCCATTTTACCCTATAAAGAAAGCTTGATTTGAAAAATATGTAGCAATAAACCCATCTTGTAAAAATAACCATTATAACATAAAAATAAATTGAAATTGGATATTTTTTTGTTTTTACCCCATTTCACCCTACAGATATGAAGCTTAATCTCGGAAAACATCTGGCTCTTAACTAATCCTCTTAGTAGAACCTTACAAACATAAAAAAAAATATTTTAATTCGACACCATTTTTCCTGTTTTTACTCCTTTTCACCCTACAAATGCAACTTTTTACCAAACTGTATTCCTTGAATCATCCTCTTAAAATTATCTTTCAAATATCAAAAGAATTTTTGAAATCAGATATGTATAGTTTCTGATATTAGCCGTCACAAACAAACAAAGCAAGATTGGAGCTTTATTTATATAGATTATGTATGTTTAGCTCGTTAGCATGCTTAAACTGAAAATTCTACTAAGTCCACACATGCGTTTCAGAGAGAATGGTAATTCTGGTGACTTTTCAATATTTTCGTATAACTCGGAAACTTAGCCGAATTTGACTATTCTACCTTGGAAACGTTTTGTTCAAAATTAAATTTTCTATCGAATTAGAAAACTGCATGAAAGAATTAAGCAGAAAAAGTTAACAAACCCGAACCTTAAAAATATAAAAATTCAAGATTTCTAATTTTTTAAATAAATTGCGCACAGGTAATATTTGTTTGAACCAGATATGGGTTTAATACCTGTCTAAGCAAAATAAAAAAGAAACTAATATGGACAAAGATTGAGAAGAAAAGATTCAAGATTGGCAAAGATCAAACTTTACCATTTCAAATTTCAAGATTATGATCAGATATGACATTAGGATTACAAAGGATATTTAAAAAATAGAAAATTTTGCAATTTTATTTTCTATCTCCTTTTAAATGCAATACTTCCGCTACATTTATGTAGATATATGTGGTTTTAAGGAGAAACATGATAACTTTAAAAACTAATTTCCACCTTTATGTCCACTATACATTTAGCTGAAGCCTAATCAAGTGAATCGATTTTATTCAAACTTCTTACAAACTTTTATGAACATATTCATAAATATTTCAAATTTGGAGATAAACAGTCAACACTAGCTCAATGTAATGCAACATTTTATGGAGTTACATATTATGTTCTTACCAAATATACCGCCGATATAATACTGATACCTACAAGTACCTATACATTTACGAGTAAAGAGCTTATGTTGTCAATAGTATTTTATTTAGTTTTCAATGTTAAAGATATAGGGGTAGATACTAAGAAGACACCTTGAAAAAGACCTGAACAATGAAATCACTTTTCAAAATCTTATCTTTAATTTTTTAACAAATAAACCAAACATAATTATTTGAAATATGATTTAAAAATCTTAAATAAGAGGAAGAAGCATCATAAACCTCCGAAAAAATTTCCATAAACTTGACGAAGTAGCGCATATTTAAATTATTTTGCCATAGCTCTCCCCATTACCATCACATCCCATCTAAACCCTTTCATCACCAAACTTTTCTAAAACTCGTTAAAATTTCATCTTAAATTTTGTATTCTCTTTAAAGAAATATTTCAACACACATTTCCTCTCGAAAACCTTATGTTTCTTAAAGTCAACGAATAGTAGAATAATATAAATCAAAACCAACCTAGGCCCAACTTGTACAAAGAAAGAGAAAGCTGATGCTTATAAAATATTCAAACTCAAGCAAAAGCTGCTTTCATCTCGCACTATTTTCATTTTCGTCCTGAACTTCATCACTTTTTTTTCCTATTTTTTTTTTGTTAAATTTTTATATATCAACATCGGCATACAAAATGCGAATACCCAGGATATAGTGAACAAAAAAAAAAAATAATAAACTCCGTTCCATATCGCACAGAAGAGAATAAAACCTACATTTTCTGCAAAAAGTTCACCAACCTATGGCTAAACAAATTTGCAAACCATTAAAAGGTCAAAGTTTATTCAACTATACCACCATTGTCAATGAAAAATGCCCGGATTTGGGGCAAAACATCAAAAATTCTCCTCTTGCAAACATTTGGTCTTATTGAATAAAAAAAAAATACCGGAGCAAGCAAAAAAGATCTTAAATAAACTCAACAAATCTAGAGAACAGAGAAAAGTCCATTCCTTTTTCTTGATCTTACCATGGTATATGGGGCTATAGGTATATCGTAGGTTATCCTTCGGGGCAGCCCAACAAACTTACTCTTTATTTTTTTCAAAAAGGAAGTGAAAAGTCTTCCCGAATTATTATTACTAGAGGAGTCCTACGTAACAAGGACAAACGCCGCATAGAGCGTACAAGGCGAACAAAATTCAAAGTACCAATTTGTGCTATCAACCAAAAAAGCTAACGGAACAAGCATATAATTTTTTTTTTTGAAGAACACTTCAGGCTAAGTGGATTGCCAACGCATACCGAAGAGAATTCGAATTAGGAGCAACATAAAGTTCGAGAAAATCAATGGAAGAAGTAGGTATAGCAGGCTATGTACATAAATAATATGACTATAAGTACACGTGCCTGCTTTAAGGACACTTAAAGTGAACTCTCGCCACAGATATTAGATCCCACTCGGTGGGCGGATGGGGGGTAAATGAAAAATCAATTTTGCACTTCAAACGCCATAAGCAAATTGCGGTGTATACAGAGGTGTATCCTTGATAATAACTATGCCACATCATGGTTATAAATTGTATCATGTCAATTCAATCTAACGCTGCATATAAACATTAAGAACCATACACACGTCCTTCCTGCTGCCATTTCTTTACAACTGCTCCCCACTCATCATTTGCATCTCACTCTTCCTCCTTCTTCACTCACATCTAATTCAAGGATAAGCAAAAAGATACACACGACCAAACAACCAAACAAGCAAAGCATGTCCTTGCGATACTGAGAACTGAAACTGAGTCCTGCTGCCTTCTCACACCCGTCCCCTTCTCCATTCCCAACCTAGTCTTCTTCGTTTACACTCGCTTCAATTCAAAATCACATGTTGTTTATGATGATGATTTTCCATGCACAACGCAAATACTAGAGCACGAGATGGAAAAATAGAAACACAGCCAGCAGCAAGGACGACTTTGTTTTTCACCCTCGAGAGTTTTGTGGGTCGAGATGTGTTTGACATGAATGTCACATCCTTGTACTGGCATACCTTGGTGATGATAACACGGCGACCTCCGTCTTTGGTGTTTGATTGATTGAGTGTTGTAAGCCTCAATCGCAGGTGGTGGGAAATTGCATACGTATCCTTTTCATTCTTATCACAAAACAAAAATAAAATTGTATCACATCAACGCACTCTTGTATAAAGTATCACTAAAACACTGTTCGAGTCTCTTTCAAAAGAGACCTCTATCTTTTCGGGGCAAACAAATCGAAATCAATTGCCTCAGATTTGATTTATCGTAGAAAAGGGTTTCACTATCACACTGTTTATTTTCAAGCTTAAGGATTTTAGAATTGTCGTTTTATTTGGGATTTTCAGAGAGTTGTTTTTCCGCGCGCACAAAATTCAACGAACGTCACGTATCCTTTACTCGAGCGAAACTAAACTTTTGATATCGAAATGAAGATTACTTATGATACGAAACTCAGCCTGGACTTTCGTCTCAACAAGGATGTCAGATTCTCGCTGGGGTGGTGAGTCGACGCCATCGGTGTGGAATCTAATGTGGATGGTATTTAATGGTTGAAATTTGGGAAAACACTAAAAGGCCTCTTAGTTGAATTCAAGAAGTTGGTGAAATCAGGTTGATGAGAGAAGTGACCTTATTAAAGTGAGATAAGAATTGCATTTATAATCCTGGAGTTGTAACGGATATATATCCTTCTTGAGAGTTCTTTTCCTGTTGTCCATTTCTTAGGAAGTGGAATTTCACCATAAAAAAAATGCGACCATTAAGCAGCCTTGTTAACTGCCAAATTGTCAAAATTATTTGTAAGCCCAGAACTTATCGAATAGTCGCTATTAAGGAAGCCCAAGGCTAAAAGCTAAAATTTATCAGTGTCAAGTTAGCAAAGCAATTTAGACTAATTAACTGATGAAATATGTCGTTATTTAGTTGTTATAATTTCAAATTTGTTGTTTCATATTTTCTATTTTTTGTTAAAGTGGTAAAAAAATCTTAGACTTGATATTTTATTGCCTAACAATTTGTCATTAATTAGTCGATAGCTATTTGTGACAGATTCAACTGTTTCGTGCCATGTTTTCCATGAGTTTTTGTTGTGTTTGTTTCTTTGAGTATCAAGAAAGCAAAAGTCTTTGCCGAATCGAAAAATGGGAAGGTCTTATTATTCACCGTTAATACCATTTGTTGTAACACCTTCAAATTTTTGTTTGTTCATATAGATATTTTCTATGTTTTTTAACTTGACATCAAGAAAGCACAGTACCACCTTAAAAGTGCTAAAAACTGCTTGAACTGAATGGTTTATGGCTTAATAATTCTATGTCAATAAGTTTTGACAGTTTAGAACTTGTAGTTACGATGATAGAGAACACCAAAAAATCGGGTGACTCAATTCTGTCTGTCTGTGTATCTCTCTGTCTGTCTGTTTGTTCTCTACAGCCTTAACCGCCAAATCAATTTTCTTCAAAATTGGTAAACGGTATGTCTGATTTTAAAAATTTTTCTTATACAGAGGCTGTCAAAAACCATAAATATTTGTGAACTTAAATTAAAAAAAATATTTTTTGGATTTAAAAAAAAAATTTAATTTTTTTTTTGAAAATCAAATTTTTCGAATACGATATGATCGATTTTTTTGAAACTCGATATTTAAAAGTCTTTTAGTACTTTCTATTATTTTTTTTTAGAAAAAATTTTACACATATGAAAAAATTACTGTACCTTCCATACAAAAGTTAAAAAACCGGTAAGGAAAATATTTTTTTTTCTCAAAAACGACTCAACGATTTTGCTTAAATGTTTAAAATTAGTATACGATCTATTACAAAAAATTATAAGTTTTTGCACTTAGCAACTATTAATAGTTCCTGTCATAGAACGTGTTTTTTTGTTTCGAATTTTCTCATTATCGGCTTAACGGAGTTAGATTCATTTATTTATATACAAACTGATAAGATTAAATCATATTGCATATCAAAATTTTCAAAAGAAATTGTTTGAATTTTTGAGAAAGTTTCAAAATTTTTGTTTGAAAATTCAATATTTCAAAAACGGGTTGACCATTTTTTTTTTCAAATTTTATTTTTATATGCAAATAAATAAATACTTAAGATTTGCATACCAAAAATGTTCCTTAAAAAAATTAAATTAAAAAATTATTTTTTAAGAAAACCGCTCCAACGATTTAAAATATTTTTTGTCATACGCAATAAAAAATTAATATGACGTTCTATTTTTTTCATTTAAAACTCTCAACAAAGTTTTTTTCAGATTATTTAAATATCGTATTTCATGCTTTTAAACGTTTTTCTCTCATAGTTTCCATGTCTTTACATAAAATTTTCTTAAACCCTCAGCGCCGTGAGCATAAGAGCAAGTACGTGCGACCCAGTCTTTTTTTATTTATTTCACTACCCTGATCGAACCAGATTAGGTCTTAAAATAATTTTCAAAACAAATAATTCTAACGAATAGGACAAAAATTAGTTTTAATCCCTTGGGAACAGTGCTCCACAATTTGAACTAACTTTTCAAATTTGGTGGAAATATGTATTGGAATCACTTTTTTATGAATATTTTCATTCATGCACATGTTTTAAGACATTTCAAATAAAAATTTGACTGAGATCCCACTAGTACTCTTTTAAATCTTGATATTTTTGGGCCAAGTTCTGACTTAAATTGTGAAGCTCTCACTTGAAAACAGAGCTTATGAATTCAGCGTCCCCAAACCATTATTATGTTCTGAATTTTAATAATACTCATAAGGAATTGGAATGGGAAATTATTTTTGTCGCTAAAACTCAACAAACGAGCCACTATCCGTTGTCGTACTGGAATTTCTGATTTTTGTAAAAATTACAAAATATCGGTCAAAATAAGCAGTGATTTTGATAGTTTTTTTTTAATGTTGTCTTTTCAATGTATGAACAAACACTTCTCCTTCACCTTCAGAGAATTAACAAAAGAAAATCAGTTCAGTGGTTAAAGCTGTTGGTTAAGGCATAGACTTGGGACAGAATTGTGTGACTTTCTTTTTCGTGTTATCATATCATAGCAATATCAGATTTGACTTAAATCTCGCGATCGTTTATTCCAAAATTTATCGTACGCCCTACACGTCATACCTATTATATTTCAAGCTCACAATAAGTAAGAAATGAGGCCCTAATGAGGTGAGGTTACAACCAAAATCCAAGAGAAAGTTTTAGTATAATGTTAATAAATCATCGAATTTTAGAAGTTCGGAAGTGTAAACTTGTAGATTTTTCAATTGTTAAGGTCGGAGAAGTTCCTTTCCCCCAGAATTCTGACCAAAAAGAATTTCGATATACACCAACAAAAACAAAAAAAAACACAACCATCATTTCGGAAGTTACCTTTAATAACCTTGTTTTTGGAAATCCTAAGAGAGTTTTAACGACGAACTCTCTAAATGTCTTACATGACTCAAAAGTACAATTTTCAATGTGACCACTTTGCCCCAGCTCTCATATAGCGAGAAAGATAGAGACGTGTAGGACCATTGTATGTTTGTATATAACTAAGCTTGAACAAGTTTTGTTTACGATTTTTATAGAACACACTCAAACTCAAACATTCACACTTAAGTGGGAGTCATTAGTTTCAATTACTGCTGAAGCTGAAAACAACATGTGACCCACCATATTGTCTAGGGTTTCTGCTGTATCCTTGTGCGCGCGTATATATGAGTGTCAGGGACACTTCGTTGTATGTTAACAAAACAAGACAAGACCAAACAAAACAAAAACAAAAATATAGGAAGAACCCTGAGTTGCTTTAAGTTTTGAAGAGATGTGTTTTTCAAGGGATTTACAAAGAAATTAGGTTTTGAGAGTTTGAAGAGATCCTGCCATTTAGTAGTTGATACGCTTATTAATTAGAAGAGATTTATTAGAGTAGGTTAGGTATTCTTGAGGGATTTGGTTGATTCTGATGGTGAAATGCTTAGCGAATGGGGGCCTATATGACAAGTGGGATAGAATAAGAAACACTGACCTTTTTTTTGCTTCAATTCAACGAATAGATATTTCTGGAGAGAGACATGAGAAGAAAGATATTAATTAATTGATTAAAAAAGCGATGGAAATGTTTCTCATCCCTTATTGATGTGAGTGTTTTTTGGGCAGACTTGACTTTAAGGAAGTCACAATGAGGCTTTTATATCTTAAAGTTCGATTGGGTTATGGTTGGGATTGGTATAAATCGAAAATTTTTTAATTTAAATTAAATGTGTGAGTTTTTATTCACAGCTTATCATCTTTCATCAATGATTGATGCAACTAGTTAATCAAAACATGTGTTGTTAAATCATCGAAATCACTAATCAACCAATTTAAGTTTGAAAAAACCTGTGACAGTCACGTTTCGGATTTATCCTCGTTGATCTCAAAAACTGGCAACCAACCAATTTGGGTATTTATTGGTCTCTTTGAATATTTTAACCTCAAACAATTAACTTCTTGTGCCTATGTAATTCCATTTAAGTTTATATTAATAATTTTTTATTGAAATATTCCACTTCACTGGTTGAAAATAAAAATAAAGAAAATCGAATTTGTTCGTAAATTATAACTACTTATCCTGCAGTCTTCTTTTACTGAAAATACATTTTACAACAATACAAACGTACCTATGTTATAATCGTTGACTTTTTTATTATTCGAGAATGTATACTGCCAATCCAATGAAATATGTAATTATAGTTATTTTTAACATTGGATTTATTCATCCATAGTAGCTTCCATAACGACGTAGTCCACTTCCATAACCCATGTTGTATAATGAACGAGCGCCGAGGCCGCCGGTATAATATCTTTGCCCATAGCCATATCCGTATCCAAAGCGATATTGGGGCTTACATTCGGTTGAGCTCAAGAGAAAAGTCATAATAACAATTGACCAGGATAAAATAATTTTCTTTTAAAGAAAATAATAAAAAATAATGCGATAAATAAAAAAACATTTAATTGTAATGTCATTATTGCCTACCGAGAACAGCTCCATAATAGTGTCGAAAAGTTGAGGATTATAATCATCCGATTTATACTGAACCTGATAAACGAATGAAAGGAAATTTAAACTTCTATCGAATAAAATAATGTTCAAGAAGAGTATCGAACTTAATCTAAGTGCCTATAACTGCTATAATACTCGAACAATATTGTGTTTACTTTGTTCAACTGACCAGATCTTTAACCGGAAGATAAGTAACATTTGATATTGAAACAGGTGTTGACTTGTTTGTTGTTTTGAAATAGAAATAATAAATATTTGCTAACATAGAATTGTCGTAGGCCTAGAATTTGACGTATTTTCATGACAAAGAAATATCGGTGTAGGATTTGTAGTTAGTGGCAAAAAGGGCGCTAAGTCTTAGGTCTCATTAAAGAAATGAAAAAATGTCTTTATTGCTTTGATGCAAGCGAATTCGCGAATCAATTTTGGTATTCAAATTATTCTAGTCCAGTCAAATAAGCATGTTTTAAAAATACAAAAAAAATGCGTCGATTTTTTGTATTCCGTAAAGAGAACCTTTTGGAGAGTTTAAAATCACAAAATTCGACCAAAAAGAGTATCCCCCATATCAATTAAACGGCGTTTAAGCATTTGTTAAATTGTAATTCTCACTAACAAAGTCTGACCTGTTTAAATGTACGGATAACCTTAAGTCACCAAATTCCGCGTATAATGAACGGATAACACGCACACGTGTGATAGGACCTATTACTACTACCAGTATATTCTTTCCCAAAGCAGTGAATGCATCTGATACACACGTATTACAAAATCACCACAATTTGATGAAGTGGTGAATTTGATGAAGTGATAAATACTGTAAGGATATCATATCTTTTTTAATAAGAAAAATTTAAAAAAAAATTAAACTAGGCGAAAATTTGAAAAATTGTATTTATGTAGTCATTTAAATTGCAAAAATATTAATGATTTTTCTAATAAAACGGAACTTTCAGCCATTTCCATTAAAATTTACTATGGAATAAGTGATACCAACTCGAAAATTAGTTTAGTGTTTTTTTAGACGTATGGTTTTCAATCTGGCAATACTTTTTTCGGAGATGGCCTTTTTGACAGCTGTCACTTGATTTATGCTCAGCTTGGTTTGCCATTTCATAATGAATAGATTCACCCCTGAAAAAAACGTTTGCAAACCTGCTAATTTATTGCAAATATAATGGAACGGTTCGCGCGACGCATCGTGAAACAATCAATTTGTTGAAGGAAACTTTTGGTGAGGCGCCGAATATTCTCTTCCAAACCGTCAATCGTCTCATGTTTATCTGCGTAGACTAGTGACCTCACATAATTCCTTAAAAATATGCGAGATAATCCGCTCACCAAAAGTTTCCTTTATTAAATTGTTTGTTTTGCTATGCGTCACGCGAACCGAACCATTATTTCGGTAATAAATTTTCACGATTTGCAAACGTTGTTCTGAAGTACCTTAGCCTATTCATTATGAAATTGCAAACCAAACTGAGCATTAATTAAGTAACAGCTGTCAAAAAGACTAAATCTGAAAATAGTATCGCCAGATTTAAAAACACCCTTTATATGGAAATAGTACATAATGCACATCGACAGAGCATAAAATATAGATCGTCCGATTGTGTGATCGAGGTGAAGATAAAAGTAAGCAACAAGTTCGAGGATCTAGTCGAGTTAAAATTATTTAGTGGGACATTTCTTAATTGCTGCGAGTAAAAAATTATGAATACAATACTTTTTTTTGTGATTTAAAAATTCGAAAGCATGAGATCTAATTCTTCTTTGAGAATAATTATTCTCTACTGCTAAATGTAAGGAACACGTTCAATGTCGGCAACGTTAAGTAAGAAAAAAATTACCAACGTTACAATTTTTGTTCATTTTCAGGGTAACCGGCCGCCATTTTGAAAAAAAGTAACTTCCAAGAGGTCCTATTTTGTTAAACTTTTTTCACGTAGACTACATCTAATACAGCCAAGAACCATCAAATAAACCATTTGTTGGAATTTGCCCAGCTAATAATCTTATATAAATCTTATTTCTCCTCAAATTACAATTTCACTTTAAGAACGCAATTTCTATTTCCAAACCAGTCCTGAATTTTTGACCCAATAATAAGTAAACTTTTTAAATTTAAAAAGACCTCATTGTCCACGCAAAGTGACTTCAAATTAAGTTATTTTGAGAAATTTATGTAGTTTTTTTTTCAAAATCTCAGTTCCAAGTGAAAGTTTGAATTATTTGCATTTAAAATAAGAGAATGTGATAATTTTTTAGCTGAAATTTCCATTTTCTTTAAATCCATTTTTTATACTTTATTATTAGACTGGATGGTGCTAGTTCCATTCAGCCATATGCTACTCTTACCTACACTTCCTTCAATAAAACTTAATCTTTTTTTCAGATTTCGTATCAATACTTGTAAATGTATGATCAAAAACTAAATTACCCGCTTGAATAACTTATGCTTACAAATCTTAAAATAACACTCTTTGAGGAGGTGTTAATCAAATGTTTCATACAAAATAATCTAATTAAATCCTTAATCGTATCAAAGTTGCATTATTAACTTTACCATTTCTCTACACACAAACAGTTATATGCACTGTTTGCTGCCAAATGACCATTTCCTTATGGGTTAGCTACTTATTCCAATTCCAACATAACATGCATGATGCGATAGTTACGTGCAAACAAAATTGTCGTAGCTCGTAGGTGCCTGTTGTTGTTGTCGTCGTCATCGTCGACATCAACAATGTGGCAAAGAGAATGCAATTGAAATTTTCCCCGGGCGTATTAATTTGTACAATGCGTGCAACCGCATTTAATTAGGTTATTTCGCTCCCCCTTTAATATAACATAATATTGAATAATGTGAACAAACGATCCCCTTTCAACATAACAGTTTTGATTGCGTCATTGTTGAAGAAAATAATTTTAATTTAATTTAATGGATGTCATGATATGGCTTTATATCGAAACTCAAGGAATTTTAAAGTAAATTTAAGTTGAAACTATAATATTTCCTGTCAAACTGAATAGTTTAACATAATTCTTAACTCAAAAATTATGTAAAAATGTTCAGTGTGGTTTGCTTGAGGAATTTTATTATGAGCTCATCAAAGGTCACGTAACACATGAACAGGAGTGAGGGCAATAAATATACCTAGTTGGATACATAATATTCCCTGGCTCAACTCTAAGAAAGTGGCTTAAAGTGAAAAACTAAATGGGATGTTTACATTTACCTCTATTTTTTTAATGGAGTGAATGGAAACTATATACCGTAGATTTACATTTAACTGAGTTAAACCCTTGATATATAAAAACAATATTAAATAAGTACCTATATTAAAAGATACTAATATTAACTAATAAGTCATAAGAAAAATGACATGTGGCGTGCGGTGGAGGTAGGCCTAGATGGAAAAAACCTTATGTATAAAAGCGTTTAGTTTGGTGTTATAAAATACACTTTTCTTTTAGTATTTCATGTGCTGAATCCAGCTGTGATAATATAAAATAAAACATTTTGTACAACTATTTTATATGGAATCAATTAAAAATTTCCCAAATAGTTGGTGGTATACACTTCTGAAATATTTCAAATTATGCTAAAAAAATTATTTATTCATAAATATACTATGTGGTTGGATTAACTTCCATTAAAAACACCATTTTAGCAAAACAAAAAACTCTTCTAAAGTTAAACAAAAATATTTGTACTTATTATATCTATAAATTTAACAAGTTTATTTATATTTATGAATATAAAATTGTTATGCAATCTAAAAAACATTTAAAATTGTTCCGTTATATTTTTGTTTGTTTCCCAAAAATATTGTTTTTTCATACGTGTTTCTTGAGCTGAAAAATTTTTAGTAGGAGGCACTTGCAAAACTTTTTAAACGATGTGAATCTAAACAATAAACAAAAGTTTTTTTTTAAGATTCAGTGACTAAATTAAATGTCATCGGTAGCAAAACTATAGCAAAATTAATTATTTTGTAGTTCATTTAACCCTTACTAATATTTTTATAAACTTTCAAGCATTTTTTTCATAATTAAGTCTTTTATCTTATGTTTAGTTAAATTTAGATTTATTCGATGTACTTTGCAAATTAATATGAATTGTTATTATATTTTTTTGTCGAAAACTGAAAAAAAATCAGTTAAAATTTTCACTTCCTCAACGCTTTTTAAGAATTTTAACAATTTATTGACATTATGTATAAACAAGAAATGTATTAAAATCAATATGCTTTTGTAAATTTTGCATCATTTTGGATATGTTTCAACTTTGTGGAATATACTATTACTTTTTTTTATTTTTAAATCCTTAAATATTTTGTCATGTTATCTTATGGATTCAATTAAAATTATCCCAGACATTTTTGTAGAAAAAAAGTAAAAATATTCCAAAAATGCAAAACTAAATAGTGAAAAAAAGATATTTTTTATTTTGTAACATTCTATTTAAAATTCCATTTTAAGAGCAAAAACTTTAAAAAAATGTTTAAAATGTAAATTTTTTCAAGTTTTTGTAAAAACTATTAAACTACTAAATATTGAATTAAATATGCACACAAATTATTTAATATTATATTAAATGCTTAAACTATTTTTCACGTCTCGGAAATAAGGTATCGTTAAACTTTTACTTACAATGGAATGGAAATTATTTTCACAATTTGCTTTCAAAATATTTTTATTTTTTACTGAGGGGTGTGTGAAAAGTTTGGTATATATTTATATCAAATGATGCAAAGTTTGTGAACAAAACTGCATTTTGTTTTAATTAGAGTTGGTGAAATAAAAACTTTAATGGAAAATATTAGAAAACCAAATGTTTTGTACATTTCTCTTTTTTCCTTAAAAAACAAATAACATTTTTATACTACATATATTTTTATGATTATTTAAATTCAATTAAAAGTTTCTGAAATGTACTGTTTCAACTAACTGTACAGCCATACAAAAAATTCAATCCTGTTCCAAAAATTTAGGGCTTCTGCAAAAACTTACCGGACTTCATAAAAATGTTTAGTTTTTATTTCAAAATTCATTTTCATTCACATATTATGAATGTTTATGTTAAATATTTTTCAAAAAACTAAATATAATTTTTTAAAGGACTATTTACTTGTTCTGCTCTTATTTCATTTTAAGTTTATTAAAAATGACAAACAAAATGAAGTGTCACACGGGCTTATCAATTATCGCAATTTTGTAGATATATTTGTCTAAAACAAAGTTGAATAATATTAATGTACATTTTGAATGTTCATTGTACATACATATATTTGTTGTAAACATAAAAGACGTGAACGTTATATTGTTGTTTTTGAATTTTTATACTTTTTGAATGCGCCTAATTAGATCCAAATGATCTTCATTTTTGCCCCTGCTTTACATGCTCTAAAATGGTTGGTATTTTTTCTATAAAAATTATAAAATTTATTAAATTTACCCTTGTCCAAGCGGAAAAGATATTAACCCCATTATTTTAACCAAAATTTATCAAAATTTGGGATTTTTTTCTTATTGCGGATATATGCCTATTTTATAGTTTTGAGTACTCATACGCCATAGTGTACCATTTTAATAAAAGTACCTTTCCAACGACATGTTTCGATATTATTGGAGCCTAGACTTGCTTCCATTCATGTTTGCCAATCGATCTCGATATCCTGTTTTTTGCTTTTTGGCTCACAAAATTGCTTACATAAAATATCCTATAGCGATGCAATTGTTTAAAATATTGTAAATTTAATTATACGAGTACCTTGAACAAATCAATGACAAATTAAGCCTTCCAGATTTAGTTAAAGACAAGTGTAGTCCTTCGAATTACCAGACCCAACTTAACTAGGAAGCCTTTCTCTATTAATATCATGCTCTAAGGTGTGACATATTCCCACAGAGAACATCTAATTTTGGCACCTGTTTCACCTGACCAATATTAGCCAGGTGATTCGAACACATACACTCTGATGGGTGAAATTGTTCGTTAACTGAATGTTAATTATCTGAAGCACACAACTGAGTGTAGTGTTGGTGTTTAAGTGTTGTTGCAACATGAAAGTTCACTTCATCAACTATACGTTTGATTTCTCATATGGGAACACACCGAACATGCATCGAATTGCCAGCACATTGTCATTTGTCAAGTACGTACTATAATGTGTGCTCGATACGCGCAAGGTACGCGTCAACAGCTTTAGCGTAATTAACGATTCATGTTACCATGGCTATCTGACAGGTGCGACCTTGTGCCTACATAGTACAATTCAGTGGTAGATATACCTACGTTTATAGTTTGTACCTATAAAATGCTTTCCAGATGCCAGCCGTTGTTCGTGAGCAGTGACATTGCTCGGGTGACCCACACAAAAAAATTTAAGTGGAGATGATAGAACCTCGTTGAATTTTTTTGAAATCCTGTAGTTAAATGGCAGTCAATTGTCTTCTGATAGAATTGAAGGTGTGTGTCACCGAAAGAGGACGGATGAATTTCTGTAATGCAAGGTAATGATTTTTAAGAGGGCATAGTTACATGACTTTGGCTGATGTGTGTTTTTCCCACCAGTTGAATTGGTCTTTGTTTTAGAGGAAAAATAATTTAGTAACTAGATGCTGCAATACACAATGACTTTAAAGAAAACCATGATAAGACTTATCACAGATTTTAATGTCAATTTCATGGCTTTGCCTTGGCGTTGGTGTAGTTACGTTCCGAAAAAATTAAAAACGATTTGCTTGACATAAAATAACACATTAATCTCTGTTTGTTTTTAAACAATAAAATTTCAAAAGAAAGGTTTAATTTTTAAAATATAGTCTTAATTTAGTACAGTATTATTTAATGCAAATATCCTAAACATTATTACAAGAAAATGAATATTTTCCATGCTTTTGGGACACACTCAAGCTTTGTTTTTTACATCAAAATGACGAAAAAGTAACTCTGTAAATTTATTAATGTTAAAGAGATAGAGTTCAGTTATTTATCAATATCTCAAAAACCGGTAGTTTAAAAAAAAATAAAATTCTACACAAAAAAGCTATAAGCCTTTTTTTCTGAAGGCAACAAATTCCAAGAAAACCGTAAAAAAACGCTATAGCAAAAGTTTTTCAATTACATTACAAATAAAAATATCATGAACTAAAAATTTGACATTTAAGATCTCGCCAAATTTACAAAAAAAAAAAAAATCAACGTTTTCGGGTTTCTTTATTTGGTTTGCAAGCTTTTTTTTGTACAAAACTGAGATCGATATTACTGTGACATTTGAATTTGCGAAGTTTAGATTTTTATGAAATTTTAATAAGAAATTTCGATTGATGAATATTTGCAAAATTTTTTGATGCGAAATTTATTTGCGAGATTGTTGAAATTGAGATTTTGTAATTGTACTATCTTGAAAAAGAAAGTGATTTAGTTTTTGTTCAACAACTTCATTGGATTTCTTTTCACAACAAAATTATGAGATAACAACATTTAGACAATCAAATTATCTAAAAAATGAGCTATAAATTAACTCAGCAGCTTTATAAATATTGAAGATATAGAGTGTCAAAGAAACACTTGATTTTATACTTATGTACAAATATCAGTTTTTTTGTAAATATCTCAGAAAATATATATATATTTTTTTAAATAAATGAATCTATACCATTACTCATACATTATATACACACAAAAGATTATAACACTTTTTTCGTATCAGGAATAGATTTTGAGAAAAACGTTCTCAAAAGCCTTCATAACCTTTTTTACCCTGGCAAAATGTCATAGAAAAATATCATTAGAGTAAAAATCTCTTATTATAATACTTCTGCAGAATTGTATCCCCTTTAATCCCCCCTGGTAACATCAGCCCCAGCCCCAATTTATGGAACTATTTTGGAAATGGTTAAGACGTCAAAACAAAACTCTCCACCAAAATTCAGCTTTGTGGGAAGTTTTTCGAAGTAAAAGTCTAATTTTACTGAGTAATGCTTATGATTTCTGATGAAATTGGTGATTTCATGTTTTACATTCTAAAATCATATTTATTTTTAATCTTGGCATGAAAAACTTTTACTAAAAAAATACCGTCAAATTTTGATTGTTTATTTTACCTACTGGAAAAACTTTATATTATCTGCCGCGCCTGAACCTAAAGCCTTTGAATTTGTCAAACTTTATCCATTTACTAACTTAGTTTAGCCATTGGAACTATCAAGAACTAAACTCTTTGTAGTGATATGATTATGGACATAAAATAAGATTTTGGTTAAATAAATAATGGTAAAATTTTATTTATAGCTATGGCTATATAGCTACCAATGAAACTAAAATATCTAGATTCTGAATGCATTAATTTACTTTTTTTCATAAAATCTCTTTTCCTATTAAGAAATTCATGAAACCCGGAAATTCTTTTATTATTCTGTTAAAAAGGTAAACAAACACATTTATGCAATTCATTCATGCATTATTGTTTATAATTTGTTTTAAACTATATGCGCCACAACTTGTTCCATGATTTCGTGCTTATTACTCAATTATGACCTTCAATCACTGAGTTTGTTAGCTATATGTAGGTACTTCCTCATTTTCTAACAATTTCACTCGACTGAAAATTAACCCAAAATTACCCACATGACACCTCATACCCAAATATTTTTTCCAAGTCGTTGAGCAAAGCACCCAAACATTATTCACACAGACAAAAAAAAACAAAAAAAAAAATCAAATTTAAGCGGTTTACCGTGGAAAAACTCCCCGATTCTAATTCGTTGGCTGCGGTGGAGCCTGCATGAACGTTGAACATAAAGCAAGGAATTCTTCTAAAGAACCCATCAAGCGAAACTTCATTAAAACTCATTCGTAGTCAAACATCTGAAAAAGTAGAATTTTAAAAAGAAAAATGTAATCAAAGAGTTTCTGAGCTGCGGTGGTGCATTACTGTTCCTGTTCCCTCTCTATCAAATTTACAGTTTCAAGGTCCTTCCCTTTCTCTTTCTCTGTTTCTCCTTCCTGCTCAAGCTTCCTGGAGACCGATTAGTTAGAATACTAAGAGTTCCGATTTTGCGGCACCACAACGTGTTTATCCGCAGCTTTAAAGATACTCGTATCTTTGTTTGCGCCACATAGCACCGCATTCCGTCTCAAGGATGCTGAAGCTGGAGATAATGAGATTGTTTGGTGATGATTCTTCGAGTGGAACTGCATTTACTGCTGCAGATGCTAATTTAACGCCAACTTGAGTATTCGTCAATTTTGCCCCCATCGCATTGCATAGCTTCTATTCAGAGTTCCTGGCTTTGCAATAAGAATTTACGATGGGACTCATATTATATACTCGTAGTCATTTGGGTGCATTAATCACCCGTCGTTATTGTCGTCGTGGATGTGCTCACTCGTTGGTATTAAGTTCAAAATATTTGCAACGATATCTCAGGCAAGTTGTTCTGTGTTCTGTGACAATGAGGCTCTATATAGAAGTTGGGATTGATGAGAGTCCTCTCGAATGTGGAAACAGCGAACTTCCGCGGATCATGTGTGGATAATTAATTTGTTGATCCATGGGATATTTGCTTATTTGAGTGAAGAACATCTGGTGAACATAACTTTTGTTAGATACTTATGGGATGGCATTGCAATGCAAAATGTCTGGGTTGAGATATATACAGCTCACACAATTGCTGAGAAAAAAAATTTCATATAATTTCGTGTACAATTGCTTTAAAAACTATATCAAAGGAAATTCAAGAACTAGATAAGACTAAAGGAAGATTGATGTAATGGTAAAAATTGTATTTTTGTAAAATCAAAATGAAATATAAGCAAAATAAGTCATAATACTATTCATTTGATTTAGAAGTAGGGCTGGCCACGACACCAAACCAAACGATACTTTTGTAAGTATTGTCTCGGTGTTGTCAAAATCGAAAAATGTCAGTATCACCTCGGCATCGGTATCTGCCTTGTAGTCTCGTTTGGTCTCGTATAACAAAGTCTCATCTCGGTATCATCGTTGGTTTCGGTTTCGTTTAATTTCGGTTTGGTCTCAGTCACAAATAGAAATAAAATGGATGGCTTAGCAACATGCTCTTGATCTTGTAATTGAACTCGCTTGGTATTTTTAAGATTAAATAAAAATCATAAACGGTGCAACAGCGTAAAGTCGTCGTAAATGTAGTAAAGTTGTAAACTTCGTAAATCTGTCAAATTTTCATAAATGTTGTCACAGAAATTATGAAGTTTAAAACCTTACAACATTTATGATGACATTACGCTGTTGTATGAATACCCTTCCATTCGTAGTCAACAGGCAATAGTCAATAGTAAATGAACAACAGTCTTTTTAATTACAGTTTTTTTCATTGTCTTTTACATTTTAAAGGGCTTGTTTCACAATGTCTAAGTAATGTTCAGTTTAGTTATCCAAAAAATAAATTTTGTGACGAAATATCAAAAAAAGCTGTTACAAAATCATTAGGTACAGACGTTTCCGAGAAACCAAGATATTAGAAAAAATATGAGAGGCAGTTGGTGGATTTCATTAAAGCCACTTCCTCCAGCAAAAAATAATCAAGTCAAACAGTGTCATCCAAATCAAGGTTTCAGAGAAACAAAGCTAAAGATATAAAAATGCCAGTGAAAGAAAAATTGGCGTGGAAACGGATTAATAACTACTTAAACTTTCTCTTTAGTAAAAAGAAAAACTGTGAAAATGTCATTCAAACCGTAGGAGCTGTTTTTGAGAAATAGTCAGATTAATCCACGAAAAATATAGGGAAAACCCCGAACAAATTGTAACAAAAGAAATTCATTTGCAGTAAGGGTTCAATGAGACATGCCAAAACATATATCAAAAATTAGACACAGCCCAGCACCGGGAAATGACTTAGGTTTGAATGCATTTAGATATGTATGTGGTGTTTTGCAAACGATACAATTAATTATAAGAAGGTGTAGGTTGCACCGAAAAAAAAATCATTTTAAAAATGCGGTCTAGTTGCCCCCCGCTTGAGTGGAAATGTAAAAAAAAAAAACAATTAAAAACAACAGAAGGATCACTGCCGATAAAAGTTATTAGAATCCTACTACGGGTAAATTTTGACGTTTGTATGGAACACAACTGATTAGAATTTTGGTGTTTAGTTATTGGTACGCTTGATACTTTTATGGATCTTTGAAGTTCGTAGAGTAGAGTTATGTTGAGTGTTTAGATTGTTACTTTTGGCTTCGTCATGACGATGGGTTTGTTGTTGAAATCAGTGAGGATATAATTTTACCCACAAACTCATTGTCATTGCGTGGTGAGAAATCAACATCTAAACAGGTCTTTCATAGGTAGATGGTTGTTAAATTAGTTTAAATCGTAAGATTTAGCATTTTAACGAGTTTATTATATAGGTGACCATCAAAATATTTTGTGAACTGAATATACGCTGATCAAACGCTGATTTGCAGTCCACAACATCAGGATGCATTCCACAAAGCAGCGAACGAAAAATGCACCCAAATTTTACTTAACATTTTTTATCACCCATTTTACTGGGTTTATATTTAATAGCAATTCGCATCAATCAAAAAATTACTCATGCAATGTGCAGGTCGCTATTCCCAGTGTTTTGAAAAGCACTTTACCTTAAGTGATTATAAGTAAAATTAAAAGTGTAATCATGGCTTAAGACCAGTTTGTACAAACTTGGTTCAGGTTTTGATGTTCAGTTTTAGGCAGATAAAAGGCCAGTTGTACAAACATGGTTCAAGTTTTGGTCCGTGGTTCTACGATTTTAAAAATGCTAATTCTCGGATAAAATTTTGATCCACGTGTATACAACTGGAAACTAGCAAGCACATTTTGGTACTGTCACATACTAGAACTGTCGTTGAACCTCAAGTAATAAAATTGGTTAGCTAAAATTACCAATGGAAAACTAGGTACATACATTGAAACCTCTCCCAAACCAACACGAATTCACAGTGAATCTTTAGAAAAGTACAAAATATGACAAATACACAATGCTTAGCAACCACAAAAATAGTCGTCACTCCGCATTCGCGTTGGTTTGGGAGAGCTCTTAAAGAAGCAATACAATCGTTCGCGAAACATTTCACAGTAACTGTCTGACTGGCCTCATTTTGGAAAAAAATACGGCCCGATGATGCCGCTAGCCCATAAATCGCACCAAACAGTCACTCTTTGTCGGTGAATTGGTTTTTCAACAATCATTCATGGATTATCATTCACCCAAATGCGGCAATTCTGCTTACTAACGAATCCACTAAGGTAAAAATGTGCCTCATCACTGAAGGTGAAGTGCAAGAAATGCATTTTTATTTGAACGCTCATTTTCATAATAAGCCTGAATAACTTTAACGCGTTGCTCGACTATGTATCTTTCCATGGTTCAAATTGAATTAGTCTGAAAATGAGAAATGGCAAATGAAATGCGGAAAAAAACTTGACGTTTAGGTATGGTTCACATTCAACTTCAGCCCTAAAAAAGTAAGCACCTTTTATAATAGTTATAATAGTTAACTGCAAACGGGAAAAAATCGCAACGCAAACGCATTTATTTTTAAACCACTAAAATGCAGATACGCTGTACATAATTGATTTTAGGTGTTTCTAAAAGCTAAAGAAAATTATAAATCCACTACAATAAACAGAATCTTATATAATTTGATTAATTGGTGAACAATCACGATGACTTTAATTTATTAAATTTTTGATTTGAAATGAAAAAAATACCATTAAATTTTTAGGCAGCCAAAAAAAATTTAATAGTGTTTTTTTCATTTCAAATCAACAATTTAATAAGGATCTCATATGTAGGTATTATTATTGATATTTGTATTAATGGGAAACCCAAAAAACTGCTTTTGTTTTTAGCCTGAAAAAATAGATAAATCCATTCGAGTGATACCGTATTTACTCATAGCTTGTTTGTTTTTTTTTTTTATCAGAGACCTTATCAGCAAATTCTTAAAAGAAATTACAGAACTTAACAAAAGTTTTGAGATTCCTTTCTTTCAATATCATACGACGTATAGAGAATCTCTCTTGACCCAGATTTAACTGATGACTCAGCTTATTTGTTCACATTTGTTTAACTTTTGTTTGTATTTTGTTGAAAATAAAAAACAATTCCAATTTTCCAATACTCTTATGTCTTATACCTAAGAATATTTTCTTGAGTTGCAGATAACAATTTTAAGATTCAATCCCCCCTCATATCTCTCTCAAAGAAGAAGTAGTACAAATAATGTAAACAAAATTGATTACCTCTATCTATTGTGTCTTTTTCAGTAACCTCTTCTTTATCCAAAGACTTTTCAACTATTGTCACAGAAGACTGAAGCAAACCCTCTTGAAACAAAAGATATGTCACAGAACAATCTCGTACGTACATGGGTACCATATATGTAGGAACAGATATACACAAATAAAAATGTGCTCACAAGGAAATATTCCAATTCAAACAAATAAGAATGCAAGATAGAGAGGAATGCTGAAAAATGCTTGTCTGTCTTGTAACGTATTAATTCAACATGACAAATGTTTGTGGAATTGGTTGTGTCCCCCAAATACTCAATTCAACTGCGAGAATAAAATTTTTCCAAGGATTCCTTCTCTGATTTACACCTTATCCTTTTAGGTTGCTGTATACAAAATAAAAGCAACAAATTTATATCCACTTTGTCTTATTTTCTGTTTTGCCATAGAAAAAGCAATCCAAATTGGATTATATATGACACAAGGGCTCTTTCGACAGGACCAACTGCGATTGCATCCATCATCGATATTTGGTGGGAGAAGCGGTGGAAAAGCTTTACAGAAGACTACAAATTTCATACCATGTCGATAAAATTCTATTGCTGGCTGGTATATATCAAGGACAGACGCGCCTTGAAATTTATTCATGACTTTGATCTACCTATACCTACAAATCGAACATCACCATATCCCGGGAAGATTTCAAGTACCTACCACTTTCGGCAGCAGACAAAGGGCTGATATAAAAATGGATTTTTATCCTCCCCGTGGATTGACTAAAGGACTCTCGCTCTGATTTAGAGGATAAGTGAGAATTATTTACTGCAGTACAACTCTGGTGTCCATTGTAGTCAGCTATACACACGTTAAATCAGTACAACCACCACCGCCACACCACTCTCGTCGTCCGATTCATCGTAGACGTAAATCCTTGTTGATTCTAATTTAATATCGCTCCAGCGTGCTAGCTAAAGGACAGAAAATTTGATTACAGGACAGTAACGGCAGATCCTTGCTATATAGTGAATGTGATTTGTATGTTCAACAATTGGATTAAATGAGTACGGTGGTGGCGGTGCGGGAGGTGGCGGCGCCACCATTTTTTAAGAGCAGAATATAACGTTTCATCCAATTACCCTAAGGACACGCACTCTTTTGTCCTGGCATAGCAGCTTAGCCTTTCAGAAAAAATGTCCTCTCAAAAGTTGGTGCATCTATAAAGCGAGGGTATAGATATGAAAATAAAATAATAATGAAAATACTAAATGAGTTCTTCTTGTGGAGATAAATTGTCTGCAGTGAAAGCTGAGTTTTTTTTCCTTCATATTACAAAAGAATCCTGTAAGATGAGAAATTGATGTAGAAATCATTAGAAAAGTAAAGTAAGTTGAGGATACCACTATTAAGCCAATATAAAAAATTGATATTTCTTAAATTAAAATATATGAGTCTCTTATAATTGACCTAATGTTGTTTTGCTATACGTTATTTTAAGCCAATTAATCCTTATAGATTGTTTGTTGGATTGTTTTTTTTTTAAACTTAATTAAGGATTAAATAAAAAATAAATAAATTTGGTGGCGCAACAGCTTGTGGAAAACCAGGTCCTAGTGACTTACAACTCTCAATCATTCCTGTCTGCGTTTTATTGGTAGGATTGAAGGGGAGGGGACCTACATTTTTTGCCGAGTCTGAACGTCTAGATGAGAAGCACTTATACGTGATAAGTATACTCTTGGAGGATTTTTCAGTTCCTCGCAAGAGACAGTACCTCAAGAAAAACATTTCTGTTTTTAGGTGGCAGTGGCAGTGGCTGTGAATCCAACCCAGACCTTCGACATGACAGTCCAATACACTAACCTTTAAGCCTCGAGATACTACAGAAATGTAGTAATAAGGAGTAATCTTTAATTTATGTATTTTATTGTTTTTTACGCTTTAGCCTTACCTTACCTTAATAAAAATATGAATGCAACTTCATACCATTTTACCACTCCAGCCTTACTTGAAGAATCATTAGATAGTGGAAAAACGATCCACATAACTTTCGGAGAATTTTGATCACACTCTTCTTAAACTTTTCACAAGTTTACTCCTAGTTAGTTTAACAGCTTGTGGGTAGAACATAATGGGCTATTAAGTGAATATCAAGCTGGGCTTAGGTCTAATTTCTCTACAGAGTTGATAACATTTTTGTTTAGCAATGGAATCTCATTGTTAACACCGTGAAGTCCAAAGTAATGGTATTTCGAAACAATTCTGGTAGATACTCGAGGAAAGAACATTGGAATTAAGGAACAGCTCAACTTGAAGTGGTCAAAGAGTACCGATATGTTGGAGTCACCCTTACACCTAGGTTTACTTTCAAGCTACACCTCAAAAACCTCAAAACAAGTTGAAAGAATCCAAGATAGTTTTTAGCTGCTCCTGGAAAAATATACTTGGTTAAAAAAATGTTCCATTAATGGCCAAATATAGGCTATTTGAACCAAAAGTAAGACCTGTAATGTGCTTTATATGCCAGTTATAGGGTTACGAGGAATACGAAGAAGTGGAAAAACTCCAAAGATATTTCGCAAATCTCCTCTTGAGGCTCCTGGTAAACTCACCATCCTACATGTTACATGACGAAACCGGCCTTCGCCTCCTTCGGTTATACACTCTCAGGCTTCATTTCCAATACGCTAAAAAAATATAATAAAACTTCCCGATTATCGTCTTCCAAAGATAGTGCTCCAACAACTTTTAGATAGAAGAGCGAACTTTTTGCAAAACTGCCAACAAATAGCAGAGGAATTAGAGAGCTGTTCTGAGATGGGAAAACCAATTGGAGTAAAGCATTTGATGAAATTCTTCGGAAGCTAGACAAGAAAACTCACCACATATTTATGGGGAAAGCAATAGGTTCAACAAAGTAGATTGATTTATAGTCAACTGAGCCACAGTCTCAATGAGCTGAACTGCTTGAATGAGAGCTACCAGAATTCATCAAATAAACACTTACTATGTCACTGATGAGTCCAAGTGAGTAAGCAGGACGAATCGCCAATTTGTAGGACTAGAGACCATAAAAAGCTATTTTGAATCAATAATTCATTAAGTCCAATCCTTAATACTAACTCTTCTACTTGGCTAATTTATTTCAGTAGTATATATAATTTTTATTATAAAAAAACTTTTTATATGAATAAAAAAAGTATTTGTATATAAGATAATAAAAACTTAAAATTACTGAACCGATGCAACAGACGTTTGCATTTATTAAATTTTGTGTTTCAAATCATGTCAAAATTGTTGATAAAAAATCGCATATCTAAACTAACGTTTAAGAGCCGTAAGATTTGCATACATATATTTTAAAGCAACAAAAATAAAATTTTTTTAACTAAATCTTTAAAATTGACAATCTGGCTGACAGCATGATTTTTAAAAAATGTAATAGTCATGACAATCTAGTGATCAAATAAATTCAATTCAATATTGCTAATCATAGTTTAAGTCTTATGCATATGCAATCCTCTTTTTCATCTACAAGAATTGCGTTATTTACTTGCTAGTTACTCAACACATGAATATAGACCACTAGAAGAAACTATGAAATATTCAAAACTTCTCTCTTATTGACTCTGATCAGCTGATAGTTCCGTTCGAATCAATGTGCATAAATATACATACAAAATTATACTAATCTCATAAACAATAAAAATTCAAATAAAAGTGTTGCTACCAATTTGAAGGAGGAAAAGGCTCCAAGAAACGCAGTTTTTCATACTTACATCTCCCAAATGCCAAATATAGTGAGCCATCTGCTGGTTGCATTCTGGTTAAGGTGTTATGTTAACACTCATGCCAACACTTTTGCGACCAAAACAATGTATTAAAATAAAATTTCCTCAAAACAAAACAATAATTGGAGTACATTGGAAAGTCACCGTCAATTTTTTTTGTATTGCTTAAACAGTTGCAATTTTAAATAAAATGTTCGATCAAAATATTGCATCAGCGGAACGCAAATTTGCTAGAAAGACTCCCACCACATTTAATAGTTGCTCATCGTAGTTCCTGAAAGCATTATTCCGGACTGCTAGTGGAAAGACACTCCTAGTGCTGAAGAAAACTACATTATTGCATTATAAAAACATTTATTATCAAAGCAAGGATATTCAAATTTTGCAAGAAATCAGGTATATAAGTCGGTTTCATGTTTATTCCTCATAAGAAACTCAATTTATTTTTATTAAAAAAGAGATTACCAACCATCATGGCTGGATCAAAACATCCCCAGGTAGTTGTTATTCTTAACTCCCAGCCCGCATTTTCGAAACCCAAAACCTAAAGTTTTATATCCATCACCGGACTAAAAATCCATTATCTCACTGAGGCATTTGCGGAAGCCACTTGCTGTTTCCGAGCGCACACCCACCTTTCAGCTGCACACACATTATTACAATTCATATTCTGAAATTTCATTAAAGTCATAACTTTCATTCCATCCTGTAGTTTTGCCTTAACCACCCCCTAAAAAAGGACCATTATACATTGTTCTTGAATTTTATCAGCAACACACCTTCTATGCTCCCATTACCCCTTCCAACGCTGTCGTCGCCATCACAACCCGGCTCAGCTCAGTCATACTTTCTTTACGGCGGCGATGAGTTGCATTTCCATTTCCATGATTCCCGCGGATAAAATTTCCCGGGTAACCACAACAGAAAATTAAAAAAAGAAACGAAAAAAGGATTTTTTTATGAAGGTGGACTCACACGGAAAATAAATTTATTTAGAAAATAGTTATAACGCAGCACGGAACGTGGGTAGGTAGGTATAGGTAAATTCTTAAAAGAGAACAGGGCTTAATTTTACAAATTAACACTAGTGTGTGTAGGTAGGAACGAATTTCACTTACTGCAATGTAGATGTGAAAAACTGGGACAAGGACGAATATTGCATTTTTCACAGAAGAAAGTGTTTATTCAGAATTTTCTTTGTGCATTTCTTTTGTGTACTTGTTCTTATTATAACAAAAGTAAGTATATACATTAATAACAATATTATATATGTTATAATACACATATATAAATAGTACATACATACATACAAATATTATATAGTACCTACTCGTACATAACGAATACAAACATTTTCAGCTACAGAGGAAAGAAGAGAAATTATGATGTGTAAAATTTAAAATATGTAAAATAGAGTAAGGACATTCAAGGATATAATTTATTTAATTAAATGTAGCTTTTATGCATTTATATTTGCTTTTAAGATACCTAGGTTTTATATTGGGTACTTACCTACGATGTTTTTTTTTTTTGGAAAGTAGATTTTAATAATTCAGTACCTTACGTTTATTCAGATATGAAATATGAAATATGAAACTGTGGCTCTGACTAGACTTGATATTATTTTTTAGAAAAAACCTGAGCGGTAGCCTTTTCAAAATTATAGTGACGGTTTTGTGAATATTTTTAAATAATAAAACTGTTGTGTTGGAGCTACCCATCCTAGATGAAGATGAAGTAGAACAACATTTCGAACTTTTTCTCTGGTAAATGAATTAAAAAATCTGTTATTTACCAAAATAAAAATAAATTTGTCTGTCCGTTTAGGCTCTAGCTGCGCGATGTATCCACAGTGGTCGTACAGATTGCCAGACGGTATGATTTTTTGGACTTGTCAATCATTTTCAAATAAATAAATCATAGAATACATTGCATATTTTTGATGTTTCTAACTATAGGCTCCACTTTTGGCGCATTCTTCTAATAAAATGCATACTTTTAGGCAGTTTACAGTCTCATTCCACAAATTATTATCTTATTAGAGTATCTTAGATAATATTGCATACTTTTGGTCAATTCAATGTCTCAAACTATAGGTTCCACAATTTTAACTGAATTCACTGCGTAGTTTTCAACCCAAATGTAACGGTGTATCTAACGGTCTTATTGGAGTAATTCATTTGCCCAGTATATATTTTTGAGCGCTCTGAGAATTTTCCAAGTTTGGCTGCCAAAAAATGAGGAAAAAAAAACCTTTGCTCCGTCAGCTCAGTGAGCGCTCCTGAAATATAAACTGAACAAGTATTGAGAGTATGTTGAGGGTGTCTTTTTTATCAATGAGGACAGTTTTAAATTAAGCAGTGTTGATTTTAAACTTCATAAACATTTTACAAGGAAAAATAACATTGTACCCCCAAATGGCCCTCAAAATCACATTTTACGGAAAAGAAACGTTATTTTGTATAGTAGTCTGAAACTCTGCCATTTTTCATTCCTTATTTTAAAAGATGAAAATAATAAATTTTCAACTATGTTTTGCCCAAAACGAAAAATCGTAGAGTTTTGTTTCTTATCTCATTTTATCAACTCTAAGAACAATTTTATGTACATATGTATAGGTACTAAGTAAGTATTGAATTTTATAATTTTTTTTCTGTCAATAATCCAAAAAAAAGTTAATTCAAGTTATAGACTGTAAGCCAACAATGTAAGAACTCAAGTCATTTGCATACTTTTGTAATTCACATCATTAACGGCAGTAACAGTTTCCCGTGGGTAGGTGCAAAACCTGCATAAGACTGTATGAGGACCGAAAAACGCGTGATGCTCATAGGTGTGAGACTCTTACTACACTAAGGCGCCAGTTATAGCTATAATTGAAACTCATCATTGAAAACTTTAATGATTAATTTTGAGACATTTAGAAAGCAAAATCAAATATTATTTTGATGGACAAATAAAGCTTAAGACTTAGTTAATATTTCTAGTCAAAAAATATTTAAACTAGGCCCAACTTTCCACATAAAATGACTTTAAAGATTCCAATGATTGGTCCTATTTGAAATTTTTTTTTAACTAGAAATATTAATTAAGTCTTAAGCTGTATTTTTTCACCAAAAAAAAATAAATGGTTTTATTTCTAAAACGTCTCAAAATCCATCATTAAAATTTTCAATGATAAGTTTCAATGTAAGCTATAACTGGCACCTAAAACCACCTCCACTTCCCGATTGCAAATAAGTTGTAACTTATCTAGCAATTTATTTTTAACAAAGTTAAGTAACGTGTTGCAGGTAACTTTCCGATGAAAGTTCCTGTTTCACCGCACCAAGTCGGGAAGTTTTGTTCTTGGCAATCTGCGTACTAAATTCGACTCGTAAAGAAAGGTCAATAATCGTTGAATTAGCGTGTTGTTATACCTAGTCGATTTCTATGTTTTTGCGCGTAACTTTTTATATCGTCTCGAACGGTAGGAATCCCGAGATCCCTGTGAAGATCTTCGTTTCTGAACAGCAGCAAATGTAGTTAGTTTCCCTCAATAAATTGATTGTTTCACGATGCGTCGCGTGAACCGAACCATTATTTTGGTAATTTTTTTGCATTTGTAAACGTTGTTCAGGAGTAAGTCTACTCATTATGAAATGGCAAACCAAGCTGAGCATAAATCAAGTGACAGCTATCAAAAACACCAACTCCGAAAAAAGTATTGCCAGATTGAAAATCACACGTCTAAAAAAAAACACTTTATAAGACAGAACAATTACACAACACACTCACAGGTTCTTAAGAAAATATTTAAGCTGTCAAATTATTCACGTTAATTTTTGTTTTCACTCCTATCTCTCAAAATATAAATTTACATACACATCCACCTCAGTCTACATCTAAAAGCCACTTAAAGCAAATCGAAATGATTCATTTGAATTTTCCCGCAACATCATACCTAAATGAAGCAATTTTCAATAAAATGCTCCCCTGGCTCAGAAATGAGAATAAATTTACATTCATTGTATGTACGTCATTTTGCTATGTGGTGGCGCCACCTTCCTGTTTAAGACAAGGACGAGAGGATGACTCGATAACGATGGTTTGTTCAAAACACGCGATTCATTTGTCACATTAATAATTTCCCAAGTTATTCATGAAAGGAGCTTCCTTTAAAGCGAGGTGAAGCTAGAGAGGCTTGTCTAAAGTAAGTAAAGCTGGATATATGGGATATAGCAGGGAACCCCATATACCTACCTACAGAATCTAATACTGTTCCACATGCATGGGCAATTATCATTAAGAGCATTGAGGTCTCTGTTGTTGTTCAATAATTTATGTGGCTGGAGAACACAATTCAGCGGAAACCATCTTCAATCAACGACTCCCCGTCTTTCCGATGTGTTGTGCATTTGATTGAATTGGAAATGAGTGTATACTGTAGATATTGGTTTGAAATGAGGACATTCCTATGTCTGGAATTATATGATTGTATGAGTCAGCTTTGTCATATAAGCTTAGCTACTTCACTATACCTACCTGCTTATGTGAATTGTTAATGTTGCAGGAAACTTGTCTGTTAATTCGATGATTGAAAGTTGATTCCTTAGGTTGACTAGAATATACATTCATACAAATTTAAGGTTGATAGGTTCATTGGTTGAACCTACAATTTTTCAATAAATTTTCAAACAATACCTCAACAAAATCGTTTTTTAAATTGTTTTCACTTTATTTTCGCCTTCCATCAACACTGAATGCCCAAAAAGTTTTTTTTTCCATTTCCTTTAACCAGAAAAAAACTCTCCAAATAGAGATCCTTGAACTCACCACACATGGTGACAACACATTCAACAGTTTCTCATGCAGTCTAGTATCTATGGGTTCCTACAAGTACATCCTACATAATATGCCATACAAAGAGTAACAACCTTATAGTCTGGCCGGCTGGCAAGTCATCAGAGTTACAGAGCTTTGTTGGTCTACTACATAATTTGCAATATGTTCACCGCCCCGGAAATAGGATCTCATCAAAATGGGTGTGCCTCAATTTCCTGGTTAAAATTGCAATAAACTTCTCGTCGTACAAACTGACATACTCAATTTTCGTCCTTTTCCGAATTGAAAAAAGACCACACAAAAAACTCAGGCGCAAAAACAGTTCTGTGTCTTCCTTCGTCTTGTATTAGCATCAGGGCACCGCACTCGAAGGACGATGGAATCGGAAATAAAAATACTTTACTTACAAAAATTGCTTAGGAAGTATGTACTTTCTATCGTTGTGGTGCCAAACCAGCTACTCTGGTTACTTAACACATGAATATAGCTTATTAAGCCTGTTTCTTCCTTTGCAATTGTCGTTTTTGGCTACTTCACTCAGAATTGTTTTTTTTTTGTCAATGACATTTTTATTCAATCGACTGTCATCACATGACTCTTTCCTGTGGCCGCCTTTCGTTGGTTCCATGATGGAATAAACGCATAAAACACAACAAAAAAAAGAAAAACTCCCTCCACCCGCTCTTCAGCTTAAACCCATTTGTGTGCTTACAAACACATACACCACATACATATACATATAGCTATAGGGGAATTCGCCCTCTCGCTCTCTGTATATTTGTTTTGTATACTGACATTTTTCCTCGACTGGGAAATTGAAAAGTACACAGACAAACACTTGATTGAAGGAAAATTCGACACTCGAAGTGATGGACGAACAAACATCAGGGGGCTTGCGAAATGGAGCAAGCTTACTCATCATCATACAAATATTTGGTCCTAGAATGTCTCTCTTCATGTTTCCCTCGTCTGCCACAAACAGACACCCATCCAAAAGTGGCTCCACATTTCTTGTGGGAGAAAATGGGACACAGAATTTTCCCACCTTTTTTTCGAGAAGAAAATGGCAACTTGCAACAATATTGTTCACTTCGGAAATTGAACATTAAACGAGAAGATTGCACTTCTCTTAAAGCCATCCCAACATCAATGTCACAGAGGTTATAAATCGACATTTTCGCATTCGAAGACTTCCTTGAATCCTTCCAACAAAATGACATATCCTCTCTTTCACAATTTTCCTTTTATTTATCATTATCAAGAAATGCAAATGTTGACTGAGGATGTATACGTGATAAAAGCATCAAAGCATCAAAGTTGATCAGTCAATATTTGACCCAGATCCTAGATGTTAAATCCCATGATGCAGTTCTTTTCAGTCTTCCAAACAAATCATCATAAATGGTGGTAGCTTTTAGCTTCTGGTTCTTTAAGAAGGATGTATACTCTTACCACAGCTGCTTTCTCTGAGTGAAAAGTGTAATTTTTAATTTTCCATCCGACTTTCAGACTGAAAAAAACACATTCAAAGGGGGTGGTGGTTTTGTATTGGTAACAAAATACTAATTGAATAGAGAATGAGGAGTCTGTGATGCTCTTTATGGCTACTTTTCATACATACATATATGTATGTAAGGAGGACAAGGCGTTGATGTTTGACCCAGATGTTTCTTAATGACCACACACTACACTGATATGCATCAGCTCTAGGGAAGCTATTTTACATTAGGTGTACGTCTATACTTTGTTATAACTGGCATTCAGAACAAGGACCTTCCATTCTAGGTTACTAGTTTATCAGGCATTCTCATTACTGAAATCTATACATATTACGGTCTTACATCATGAAAGCCTTGGACTAATTTTGAAGCTACTTATAAGTGGTCATCTTTTTAAATAGCTTTTTGCTCTTGATAGGTATCAATAGTTAATTTGACCTGATTTAAGGCAGACATTTAAGTTTAGAGGCAGAAGAAAATTTAGTTAACTCTATTGAAAAAAAAATTACTTGGAAAAACCTTTTGGTAAAAGCCCAGAGCTGTGTTCCCTCAATTTTTAAAATAAAAATAATATATAGTTCTCTGACTTATTTTGGAAAATGGCACCCAATACAGTGTTGCCCAGTCCTCTCCAGTCAGGATTCGGTTTCCTGACCGGACTATTCTGAAATGCAGGTTTTGCATTTGTAAAAAATATTGACTTGAGATTTTGATCAAACTTGTCATTATAACGATAATAGGGAAAACAAATAAATTGACTCTCAAAACTTTGTTTGTCTATTCAGATAGATCCTAAACGGAAGAATCGATTTTCTTTGACGTTGGTACATACAGTGGTGGTCCAGTTTAACGAAAGCCGATATAACAAATGATAGAAGCTACGAACACATTTGGTATTCTAAATATGTATAGCAAACAAGCAACGAATTTCAAAAAATAGTTACGGACACCAGTTAAGAAAATAAATTAGTGTAAACTGACTCTTGATTTGTATCATAAGTCGTATTTTTTGAAAGAGTTAAAAGGCAACTAAGCAAATTTTAAAACACAAACAACAACACATTAAGGAGTGCATATAATTTTGGTCAGTAATCGGAGTGAACAAAGAGTGAATATAAATTGTTGTTATCATGAAATAAATGAGGGCGTTCAACTAGGTTGCAGATTAAATATTCCATCCCCAAAGGTAGGCCATACCAGCCGCAACCAGAAAGGTGGCTGTGGTGAATTTCTGAAAAATCTAACTTAAGAGGATTATGAAATTCCGGAACCATTGCCAAAAAATACAATAAACCTATTAAATACAATAAGTTCTAGTGAGAGAGAATTTTGCAAAAATTCTAGTTAGAAATAAATATTAATATACTATGGACATTCGAGCGGATTACAAAAATGAAGTAATATTTTTTCAGGTTCGTTAATAAAACTTATTAAATTTATTTAAACTTCCATTTCTTTATTTTGCAAATCAACACACTTTACTTTCTTACTACAAATCATTTTATTGTTCACGTTTCAACTATATTGAAATTAAGTACCAACTTTACTTTTCGTTTTTATTACAATCATTCACGATTAAAAACAAATTTTGTCCAGTGTCGGTCAAACATGTCCTTTTATACCCATCACACAGGTTCCGAAATAGCTTGAAGTTCTAGTATCTGCTTTCAGAGCTTTATTTTGACAGCTAGAGCTAAAAGTTCTAAAGCCCACCAAAGCTCTCCATATAAGTTAGTTTGTCTCATTTATAGTCCGGAAGATGGCGCTTCTCCATTAGAGAGTCATTATAGATAGTTCATTCGAGAGTCGTTAGAGAACAAATGTGAGAGTCGTTACAATATGGTGAAAAAGTTCGAGTTAGAGGGACATTCGAATTAGAAGGAGCCTTTTGATGTTTTTAAGAAACTGTAAGTCCTTACCATCAGTATTAGAGGTGTTAACAATTTAACAGAGGTTCCTAGAGCATACAACGGTTTTTCATACGAGTATATATCTAAAGGTGAATTTTGCTTTCCATGTTCTTAAGAAAGTGTAAAAATATACATCGAAGAAAATGTTAAAGTCCATAGAAGATTCTTGATACTAGAACTTTTTACTCTGTGCCACAAAAATAGTATCCTCCGTTTTCATAGATGTCTCCCTATTTTTTTTATCAATATATGTATATTTCATATACCAGCATTTGATTAAAATCTCAAGTTTGATGGTTAAGGCTTGCAAAATTGCAACTTGATTTTTCGCTACAATATTGTTATCGATTAAATAAGGATAAGCAAACAATTAATTTTCCGTTCTAGAGACACTTATGTTTGTGTTATCTACATGTTATTTAGATAAGCTTTAAGGCTCTGTTTTTAGTTCTAACTATAATATACATGCAAGTATGTCATAAAACATCCATATTTACATTTTATATGAGAACTGTACTCATTAATACATTAATATCATGTTTTGAGCATAAATAAATTTTACTTTTTGATGCACTCTTGATTTCATATCAAGAAGAGCTTCAATTGGAGGACAGTACTGTCTTTACAGACCTAGCTGTATTAGAAATTTCTTAAATCAAACACTTGATTTAGGTTTCTTTTCTGCTGTGTTAAGACTATGCTATAACTAACATTACCATCAAGTTAAATTTTGTTTTCTCATTTAAATGTATTTTTAGTTAAAATTTTAAATTTAAAAAAGCTTTTAATTAGCACGTCCATTATTATCGTCAATATAACGAGTCATCTTGGATGGTTACAAATCTGATATTCATAAAATAAACGCTGGTGTGCCCCAGAGCTCCCTTTTGTCTCTGAATCTCTTCCTCATTTTCATTAATGACCTCTTGTCTGAAACTTCTAATGCAATAAATTGTTTTGCTGACGATAGCACCCTCAGTTTTTCATATTCGTTTATAGATTCACATCCCTGTCCTTCAGATGTGGAACTTCAACGGCAGCGTATGATAAGCTCATTATATTCTGATCTTGACAGCATTGTCCAGTGGAGAATTAAAAACCGTGTAGAATTTAATGCTTCAAAAACCCAATGCTGTCTGCTGGCGCTGAAGCAGAACCCACCCCCAATCCCGCTGTCCATGAGCGGTACTTGCATCGAGGAAACTGAACAGCTGTCAGTTCTGGATATGTGCATCACAGATCACCTTCAACGTCGCCAAAAACGCTGCAAAATGTTAAGGCTTTCTTCGAAGATGCAAGAAACTCTTTTCCCCTTTTGATCTGGCTGTAATATATAAAGCCTTCATCCGACCCAAGCTTGAGTATAACTACCACATTTTGGCGGATGCTCCTATAACTCAATCAATCAATTCGATAGAATACTTTCTCATAATTTTATCACTATTTTTATAATCAATGTTCTAGTGAAATAGCCAGTTGCATTCCTCCCCTTAAACAATTCACGCACTTTTAGGAATGCCCATCAGTTTACCCTTGAGCCCAACCTTGGACTTACTGTCAAATACAGAGATTCATTTCTTAGTCGTACGACAGAATGTGAAATGCTTTACCCGGCTTTGTTAATCCCTACCATTTTGATATTCAGAACTTCACAACCAATGTGCATCGGTATCTCCTTTTGAATCCTTCCCTATTTTCCTGATCGCTCGTACTGTGTCGCATCATCTTAAGGGTAGTCGAAACCCCTTTAATGCGTGCAAATTCTAAAAAAAAAAATTGAATAAATCAACTAGTTTTCCTAGATTCAAACTAAATTGAGTTTCAACATTGTGTATATTCAAACTCATGTGCAGAAAAATTCCAGCATAAACTTTCAATAAGAAAAGTAAACAAAAAAAAAATCTCCCTTTCTATATCTTTTTCAAAACATAAAAAGCTCATGAATATTATAATCTATGCTGCAATAATGATCTGTTTCCTGATTCGATATTTCTAACTTTATAATATAAACTTCCAAAGTAAAAATAAACTTTATAATTGAAATCGAGAAAGAAACAGGCACATTGTCAACTGTTTTTGACAATATGACCCAATGGGCTGTTCACAGTAGGATTCTATTGAAAAGTGACCCTTTTGAAGTCCTTTGACAATTCATTGAAAAATGTTATTTCATTCAGTAAAATACGTATATAAGGTTTATTTTTTGTTTGTTTATTTATTTTTTTATTCTATTTCTTATTCAAGTGACAAAAGCATAAGAAAATATATGTTTGTATTAAAAGTCCTCCTCGTCCCGGGGGTCCTTTTTAAATAGTAAAATCTCATTTCATTTGTGTTAGCCTTTTCTTTCGTCTGCCAGTTAATCTTATAGTCTAGATTGTAGATTGTTGAAAGCTTAGAGTTGCCATGTGCTTATTTTGAATTGAACAACATCATTTAGTTATAACTCAAAAATATAGAAGTCAGCAAAGCCCCCATACAAGTCAAAATAAATCGATTTTTTATGAATTGAGAAAATATGCCAAATTTCCTTGTGTGTGCTTCCGGCAATAGAAAAACAATAAAATCCCTCATTCGCCCGATTCAATTTTCAAAAATCTTTATATCTCCCTATTGAAAAAATATATTTTTGAAAATTTAGTCAGTCCTTTATATGCTTCATCAGAGCTGGACAAATTACGAGTATCTTACAAGCGGCAACCTTTTTTATTTCTCCCTTTATCGTACCGTGGTACCAATCTAAATTTCCTATATAGTTTTGTTTGTATATCTTTTACCTTTTTCACTTCAGTAACCATTTTTCTTCTGGATTACCTATTGTAACCTGAAAATAAAAAACAAAAAATAGTCCTTGAGTATGACACACATCGTACAATAAAGTTGCTTTTCTTGAATTTGACAACTGTGAGTGGAACAGCAAACACACTCCTGTATTCCTACAAAGGATCTAGACCTGAAGAAAGATGAGGACGACAAAACCATCGTACCATACATTCTGGCTAGGAAATTGTGTCAAATTGGTTTTGACATACTCCCCAAGGATTCGAAGGGCTCAATGTCAATGAATTGCATTTTTTCTGTACCACCCCACAAGTACTCCATCAGTCCTCTTCTAGGTTATGTGAAGTAGTGTGATATTTGAGTTTCTTTTTTTTGTTGTTGTCTTTCACTTTTCCAATCCCTCACTTTGAAAAAGTTTGTTTCACTTTTTGCGCTTCATGAAGCACTTTTTTTGTACCCCCCTTTCATGATGGGGTTGCAAGGGTGCATGCCAAACCTCATATATAGCCAAGCATTTGATGTTTTATATTGCAAGTAAGCTCCCTTACGTGATTCTCTTTTCACCTCCCTTGAGAACGTCGTAAATTGCAATTTTATAAATTTGTTATGATGATGATGATGGAGGCGGAATTGTGAAAGAGAAAGAGAGAGAGAGAGAGACAGAGACGGAGAAGGAGAAAGAACAAAGTTTTATTTTTGAAAAACCATTTCGTTGATTTGATGGCAGGATGTATTCCTACATCAGGACCGTTCATGGTATATGAAGTACATGAACACCCATACATATGTATTAACGGTATAAAAGTTAAGAAAAAAGGTTACCTATGTATATGGATAAGGAATATATGTAGTTATGGGGCGAGTATACCGATAAAGCGAATAAGATAAACATTGATGGATTGAAGGAGTTTAATTATTAATGAGGTTACCATACCGTTAAACAACTCTAAGCTCTAGGTATCCAGTATAGAAGTCCAATTTAGTTAATGGTTGGTCACATTTATTGAATGAAATTTTATGATCGTCAATTTTGTGGTTTAGCGATGCATAATTTATCAAAGATTGGTGGAATGATTTTTAGGTTTTATGGATGGTTTACTTTGATGAGCTCTAATGGGTAGGGGAAGTTTTGACATTATTCATTTTCTTTATATAAATATGTACATAGCTGTATAATATTTATTTCCTTAGTGTCAAAGAGATAACTGAGTTCATGATGCGAGTAGTAGGAAGGTAGATACATCATACCTAAACTTATGGGTGTTTTTGCTCTAAAAACAATCTTTTCGGCTGTCTTTTTAAAACACACCTAATAGCCTTACCTATCTATAGAAATGACACCAGCTTAGGAATATTGGATGCTTTCGGGGTTAGAAAGATAGGTGTACGAGTATATTATAGATATTGCTGAAATAAATCAATATAAAACTTATTTATGTACTTACAAGGATTTAAAAAGAAATTCTTTAATTTAATTCAATGAAAAAAAGAAAACTAATTAAATTAACTGCAGGTCTGGATCATACGTGTTTGCTCTTATTTTCAACTTGCTTAGGACTTAAGAATTTATGAAAAAGAAACACGGTGCCATTTGGCTCATTCTCTCTGTCATGTTCGGCTAGCTTTAAATATCCTTGAGTTCAAAAACAAGAATGTCATTTTGATTGCTTGAGAAAATAAGAAAAGATATAAGAATAACTAAAATATATACTTATATACCTACACTAAAATCTCAAATTAAAAAAAGTCATCAACTCGTTTTCAAAATACTGAATTTTCAAAAAAATAAATTCGCGTGAAATTTTAAAGCAAGTCAAAAACTCGCAAAACAATTAAATGTCAAATTAAGAACAGTTTAGCAATAAAATGCCAATGCCTAATAAAAAAAGCGAAACAATAAAATGATATTTAAAAAAAAACAAACAAAAACATTTGTTTCGTTTTGTGTTAAAGCAGATAAAAAAAAATAATAAGACAACTGAAAACATCCTCCATATCAAGGTATAAATCGATTAGGGTTTATTTGTATGGTTTATCGCAAAAAACCTCCTATATAGAGCGCTGCGCAAACATTGAGTTTGGTTTATGTGTACATTCATCACGACAGCGGAAAGTGTATGCTGTGCCGCAGGAACAATTCATAATGGGCGTCGGAGACGCGATGATAAAAGTCGGGCATCGATGATAGAAAAAAATACCGAATGCATGTATTGCTCTACCCTCTAGACTCAGAAGATCAACCAGGTAAAGTATCAAGTATAGACCCAATCAGCGGCGTAACCAGAAATTTGTTATTAAGGGTGGAGGGGGGTGTGGTTAAACTATAATTTTAGTGAGCAAACTGTAAGGTAGCATTGATTTATTGTCTGATTTATGTTTTTGGGGGTGCTGAATCCGAATCTGAAGTTTGCGACTTTAATTTCGTGGCACAACATGGAACAAAATTCAAAAATTGCTGAGTTACCATGAGAGTTTTTTACTTAGTAAAATAATTGAAAGCAGACATAATTTCCAACAAATATTGGTTTTAGATTTTTTTTCCGCGTCACACCCTCAAGCACAAGTTGGAAATTGACGTATTGTAACTGTTTAAGAAAATCCACTAATTTTTGTCTGCTCTAACACGTCACGTCGAAAGTCGAAGTTAAAGTTTTGAAAAAAATGCAAATTTGAAGTTACCTATTTTTCAAAGTATGAAAATTTTCCTTCGAAACTCTTTTCAATATTTCAAATAATACCCTCATTCATTTTCGAGAAATCATCATCTTTGGCTACCTATGGGGTTTTGAAGAAACAGCAGAAATTCGCCAACATCACCAACCGCTTGAGCTCCGATGGATACTAGGGTAGAGCGAAAATGTAGGGACAATTTTTAAAATTGATTTTTTGAAATGCAATAGCAACCAAATTGTGCCTTAATAAGTGCAGATAATATAGGTAGTTCAAAATATTTTTTATTTATGGTGACGTTTCAAGGTACCTCCACTCATTTCAATTATACATCACTGGTCAGCAAAATTATTAAATCATTAAAATCACGCCATATTGATAATATCTTTACCTAATTAATGGACACAAATCTGAAAAAAAATAATTAAAATTTCTAATATTTTTACTCTTTTTTTTTCGGTTTTTATGTCAGGAATATTTTGCACACCCGACCTGATGGCTGTAAAAAGATGATGGATTTGAGTTTGGCGTCCGAAACTATGCTCAAAAATATCCTTTTCTGGGACCACCAAAATGCTACCCAGTATTTGCACGCCTGTCTAAATTCATTAAAATACTTTTGTCCCAATACATTTTTGAAATACAGCTTTTTACTTAAAAAACTCTTAAATTGAATTTTGTTTTGTATTTTTTCTTAAAGCTAATTATTATCATACTCGTATCATTATAAAAAAAATATTAAAAATAAACTAATCTTAAAACTTGGATGTGATTTGATTGTTTTTATTGAATTTTTTCATGTTTTATGAGTTTTGTTCAAAACTTGGTTTGTCGGAGGCATCTTCAAGCATCCGATTAGGCAGATTATATTTTGTGTCTTTATCTTTGACGTCCGATAACATCTTTTTGCAGGTATTGCATAATCGACATCTTAAAAATGGAATTTCACTCCATGGAAATTTTTTTTTAAGTGGTGGTCCACACACTACCCCAGCAATTTTTATTTTTACGTTTTTGACTTTTTATTTTTGTTATTTTTTAAAAAAGGTGAATTAATCCTTCTTTTGCTAGATTTATAATAACAATAGCTGTGTTTTATTATCTTCTATTGGGATCCTGATCTGGATTTGTATTTTCTTTTAACTCGTAATTCAATTTTTTTTAATAGAAATAAAGTTGTTTTGGCAATTTAAAAACGAAAACCTCTCCATTTTTCTTTTTTGCAAGTGTTTTTATATAAATTTTTTTTTTATACATTTTTGGCTTTTCGATAAAGTACGTGTCACTTAGTCCTGCATTTTTTTTTTTTATTCCAGCAATAACTTACACAAAAATTTACTGATTTTCCCTAATATTGAAAAACTTTCCTTGTACTTATCCCGTTTGATTTATTCTACTAACTGTAGCAAGTGGTCATTATTATGTTTTCCATGTTTCTAACTTTTATTAATTTTGTTGGTATCATTGGAACTTGTAGACATTATTTATTTCTTTCTATATTTTTTCGTTTTACCTTCTAACAGCTAAAAAAAATCATAAGTAAAACAGTATATTTCCGTGACAAAAAAGTACATCATTTCGTAGAAAAGCTAGCATTTTATTTATACGAAAACTTTCTGAAATCCTGGCTACGTATATGAAAAACTTTCATTAAGAATCACCAACCAACAGTAAGTGGGTATACCTAATATGGGGTCATACCTTCTTGGAAAGTCACAATCTTTCCTATAACACTTGAACAACGAAGAAAAACAAACCCACTCTTATAGTTGTTATTGGCCAAGCAGCAGCTTCATAAAACTTTTTTAGCTTATTTCAAGACATAATGTCCTGCAATTCTGCCAAATGTCCAAAATCCAAACCGCTCGCTCCCCCTAAGTAAGTGAAGCACCTAAATTATCCAAATATTTATTTAATTTATGGCAAAGGAAGTGTAATAACTTTCAGTTTTTTTTGAGTTTTTTTTCTCGTGTTATGGCTTTCTTCGGATCAAGGATATGAATTTATTGCGTAGGACGAAGTGTCCATGTTCAGGAGCTGTCATGGTTCGTTGCTGTTGGAGTGTGTTGAAAATTTTTCTATAATAAACTTTTATATGTATATGCCAGCAGCAGCTTATGATGATGTTACTGAGGTAATTTAGTGACAGAATATTGCTAAGAGGAGTATACAAAAGTGCCTTAGGAGAAACGTGTCATGATGAGGTCATTATTTGAAGCAGAGTACATTAAATAAAACTGTTAACAAGGAAGTAGGTATTGGGTGTTAAAATATGTTTGTGGGTGTCATTTTTTCTTTCTTTTTTTATCTAATAATGTATAGGTACTTCAGTTAGGCATTGCTAAAAATGTCAAACAAAATGGGGGTGTATTCATATAGACATTGTTTAAGCTGTTGTCAGGCAAAACTGGGAGTTCATCTTATAAAATTCGAACAGCAAAAAAATATCTATGGACATCTTAAAGCATATTAGACACAGTGGCCCCAGATCGAGGGAAAAAGCACCACTTTTGGTGATTTTATAATGAAAAACGGGAAGGGACAAGCTTAAAAAAGGAAAAACAAATTCATTAAGGGGAAAAAATTAATTGAATCGTTCTGGTTGTGGAAAGGTTTTTTTAATTTATAAAGTTCGACTAAAATGTTTCCGCATATGCAAAACCTAATATCGTTTGTCTTCCACATAGTAGGACTGCGATCGCAGGATTATTTTTAACAGTTAGCCTAAGCAAGACTTAACTTCAAAATCCCATATTAAGTTGGACTTATTACGCAAAAGTTATTATTTTTATTTTGGATCATGAAATCAAAAAGGACTGTCTTAAAAATATAACAAAATATCTACATTAATTAGCTTTGTATTTAAATGCTATGAATTTTTGAAATGCCTAGAGTTATTTTTTGTAATAAAGATGTTACGTTTTCGTTTTGTTCATTATATGAGAAAGCAAAAGAGTAATGTGCCTATGTTCTAACTTTGGTTATTGTAGACTAAAATTCATTTAGTCTGAAAATACCAAAGAAAAGTCACATAATTGAATAATTTTCCATGTTAATATAAGTTTATTATTAAAGTAAAAAGCGTTATGAAAAACAATTTTCTGATTTTTGTTTATATGCATGCAAATATGAAAATTTAGTTTAGGGGAGAAAAAGGGTGAATTTTTTTTAGAAATTAGGGGAATAAAATTGGGTTTGCTGATAAATACAAAGAAAAAGCTAATGAAAGTCTGGGGACACTGATTAGACAATACCGAGACCAGGCCATTTGCTTGGACCGAAAATTACCAAACATTTTTTGTGGCGAGGGAAAAGTTTAAAATTGGTTTTAGTTAGCCCCCACTTCAGTTCTTCTTATGTCTTTGTTTCTCAGAAAAGGGTCGAAAAGTTACTGAAGGGAGATGGCTAAAAAATAACCAGTCCACAGAAAAAATTCTTATGCAGTTTTTGTAGACTGAATACGTACATTGAGAATATGTAATCGATAGATCTAAAAAACATCAGGGATTATTTTTATATTTTGAGATTGAAAGTTAGAATTTAAATTAATGCACAATCTACTGTAATCAGTATTTTATGAATAGTCTGTGGGGGATAGTGGTGAAGAAGGGTCGTTTTTTATTGCAAAATATAATCAAAAAAAAAAATTGGGAAACCAAAAACTATTATAACTAAAGCAAAAAATACGGTTCGAAGCTCTTCATACTTGTATTATTAGCTATATGTAATGTAGCACAAATAATTAGTCTGAGTATGTCATTTATTGGACCAGTCAATTTGTTCTCAAAAAGGCTTTTAGCGAGCAAATTGGGGGGTAGTTTTGATTTTGCCCCTCTTTAATGTTTTCGTGACGCAACATAGAAAAAAATGGGCATTTTTGGGGAGTTTTACACTAATATCTTGAAAACTACCAATTATTCGAAAATTACATCAAGATACCATAGAAAGTATACACAATTTCCAATAAAGCTGACTCAAGCGCTAGTTGAAAATTGACGTACTTTTACTCTTTTCGAAAATTCACTTGCACTAAGAATTTACTTTATGTGAAAAATTTTTAATTTCTGTCTATGACATGAATCAAGATATATGTACTTTTCTAATGGTTCGAATATGGTCTCAAAATTGCTTTAGAATGTCATATTTTTGACATATTTGAATCTAAAGATATGAAAAAATGCGTTTTTAATGCAAATTTCGGCTTATCGAGAACATAAAAAAAGGGTAAGATCAAAACTACTCCACAGTTTGTATAAAAAAAAATACAATATGACTGGACTATATAGCTTTTATAGTTTTTTTGATTCTTTAACTTGACCGCTGGTTTTTAATACAAAATCTTTTTTTTTCGAAAAAACTACCATATTTTCTGGTTTAAATGGATGAAAAAATAAAATCGATGGTATCTCACACACAACTACTTTAATACAATTTTATTAGCTGTTTTCTATAAAAAAAACATTTGTGTTGTATTTGTTGATTCATTTCTCTTATACTATATGAATTTCAAGGTTGCTCTTTTGGTGATGTCAACTGCTTATTACCCATTGGCTAACATTTCGATCTTGTCGATGCTATGTTTTTTGTCCATTCATTTGGGTTTTTTCCTCATTTTTGGACTTCTGAGTATGTTCATAATTCACAACATGAACCTATCTCAGAAAATTAGTTCTTAGATCAGAAAACTTTGCAATGCTGAATAGAATACATGCATTTTCCTATCAGATGAGTCCCACTATCTCTTGTGGCTGTAAAAACGAGATTGTAATATCATTGTGCTTATGAATCTTGCATAAAATCAAGAATATTTAACAGCTTTTAGCACAGTTAGATACGCTTGAATATGAATATGTAAGCTTAAGAGCCAGACAATCTTTTAAGATTAATGAAATTCATAACACCAAACAATGTTAAATCAGACAAACAAAAATCTGTCAAAACACTACCCGAACCTATTTGTCAACTTGATAGCACTTTATTTCACACATTTATGCAACTTACACATATCTCTTCATCCTTTAAGTCAACTTTTCTTTATACCATTTTATCCTTGTTAAATGAATATTTATGAGGCGAAGCTGAGTTTCACTTTCTGTTGTAACCAAAGTGGTGTCTTCATCTGGGGACCACTTTTTGTGCATCCCAATATACCGTCATCCTATTTACCATCCTTGCCATGGACATAAAACCTAATTAGTTAAAAGCTTACTTCATTGCTCGGTTTTTTTGGGGATGGGTGCAACACCAACCAAAAACAAAAAAACGGGTCCCTTTTTACCATGGTATATACAATTTGCAAACGACTTTGCACTCTCAATTGCTGACCAAAAGCCAAAAAAAGGGTCTGTGGCATGACAACCGCAAAAACTGGGCTCGGGTGTGGTTATATTGGCACATGAGAATCCCCACCCACCTCACTTGGCACTTGGTACTTATACCAATTCTACTATAGGTACCAAACCTTCTTTTTTACCTACCCTTTTTTGCGGTGCCACACATTGCTGCAGTGGCAAGTCAAAGAGTATCTTTTCCTCAGAAGCTCACACAAAAATAAAAAAAGAAAGAAAACGAAAAACTCTACCAAATTTGCCGAAATTTGTCTGCAGAAAGTTGATATCTTCATTTGAGCGAATTGCATCTAGGAAACGAAGTCCTACCCTATCTGTGCATGTGCACACATTGGAACACTTTGTTTACCCTTTAGGAGCAGCCGAATGAATCTGTTGAGGATTTAATCCGGTTTTTCTACTTGTTCCTTTTACGTTCTTAGTATGTGTTATAAATATGTGACTCAAAATACGTGTCTTCAAAAAAAAAATAGGTGTACCATATAGTCGAGCATAGAAAATGTACGGAAGCGACATCAAGGACAAGAACTTTAGAGACATAACTTTTTTTTTGCTATTTTGTTCAAGTATTGCATTCGAGAAAAATTAAGCTTTTTTTAGAAAAAGTTTATTGTTAGCTGACAAAGCCAGGTGACTAAATTTGTACAACCAAAATTACAACGATAATTTTCCTAAAGATAAATTCATTTCTATTTATATTTAATCGAATTTTAGATTTTGTTCGAAACAGGAATTAAATATCGGCCTATTAATGGGGAATAATCTGATTGATAAAGTCGTGATCAAAAAACCTCTTTTCCATATAATTTCGACTCAGGCATTATAGAAGTAGGTGTTCCTTCAACTTTAGTTTATTTAGAGGTATAATATTCAATTGTTATTTTAAGGCCTTCATATAAATATCAGTTGGCCATTTAGTCAAATATTAGAGCCAAAATTACTTTCGTATAATTGGGCTTTATAGAGCTCAAATAAAGTAATGCAAAACATTGTTTTTAGGAAATCGAAGAGTCCTCTATATGGCTCTCAATGCAGGCTACAGAAATACATTAGTGCGAACCAAATGTTCAATAAGAAGAACCAAGTTCAGCCACGCTCAGAGTGCAAGTTCATACAACCCCATAAAGAACATTTTACGTATTTTTGAAATTTATTTTGTCATCGTTTTGATAGAATCCCAAAGGATTCAGTACTTGGAATTAAAGGAGACGAGAGATGACTGAAGATGGCTGCTATGTGAATAAACCGACTTTTTGCAGTTGAATACGTTTTTTGTTTACTCATGCAGATATAGATGTGTCGCTCATCGGACGGTCTACTTCATCTCTCGATGCAGTACAAAAATATCTATTTGACTGTCTGCTTTTCTGAAGTGGTGTAGTACCATAATATTGAAGAAAATATTTGGTTGAACAGGAATTCAGTACCAGAATGGTGGTTTTGTGCCAAGAATTAAGCATTTTTGTTTTTTGAGGCTTATTCCCAATCCCGATATCGTTTTAAAACGGGGAGTGATAAAAGTTCACGTAAAGTTGAAAGTCAAAAACGACAATCTTCTTCAAGAAGGGACTACAATCTTATCTAAAAATTTAAGTGAAAAAATCGTTTAAGTGTGGGAAAAGATTGCACTTGTCCAGGTATGTTTAAGGTTCTTTTTGCCGTTGAGAAGAGAACCAAGAAACTGGTGAATGAATTGATTAGGTATTAAGGTAGAACAAGAATACGCGGTAGCTGTCAGAAGCTTATGTCAAAACCTTTCGGTTGGTTTTTGACATAAGCTTCCGACAATTTTAGTGAAGAATCCACGTCAAAATTTTTGTGTAGAATTCCTAATCGAAACTTTACTTAGACATTGTGAAACAAGCGTTTAAAAAATTGGTAAGTCAACATAATGAACTTCAGTTAAAAAAAATTGTCTTTTATAATAAAGATTTTTGTCTTAAATCTTAGAAATACCAAGTGAGTTCAACTACTAGATCAACAAAATGTAACCAAGTCGTGCATTTTATTCTGGTTGGTGACTCAGACTAGACTGAAACCAAAGGAGACCGATACCGATTCCGATACCGAGACTTTGTTATACGAGACCAAACGAGAGACGATACTTAAATTGTTTTGAATTTGACGATACCGAGACGATACTTACAAAAGTATCGTTTGGTTTGGTATCGTGGCCAGCCCTAGCAAATACACGAATGAAGAATTTGAAAGTTAATGTGTGTAGTCAACTAGGCTACCCAGTACTGGCTCGTGTGTCCGTAGGGTAACAAGGGAGAATGTTTAGTAAGTATGTAGTTTACTTTCTGACACTTTGTCTTTTCTGTCAGACTCCATGAGTTACCCTCTTGGAATAAATCCTCTATTATATAAGGTGCCTATGCTTAAATCAAAAGATTTTATTATTTCTGATAGAATGCGCTAAACAGAAATATTTCAAAACTACAAACAAATTCTGACAAAACTCTTATAAAAAAATTTTTGTCACATGAAACTGTAGGTAAGCTTATGATTGAAAAACCACTGCCTCTCTACCATTGTTGTATTAAAAATACAATCAAAATTATATAAGTAAATATAACTTGCTGAATTATCATTCCTCACACCATCTTTAATTGATTAAAATGTATAAATTCAATTAGCTACCCATCGGCATGGTAAGAAAATTTCTTCACGTTTTCGCTACAGCACTCTTTTCCTGTCAATGATAAAATTAATGATATTGTCTTGACACAGCCCCAAAGTATTGTATAACCACTACCAAAGCCTTAGAAAATCAAACAAAAAATCTTTGAAGTGAAAACCAAACCTTTACCGTGATGCGCACCATGATGGCTCTGAGCCCCCATCTTTCACCTTACGAGCTTTGAATTCTCCATATTTGATCCTTGGCATATTGTTTGTGCCCAGTGCACAAAGAGGCAATCCAAACAAAAAATGCATAAAACAGTTTTCCAATCAATTCGGTTATTAATGATTTCCCAGCTGTCAAACAGCCCCAAAATGCCATCCAAAATCAATCATTAATGTAATCCTTGTCGGGAGCAAGCAAGCAAAGATACAATAAGAAATCCCGAACAAAGAGGAGTTCTGTTCTGCGTTGCCAAAGATCCAAGGATCCCAGGATTGAATTGAATGTCACACAAAAAAGATTAATGGAGTCATGTTCAACAACATATAAATGTATGAATCCACCGCCCGCTTCGAAGAATAACGGAAGCGGATATTATACAAAATTGCTTGAAACAAAAGGGGTGGCGTATGAAATGAAGATCCGCCTAGCAATGTGCTCATTAATCAAACTCCTTAGGGACCCACCATTCAAACTCCCCCGCACATTTCAACAATGAAGGTTTTGAACTGTTTCAACTTTCTTAGAAGATGCTTTGACGTGCGGAAGGAATTCTCGCCACTGTTATCAGCGTTTGAGGCAAATCCTTGTTTCCTGTCCTTCACTTCTGACCAAAAGCGTAAAATATTTTGCTGACATTGAGGAATTGAAGAGGAGATTTCCAGGATCAAGGACCAAAGAATTTATCTTTTTTTGTGTGTTTACGTTTGTGTGCCGCAATAGCAATCCTCTCGTTTGACATGATGTTTACTGCATGAAGCTCCGTGGAATATGGGAGGATTAAATGTATTTGTCGTTGTATGTTTTTTTTGTTCCTTCTTCGTTACTCCAACGTGGGTTTCCTTGTCACTGCTGGTACTGATAAATGTCACTGTGTTAACACATATGTTATTCTGCAGAAAACAGATTAGCTGGGGTTTTTTGTTTTTTTTTTTTTTGCTAAAGAAATTCTGCACTCCACCCTCGTCAAATCAAAGCAGCTCACTCAGACAAGCATATTACTTCCGTCTGCTATCATTTTAAATGGAGCCAATATCGTTGGAATACGACAAGGACACCGACGACGATGACGACGAAGCTGGTTGCGGGAATCTAGGACAATGCTAACAGAAACTTTTCAAATAAATCCTTCAATTGTTTCATGATTTAAATTGTTGAATTTTTAGGAACAAAAAAGTTACTCCCGGGCTCCCTATCCCAGTCCTTGGATCTTATTTCTCGTTTCTTTTTATTTTGATTTTTTTTTAACATGGAAAGGCGGAGCTAAAAAAACAATCGCTCACAACTTTGACGAAAGGAACTTCGTTCGAATCCGGTTTGGTGCGGTGGTTCCTGTGTAAGTTGTCAAAATGGCTGTGCTGTAAAAGTTTTATCTACCTTTGGCCGCGTCATTGATGGCGCAACTTTTGTTTCCAATTTTGTGGGTCAGAAAATAATAAATTTGAAGCTTTAATTGAACCGAAACGGGATCAAATCAGGGGATAACAATCTTCCGGTATAAGGAAAGTTTTTCAATTAAGGATAGAAACTATTAGGTACAGTTGAATGCAATTTCTTTGGGAGAGAGGGTATATGAGGAAGATATTTTGTTGTGAACTGCAGGTTTAAAAGTTTTGTCTATGGTCTGTTTACTATTAAGTAGACCTACCTACCAAGCTTGCAGGCTCTGGTTTTTGGCGAAAAAGAACCGAGTTCGTCCTTAACTCATTAAACGCTTAGTGGCTTTTGAAAGTTTTGTTATAGTTTTTTGGTTTTTGTTTAATGTCATTTTCTGTTATTTTGGAAAAAGACATGATGGGTGTTGATTTTGTTTTTATAAATGCTGCAAAACAAACTAACTTTACAGGAGATTGTATGAAATTTTGTTTGCTGAATTCTAAACAGGTGGATATAATTTATTTTATCTATACACATATTCGTAATTACATATGTATAGGTAAATGTTTTATTTCAAAAACTCCAAACTGTTAAAGCATGCTGTGACAGCAGCAGAGTTTAGGTTTATGTACCGATGTACATGTACGAACAAGTGATTAACTTTTATGATTATTGTTGTTTTCAACTGGGATGAACAGGTTTTTTAGATTAGTAAGTACTTTTGAAAAAAAAACTCTCAGTTTGACACAAACTCTCAACAAATCTAAACAAAAACAACCACATTTGTTTTGGAAAAATTTTTGTTTTGCAATTTGCGCACAAACAAAACGAATTGGGGTTATGGTGGGGGGAGAAAAGGTTCTATGAGTGAGGGTCTGATTAAAATTTTGTGACTTTCTGCTCGTGTCAGGTGTGACAGTGAATTGACGTTTTGATTAAGAAAATATTTATATCATTATAGGAAATTATTTTACTTAAACAAGTTTTTATAAAGAATATGAACAAATATGCATAATACATGCATACCTTACCTACTTGAAGTCGAAAGGCCTATAACACAAAACAACAATCAACAATTACTTGTTCAACTATGTTTGTTCAACAAGTGAAAATTATTTCCCTAACTCAATAAAAAGCGTAACAATTTGTTAACTGAAAAAATTTACCTCGGCTTATTAAACCAGTTCATCAAGTATTTCTTGCACAATGAGTCATAAAGTCTCCGAAAAAAATCAAATCAAAAGTCAGAGCTGCTCTATTATTAGTGGACGAACATATATGTAGGAATGACTTTCAGTGAGATAATAAAACAAAATTTTGTACACCTCACACGGGCAACAGATGCGGCTCTATTTCAAACCAATTTTGTCCTTAAAATATATTTGTCTATTTTTGATTCTTACAATCACTGTCCGATTCAGAATAAAAACTAAAACACTTTTTAAACCAAATTTCTTACCAAGAATCATCCCGATTCCATCACTTGATAAACACAACTGCAAGCGCTTATTTCTTACTTGTTGACTTTGAACAAGTCCGCAAACCCCGTCAGTTGGAATTTATAAACTATTCAACAAGCTTATTCTCTATTCTTTGAACTCTTGTGGTTTTCAGATATAGAAATGGTAGATTTATGAAATTTCCCACTTATTGCAAAAAGCCAAGACAATTGTTTAGAGTCTCCTAGACTTTTTGTTTTTTGTTACACAATATTTAAAAAGTTTTAGAATTTTACTTGTTCAGCAAGCACTTTATGTATTGTATTATTGGCCCCAGCTCTTCTTAATAGGCCAAAGGATCCAGGTATTTCCTTTTTTTACAATATTGCTACTGAACTAATTTTCTTGTTGGAATATGGTAAGGAGTGTTTGCGGGTCCAAGTTTGTGGGATGAGGCGCGTATCACCCACTATCTTGGAAAACCCGCTCTATCAAATGTTTCGTGAACCGTGAAATTTTTTTCAAGTTGATTTTTTTAGTTCTGTTAATTTAATATTCAATGCTCTAAACAATTTTTATTGTCAATTGCTGAAAACCAAATATAGACATATCGATGTTAGTTTTAGAAAAAAACTAAAAAAACGAAAGTTACTTTTTCCAATTTCTTATGTTTAAGATAGGCAAAAAAGTACCAATTATACTTATACATTGTGCTCTGTTTTTTTACGTAATAGAAACAACTATGAAAGATTTTTATATCTGGTTTTTAGTGTTTAACCAAAAAATGAAAAGAGTATTGAATATTAAAAGAACATGGTATGTTAACTACCCAAAGTTTTGACAAAATCAATTTCAAGTAATGGAGAATGACATATTAGGTTTGGTTTACTTTTCATAGAATGGGTTTTGGTAATAAGAGAATTTCAATTTTTCAGTCGTCAAAGTATACCAAGAAAAAAATAACACTACCTGCTTAATTTCATCTGTAAATGTCACAATCACTTGTAAATGCTTTTTTGACGATCTTAACGAACACTCAGAACTGAAGACCAAAGATGACGATCTTAACGAACACTCAGAACTGAAGACCAAAGAATCTAACCGACATAGAGGCTCTAAGACGAACATCAGTACCTTCTGTATCATGTTCTCGATTAAATTTGTAAGACCGCAAGCAATCGCACTGCTGGCTTTTGAAGGGTGCTTATAGATCACACTGGCTAGATCAATAGGATATATAAAGCGACTAATTTTCCAAAGACCACTCAGGTAAATAAATAATTTGACAATTGTGTGAAAACGTCGCTGCTTTTTTTCTTCTTAGAGAGTTACTATGCAGATACAATTTTGACAACAATTGTCCAAAGTTGCATGCTTAATATTTCTTGTGTGCCCAAATTTTCCCTCTGACGAATATGAATTGAAATAAATGGATTTACAAAATTTACGTCAAATTTTACACGTTTTGGACACGTGTTAATGTCGGTAGACAAATGGTTATTTGTTCAACATCTCAAAGGCTATTATTGATATGACTTTACAAATGACTTGACTTTATATGTCATTGTCACTCGGTCTATTAGGTCGCAAAACTTATTGTCATTCTATTTCCACACCAAAATAAGATAATAAGCTTTCAATTCCCAGCCTCCTTTTAGAATCTGATACTTTTGCGTATGTTTAATATTAAGACAAATAAGCTAAGATACAAAAAATACACATCCACAATTATAACTAATCAAAACGACCACAATCCCCTTATTAATTCATTAATACTCTCCACTAAAACACCGCATTCATATAATTCAAACTTTCCTACTCAAATAAAACACTAACCCAAAAACAAAAGGTGATCCTTATTTGCGATTCTTTGAAGTGTTCTAGGAGTAATTAACCGACAACCACAAATGCTGTTCAAAGCACAAAACGAACAGCAGCAATATAACCATATCCTTCACACTCCCCCCCCCCCTTCCCCCCATCATTAATTATATGACAGCCTAAGCGCATTGTAATTTCATTAATTGCCATTTTATTTTGAAGCAGCACTGCCAGATAGTCACAGGATAATAGTGTAATCTCCCACTTCATACCCACCACCCTCTCCTCTTCATTGTTATATCCTCACTATGTATACAACTATGGTTACAAAAAACCCAGATTTTGGTATAGGATTAAGCCTTCTATCTTGCATACAATGTTCCAAAATCAATGGCCCTTCACATAGGATGGAGACTGGAGAGATTATAATTAAAATCATTGAACTGCAATTATTTAATTGAATTTATGATCAAACGACAAATTGGCAGCACAAAGTGCTGTGTAATTGAATGTACTCAGAGAGCTTGGAGTGCGTTCGTTCAGTAAAGTGTTCGGGCTACTCCAAGTGTGATTACTCAATCGAACGCATAACACAAATTTGCACCGAAAAGGATTAGTGACGTCCTCTCTGGATTCTGCCACCACACCAACGGGATAAGTTTTACAAATTGGTTGAAGCTATACGGTTAGATGGTTTAATATGTTGAAGCTGTCTCTATACGTGACTCTATCTTACACGCACCAAAAAATGTTGGCTTAAGATAGACCTCTTCAACTACCAGACCAGCTTATGGATCAACAGATTTATATGTTTGTTAGTGGCACACTGGATCCGTGTGTAGATAGAAATGATTTTCTGTCTACGACTATTCTCGTCCATTATTGGACAAAGAGAAGTCAATCATTCGAAATGGAGGGCCAATTAGAGTCAGTTGAAACGGAGCTTTTTGTAAATTATTCAATTGAAATGCTAATTTAAATGAATTTGCAGATGTGCATGTGAATGTGATAAATTGATGAATTTATAAAAATAAGGACGATTCTATTCATTTCCCAAGTTTTTGTCTGTTTCCCAAGAGATAAATAAATCATTCGTAAGCTTTTGGGTACTTGTACGGTATATACTCGTACCTAACCAATCTATTATTTTATTATTTATGTTTCCATCTCTTCTTTTTGAAAAGTGCTAAGAACTTCTGAAATTTAATATTTTAGTGCTTACTTTTAATTAGTCGTTAACTATTTGTGACAAATTCAATTTTGTTGGTGGATAGTGCAACAGGCTAGGTACTTCCTACTTTGTTTGTGTGACTGTGAGTAGTGCGAGTATCTAATTCTTTGTAAATTTTGTTTATAATTTAATTTTTTTTTAAGTATAGTTTATTAGGGTTTCTCCATCAACACGTATCGTTAGATTTGATTGAAATTATAAAAAATACTTGAGAAAGAAATGTCTGAACTCTACAATCGTGTCATCATTTATTTTTGCATAATATTTAGACAGAAAGAACTGTTGACTAATTATTAACAGAAAGTACCATATTTTAACAAAATAACACAGTCAATTTCAATATATGTACGTATTGTAAAAATTCAAGATCTAGCACTTTTCAAAGGAAATCATTTAAACAATTTTATTTGAACACTGTTCTTTTACAATATTTAAAATTGAGATTTTATAAACGGTAAATTAAAATGTACATAGATTTAATGGTTCATCTCAAAAATACACCACACAAACGAGTGGTAGAAATAAGAACTTATTGACTCTCTAACCCCCCCCCCCCCTTTCTCGTTTTGAAAACAATTTTCTCTTTGAAAAAAAGTTCATGGCCAGCTCGGGTAATAGAGCACTATACAGTTTGTTGAAGCATTCTGTATTGCATCTTAGCCTCAACTACTAAAAGATTAAAAAAAAAACAGTAACAACCGAGCCAGCACTCGAGACACCCTCCAGCTTTCTTTTTCTTTTAAATGTTTTAATTACTGCAAGCTTTCCTTAAGGATCTTTGGATTTATATAAGATATTTGTCTTTCGTCAAAAAATACAAAAACAAAATATAAACATTTTCCAAGTTTAAAATGAAGTGAAGTTGTGTGTGCGACTTTTTAGAGCCATCTATTGAGGATACAAAATTCATCAACCCTGGTGCATTTAACTTACCAACAACTGATGGAGATGGAGAATCTCCAAAAAGTCTCGTTGAAACTTTTTTATTCAGGAAGTTGGTGGGACAATTTAAGTATATTTTTCTCTTTCCTTATTATTTTCTTTTTTTTTCACTAGTTAAACTTGTTCTGTGAACCTTTCCTCTTAGTGTTGGTCGCAGTGACAGAAGCAAAAACTTTATTCTTCGTTGCTTTGCTTCTTCGTAGTCATCGTCGTTTAGAAATGGCGCCCGGGTGCGATGCTGCCGCTATCACGATATCAATTATTCAGTAACCACTTTGGAAATTACAAGAAAAATCAATTAGTTGACAACTTGCCTCCACTGAATATTAATCAATTTAAAAGAATTTTCCTTCTCAGTTTTCATAAAAAAAAAAAATATAACCATATTCCTGACTTAAAGATGACCGTTCATCTGTTTTTGTTTTTCTCATTTCTGATGCTGATGACGATGATGAAGCTTTAAATGCATAAGTTGGTCTACGTGATGTAAAAACTTTACTCGTCCTTGTACTGCATCAAAACATTTACCAGCTTTAATAATGTCTTCTTATGGGAAATGGGGGATACGAACAAAGGATATACCTACTTGCGTCTAACAACGTGCACCTGCCCAAGTCAATAATTAAGTTCAACTTTTTGGTGCAAGAATTGGGCGTGCCATAGAAAAGTTTTTACCCAAACAATGAAAAAGTTTTAAACTCTCTTGCACTTTTGGGATGTTTTTAAATATTTTTTCTGGTGTTGCCTGCGATATCCTTTTAACTTAAAAGTACTTTTTGTTACACTATCAAGCCTTTGTCGCTATCGTCGCCGCCGCCGCCGGTTGCAAAGTGTTTAAGGTTGTACTCGTAGGTATATGTATTATTCTTAGAGGAGTATAAGGAGAGGTTAGTAAATTATGTGTAGGTTTGATGTTTATTTTGATGTAAGAAATGTCTTCTTTCACCGGAAACGCTTTCACCTGGGTTTCAACAAAATGGCTTCTCTGGAATGTAACTTAAAATCTGATGAAACATAATTTAGGAAAAATTGAGGTGTGATGTAGATGAAAACATTTTAAGCAAGGAAAAGTTTTGTTTCTTGTATTTTAATGAAACATTAATGATCAAAAGCTCTGCGGAGAGTTTTTAAGATAGGACTTTTACTTTTACTTTTTACTATTTACTTTTACTTGAAACATGAAACATTATAAAAAGGACTCTCTTTTTGTTTTCAAATATTAAAATAAGTCAGCCAATTATTGCAATACTTGATTTATTGATAGAAAAAGCTATACTATCGAAATGGATGGCTTAAGAAATTTTATAGAAATTCAAACAAGTAAAGTTAAGGAAAACCAATAACAAAAATTAGAAAAATCAAAGATTTCGATATTTATTAATAGATTGCGCATAACTTAATTGGAGGAGGATATCAATTAAAAGAACCTACACTTTATGGATTAAAAGTAAAAAAAAAAATAACACACGAATTCCAAAAACTAAAAAATAGTCTGCAAATCAATAATTTTAAACCAAAATGCCAGTCCTTGTAAAACATTTTTATGTTTAAAACATTTATAATCAATTTGTTCTTAAGTTTCATTTCATCCATGTCCCGATTAGGTCAAAATATCTGATTCTAGTTTTCGGTCAAAAATTTTCAATAATAAAACTGAAATATCTGCTGACAGCAGACTTTAAGAAATTGTAAGATTTCTGATCGATAGAGGAAATGTATTTTATATTTCTTCGATGCCAGCCACAAAGATTGAAAATATCTGTTGAACTTTAATTTCAATATAATAATGATATTCAATAATATTTTTTCGAAGAACTGAACTGGGCGACATCTCTGTCTTGCCACTAATAAAGAAACATCCTTAAATTCATTCAGAACTCAAGATGGTTCGGGGAGGCCCCCCACAACGAAAACTTTCCCTTAAACTCCTCCATATCGCTCTCCTTCACTCACCTTTCACCCTGGGGAGTGCAATGGATCCACTGAGATCAGAGTGAGATGATTTAATTAATTTTTAAATTTTTAAAAATATTTTTTAAAAATTAGTTTTTAAGTCTTTTGGTGAGTGAGATTTATCATTTAACTTCAAGAATTAATCTTATTTCTTGACTTATTTTATAAAAAATAAAAGGAAACGATTAACCTTAAACCGTTTCCATGGAAAATCAATCAAAAATTGTTGTTTCATTCCAAACAAAAAGTTTATTTAAAGCGGTGCTGTTAGAAATATATCTGTTCTGCTGAAATAAAAGCGAGACCTAATGCATATCACCCTTTTACCCCTTTCACTACCAATATCGAGATGACGGAATAAGGAAAATCTACCTCGCAGTCTAGGTGTATGGCTGTTTTTTTACTACTTTGTTTGCCATTCTGAAAAAAACGGTTCATCCTATTGGACTTAACCTACCTTAATATTTTTGTTTTCTATTTTGTCATAAAATATCTTTTAAAATTTTTGTTCGTATACGTTTCTTTCCAATAAAAAGTTATTTTCGGATAATTGTTGAAGTTTTCTTTTATTTAAAAATTGTTTTTGGCGTTTATCCCGCCTCTCGTTCATCTGGATGAAAAGGTGTACCACCGCACACGGCCTCGTGCTTCGAGGGGCCCTACAAGGCCTCAAAAGATCTTCTCGCTTATAAAAATAAATTTCTGAAAAAATCAGAGATTTTTAAAATTTCATTTGCAAAAAAGTAATTTTTTTTAAAATTTTATATGTTTGAAAATATATTATTTTTTTCAAAAACTGTAGGTATACAACAAAACTTCATTTAAAAAGCATATTAGGAAATGGATTAATGGCTTTAAAAAAGCTATAGCATGACATTGTAACTGTTCTAGTTGTTTTTAATAATTTTTTTTTTCTATTTTGAGTCGACTTTTCAGAAAAGTTACATCTCCCGCTTAAATGGGGGGGAAAAGACCTCCCCTCCCTTACGATTTTTTTCTCATTTGTGTCTAATCTATACGTTCTGATATTTATTTTGCGTGTTATATGAATCACCCTAGGTCCATTAGTAACAGTGAAAAGAGGGTGACGAAGGATGTGAAGTAAAAATTTGAAAAAAAAACTAAGTTTTTTTTTTTATGTAAAGCCCAGTCTATCAGCTTGGAATTTAAAAAAAAAAAACAATATAAGGACCACCCTAATGTACCTACTATCTATGTATATTTAATAGGAACAACAAAATATTTTTCTAATAAACTTATAAACACAAGCAGAATTGTGTTCGAATGATAACTTCTCCCTGACTATTCTTGAATATAAACTATTCATTTCATAAAACGATAATATTTTTCGATGTTATTACTTTTGTATCAAAATAAAATTCCAAATCCTGCACGCAGCAGCCCATTTTGTAATCGTTTTGGCACTAAGCTTAAATATATCCGAAAATTGACCCTTTATAAAATCTTAACATAAATACGAGTAAAAATGAAAAACATCCTTTCAAATCAAGATAAACAAAATCCATTTTCTCCCTCTCACTTAAAACATATATATTCTTATTAAAATGCAGAAAAATACTCTTAAGGGACTAACAAGGCATCTATTCATCCCCTGTTTCGGAGAAATACTTTTCTAAAAAAAAATAATTCACGAAAGAAGAGATAAGTTATGACATGGCGCATAGGGATTAGCCTCGGTGAATCTCCCAACCCTCCCACAAAATTGAACTTTTAATGGACACTCAACAGAAGAGTCTGTGTATGACATAACCAAGTTATCGTAATAAAATTATGTGAAGGACGCGTGGCTAAGTGCCATTCACAGCTATACTAAAGGCCCTTGTAACTTTGCGCAGCACCCAGCTCTTGGCCAGCGCGTCAATGTATGAATATTGAACCCTTCATCAGCCCCCTTGGGTGATGCGTGAAAGCCGGCAGAGGATTTGTTTGGTCCTTCGTATATGCATTTAGTCCTTTCGAATCAAAACGAATCTAATCATGGAACTACTCAACCTAATTGAATGCGTTTAGCGCCTTACAAGGGGGAGTACTTGTGTATATCCGCAATCAGCTATTTAGCATCCTCTTGTGCGGCTGTTGGGGATGAAATAAAAATGTATTCATGCTTTTATCAAAAGCGAAGCGGTGGTGGTAAGGGGTTCTATGGGATGCTTGTAAGGCTCACGCATAAATAACCATCCCATAGAGCCATCCTGCCCCACACGCCACGAAAGATCTGTAGAGATTATCCGCTCGCATTCCCCCCACATGGTCAGTATAATTAGTGTGATAAATGGAAAAAAAGGGAGGGGGCAGGGTTCTAGTCGTTGACGGAAGTCCTGTACTTATTTCCTGTCACCCTGTTTTGGGGCACCATGACCACCACGTTGCATTATTATTGTTCCAAGGTGAGATTTAATTAAGCAGAATGAGTGCTTGGATTGAAACAGAATTCAGCTCGGTTCGTTGCTTTTCGCGCGGAAAATTAATGCTTGCTTCGCCACATCAGACAGCGTCAACCCACCGTGCTACGCAACGGAGCAGCTTGGTACTGCTGCTAATTGGCGAACAGATTCCAAAACTGTAGAGGTAGGTGTGTATGTGTGTTTGAAGTTTTTTTTTTTGTATTTTATCAGCAATCCTGATTCTGACTCGCCCCCGGTGTGGTGATGGCCTTCGGTTTTCGTATGAGAGCAGGAAAAGCAATGCCTTCCGCTTATTGTAGAAAATTTATGGATTCAATTAAAACTTTTGCAGTTGCTGATGAAGGTAACATTGTGGCAAGCTGCGAGGTAATATTATTGGCGTTGATATTTGGGGAAATGGCAAAAACAAACCACCAAGGACATTGATGAAGGGCTTTCTCTTCTATATATGTGAATACCTATGCGAATATACGGATTTCCTCCTGAAGGCGAAGTTTTGAAATTTGTTTCATATCTGTGTCGATGATTGGGAACAGAAAATGATGTGGTTTTAGTAAATGGAGGTTTATTGGATCCAATCGAATTTTCGAACGAAAGTTAATCCCGAAATAGTACATACTTACTTACATAAGTATGTAATGTACTTATACCTATACGAATTTGTATAGATACGTACTCAATGTATAGAGAAATTTTCTTAGGTTAATCTGGCGTTCAGATATGAAGCTCTTGCTTCGGTTTGATTTTATGTTTATTGTAGATGAAAGAATAATTCGAAGGACAAACATTGACGCACATAAGTTTGATTAATTTTTATAAGTTTATTACATACCCTTTATATATACACAGTTTTGCCACTACCACCCGTCTTTTAATGATGATGAAAGTATCGTCTCATTTTCCCAGTCGACCACACATAAAGTATAGAAGGCTACCTTTTTATATTATGACACTTTTCAAAAAATGGTTGTTATTAAAGGTATCTCACTAGAACCATCTTTTTATATTCGATTTTCTTCAAAATGGTATTTCAATAAATTTTATCTGGAACCATTTAAAAAAACACATTTTATTTTTTCTTAAAAATACTTTTATAAAACTTTTTCTGTATGGCTAAATTAATTAGATTTTCTACCAAAAATTATTAAAATGTACACTTAGCAACTATTAATTAACGTAACCCTTTCATAAAATGGATTTACATATGTATATCAATTTTTTAAATTAAATATTAAATAATATTGTATATCAAAATTTTCAAAAAAACACACTTGAATTAAAAAAAATCCTTTTTTTAACTTTACTTTTATGTGTAATTAAATAAATACTAAGGATTTGCAAATCAAAATTTTTCCTCAAAAATGTTTTAAGAATCTGATAAAAATTATTAGATTTAAAAACTGCAAAAATTTTAAATTTTGCTTCCCTTTCCATTCCATTATATTTGATCAAGAATTTTCATGGCATTTTTTCCACCTCAAACTAACTATTAAAGGATTTTTTCTTGCAAATTTAAATATCTCATTTCATGATTTTAAACATTTTTCACTCATATAATTTTCATGTCCTTATATAAAATTTTTGTAATTCTTCAGACTTTTGACGATAAGAGCATAACACATGCGCCCCTTCTGGCGTGCCTTTTATTTAAAAGTGGAAAAGGGCTCCTTGTCCTTAACATCCCATTTGTTCGATAGTTGCCCTAAAAGAATTTCATCTAAGAAGTCAGTAATTGGTCAACAAATGACATTTTTATTTAACGCATTTAAAGTTTCTTTGTCAATAGCATTAAAAAAATATCCCAGTTGAAACGTATATTTGTAATACAAAATAAAATCCACGACTAGGTCGCACGTCCCTGCTCTTATGTTCAAGACGTATTATATAAAAAGAATTCAAAATTATGAGAGAAAAATGTTTAAAAGGACGAAATACGATATTTAAATTTGCTTAAATAACTTCTTTTAAATTTTTAAATGAAAAAAAGAACATCATCATAATTCCAGATTGAATTTGATTGTATAAAAGAAAAAATATTGAAAATCGTTTGAGCGGTTTTCTTAAAATATAATTTTTGTATATATCAAACTCCTTAATTATTTATAAGGAAAATGTTTGGTATGCAAATCATAAGTATTTATTCATGTGCATATAAAACTAAAATTAAAAAAAAAAAAATGTCAACTCGTTTTTGAGATATGGTATTTTTAAAATAAAATTGATTTTTTTTTTTAAATTCAAAAACCGTTTTTTTTTTTAAATTTTGATGTGCAATATTTTTTGAAATTTGTATTTAAAAAAAATTATCTTAGTCCGTTCAGCCAATAATGAGAAAATTCAAAGTTAAGAAAAAAGTTCTATGAAAAGTACTATTAATAGTTGCTATTTGTAAATTTTTAAAATTTTTGTTAGTATATCGCACTAATTTAAGCATAAGGAAAAAAATAGAATATAAATGATAAAAATCGAAGAAGCCAAAAAAAAAACATATTTTCCTTAACGGTTTTTTAACATTTGTATAAAAGATGTCGCTATTTTTGCTATATTTTTTTTCTTAAAATACATAACAAAGTTCTATTTTATTTTATATTCTGCTTGCAATATTATTTTATATTTTATAAATAAAGAATCTTATAATAATAATTATAATTAGATTAGGTTTTTAAGAAAATCGAAACAAAAAAATGGTTCAATGTGAGTTTCCTACCATTAATAACAATTTTCGAAAAATAGTTTCCATTCAAAGGTATCTTTTACTTTTTATTGATGTCTTAAAGAAAAGTTTTGGAGCCATTTTTTAGGAAAATAAGATTTTGTTTAATTCTTAAAAAGAATGTACGGTAGACAGTTTTGCCATAATTTCAAATTTCATTATGCTATATTTAAAATTTCATAATACTTAATTTTGAACTCAAAAAACATAAAGTTAAACTTATAAATATTTATTTTTTCAGAAATACATATGTACTTTTAATTCAGAAAAAAATAATTGGTTTAGGTATTAATAGCTAAGTATTTTAATGTTTTATATTTGAAATATGTTTGCTTGCACAGAACCAAATCCCAACTTACATTTGAATTCAGCCGATGATGGGATGATGAATTTCATTGGACCAGTATTATTACGTAAATGAAGCTGTTTGTTAAACAACTAATTTTTTCATTGTATGGATGAATTTATTTCATAATTCAACTAATATAACATAAATAATTTGAAACACACATTTACAGACTCCAAAATCAGCCGTAATATTTTTAAATTTGAAGTTCATAATAATAAATTAGTTACTAATTGAGCTCTTAAGTCTAGATCTTTAGTATATGATTAAATATTTTTTTAAAAATCAAATCTAGCATTACAGAAGGCAAAACAAAAACAGATAATGCTCGAAAAGCATTTAGCATTATTTTAAAATTTCAAAATGTTTTTCACTCCTATGTATTAAGCTAGATCTAGCATTTATAATGCCATTACGATAACGCTGATGGCAGACAACGTTGTTTTTAGTTCTAAAAAAATTAAAATATAACGAATGGGTAGAATCACCAAAAATCACTATGTGTTAAGTTTTAGGAAAATTCATCCAGCCGTTTAGGCTCTAGTAAAAAGTGTCTTGTTTTGATCATTTTGTCTCGTTTACTCAGAAGTAAAACTCATAGATAAGTATTTATCGGTATACGGGTGTTTCTTTAGACGTATGGTTTCAAGAACAAATAAAATGCATACAATTTAATGTTATGTACAAACTAAGCTTTAGGTGTTGCTTCCTTAGGAGCATGGACATAATAATATAACAATTATCACCGAGCAGATCTTGAAACTTTGTTACATACTAATACTTACAGTACCGGATATTAAAGGCAATGTCATTTGCCTTTTCATTTTAGCTTAGTTCTGTGCAGTTGACAAAATCAGTGGAAAATAGTGAATTCCGTGACCCCCAAGCAAATTTTTTTGTGTGTTCATTTGTTTCTTTGTTTATTTAGCCTAGTTCATGCATCCATGTTTTCAAATAAGAAAATATTTTTTTGCTGAGCGTGAAAAACTGTCAAAAACTAAATTCAAATATATTGGTGACAACGAGGAACAAATTTCTTTCGAACAAATGCAATTCAATGAACTTTTCAAAACCAAATTTTATGACGAAAACTATTTTCTTGAAAACACTTTGGTGAATAAATTATTGATATTTCATTTCAAATTTTATTTCACTTCGCTTTGTAGTATGAACTATGTATGTAGGCTTTAGCAAAAATAATTTTTTTCAAGCTTTTTGTGTTAATTTATATTATTTTACTTTGCAAACAATATTTTTTCCTAGTTTAAAGTGTCATTTAAATTATTTTTTACTGTTTGTTATACAATGGGCGGGGCACAGGGACGGCTGCTTTGAATTTCTATTGACACTTTTCATTCTTGACTACTTGGGCAAGATAATATCTTCGAAATGTGTACTGTGATCACAGGATTCTTAGGCAAAACTAAAAAAAGTCTATTGTTGATTAATTACTGACACTAGTTGACCTTTCGTGACGATTTATTGGCAACATACTTAACCCAAAAATACGACAGTTTTTTTTTTAAATAAACATAAAAATTCAACATCTATTTTTTTTAGCCAAAAACCATTAAGGAAATCCTGGGTTTAAATTTTAATCATAATATCATTAGAACATTTTTTGAGTAAATTTAGCAAGACCTTTTGGAAACTTTAATGGTTGATTTTGAGACATTTAGAAAGCAAAACCATTTATTACTTTGATGAACAGATAAAGTTCAAGACTAAATTAATATTATTAACAAAAACAAAATTTCAAATAGGCCCAAATGACTTTAAAGATTTCAATAATCATTGGTAAGGTAGTTCAATCATTGAAAAAAGAAAAGTCTTTTTATGTTGCAAATTGTGCCTATTTGAATTTTTTTTTTTTACAAGAAATATTAATTGTTCATGAAAAAAATAAATGGTTTTAGTTCTTAAACGTCTCAAAATCCATCATTAAAATTTTCAATGATGAGTTTCAATGATAGCTTTAACTGGAACCTTAGTTTACAGGCTGGAACTACACAAGGTATTTTTGATCAATTCCTGAATCGATTACAATTCCACAAATAAAGCCTTCCCGTTGGTAGACTTATGTCCTTTCACCAAGTTATGGTGTTGGATAGTTATAAACGAACTCTGATGTTTACTCTTAGAAAATGTGAAAGTCCATATTCTTATAATAAAAGCTGTAAGGTATACTCGCACCTACTTTAATTTTATTCCTAAGGTATATTTCACTATCTTAAATATCAAAAGTTAAACAAATAACTCTTTAAATTTTCGCTTCAAAATCGAACACTGATAACTTTATATATTTCCAACTTGTCGAATTTTCAGAGAAATACTATTGGTAATGTCAAACTTCTTGCCGCATATTCTCAATATTTTCACATCTCTTTCCCTCCATTAAGATTATTTACCTTTCATTGAACTTTCGAATCATTATTTGTGAAATGTATGAAGCCGCATGGTAAAACTTCTTCCTACTAGGTACTATAAACGTAGGTACCAAAGTACACTATACGTATCGTTATTAAGGACAAAGTTTGAACTTGCATACCGCAAATAGGCTTCATTGGTTTGCATTGCACCATTGCACTGCATTGACCTCTGTGTGTTTGCAACTCTCTGACTGAATAGAGGTTATGCATTATTTCCCCAAAAGTTAAAAGAAGGAATAATGGGAAAACTTTGACTGGAACTATACAGAAATGGTCACACAGCATCAGGAAGAAGGATGATTAGGTTTAAACTTTAAATGACTATGCGCTGGACTTGTCGTAGAAGAAGTATAAAAATGATTTTTGAAGACAACGACTATGATGATGACAACTAGCAACGGACGTTATCGTGTCGGCTGGTTGAGTGCGTTGATGGTGGTTACAGGAAATTAAGAACAATACAGGAATGTCCAGCAGGGTCTCGACTTTCTTACAACAGAAAAGAAGTAATAAGAAGAGTGAATTTTAATTGGAGTTGACAAACCACTGGTATTTGTTGAAGTTCAACTGATGTCAATGACCGCAAGAATTAAAAGTGTTGATCAGATTAATTTTATGCAACTTAAGTGTAAATAAATAAATAAAATATGTGCCGCACCATTTGGTAAAGTGATATTAATGTTTCAACTGCTAGCTGCAATTGTTCTTCGTATTCATGTTCTTGTTTGAGGAGTGTTGCTTGAGGTTATAATCTCAAAAATTCTGAGAAAATACTTACGAAGTGATTTTTTTTTATTTTTGTCAGCTGTTTGTAAACATTCCAAGGCTAGGCTTACTGCACTTGCACTTAAATTACTATACTTTAATTCACTATGAGTGTTACAATATTAATAATATAAACCATTTGAGTCCCCTCTATTCCAACAGCCAACTTACAAGAGTAAATATTTACAACTGAAACTAACTGACGGATTGGCATTTTATGACAGTTTTCTTTCAATTCAATTAAAAACAAACTATAGATACTCATAAGACAAAAATGAGTAGAAAAATCCTCTTGAAGAATAGTCGCAATGCATTTCCAAATTTTTCTCGAAAGAAATATTTTCTAACAAAATTGAATTTTATTTAAAACCAAGCCAATCATAAGTCTACGAACTTCATATTTTTATAAAAGAAAATATAATTTGTAATAAGAAACTCATTCACCATTCCTGTACAAAGTTTAACGACCTTTATTTAAATCAAATTCCATAATACGTCAACTTACTTACCTTCCCATCCGATCCAAAGGCTTCAGCTTTTCAATTTCCTTTTTGAACATCCTCCCTTTCACTTCGGAAAATATTTTTAATATAATATTTCGTTGAAAAAACATGAATGGCAGTTTGAGGTAGTTTTATTTTTTTGGATTTATCAAAAAAAGAAGAGTTTTCACTCAAAACTCACATCCAACCTTAAACCAAGATATCTGCTGCATTTTTGCCATATTCTTCAACCATCAGGTAAATAACGAAAATATATATGAGTACCAATCCTGCACAAGGACATGCAAACTAAAAATCAATTTCAGAGGATATGACATGGAAAAGGAATTTCCTGTTCCTTGTGATACTTAAAATCTTCCTCCTTTTCTCCGCTTAGTCCATATAACATATCTACATCTCTGCATTATAATCTCGTGTCTTGTTTGTTGTTGCAACTATGACAGGCAAAATGTTCCACAAAGCATCATCTCAAGCGAGCTAATAAAAAAATGTCCTTGCTAAAGAATGGTGTCTCAGCTTGATGGTTCGTTGATTCTTGGACCTAAATTCACTTTCTCTATTTTCGACAACATTTGGAAGTGCGGCAGTGGTAGTGGAGGATGACTGTGACGACGATGACGACGAGGACAAGCGAGAGGAGATCGAGGAAAGCAGTCTTCTAGGATTTCTTGGATAGACTCCAAATTCACTACGATGTATTTGTTAGGTTATGAGCTTTGCCTTCTTGTAAAGAGGAATTATTATTACATTGTAGAAGCAAGTGGATGAACACAAGTTGAGAGTATGAAGAGTCCTTTTAGGAAGGACCAAGATAAGTAGAGTTTCGAATTCTGAATGCGAATCATTTTTCAAGAGGTCAATTAATTTGAGTCAAGCAGAACCAAAATGAAGTCGTGTAACAAAATATCAGTCTTTTATTCGAATATTAGCTAAGTAAATAAATTAAATAAATATAATATGTTATGTAATAGTGTGAGTGAGGTTTTTCATACGATGACCATATCCTCCTTCATGGCCAGAATCATTTGCTCGATTCGTCTTTTGCTGGTGATTTTCCAAGTCACGTACGATACGGATGTTATAAAGAAACCCATTCCTATTAAACCACCATAAATAGTTTAATTTAATTAAAGTGATGAAGCATTGGGATATCGACCATGTGAAAACATACCAACCAGCAGCACTGCTTCAGATACTTCATTATTAAGAGTTTTCGAAACTACACACAGCAGAACAAAACCACACAGCAACGAAAATGATCCTATTATAGCCGCAAATGTGATTACTACTAGAATGGGGTCTTTAAAGGGATGACCGGTTGTCCGACACCAGGAGTTTTCTTGCATTCTGAAAAGAGAAAGGTTAAAGCTATGTGAATTTCATCAAGAAAATTTAAAATTCCTCATTGTTTTGAAAAACCGGAAATTATCCAAATTGGAAATATGTATTTTTCAAAAAATAGCTTTTTTTCAAATCAATAGCGTCTTTGTAAGTATTGTCTCGGTATCGTTAAAATTGAAAAATTTCGGGACTGTCTCGGTATCGGTTTGGATCTCGTCTATCAAGGTCTCGTCTTGGTTTCAGTTTCTTAAAACACGGTCTACTTTCAGTATCGGTATTTGTAGGTAACGCCGGTATTGTTATTTTGTAAGATTGTTGTAAAAACCTTTGGAGTCGTTTTCAAGAAACAAAAATAAAAAAAATTGTGTTGCAGTAAATGAATTTAACTTAATTCTGAAAATAACTAGTTCTAGCTCACTTTTTTCAGTCTTATTGGAAAATATTGAGTTTACAAAAACAATTCAAATTAAAACCAATATAATGGTTTAATTAATCGTGATACGCAATAATTGTATAGTCTAAAACTAGTTCTTGAGGGTTAAAACTTCAACTAATGGAAAAACTCCGAACACTTTGCGGTATTTTAGATTTCCGACAATGTTGCGTTCGGCGTTCTAGGTTGAAATCTTGGATTTTTCATTAGACCTTAACCCTAAACAACTAAGCAAAACATCACATCTACTAGATTTGATGCAATTTCTCTTCTCCCTTCCTCAACACGGTCCTCGCACTTTAATTATTGAATTTGATTTGGTTACTCTTATTTTTTTCAAAAACTCAAAAACTTTTTAGCATATGGTTTTCAAAATTTGACTCAGAGTCTATAAGAACATTTAATGTTAAAAATAAACAAGAAATACCTATTGTACCAGATAATAAAAATTAAAAACAGTTCACTAAAAAATTATTTATTTCTAATATTTTCAAAATATTGTGTTGGAAAAGTTTAAGAAACTGTGAATTAAAACAAGCTCATAAAAGAATATTGCGGTTTTTTTAGTTTTTTACCATATTGCGTCGAGCTCAAAAACTTGGATTAGTATAGTAATAGTAGTAGGCCAACATTACGAATAACTCAGAAAAAAATCAGAACTACCGGATCTGACGCAAAGTCTGACGCATATAGTTACTGGACTAACAACTTCCAAAAAGTATAAATAATAAGTAATATTAAACGAGTATACCTACCTATATAAAAATTCTCAATACAAATATTTTATGGATTTAAAAAAATACATAAAAAATTTTTTGATACAAAAACGATACAGGTAGGTAGGTATTTCTTAATCCAGATAATATTTCTTTTAGAAATTCAATTTTTAACTGCATTTTGATTAAGACTTAAAATTTGCAAGCCTACCAAAATTTTTTTTTGAAAATTCAATGGTCTTAAATTTTTTTTTGCAGAAATTCATATTTATTCAAGAAATCAGACATTTGTCCTTTATAATTAAAAAAATTCCTAATAAACCTTAAGCCTCTTGAATATAACAAATTAAATTAAATTTTTTGAACGATCAGTACAAATCTCTTGAAAAAATGTATCCAGTTTGTGGCTCTGTTTGAATTCAGATGTCTTGTCTTTATTAAACACATTTTGTCTTTGCTTTCACGAGCAGTATTTGAAATAAATAATGATTTTAATACTTTTCAAATCATGGAATGACATCATTTAAAATAACTTAATACATTTTGAAAGTATAACACTTTAGTATGATAAATCAGAGCACATACCTAATTGTTCTTGCACAAATTCACCTCAAATAATATTGGGTCACTTATGTATGCGCGATAAAGGTGAACCTTGACTATAAAAACATACTTTTGCTCAACTAAGTAAATCAAATTATATTCCGTTCTCACTGACACCAAAATCCAAACTAGCATCCAGAAGATTCCCCAGCCCCACATTACATACGGGATAGTTTCTAAATTTAGACCAGATTGGGAGTCACACTTTGCACATTCAAAAATAGATGAGCGCGGTCGTGCGCCAACCACCAAAATACAACAACAAAGAAATCTCAACTCAACCAAAGTCAGCCACCATCGCAGAGCACAAAAATAACGGTACCAGACACAATTGCTGGGTGGGTTTTTAGTAATTGAGCTCGTTTCCTGAACTATACCGATGCACCAAGGCAGTTTCCCTTTCCGTTTTGCATCTTTTGTCAAGAAAGAGGAGAACCGCATATATACAATGAGGGCGAAGGGCTAAACTCAGCAGCAACTTGGGATAGATTCACTGAATGGGTGCTGAAGACTGAAGAGACTTATGGAAATTTGGGGGAAACTTTGATTAGTCTGTTGTGGTATTTTTAGATGTCCATGTTGAAGGGAAGCCCATTAATGTACAGTGGAAGTGATGATGAGGAGGTATAGTTGAGTCAATACGTTGCATTCGGTTGTTGAGTATACTGATGGTGGAATTCACTTTAAAAAAGAAAGAGAGCAGACATTTTTATACACAACCGGGGAAGTTTTAATTAATAATACAAACTGGCATAGCGTGATTTATAGTTTGCTTAGATCTATTTTAGGTTGATGCATACATGGTTTACCTATTTACATTACCTTAATAACTAAAAATAAAATGGAATGAGATTATATAATTTTTTTCAGGCACCTATATCTGCTTTTGTCAAATTCTCTTCAATTTTTTGTATATTTCTCGCATAAAAACCCATATGCATATGTAAAGGTAAGCAGTAAACGCAGTAACAACACAGAGCCAGGGTTTTCCATTTCAGTTGGTTTACTTAGTTTACTTAGGATAAACATAGTTTTGGCTTAGACCGGGTCAAGTGCATTACTCCCGTTCTTCTTCATAAAATTGTTCGTTAAAGTAATGAACAGAGTTATTTGTCAACCAGCTACATATACCACTATTGTTAGTACGAATTTCCAATGTTCAATTTTAAAATTGAAAATCATGGTTGTTATATTGAAAATCACGAAAAAGGGAAACAAAATAACAGACTTATTAATTTTAAACGTTTTGATGATATACCTAGGTATTAAATACTCGTAATGATAAATTATTTCAAAAACATACATACATGCATATTCATAGACATATCTATTCCATTCCCTAAATTATTGTGTGTCAAAAGTTCTTTTTTACTAAAATATGTTGGGTACTTTATTTTGATTTGGTGCCATCTTACTTTTTTAATACATCTCAGGAATTATACAAATACTTTGTTCTGTTTTCTAGACCAATTAGTAACCAACATTAACATTATGTCCCTAATTTATTATTCATAATATATAAAATAAACTAGTGTTAGTTACTCCATTTATAAGTCGAGAACGACTGGACGGTTTTAATGATCTTGGATTTGTTGAATTCGTTTCCACTCCGAATAGGATAATAACTATTATAATATCGGAAAAATTGATGGAAAAAGAAGAAACCATCTGGAAGCCACAGAACTAGGATTCTGTAAGTGGCTGCTGAACAACTCTTTCCGTCACGAGGTCTCCTGAAGCAGATAAGCTCAGATTTTGGTGAGTTAATTTTGATGCCCCATTTCTTGTTAAAATTGAACAGTCTGTTGATGTGACCTTCTACTCTCCGGACTGTGACTAGTGGTGACATTGAGGTTGCGTATGTAAGCGATTTGGGACGGGTTTGTCTGATTTTATCAGGCTGCAGGGAAGGGGCAAGTTTCGAGCCTTGTGCGACTCCGGCTTTGATGTTCTTCAAGTTGATGAGCAGTTTCTCAATTGCACAATTCCTGGAAGAAAGAAAAGAAAAAAGAATGTTTATTAGTGGCGGGGTAAATGTAGCTATCGAATGCTTTCTCGACATCCAGAAAAAATCCGAGGGTGATACGACTGATTAAAGAGACTCATGCTGAAGTATTTTTACTTCACAGTTCTTCAGTTCTATAAGACAGAGCATCTTTTCCCATTTTCAATAAACTAATTGAAGTAAATGTGGTTCTAACACAATAGTCTAAGAACCACTATTTTCGACCCCTCATCTTTACCACGGGCGTCACAAAAATCCTGCCAGACTTTTGAATTTGATGTCAAAGTGCATGCACCTACCCTCATACTCATTTTTTGGTTATGTGCTCAACCCAAAAATATGCTGCCAGCTCTTAGACTACAATCACAAACTTAAAAAAAAATAAAAGTTAAAAGACTTCAAGCAGTCAAAGGACTTCAAGCTATAAAAAGACTTAACAGCAGTCATTTAGCTGAAGTCCTAAGACAAAAGACTTAAAGAATCTATTCTCCGTAAAAGACTCCTAAAAGTCTTCAATAGTTTTAAACAGTCTTTAGAATTGTAGTCTTTTTACTTTAAGTGTTTTAAATAGTATACATGATTGCATTACTTTTAAAATTGATTTGGAATTAATCGTTGAAGTTTAAATATTGAAAAAAAAGTAATAAGCTAACTGCATTCGTAAAGAAAAGTTAAATTACTGGAATTTTAAAGAATGAAATATCAAAGCAAAGCTGGTGATTTCCGTCTTCCCGAGTCCACATTTGAAGATGAACTCAAAGTTTGTCTGAATTGGTACAATTCAACGAGGAAAAAGCTAAGTTATAATTTAAAAAAATCCACGAATTTGAATTGCAAGTGTAGCCTTAATCAATAATTGTATTGCATTTCGCCCGGAAAATTGTACGGCGTGTGTCGAATAGCTGTCTGTAAATAAAATGCATTAAAATCAATTAAATTTCGAAATAGTTTCATTCTTTCAATAAAAGCTTGAATTTTGCAAGAGACACCAATATCAATATTTGGCGGTACGAAGTTAGCCGGGTCAGCTAGTATTGAATACATTTAACAAACTAGAAACAAATGATAACACTGTTTTAAAAAATTTCAAATAATGTTTGTTTATCTACGTTTTTGCGATGTTTAGAGTGGAATATGTCAGCTCTTAACGAAAACGCCAAAAGGTCATCTTAAGTGTTAGCTTTTGCTTCAGAATTGCACTCACAATTTTATTTTTTTTTTTAGCATTTACTCACTTTAGTAAATTGAAGATAAGACTTTAGAAAAAACTTAACTCAAAAACTTTAGAAAGAACTTAATTCAAATGTAAATAACTTATCATCACTCTGTCAAAAAAAGAATAATGTTACTTAAATATTTACGTGCTTAGAAGTGGGAATATTTCGTTGTTTTAATTTTTCCAACTTTGGAATTCTTTATTATTGTGCCTCAAACGTTGTTGGTCATTAAATTGGCATCCTATTTGGCTTCCACGGCTACCAAAATATGTGTAGTAAATATACCTTTCAAGAAATAAAATAAATATCGTGGCGCAACAGCTCGTAGAGAACCAGGGCCTAGTGACTTACAACTCTCAACCATTCCTGTGTGCGTGTTATTGGCAGGCTAGATAAGAAGCACTTATTTATGACAAGTATACTCTTGGAGGATTTGTCAGTTCCTCACAAGATGGGGTACCTCAGAAAAAACATTTCTGTTTTTAAGGTGGCAGCGGCTGGGCATCGATCCCAGAACCTCAGCATGACAGTCCAACGCACTAACCATTATGCCACAAGGAACTATACCTTTAACCTTGTTATATTACTAATGTCAGGGTGATATTTTTAAAATTTGTTTGCATTTTTCGTAATATTATGACTTCATAAAGTAAATGGTCTTAAGTCTACCAGACTTTTTGTCAACTGATATATAATTTTGCTCCATTATACATGCACCGGGTGAGTATTGTTCTGACTAAATCATTTGGTAAACTTTGACGAAATACGAGACAAATGATCAACTTCCTTTTTCTTTTCTGCTGGTACATTGCCTGTATTATGTTTATACGTATGTACATTAGTGACATAGTAAAAACTTTTTTAAATTGATGAAGCCAGGTTTTAATAATTGACAGTCATGTCGTGTAAATCGAAAACACACTTGAAAATTCAAAACGTTTTTGATTAGTAAGACAACTGCCTCAGCTGCTTGGTTAATAAAACGCAATTCATTATTTGTTTCATAAATCAAATAAAACGTTTTGATTGATTCGGTGTTTTTAGACTTCAGCTTCATATGGTGAATAAAAAATATGTAATTTTGCGTGGCATACTACATCCAACACATTTTGCGATGCCATGTCATTACAGTTAAGCTAACAACTAGAACAAATGAGTAGATATCCAAATTTTGCCTAACTTATCATAAGAAAGAAGAAACTAACAAAAGTTCATATAAACAAATTTTTATCATAAATAGTGAAATAAACAAACGACAACAAGACGTTTATACGATAATTTAATGGATTTTTGTATCTATAGCCTCAGAAAATTTTTGTTACTTTTATTAAAAATAACGTTAACCTTTGTATACAATTGTTACATTTAAAAAGTCGAGGAACAATTTCTTCCTCAGCAAATATTTAATTTAAAAAAAAGTCATTTAGGTAAAGAAGAAAAATAAAACAAGACACATTCTACGTCAGGTTTCAAACAAGAGCAATTACTTGATTTCTTCATCGACACCACCCTACACCCATCTCTTAAAAAATACATAAATCAAATATTTCAAAACTAAGCGTATAAAAACCTGTCAAAATGTACAGATATATGTATGTTACGCATGTATATGTTCTACTGAAACGACACTTCGTTTAAATAAAAAAGGTTGTGGCCTTTTCATTTCTCCAAGAATCCAATTTATAAAATTTTCCAATGTATTCCTAACGAAATATGTATTTTAAAAGAAAATAAGCAAAATCATTGAAGAACTCGTCTCGTCCTTTTCAATTTATACAACTGTTACCGTAGGTAAAGATTTCGTATATTTTTTTTTGTCTTGAAATATAACCGAAAAACATTCTTTTTTATCGAATTTCAAAAGATATTCCCCTGTTTCGGGCAAGATAAATAACATTTTCCATTTTCTGCCATTTATGTCTTCACGGCGAACCAATTCTCTGAGGAACTCATTGAAAATGTTTAAAGAACCAATTTTGTCTCTTTTGATTGCATATCAAGCAAGTCAGAGAGAATGGGGCTGGAGGAGGAATATTGCCAAACGAAGTGAAATGAATTTCTAATCAATTTACACATGAATAATATTCCCATTAGTAATTTTCGAGGAATAAATTTAATTTGGGGGAATTTTGGCTTAAATCGGCTCCAGTGTCTATACATGTACCTAACCTACTACTAGATCTTGAAATTGAGTAACACCAAAGAAGAGCCTAATTTAGCATAGAAGTGACTGCTACATCACCACCATGACACGACATCCTTGTGTCACATCAATAAGTTTCATACTTTGGTGGGTGAACATGAACATTTTAGTCAAGCAGGAAATTTTCACATGTTCTATATTTTCATAAATTATGAAACACATCAGGCAAGAAAGCTTATGTCGATCCTATCTGATACTATACCAAGCCGCGCCACCAAGACTTGTCTTAGCAGCTCATGAAGTAATTCTGCTTACGGGAGGATAATTTGTTTATTCCGAGAACTCGGGTGTGGGTTCTACACCGGTCGTAATTTTTGGAGGGATTTAGCACTTTGTACATGCGTTGCATCGTCATCACTTTTCAATGAATTCCACCCTCCCATATCCCTGGAGGAGGACAGAACACCAGCTAAACAAATGGGTCTGAAGTTATATCCTGCATTTGAAGCAAGCCTCCATTGTGTATGAATATCCTCAGGATCTGGGCGGATGCTGCTGCAATTGTGCTTCTCGTCTGTGGGCTGCTCTGAATGCTTTTCAAGGAATTTCGAAAATCTGGTTAATGGAGGAAAATATTTGTGCAACACACAGACAATAGTTTGGCCGACAGAGATAGAGGGAGAGAAAGCGAGAAAGAGATGTGATTCCATCAGGAATGATGCACGAAATTTTACGAATTGGAAAAGTTAGTGTGAAGTGCTTTGAGGAGTTTATAATGGGGATATGTGGAGTTCTGTGAGGAGTTTTATGTGTGTCAATGTTTGGCCTAGAGAATGTAATTTCACTTTGTTTCTTTGGGGAAATTTTCCTCAATACACGAATTGTATATTCAGCAAAAGGAATATAACAAAATGAATTCTTTCATAACTTTGAATGGAAATCGTGATGTGATTTTTTGAAAAGCAAGTTCAGAGGATGCATGTTGTTGTGAAAAAGTAACATAATTTACATACTTACCAACTTAAAGGAACTTTTCCAAGGGTTGTTGATTCTTATTTTGAAAGTTGGCAAATTATTTTTATTAGGGACAAAACTGTATCTGAGTACGAAGTCTTAATTAAATCATTGCGACCTTTTGCTCTACATAGAAATGAGTGCTCTTAGTTTTTTACCTGTTCAAATATTGTCATTCATGGACGAACTTTTTATAAGTAGGCAGCTGAAATTTTCTTTTACAAATTTAGGTTTATGTTTGTTAATTAAACAAAAAATAAAAGGCATCAGAGGTATAGAGATTGGTATGGAAACATAGTCTGTTCAAAGTCTAATTGCAAGAAATATTTTGTAACATAAAAATGGAAGAAGCACAAACAAAACTTTGTCGTTCCGTTAGTTGAAAGGTATAACTTTTACATAACAAGAAGAGGCTCCTCACACATCCTATAGAGTATGAAAAAAGGTCCTCTAAAATAAAATTCTTTTGTTAGTATGATTATAGTATGTAGTAAAAAGAAATAATGTGAAGAAGTACCGACACAAATTTAGGAAACCTATCAAGTTGGGTTTTCTTACCAAATTAGCCAAGCAAAAATCATAAAGTTATAAGTCAGCTACTATGCTTTTGTAGGTAACAATAGAAGCCCTTCGTGAATTTTGCAGTTGTCTTAATTATTAAAAATTACATTTTATGTAGGTATTCCCATTTAGTTAGTAAAAATATAAGAAACCTTTTTAAAATGTGCATATAGTTAGATGAATAGACTAAACGAGTCTTGGTGCAAATGACGAAAAATTAAATATTAAAAATTTATTATGAAAATTTTCAGATTTTTGGCGTTAAAATCGTAAAACGACAGTAATTTTTATTTCGATTATGACAATTTTTTTTCTTTTTTTTATTTATTTATGGCAACCCTTAAACTGCGCAAAAATTGAAATTTCTCTATTATTTTTTACTTTAATGGTCAAGAATGAATCATACACCCAGCTTGAGCGTATCATCTTACAAGTTTATCGAAATAGCCATAAAGGCCATATATTTTAGTTTTAAATCTTAAAATCAGCTTAGCTTGAACGGCCATTTCTCGGCCGATTTTTATCAAAAACTTTTTCTGAATATGTCATTTTAAAGAAAATTAAATCATCTCTTTTATTATGCTAGTACATATCTTTGCAGGGAAAAAAGTTATAGGCAAATAGCTAAGTAAAAAAAAAAAAACAAAAATGTGATTTTTCACTTTTTTGCAATGATTTTTTTTAATTTAGGTTACTAAAAAATTAATGATTCATTTCGATATTAAATTTTATCGTCTACAAAAAAGGTTCTCAACATTATTTCGAAATTTCTCTTCTTTTTCGAGTTATATTCGAAAAAAACTTAAAAGGTTGAGTTAACTCCTTTTCACTCTAGGCCGAAGATATATTAAGACTATAAGGAATATATACAAAATTATTTTCAATTTTTAAAAAACAATATTTTACCCATTAAAAATATCAGTAAGTATCCTTGTTTTTGTGTATTTGTTTAGCTTAAAAAAAGTAAAATACGAGTAGGAAAAAAAATTTTTTACTTTTAAATTTATAATGTTTTGTTACTATGTCAGATAGCTACGTGATTTACTTGTTTTTCAAGTTTTCACCATCTTGAGTAAAAGAACTAATTCAGTCTTCGTGAATAACAACCCCAGACTTGCTTTTGATTTAAAACAAGAAATTAGTTAGGCAAACAATTTTGCTTGCAATATTTTATGAAAATCATCATTATCACTGAAAATTAAACAAGCTTTCTGAAAAAAATCTCATTTTTAGAGAAGAAATAGCTACATAAATTTTTGAAAACTTTTTTTGTCAGCAATAATTTGTTTTTTAACTTTATTATCTGAAATTTAACCACATAAACTGTAGTAATTGTCAAAATTTAAAATACCATATTGACGTATTCCATCGGCAACACATGCGTGACATATAGAACTTCACCACGATTCAAACTGCAAACTTTTAAGCTACCCAGGCTTACACTTTTAAAACACTTTAGTGTGACGCTGCATTTGAAAGCCTCACAGGTGCTACAGAAAGTTAACAGCTATTTGGACAAACAAAAAATTTAGAAAAGTACCTAGGTTAGGTTAAAGTATTTTAAGGAAATTTTTTGAAAAAAAATATCAGTTTTATTAATTACTCTGCTTGTCAGGAAAATATGGATTTTATTCAATATTTAATTCAATATAGCGGCAGCCCTAAAGGATGGTCGAAATTTTGAACAAAGCTTTTCCATTTGGTACTTTAACGAAATCAAGAAAAAAATGAATCCCCAATATTTCATTCAAAAAAATCAGAAGACACTTGACAAAAACAATGGCGAACCAATGGCACGTGACGAAGTATTATGGGCAAGTTTTTTGAGTGGCAGCAGCAGCAATCTCAATCTACTTTGAGTTAAGATTTCTTCTTGAAAATGCCGAAGTTTGATATCTTAACAATTTTTTGGTCTATGGGTGTGACCTGTAAGCCCTTTATTAATAACACTAACGATTTGTTTGGAAACCGCTGTGTCAGATGACTCCAGTTCAGCTTGCATTTTACTTAACGTGACGAAATACAGCCCTGATATAAACTACTTGGCATCGAATGTACCACAACAGTAGTCGCACGAAGAAAGTCCTTTCTTTATTTTTTGGTTTTTTTAATGTTTTTTTTTTAATCTGAAATTAGTTGTTTTTGATTAAAATGAATTAAAAACTCTAAGTTACAAAAATAAGTTATTCAGCCTTATCGGAATTTCACCCGAACAACATTCCACCCTTCAAAATTGACATTTGAATTTTCTCCTTTTTTGAGTTTTATCTGAAAAACGAAAATTCCCCTTTTTGTGAGTACTCATTTCGGTAGAAATATTTCATATTTAGAAGCTTTAATTGTCACTTATCTTTTGACAATAGAGAAATTCAAGCGAAACTCACAGAAGCTTCTAAAATTCCGGGAAACAAATATTTTTCGGATGAAATATTTTCCGGGTGAATATGTTTACAAAAAATACCTATGCTGCACACCGTAAAATTTAGTTTTTTTTTCTTGGGAAGTCACTAGAAAACTAGATCAAGACTGAAAGTTGACATACCAAAGGCATTTGAAATTTTTAATTTTTAAAAAATGCACGAGGCTTTAAAAAAGTTCGCCATCTCTGCACTAGACTATTCAGGTCATATACATACAGATATAAAAAGGATCTATTTAGACACAAACTATACTTATAATGTGAATAACATAAGTACTTTACCATCTACCTTAATTAATGTTTATATAGTTATTAAATAAAAACAGTTCTTTTCAAACAAATTCACTATGCCATATTATGTCATCAAATTTAAGCACTGAGAAACACATTCCACCTAATGCAGCTTATGTCCTTATAATACTTTTTCTTAAAATATTTTTAGTTTTTCTCCATACATACGTCATATTAATTATTTTTCTATATACATAAAGGTAAATATCTATCTACGTTATGTTATTTTATCCCTATTCACTGCTCAAAATAACATCTAAAAAATCTGAAACCAAATGCTTGGTTTCTATATGCAAAATTAGCCACATCCCTTTGAGGTTTTATGGCTTTTTCGCTTTCCAAACTGACTTTCCATATTCACAGTCATTCAATTCAGAACCAACGGCCGACCGACAACGATGCTAACGCAAACGTATAGGTAGTTTATTACCCCCTGCGAAGTACCAGAATACCAGAGAGTCGACAGATGAAAGAGCCCACCCACCTCTGTATCAATTGAGTGGCTTCCTCTGTCAGTCTAAACAACTCGACTCATTCCTCAATTCAAAGGATTTCATTTGTCGCTGTGGTGCGGGAATCATGTTTGTTATGCAAATTAAATTTGTTTGCAGCCATAACTTTTCGGCCTGGCTATACGATTTGAGTCCTGGGCCTGACTGAGTGAGTGAGGAGAAAACTCGTGATATCTCTATCAGAGTCTTCCAAATTTTCCACAAGGATTAAATAAACGTGGGTACCTATATGCTTGCGAATTATGTCAATTCACAAACAACCACTTTAATAACATGAGAAATTGTGATAAGGAACATTTTTCGAATATCCTTATGAGATGACGCGTCACACCGATACACACCGGAGGAGTGTGTTCCATATGCGAACAAGAATCCTTCATACAGATGTCAGGATAACTTTCATTTAAATATATCCGTCTGAGTGTAGGTTAGGTATATACGAAGCCTAACGTCATACAGGACATTAATATTTATGGTACAAAATTCAAATGAGATTGATGAATAAATCATTACAACCGAAAAGAGACATTGGAGTGAGCTTCTGTACATAAATTGCCAACAAGACTCAATGAGGCTTGTTTATAGAATGCAAATTTACTGATTCAATTCTGTGATTTAACTCCTTCAAAATCTTGAAAACGAAAACAACACAGCAACAGGGGAACCACCAGGACCATCGGATTCAGTATACCAGTGCCATGTGATCCATGACCGATAAACCCAGAGCTAAGAGAGACTTCCTTCTATGCAAACAAAACGTCTTGCGCGTCCTTCGTTCATCGTATTAATTGCGATCTAGGGCTTATAATATAGAACCCTGGTTAAATCTCTTGCCGTAAACTTTAATTAGTTAAACATGAACGACAACAAAACGCTTACATGCTCTGCGCGGGGGTCGCATCCTGTTTATAAAGAGAGTAATTTACCTCTAGAATATCGTGACTTCATCAGCCTTAAATTGGATAATTAAGGCATTTTACTTTTGCATAGTCAACCCTTTTTGATATTTTTCCATGACACAAACATCGTAACTTGTACGAAGGAAAAAATTAGATGAGTTTTTTTTTTAATTTAAGGATATCAACTTCATTCATTTTCTTCAAAGCTCTGCATTCTGCAAGAATGTTGCAAGCAAATCGTTTATTGAACTTTCTGCTGGCATATACTATTTACATGGGAATCGTTTGAAGGTGGTAAGAACTCACATTTAATGGCAGATAAAAAAGGATGTTCATGCAGTATCTTTTACAACGGCATTAAATTCAAAAAAATAAATGAGCAGAACCGCAACGTACGCAGAAAGCACGAGTGCTCTTGACAGATATGTAATTCGAAGTCTCTTTATGACACCATTAGAAATGGCAAATAAATTTCTGTGAACTCGTTACATTTGATATATAATTTCAGGGAATACCAAGGTGGTAACTAATAGAAAAAACGTTAAAGTAGATATATCCTTACCAATAATTTCAAAAGGAAAAACAAAAAAAAATATTTACGTCTTTGCTGTTGTGGCTCATTTAACTGCTATTGCGTTTGAAAATAAATAAATAAATATATGTATCAATCTAAGGGAATTTTGAATGAAGTTGAATTAAGGTAGGTTGGAATGTTTGTTGCAATTCAAAACAACAACACCTAGTAATAATAGCGTAAGCACTTATTCATTAGCCATTCGCTCGATGTGCCCGAGTAAATCAAGTCGACGTGTTTTGACGTTCTGGCCACATCCACATATCCACATCTTGTTACGGTTGCATCTTCTCCTCCATTCGCCCTCCTTGCATACAGGACTAAATATCCGTCAAAGAATATTTCTTTCAAAGCAAGGAGCCCCCAGTTTCTGTTCTCCCTTTTTGTTTATCGCCCAACGCTCGGTGCCATAAAGCAGGACTGGCTAAGTATAATGCTTTTTTAGAGCGTATACTTCGTCTTTTGTGTGAGGAGTTTTTGAACCCATCTGTTGCAGCAAACCGAATTAACACCGGTTTGCTAGATTGGATCCTCGCATTCGTGGGATTAATATTAACTTCTAGGTAGATGAACTCCTTAACTACATTGAAATGGTTGTAATTAATAGTTACGTTTTGTCATATCCCGTTGACAGATCTTTCATTATTTGTTGACAGTATGTACCTATTTGGTCTTGACCTTGTTTACTTGAAGACCAACAAGTTTTGCTTGTTCTTCAATTGCCGTGAGAACCTCTTCTTCGGCCTGTTGGGAGCAGTTAATGATGTAGATATACATCGGCATATCCTAGAAGTTGGATAGATCTGTTGCCCTGCCCTGCGCACTATTCGCTTCAGAACGAGATTGAAGAAATCACATGATATTTGTATCACGTATTTTCCAATGTCATTCGACGAACACGCAATTGGATCAGTTTTCCCGGGATACCAAGTTCAGCCATCGCCATAAAAAGCTGCTGACGATAACTATGCTCTCATCAGCGGCTTGGAACTTGGTGAAAAGATGGTAAGTCTCGACTTGAAATTCGTTGGTATGTCCCAGGATTTCCTGAGATTGAATATTAAGTATATTAAGGGCGATATGCCAGGCCTGAAGCCACAATGGTACTAGCCAAATACAGTGCTGCAGAATGGCTTAAGACGATCACAAAGTACGTTGGGTAGGATACTGTGTGTGACGTTTATCAGGGATATGCCTCGATAGTTCATGCAGGACAAAGAATCGCCTTTTTTGGGGATGGAAGATATGTAGCTCAGAAAAGCCAGGTGAATGCACAGCGCAGAGAGCTTTTTTCAGATGCTCACTGTAGGCTCTGATGACTCCAGGTATATTAAGGTGACTAACGCTGGATGTCTTTTTTAGGATGGTTTCTTCTAATTCGACAATCGAACTCTAAACTTTGCCGCAATAAGGAAATGGTCAAAGTCGAAGTGTATTGTACTAGTATTACCCGTGGAAATACTAGTACTACTTGTATTGAAATAACTAGCTTCTAAAAAGTATAAATAGCGGACACGGAGGCTATTTTTATATGTCTTTTTGTACAGGCTGGGCCCACCAACTAATTCGCCGAAGATGTTTTCCTCTCCAGTTTGAGGTCCCTGAGCAAATTTATTTCATCGTACTCTATAAAGCTTCCTTAAGTTTTGTTCAGGAGCTCGTAAAACGCATGCTTTAAAGAGCTTTCAACTAATATAAGGTTTAAATTTTGTGCTTGAATGCAGACTAGAGCCAGGAAATACTTATCGGTTTAAAGTTGATAACTTAATTTTGCTTCTTAACCGATTTTCCACGAAATATCCGCATCCTTATTCCTTAAATGTGTAGTCTTTCATCACAGCTGCAATAAATGTCCCAGTATTTTTTTTTTCAACAATAAGCAATAATATTGATTCAAAAACTAGAATTTTTTCGTTAGTGAACCCCCCATCTCAGTATCACCTTAACCTGAGCTGCACATAATATCAAGTACCTGCCTTGTTTTGCGGTTCCGAAATTGACTTAATTGGGGGTTTTGCATAAGGTTCTGGATAATGTTTTGTTGCTGAAGTGTAAAGTACGTAGTAAATACGGAAATAATCAGAAACTATCACTCAGGCAATTTTATTAATCACGTTTTTTTTATGAATTCCTCTAAAATAAGGTATCTCTCACTCATCACAAACAGACAAAAAAATATTTCGAAAATAACAAACAATGTTCTTTAAGTAAATGAAAATCCACAACAAAGGATACAAAACTGAATAAATTGCAATTGTTGTTTGTGTTGAAGTTTTTTTGTTTAAATTTATTTATAGAGTTCCCTTGTGCGGAAGGAAATTGGGGACTGTTTACACAGAACAAAATGAACATCAAGCATCAGAGACTTCTTATAACGTTTATACAACTTTGTCACCCGAGGGATGTAATAAAGCTCAAATTTATTTGGTGCACTTTTATGTATACTTTTTTTGGGGTGATTTAAGTTGACAATTTTGGTTTGTTATTGTTTGCTGATTGTTGAAACTTGAAAGAGATTATGCAGTCACAAAAATGGCAAAGCGAGGACTTTAATTAAATAAAGGTAAGTATATATTGAGTTGGACTCAAATTAATTTAATATGAGAGGCAAAATTTTAAAATATATGACTTTCAAAATACCGATTTTCAACTTTAAGTCTATTTGGATAGGAGTCTATTTTGAATAGACTTTCGCAATAAGACCCATCCTTTAGTATATATTTAACTCATAACCAAATGAATCTAATTCTCCCTTCTACCTGCATGCAATTTAAAACCAAAATATTTATTAGCGGTTTTCGGTACCTACACAAAATTTAACCACAATCGTGCAGGTTACCTAAGCGAATAACATGAACTTCCGTTGAACTTCTGAGCTTCCGTAGTCACGACCACGAGAAGTCCTTTTTTGAACATATAAATCATTAAATCTATTTCATACCACTCGCTGTCACCCTCATGATTTTGTAACTGACTGCCATTGCCACTGCATTGGTTTATGGCAAAAATTGACAATACGCATAAATTTAAATTATGAAATCTCACGCAGCATGCCTGCCACTGGCCAATGCTGTACAGCAATTTAGATTAAATCCGTTTTGATTGCAATTGCAAGGGGAGGGTATGGGTAAGACCCATTTGAAATGGTTCTTTTTATTCGGCTAAAGGATTTTTCGTTATTCCGGTTGATGGTATGGTCGGCTCAGATTACCAAGTTCGGTTATGTATTTTTTACACGTGCCACTCTTACACTGATGCTGCTTCTGCCATATAACTGTACTAGCACCCCCAACGATTTTGCCAATTTCCTGTGTAACATTTTTATTCAACATGACGTCAATGTGTGTTATAGCGAAATGTGAATTCACCGACAAAATATAGGGCTTGGAGTATGGGGAGCAAGGTAAACCGGATATGAAAAAGTAACCATTGGCGCGAACACTGAAATTGACCAAATGGCTGAATGAATTTGCAATTGGATTTAATTATAAACCAAAATTGCACATTATCCAGTGGAGATCGACTGGAAATAATCGATTTCGATAGAAAATTTGTCGACTCGCAATTGGATGCTGGATATGCGTTTTATAACCAAAAGTACACCTGGGTAACAATTTAGTAGTTATAATTCCCATTTGGTATCGATGATGGCTTCGAAAATGCGTTTTCTCACAAAAAAAAAAATAAAATAAAATGGCATTTGCTGAGGTTGCCTCTGTGTGATGCGGTAATGGTGGTGGACATTAATTAGATTTTGTTGGTTTTTTTCGTTCTATATTTTTAAGTTAACATTGCAGGAAACCATAATTTGTGTTAATTGAAATTGATTTTACATAAGTAGGCAGATTGCAGATTCGATGGAAAATGACTAAGTTATAAGTATAGGATTATATTAAAGTCATTGCGCTCTGTGGAAAAAAAACTTTGAATTAAGTTGTCATTATATTAAGTGTAGACAAGGAAATAGTGAATGGAGTACCACAAGAGAGTGTTTTAGGTACATTTCTGTACATTTTTTATTTACAAGTGATATAAATCAAACAGGATTCACTATCGTAGCCTTCACGTTTGCTGACGAAACTGTGCCACTCCCTAAATGTCCTTCATTGCGTACGTCCTTCCACATACATCCCTTACACTGGAGGAATAGAATATTAGACCAATTGTTACTTAATTGTTGGTTAAATGTAGGTACATATAACTTATCCAAAAGTGTGTTAGTGTTAACTTGGGCTTTTTCTGTTCGCAAGAATTCATTTATTCCACTTAGATCGGAGTAATAACGGTTAATTGTGTACCTATTCAAATGAACGGGGGTGTATTTCTCTACCTTTGTTCTAAAAGGGCCATTTTCCCAGTATTGACTTTCGATTACCTACTGTTTGACTTAGCGGAAGATGTTTTTCAACCGTATTTAGGGCAAATATGTGCTCCAGTTGTTTCTTGACAATATTCCGATGGTTATAAAAAATTGTTCGGAAGCATTCCATACAACTCCACTTCTTTTATTTTGGTACTATCTTTGTTACAAGTTAGAATTTGTACTTCACCACACACAGTATGGAAATATGACGTCAGCACCAAAATCCTTAACGTTATTATTTTTATTAATCACTTATACAGTTCACAGTAAGTCTCTACTGAAAATGTGACATGAAGGACTGCTTGGAGGAACGAAAATCATTTTATTGATCGTTTAAGCTCCTGTCGTAGATAAGACGAGATAATCCAATCAAAAAGCTATATTTGCTTTCTCGGAGATTCCTTATACAGTAGTAAGGGGTTTCGTTGAAAGTTTGGTATTAGGAGAGATTGCCCAGCTATTTCTTACTATAGGTTTCTTCCACCAGTGGTAAGGCGTCTAAGTTTGAAGTCAAATGTCCGTTTTAATATTGAGTGTTTGAGTATTGAGTGCCACTAGGGGCATAGTATCTGCTGATGTACCCGAACATTTTAGCCTGTTGTTTTAAGTGCTTTCAGAGGTTAAGGTGTAGTTCTTTCTAATGTAACAAAATGTTCTGTACCATCAAAGTGTTAAAGTCTGCTGTTTTGCCACAAGGGGGCATAGTACCTGCTGATGTACCACAGCGTTTTAGCTGACTATTTTTAAGTGATGCTTAAAGCTTAGTGCCGTCTGATCCTGAGTCCTAACCTTAACTTCGGATCAAAAGGACCACTTATAAAAGCCAAAGTACCTGTTTTATTAAAAGCCAAAGTACGAGAATAAATCGAAGTACCAGTGAACCATAGTAAAAAAAATATTATGTGTGTTGTGTTTTATAAATATATGTAAGAGTTTTATTCGATGAAGACCTTTTCCTCTGAAGTTTCATATTTTTTTCAGGACGACCCTGGCAAGACAGGCAAGCATAGCCTCGGCGCAAAACTATTTTCAAAAGTAATAATTATTAGAAATTAAAAGGCATCATTTTCTATTTAATTTTTAGATCCAAAGTCCAGATTAATTTTTTCTTTGGAAAAAATTGATTTTTACAAAATAGCTTTTTATGGTCTTTAGTACTATATCAATAATTCAACAAGTCCAATCCTTAATGCTAAGTCTTCTACTTGTCTGATTTATTTCAGTAGTATATAGAATTTTTGTATTATAAAAAAACCTTTTTAATTGATTTTTAAACAACAATTTTTTCTGTGAAAAATGATTTTCCGGGTAATTAGTTCATTGTTGTTAAATTTTAATAAAAACGCGCTTCATTGTCCTCAAAAGAATCAAGCATTAAATATCCGATTACAGTATTTACTTCCCCACTTGCCATTTTTGTTATGATTTCGATATATTTCATACAAAATAGTATCCCAAGCCCTTACCGGCTTATTTTCTACTAGTTTAAGTCAATGTTGGTTCTTTTCTCAATTATTTCAAGACTTGCTTGAAATTGCGTTACTTTCAATATCAAACCACCGCCTAAAATTTAAATCAATAATTTGCTTAAATGTGAATTCTTCAATAACAAGGATTTTCATTCTTCGCCTCCACCTATTTCTCGTTTAAGCTGGACCAAATAAATAAATAACCATAAACGATATACTTTTTAGTCAAAGTCATTTCTGAAAATCTAATAATAAAGTTTTCCAATTTAAATTTTAAGTTTAATTTGAGAAAACCTGGGTAAAGTTCATTATAACTCTATGAGGGCAGCATTTTATTTTATTTTCAATTTCTATGATAAAGCTTCATAACGCTCAATAAATTGTGCACAAAACTTCTTCATTCTTCTATCGTCGTTTTCAAAACGTTGAAGCACCTATACATCTTTTGTCATCATCATCACCACACACCATTACCACCACCATCATCGTCTTGTAGTTTTGTAGCAAAATGGGTTCTCGAACTCATTCTCTTGAAATAGGATCCTAACTGTCTCCTCTTTTGTTCCAAATATACTTTACTCATCTACTGTAGTTGACTTCAAAAACCTTCGGAAAGTTGAAGAGGGCCGGAGAATATATTGACAAAAATATCTGACAGAAAACAATTAGCTTTCGACCATCAACTCCATACAACAAGTTATCCCATTGGATAACTACTTGAGAACTTTTCGAGAACATTTAAGTCGTGTTCGACTTTGAATCGCTTTCAATTTTGCACACGAGTTCATCATTTTTATGTGATTTTGTTACTGTAGAAAGGTTTGTATAGGGTTCCCTTTAAAATTTAATCTTTTTCTATTGAATTATTAAAAAAAAAACAAGAACTTGCAACCATTGTCTCGATAAGTTTTGTTTTCTTCTGAAAGTAAGATTTTCATTCTTACCCCAAGGGTTTGTGACAGTTTGTTATATTATTGCAACGTCGAATATATCTCTCTTAAATAAGGCACTTAAATTGTCCTTTAGCATAATATGTATACAAGGCATTGACAATGTTCTCTGTATCTTGCTCATAAGATCCTTGTGGTGTTTAGTGCAGCCAGAGCACACTTCATAAAAATAAAAACAACTCTTACAATACCTCATATCCGAAGGATAGAGTAGTTCTGCGCCTTCTTCTTCTCTGCCATCTCCTTAAACCCCACTTTGCCCTTATGCTTCATGTTTATGTTGTCCTTAGAACACACGTATGACAATGTAACACATGCCAGAAAACTGGGCACGTATGGCCTAATAAACATGGCTACAGTCACTGTAAACATTGGATTGAGAGGGCTATGTTCGTATAATGTACAAAGAGGCTTTGTGTCAAGTGGAATTATGTGCTAATCGATTTTGGGTGTTGGACCTAGGGCCATCGGTATATAGAACAGCGAATTATTTTCAGGAGGCTTACTTTATTTTATTACCTAATAATGCAGGAACAGGGATTGTGAATAGAAAGTGGATAATCTCTGCTTCATTATTATGCAGCAGGGATATATACTTCATCCAGTGTTTGTGAATTAAAGGCTGAGGGTTTTATATACCTAAATCATTTTAACAAATAATTAAAATTTTTGGAAAAATTATAAATGCTATACATTTTGCTGCTTTATCCTATTAAGTCATAGTACAAAAATTTCTATCTTATGTTAAGCGTTACATGGTAAACTTTCTCAGCTGACTTAATGGTGGCATTTAATACTTTTCTCAACTCTTGGCGTTGGTTTTTAAGTTTTAAGTCAGGGTTTTATTCAGGAGGCACCCAGAAAAGATTTGTGGATTAGGTCGACATGATGGGAGACCATTTATGAAGCGTGTCATGAAATCTAACTCCAGGGTCCAGTGTGGTTTGGGATGGGATCGAGTGATGCACACGCTTGGATTTCCTGTACCCTTCTGTACTTACACTGAGGAACAATGTATAAGGAAGGACTAGCTCGAAAAAACAAAATCCGAAAATTTTAGCCAAATCAAAAAAGTCTACTTTGAAAATTGAATTGCAAAAAAGGATACGTGACAAAAAGTGGATCTTACTAAAACTAATTAGTTGATCTTTTATCGCTTAAACAAACAAACTTTTAAAATTTCATTCAAACCCTTGGAGCTAATTTTCAGGAATCAGGACTTTAAGAAAATGAGCGTCGCAGTGGGTTAATTTCACAATTAAAACCTTATGAATTAAATCCAAATCGTTAAAGGTTTTTCCAATCCAACTAACAAAATTGCTTTGTAATTCAGATGCATAAGTGATACTTGTTGCTAGAGCATTCTTATTTTGCCTCCAAATGGAAGTAAATACGTTATAGGAGTATAATTGGATATCATTAATAGTAATTTTTGATGCAAATCCTATAAGCGTTATAGAAGCGATGTATCAATCATTTAATCTCCCTTTATTGCTCTTGTGAAATTACCAAGGAGCTTTCGCTTTAATAGTCATCGTAAAAAATTGTTATACAAAATCAATTTTAGTTTTTGTTATTTGGTTCTATATTACTTGCATTGGTAAATGTAGTGAGGCTTAAAGCTGTTATCAGCTATTTTCAAATTTTTATTTAGTATGTGCTGCGTTAAATGTGTGTTAAATGCGCAGGAAAACATCTAACCATTGACTGCAACGGAAAAAGTGAAAATCCACCGACGTGCATTAATTGTAAAGCAAATCACTTGGCAAACAATAGGGGCTGCTAAGGAGATACAGCCCAATCTGCCCAAATACAAAGAAACCAACCTAGGCAATAAGAAACTATAATTTCCAAGACTTCCAAATCTAGAATCAGCTCGTACAGAACCAAGGCCTAGTGGCTTACAACTCTCAACCATTCCTGTGTGCGTATTTTTGGCAGGAATGAAGGGAACCTATAATTTTTTGCCGAGTCCGAACGGCTAGATGAGAAGCAGTTATTCATGACAAGTATACTCTTGGAGGATTTGTCAGTTCCTCGCAGGAGCTACCTCGGAAAAAGAACATTTGTGTTTTTAAGTGGCAGCGGCTGGGAATCGTGCCCAGACCTTTGGCATGACAATCCTACGCACTAACCATCATGCCACAAGGTACTACCTTCCAAATCTAGGAAAGCTCCAAAAACCAAGTATCCGTAGAGAAAAGAAAACAGAATCAGTACCTTTGGAGAAAATATAAAAGCAAGGAAATGCAGAAACATATACCCAAATAGCAGCTATCAACGACACTGAAACAGACCCAGTTTCGAAGTCTTTTCAATAATTCTTTCGAAACTTGAAGAACAATGTGACACAAATAAACTTAACTTTGATAGGTTAAGTAAGCTCAGACTACATTCGAACCAAACCTGGAATGCCAACGGATTATGGCAAAATCTGGGAGAATTACAGATCTATATGCAGGAAAATGATATCGACATATGTATTTTTGATATCAGAAACGCATACTAAAAATGAATCAAATCTTAAAATCGACGGGTTTCATGACTACCACGCTGTTCATTGGTCAAACAAAGCAAGAGATGGATCATCATTATATATAAAAGAGAGCATTGAACAGTGAAAATAAAAGCGGAATCAATGCAGTTGAGTAGTGTATACAGGTTAAAACTTAAAAATATTCCTGTCCAAGTGTCTTCTATATTATTGCCCTCCACGTTGCAAAATTAACCTCAAGATGCATATCTCAAAAGGGTACAATACTATATGAAGCAGGAATGGAAAATAATTGTGACTTTCATTCGACTGGCAAACCAACATTTCGTATAAGACACGGAAATGAATATTCCAACGTCAAAGAAATAGTGGCTGGGGTACCACAAGGAAGTGTATTAGGTCCAATTCTGTACCTTTCATTACACGCGAGATACCTCAAACAGAAGACTTTATCGTAGCCATGTTTGCTGATCATACTGAAATACTAGCACTAGGCAAAACGATTAGGGAAGCTTCAATTAAATTACAAATTGCTCTTAAAGATGTTATTAAGAGGACAAAAACATGACGAGTAGCGCTCAATATATACAAAAATAAATAAAATAGTAAAAAAGAAATGCGAAGAACTTAAAAGTAAATTAAGAGATATAAACTGGCTATTAGGTAAATTTTTGAAAATAAGTTGATTTTATACAGGCAGGTACTTAAACCTGTTTGGACTTATGGTATAGGCACCTACAACTCTGGGGTTTTACCTACGATACAAACTTAAATAACATACAAATGTTTGAAAATAAATTGCTAAGGTCATTTGTAAATGCTCCGTGGTATAAAAGAAACGAAGATCTTCACAGGAATTTCGGGAATCTTGCGGTTTGGGATGAAATAAAAATTTCGCACGAAAACATAGAAATCGGCTTCTAGAACACGTTAATATTGAACGATTATTGACATTCTTAACAGGTCAATTTTAGTAGGCCGTCTGCGAAGAATAAAATCTTTCGACTTAGTGCAGTGAATAAAAAACCACTTTAAAATAGCGGAATAAGCATTAGGAAATTTCACCGGAAAGTAACCTGCAACACGTTACTTAACTTCGTTAAAAATAAATTGCTAGAGAAGTCCAAACTTAGTTGCAATCGGGAAGTGGAGGTGGTTTTAGTGAAGACAAATTTTCACACACCTATGAGCATGCATTTTTTGGTCCTCATAGAGCCTCCAAAGATTTGCACCTACCAACGGGGACAACAAATTTAGTTTGACATCCGAGCGCACATTATGGGAACCTCTGTTATAGTCTTATAATTAACTCCTTTAAAGTGCAATAGGAGCAACAATTTTTAGGAGTGAAATATATAATGCATTGGTTTTGAAAATTTAACAAAAGTAGGCGTGGCAGCAGGCGTATTTACAAATACCAAATACTTTGATATGTATAAAAACATATTTGAATTGTCTTAATCCTTTTAATCCAAATATGACCTTATCTACCGTAGCTCAGAAGGCCAACTTTTAATTACTATATAGTGAGCTATTTTCTTTTCTTAATGAGGGTAGTTTTAATTATGAGATTTTTATCAAAACAATACAAAAACTAATACCTGAATCTAGATTCATCTTTTCTCATTATTCGATAATAATTCAACTCAACAACTCATTGCAAACATAACCCTTTGAAAAAAAAAACAAAAAACAAAAATCACACACCGCATATAATTCACTGTAACTAAATCTGTGACCTTAATCATTCGCTATATTATCTCTCCCCTGTAAATGAAACAAAAGAGCAATGTTGTACAAAAGGATCTAGGTTTTGGGGTAAAAATATAATTCACCCAACCGTTTCCCATGCACATGACCCGATTCCCTCGATTCAGAAAGTTTTTTCCCCACCATCTATATCTACTGTGTACTGACTAACCTATTAAAACTTCTACAGCTATCCATATTGTATATGGTTTAAGTATGTTCACCCTTAATGCAGAGAGGAAGCAAAAAAACAAAATGAGAAAAAAAAAACGAAATAAAATCTAGGAAAAAAGGAAAAATATATCTAACAACAATGAAAGGATGAAATTTCATTCTAAAAAGCAGCCCTCAGCCATTAAGTCGAAGCTCCGGTTGCTTTGCACCGCGCACACATACATTATAAGAATATCTATACAGACAGATTTCTATAGCGACCTATATTACCAAGAGCATGTATTCTCTTGATAATATACGCCACACTGAGAGACAGACTCTAAAATTCCAACTTAACTAATATTAGAAGCTGATGTCCTCAAGGCATAACCTTAAGAATATTCTTAGGGAATATAGCTAACAAAAAACAGAAAAAGGCAACGACAACCCTAGAGGAGGATGACGACGACTACGACGACAACGACAACGACAACGACGATGATGAAACTCATTACACACATTGAAGGAAGTGGAATTATTAAAAAGAAGAACGCGCTTATATGATCCTTTAATGGAAGCTGAATTTTGTGAAGGTTCTATAATATTCCTTCCATTCATCCACATATATTCAAAGAAATGAAGTTAAACCATATACACACATGGTACCTCTATTCCTACTTGCTAACATTGTTAACTTTTACAATGGAGCCGGGAAACTTAAATTTTAACGCTGATGCCGGAATAATGAGGAAGCATTATATTCCATCAAGATGGAGTTTTCGTACGTACTTATATGAGAAACACAAAAGAACTAGACCAAAAAAATGAGTAGACAAAAGTTTACTCCTACCCTACGTCCTGGGTGTATGTATATGAACACGGCAAATGGGGAGGCTAATTTAATACAACGAAACTAATTACACACAGCGGTACAGTAAAGTGGTGATAAAAATGCTAATGGCTGCCACACGGTGTTGCGTGTAAGCAAACACATTAATCTCTCCCATCATGTATTCCCATCAGCTAAAGGTTGGACGAATTTAATTCCGAAAGCCAAATGCAAAAAAAAGGATTTACGTTAATTCATTAAACTAAGGTCAGAGAAATGTAATAAAATCGAAGGAAAAGTCCCTCTTGGGAGGAATGGTAGCTAGTAATCGATGCGTGGCAAATAATGGAATTCCATAAAACCATAATTCATTTTTATTAGTCGCAATATTCTGCTCGTTGGCCAAACAATGTGTTGTGTTGTATGACTTGTACCTTTATTTTCTCTTTTTTCATGAATAGAATTATAACCAATTTAAGATCTTGATTTATTAGGTGCTAATTTCTTAAAAATCTAAAACCAAACATGTAGTGGGAAGGACAGTGATATCAGCAATAAATAATATCATAAATAAATAATAAAATAAATATCTTATCCAACGATCTTAAAATTTCGAATCAACAAATAATAACAAAAATAAATAAATTTAAAAGGTACAACTTTGTCATCATCATAATGTAAGGAACTTCGATTTATTTTTCACATTTTTTTTTTTTTTTTTGTGGTTATTTTCCCGTGGGTAGGTGCAAAACCTGCATAAGGCTCTATGAGGACCGAAAAACGCGTGCTCATGGAAGTGTGAGATTCTTACTACACTAAAACCACCCCCACTTCCGGATTGCAACTAAGTTGAAACTTATCTAGCAATTTATTTTTAACGAAGTGTAGTAACGTGTTGCAGGTTACTTTCCGGTGAAAGTTCCTGCTTAATCCGCGATTTTTAAGCGGTTTTCTGTTCACCGCACCAAGTCGGAAGGTTTTGTTCTTAGCAGACGGCGTACTAAATTCGACTCGTCAAGAATGTCAATAATCGTTGAATTAGCGTGTTCTAATAGTCAATTTCTATGTTTTCGCGCGAAACTTTTTATTGCGTCCCGGACCGTAGGAATCCCGAGATCCCTGTGCAGATCTTCGTTTCTTATATATTTTCAAACATTTGTAAGTTATTTAAGTTTGTTACGCAGGTACAACCCCAAAGTTGTATACCATAAGTCCAAACAGGTTTAAGAACCTGTCGATATAAAATCAATTTATTTTCAATACTAAGCTTTGAATATTTACCGAGTAACCAGTTCATATCTCTTAATTTACTTTTTAGTTCTTCGCCTTTTTTTTCACGTGCGGCTTCCATTTTAATTTCGCGTCTAGAGTCATTCCCAGATACTTTGCCTCATTTGCAAATGGAACACGAGCGGTATTAAGAAAGACGAGTAGTCTATTTATTTTGTTATACGTAAAGTCCACGTGGACTGACTTCTGTTCATTGAGCGCTATTCGCCATGTTTTCGTCCACCCATTAACATTATAAAGAGCATTCAGTAATTTAATTGTAGCTTGGCCAATCGTTTTGCCTACTGCTAGTATTGCAGTATCATCAGCAAACGTGGCTACAATAGTGTCATCTGTTTGAGGTATATCGCGTGTAAATAAAAGGTACAGAACTGGACCTAATACACTTCCTTGTGGTACCCCAGCCACTATTTCTTTGAAATCAGAATAGTCATTTCCGTGTCTTACACGAAAAAGTCTTTCATTTAGATATCCATTTAGAATGTTGTAAAGTCCTTCAGGCAGAACATGTCTTAATTTGAATTTGAGGCCTTCGTGCCACACCTTGTCAAACGCCTGCGACACGTCCAAAAAGACAGTCAAACAGATTTTCTTTTTCTTCATGAGCTCTCTCAATTACGTCAGTAATTCTATGCACTTGATCAATTGTCGAATGCTTGCTTCTAAATCCGAACTGATGTTCAGGTATTAATTGTTTCTCTTCTATTATCGGTTGCAGGCTTAGGAGTAGTATTCTTTCAAAAACTTTTGATATAATAGGAAGAAGCGAAATCGGCCTGTTCAAAACCATTATGACTTCCGCAACTTTCCATTGGCTCGGAACATATTCTAACCTTAGAGCGGCATTTATTATGTAAAGGAGGTTGATAAACCCTTTACGAGGGAGCATTTTTAAAATCTCGGCCGTTATTAAGTCATATCCTGGAGCTTTGTTGGACTTAAGCTTCTTTATTTCTCTTTTTAATTCGGCAAGTGTAGCATTTCTCGTTATGTAGCTTTCATTTGAGGTAAAATTCATACTAATATCTTCGTTGAGTTCTTGCCCATCGAACGGCTTAAATGTTTCCTCTAAGAAATTGGCAAATACCGTCGCTTTTTCTTTATCACTTTTAGCCCATTCATTTTGACTTTTCTTAATTTATTTATTTCTAATTTCATTTTTCACATGAAACACCAATACATTGTCTTATAACGCAAGTAAAATTTTGACTGCAATAATTTGTCCAAAATACCCATCTCCACGGCCAACCCAAACATAAAATTCCTATATGTAGGGAAAAGTACTCTTTATATATGAGAGAAGAGTTTTTGAATAAAAAAAAATTGTCAGAAATTTACTCATAAACAAAAAGCGGTTCACCCAAATGAGGGTAAAAGAGCAAATCGATTACAGGAAATATCACAAGCTGACGGCTATTATCGGACCCGCAGCAAGCAATCAGCACTTAAAAAAAAAAACTTGAAGTTTGTTTCGTCGTAACAAGGCTACGCATTCGAATGGAAGGAGTCAATGAAGTGAAAACGGACTTTTAATAGCAGATTGCTGGTGTTGACTATAAACAAAGCAAAGGTTGAGGTTGTTGCTAATTCAAACTCTAATGCTGATGAAGATGATGGTTGGGTTTGGAAGTGGTTGTGTAAGATTGAAAACAACAACTGTTGTTTCATGATAATGATGAAGCGGCAGGAACTGATTATGAAGAAACTCTGAGCAATTGAAGGAAATAATTTGTTTTTATATTTTTTGACTCAATTTTAAAACAATATTTTAATGTACGGAGGTGGAAAATTATATGCTTTGATTGTCTATAACCTAATTTGACAGAAAAATTGGAATAAACAATTTGGGAAAGAGATTATTATTTTTCATTTTTCCATTATATTTTCTTTTTCATATTTATTTTTAAACCAATAACATTCAAACTTCCTTATAACAAAGCCTTAAAGGAAAAAAGTTTAAAGCCAACTTCGCTATCGGGAATTATTTTATTAATTACAGAAGAGATAAATAAAACACATTATCGCGTAGTACTTCGTGGCATGATGGTTAGTGCGTTGGATTGTCATGCCGATGGTCTGGTTTCGATTCCCTGCTGTTGCCACCTGAAAACAGAAATATATTTCCTGGGTTACTGCCTCTTGCGAAGAATTGACAAATCCTCCAAGTCATGAATTCTCATCTAGCCATTCGGACTCGGCAAAAAATTTCTAGGTCCCCTCCATTCCTGCCAATAACACGCACACAAGAATGGTTGAGAGTTTTAAGTCACTAGGCCCTGGTTCTCCACAAGCTATTGGGCCACAAAATTTTTATTTTTTTGTTTGCATCAGGTGATTGTATATAAATGAAGACAAAGCTTTTTATTTTTTTTTAAATGGATAATTTTCATAAAAGTGACATAGTTTTCCGAAAATCGAATTTTAAATGCACATTTGGAGAACTTTCGTTATCTTTATTTTCTTCTTGTTTTTACAGTTATGCAAGCAAATATTTTCACCAAATGTCAATTTCGCGTATCTTGGTGAAAACAAACCGTTGTTATTTTTACTAAATTCTTCCCAAGGTAGGTTGAAATGTTTGGGCAGTGCCATGTGAAATGCCTTCAATCAGTTTTGGAAGACTATAGAACACCACTTTATCACAAAAGAAACGGTGGCGTGAATTCAAGAGAAAAATTTAAAATTCGAAAGAAAAACTTCAAATAAACTATTGGCTAAGGTGACGTCACACTTTAGAAATCAATTTTTTCTAAAACTCTTTGACGAAAAGTCAAAGTTGATGCTGCAAAAGGTCTTAGGCGAGGAAAAAAACATTTTTTTCAGAAAAATAAAAACAAAAAAATTCGTCTGGAGTAGGCAACAAATACCCACAATTTATCGACTAGGACTGGATTAATGTCTTGTGATTAGATGAATCAAAATTTGAAGTAGGTAACCATTAAACTGAAACCAAGTTCTTGTAAACATTAACAGTTGTTAGAACTTGCAACTTCACTTTATATGAGCTTCATTAACAAGTGTATTTTCACTACACTTGTTTGGTAATAATCCTAGTGTTCTTCTTTGTTCGCTAAGAGTTGGTAAAGAATTCAGCCCAGAATGGATGGTACCAACTGTTAAACATGGTGTTGGAGGAAGCGTTATGGTCTGGGGCTACATATATGTAACTGAGGAGAGAGTTGAGATTATATTTGTTTGTGATGGTAGTGTGGATTCAAGAAAGATACAAATATATTTCTAACGTAACTGCATACTTCGTTTCTTTTATATAACGGGTGATTTTTTAGCTGGTTTGGTTTTGGCAACACTGGTTTTGACAGCTGACGTGTGTTTAGTACCTTGTGTCACTGTTAAACAGCTTCAGTTTGGTTTGCAATTTAACCATGGATCGTCTTACAAATGAACAACGCTTGCAAATTATTGAATTTTACTATCAAAATTCGTACTCGGTTCGAAATGTTCATCGCGCGCTGCTTCCATTTTATGGTCGGCATTCTCGACCTTCTGAGCAGTCTATTCGGAAGATTGTGACCAAATTTCGCACCAAATTTACTTTGTTGGACATTAAACCACCAACACGTTTACGTACTGTGCGTAGTGAAGAAAATATTGCGGCCGTATCAGCTAGTGTGACAGAAGACCGCGAAATGTCGATTCGGCGCCGTTCCCAGCAGTTAGGCCTTTGTTACAGCACTACGTGGAAAATTTTGCGGAAGGATTTGGGCGTAAAGCCTTTTAAGATACAGCTGGTGCAAGAACTAAAGCCAGCCGACCTACCACAACGCCGAATTTTTGGTGAATGGGCTCTTGGAAAGCTGGCCGAAGATCCGCTTTTTTATCGAAAAATTGTGTTCAGCGATGAGGCTCATTTTTGGTTGAATGGGTACGTAAATAAGCATAATTGCCGCATTTGGAGTGAAGATCAGCCAGAAGCATTGCAACATCTACTAATGCATCCCGAAAAAGCCACTGTTTGGTGCGGTTTATGGGCCGGCGGCATTATTGGGCCATATTTCTTCAAAGATGATGCGAATCGCAGCGTTACTGTCAATGGTGAACGCTACCGAGCGATGATAACAAACTTTTTTTTGCCCGAAATGGAAGTTCTTGACTTGCATGATATGTGGTTTCAACAAGACGGTGCCACATGCCACACAGCACGCGAAACAATGGCGCAATTGCGAGGCGAGTTTGGTGAACAGTTAATTTCACGTTTCGGGCCGGTCAATTGGCCGCCTAGATCGTGCTATTTGACACCATTAGATTATTTTTTGTGGGGGTATGTCAAGGCTAATGTCTATAGGGACAAGCCCGCTTCGATTGACGCACTGGAAGCCAACATCCATGCATTCATTCGTGAGATACCGGCCGATATGTGTGAAAGAGTATGCCAAAATTGGACTCAGCGGATGGGCTACCTGAGACGCAGCCGCGGTCAATATTTGCATGAAATTATCTTTAAACATTAAATTGCAAGGTTCAAACTATCGATTCAAATAAATATTTCATTTATTTTTGTGTTTTGTGCCTCTTAAAAAATCACCCGTTATAAGGTGCAGTCAAACCGTGCAAGTAAAGTACTTGCAGCAATTGTTTCAAAAATTTGCAAGTATTTATTTGCTCAGAGTAGTCACACCAGGTAAGTAAATTGCTTGCTGAAACGACTTTTCACTTGCCTGTAAGTAAAATTGCTGCAAGTATACTTTTAAGGCCGTCACATCGAGCAAGCAATTAATTGCTGAAATCGCTTGCTGAAATTAATTGCTGCAAGTAATTTATTATTTCCTGTGTGGATGGATGTGGTTTTTGCCATTTTCAGTTCAATTTCGTTTATTGTTTCATAAGCAACAGATCTAAAATGAACAATCAAGATTAAGATGAAGAAGTTTTTTACGAAGAAATGGTTTTTGAACAGGAAGAAGATCTGTTTAATTCTCTGATAAAAAAATTACTAAAAACTGTTTTCGATGTAACCTTCAATATAACTTTAAATTTTAATCTTCTCATTACAAGCTCTACTGAATCCAATCAAATTCTTGAGAGTTGTTGTAACAATGAAAAAAAGACTATCATGCTTCGTTACAAAGTTCCAAGCAAGTTGAACAATTACGTGTGATCTATAGTCGTTCATATTATAATTATCAAACAGCTTCTATCTCGCATTAAAACGCAACATAAGATTCTGTTCTTTATTGCAACATTTGACAATGCAAGTACTTGTGGCAAGTGATTCCAAGTAATTTACTTGCGTGCAAGTACTTGTAGGTACTAGTCGCACCTAGCAGTTTATGGGTTGTAGGTCAGTTTTTTGTTATCAAATTAAATTAAACACAAGTAATTGTTTCAAACGACGTTTCGTTTATGATTATGAACATCATAAGGGTTTTTATTTCTATGAACACATAAGAAGAATGTAAATTTAATCAATATAAAATTTCTTCTAATGTGTTCTTAGAAATAAAAACCTGATGATGTTCATAATCATGAACGAAACGTCGTTTGAAACAATTACTTGTGTTTAATTTACTTTTAGAAAGATCTGACCTACAACTCATAAACTAACAACAAAGTACACCAAATTATAAAGGTCATAAATACTCGTACATACAAAAATTGAAGTCCAATTTTCAAGTCCGAATTTTTATTTGAAAAAAATTGAACACATTAATTGTTCACTGTTAACTTGTAAAAAAATTGTAGTTACGTCCCAAATTTGAAGTGTTTATGTTCCTCAAGAAAAAAATCTGTACAAATTTTGAAAGGATAAGGAAAATTTATTCTCCTGAATCTTGAGTATGAGTGCTAGAGTAAGTTGTTAGTTTTTTTTTTAATATTTAATATCCTTAATGGAAAGCTCTTTGAGAGAAGCAATTTCAAAAAAATTTTAAGATAATATATCAATTTATTAAAGAACTTTGAAAAAAAGGATGTCAACTAATCAAAATTATTGAAAATTTTTCTAGAAATATTTTTTTCTTGGAGTGTCAATTATCATCAAAATATAAGATAAATATAATAGAGCTGTCACATGGAAAGGAACAATACACAATGTTTTTCATCATCCAACTGGACAGAATATACGAGTAGAACAAAAACAACACCACAAAACAAAGGATATAAATATGTACATAATACAACCCATGTCAAAATGGTGAACGCTATAGAATCTCCTCTGATGCTGCGTTGAATTTTTTACCATTTTTCAAATTGTGAAAAGAAGATGTATAGCTTTCAATCTCAATAAATAAGCCAACTTTGACTTTTGGGAGAACAAAACACAGACGAGGGAACTAAAATACAAAATTTTGTGATGTTTGTGGAGCTGGTATAGCTAGTAGAACGCAAAAGCAAAATCGAGCGGAGAGTGCAGAGGATTCCTTCTTATGGGTGATGTGTTTACGAGCAGAGCCACTATCAATGGTGCGGGAAGCTCTAGGGATCAATAACAATAAATCCTTACACTGTTGTGGTTTATATTTTTGGTATTTTTTTTTTTGGAGGAAAGCGAAAGCAAGAAAGCCCCATATTTTCATAGATTGGCATCCACTGAATTTAATCTTGAAGTTGTTTTCCTTTCATGAAAAAAAAAACACGATAAAAATAAGGACCAAGAGATTGTATTGCAGAGGAAAAGGAATTTAAATGTATTTGTTTTTTTCTTAAATAAAGTTGTTCCCTCAGGGTTTTTTTCAATTCTTCGTAGAAAAGTTTTTACACTCGAGAGTTGCTATTTTTCTCTATATTTTTTTTATTTTCTTTTCTTTTTGATTTTATTTTTCATCAGGGACTAATCAGACTCATTATTACTTGAACAAATAAAGATTTCATAAGTTATTACTTATTTATGTACTGAAGGTTTCATATCGCTTATGGCTATTACGCTAAGAAAAGTATAAGAAAGTTAGTTAAAAACAACTTGGAAATAATCATGAAAACTTTTATCCTTTTTCTTAAAACATATTTGTGAGAACAAGATAGGCTTTTAAAGTTAAAAGAACTGAAGATAATGATAGAGGAGTTTGTATTTTCTTTTTAAGGGTTTTAAGGGAAGTTTTGAAATACTTTTTAGGAAAAAATTGAGGTAGATCTATGACAAAAATAGGTTTTTAATACAAATTTTGTAGTTTACCTTCACAATTAAAAATTAACAATTAACAACATTTTGGTGCAAAGAGATAATAAGATTTTCCTATTATGAGTATTGCTAAATAATGACAAAGGAAAATATTATACATACTTTTAGTTGTTTGAATTACCTATGCAAATTTTAATTATTCAGCTTTTTATTTTGAAAACGAAAATACGCATATTCTATGAAAGTTCAATATTTAATAATCAGAAAAGAGTATAACACTTCATCAAAATAAAGAAAGTCAACATGAGGGCTGACCGGATACCAGAAAAGTCGGTATCGTTTCCAATACTGAAACCAAAGGATACGGAGGCGATACCAGCCCCAAAGCGATACAGCTTCGAATTTAACTATTCCGTGACGATACTGGCAAAAGTATTGTATTTCGTCAAGAATAGGTGAACATAAATGTAGTATGTGAGTACTTCCTGTCTTTTGTTTGGTAGTTCTGAGGAATTTGTTGGATAAATCAATTACTTTATTGTAAAGTGTGAACAAATATTATTTCTTTAATTTTCTTTGTTTTTAAAATATTATTCTGTACATATTTTATATAAAACAATATTATAAATGTGCAAAATGTATCAAGCCGTTAACGAAATAAATATGCAACACAAACAAGAAATTTTACTCGAAAGACGTTAAAATTCAATTTTGTACCAAAACCCAAAAACACAATTAAAATGAAATCGTTTCAATAATTCAACAAGTTGAAGAATTTGTAATAAGAGCTGAAACTATTCTATGGCCTTCCTTGATCAATTTTCTTTTAATTTTTGGTTGTATCTTTAGGGAATCACATAAAAATCTTCTGTACTAAAGCAAATCTTTTCACTTGTTTAGGCTCTAGCTCGATGTAAGATTTATCATATGTTCAGAAGCATTGAAGCACAGACCATCAAGGGATGTCGTGATTTCCTTTCTTTCTTAGATTTTTTAATCATTAAAACGAAGCAAATATTTGCTCTTCTAGCAAATATCACGTAGCAATGAAATTAGAGTAAGTATACGCCCAGGTGACTCTGTTCACAATATATAGGTAATTATTAATTTAATACAGTGAGGGTTGAAATATATTTAAATTTATTTAATAGCCACTGTCTATTTCTTCACACAAAGCATTATTTTTTAATAGAAAATTAATTTATTCCATGGCCCTTATACCGGTGAACACACTTGTGAAAGAAATTTTCCAACTAATCACAAACAAAGTTTTGGCTCAGTAAAAATAATGTCGAGATTTTTAAAAATTTGTCTCTTAATAACCATTCAACTTAAATAAAACCTTTTACGGTTTCATTCAGTGAGAAACTTGTAATTCGTTTTTTTTTATAATTAAAGAAGTCCGCTTTTGGATTTTAAAGGAATTATTTTTTCAGTCATTGTGCAATGCTTTTGAAACAAAATTCGGCGGAAGAGCAGTGATTGTAAATGACTCTTATTACTATCAGAACCGAAACGCTTCTCTCTTGGTTGTGCGAGGTTTTGTTGTATGACATCACATCGATGACGATGGTGACGACTACACAATGCCGATGACTACACGATGCCGATTATTAATGTTTCTTCTTGTTAACTGGTCGAGGGCTTTTCCAAGCGGAGTTCTCCTTTTTGGCCATGGTGTTCACCTTGTGGGTGTCACCATATGCATTTACACGAGGTTTTCTCGTTTATGGTTGAAGCTTCATCTCGTTACGGTCTTATTTGAAAAAATTTGCTCAAAAGGTTATTTTAAGGATTGTGAAAGCTTTCTTAAACGAACGTGCTTTGGGTGGCCAGCTTCGCGAGATCTCATCTAGACTTTTACTAGATACTCTTTTGAGATCTCTGTACTTTAATTCTCAAGCAACTCCATTGACCCATTTAAGGTATGTTCAGTCCTTGGACAGGTGTCAAATATCGATTTTAACAGTTTTCTTGAGCCAATCAAGCACTGTTGTCAGAAGCTTGAAAAATGGTGCTTCTAAGCTAAAATGAAACTTTAATAACTATAATCGATAAACCTTTGGCGAGACCAAACCGAGAAGCAAGACGATGACAAGACGTTCACAAAATAATAAAAACCACGTTTTAGATGTCATGGCGAGACCAAAACGAGACTTCGGAAGAAAAGCACGACAGTAGCAGTGAAAATTTGAACAGCAAGACTACAGTGAGACAAACACAATGACCATGACACTGACAACCATGTTTGGGCTTTTCAACAACTTATTTAACTTAATTTAACTTTTGTGAAAAATTTCATTATAAAAAAAAAACGTAGGCGAGACTATAGCGAGACCAAAGTGAGATTATGGAAGAACATTCTCAACGAATAAAAGCACGTGTAAATGTCACAGCGAGACCAAAGCAAGAAAACCATGAAACACAATCACGTTTGAATTAGCGAGACGACAGCGAGACGAGCTTAATAACAATGATACTGAAAACTACGTTTGGCGAACCCTTCTATTCAGAGCTTTTAAAATCAATGCGTATGTTCATGACAAAGCTCATAATTGACGACTAGGGTCTACTGAGTTATGATTTTGGGAACAACTGACATACTGCACCACTTTTAAATTAACTATTTCTTAGAGTGAAAAAAGATACCATTTTTGATTCATTTTCTATGGAAACAGTTTAAAGTTGATCGTTCATTTCTAATTATGAAATAAGTCAACAGATTACAACTATTCTTGAAGTTACATGATAAATTTCACCAAAAGACCCAAAATTTTAAAAATAAATCTCTGACCAAGACCAAAATAAAACTTGATGAATTAAATATCTCTCAATGAGGAACCAATTGAAAATAAAGATTAACTGTTATTTTTGATCTCTGCTTTAAACACGCCGCCCTTATCATCACTTGGCCTCGGCCTTAGGGAGATATTGGGTATTTAAAGTTTCCTTTATTTTAGTTAAAACAACATTAATGGAAGAAAATGTTAACTTCCCGTTCCTAAGGCTTCAAAATTTTTAATTAAAAGAAAACATGCAATTTTCATTAAACAATTTGGTATTTAATTTCCTCAAAAACTAATTTGTTTAACATGAAAACCTATATCTCTTTTCACAAAGAACAATTTTTCACACTTGAAATATCATAGAAAGTTGATTGTTTTTTTTTTTGTCATCCCATTACAATATACAAAAGACCTTGAAGTATATCAAAACAGTTAAGCACATTTTCATTTTTATATATTTATCATATTATACGAGTATCATCAAGAAAAACACCATCGTCCTTAATTCTCTGATAATAAAACAACATAATAAAAAAAAAAAACAAAAATCCCATTTCGCTGAAAATCTTAAGAAACCTTTTTTCATGGTGTAACATCCCAAGCAAGGACATCCTGAAGCACTTCTGGATAAAAAGTAAAAATTAACTCATCTCATGAAACTTCAGAATAAAAAAGTCTTTCCTTAAAACAAAAACAAAAAAAAAACACAAAAAGGAGCTAATGTTTGAAACAAAAAATAAAAATCAGGGAAAAGGGGGAAAAATGAAAAATCTAAGATGAAGAGTAGTCTGGAGAAAGAAAACCCAAAGCGAGCATCTCTCCGGGAGTTAACGGCGCTAAAGGATTAATCCTCGCCTCCACTTGAGTGATTCTTTTCAAGTCTCTCTGGTGCTGTGTTCGTTTTTAGTCGAATAAAACTTTCCACTTTTGTTATTTACTGCTTTGGCTATAAGAGAGGGGTTTCTTTTTTGAAAGGGATGTAGAGTGGATTTAGGGAAGGACGCATTTTACATAAATATTTTCAAGATTTTCCGTTCAGCTTTAACTTTTTAGCTCGTTCCGGCACAACTTATGGAAGAGCGACAAACTTTTGCCCAAGAATCTCCATTGAATTGCGACCGGGTATGATTTTCTTATTCTTATATTCTCCATACAAAAGAAACGACTATCGTAGACTCCCAACTCAATGATATCCTTTTTTCGTGCCCCCTGGCATAATAAATGTTCTCTTGTGCTTTTGGCTTTTACAGGTTCCTATTTGACACTTTCATTTGTTGCTCTGGGGACGAAATGCAAAGGAGGAGAGAAATGGAATTTTCATGTCGCAATCTTTGTGATTAGATTGTATAGTTCGAGTTCGAGTCCAGGGGCTGTAGATGTTTGCCTGTCTTATGCAAATATTGTTAGACATAAATTTAAGGAGCTTGTTATAAAAAAATTGTCCATAGATTGATTTTTAAATTCAGTTTTGCTATTCTGCTTTAAGCTCTGCGATAACCGGAAGTAGTCAGAGAGAGTGATGGGTGATGGTTTTCGCACGCCAAGAGTAAAGCCATTAAAATTCTCGTCTGACGAAATGAATTGGAAAACGCTGTGTCCACATAAATCCAAATGGCAACGACTCGTATCCTCATGCAAATTTGTACAAAATGCACATCGTCGGAACTGTCAGAAGGCAACACGCGTGCCAGTAACACGCGGATGATTTCATCCGAACGCATCCTAGCAAAAAATTATTTCCCAATGCAAATGCAGCACACTAATGGATTCCAGCGACTAAATACACGTTGCCATGGCTTAGGCTCGTATATGGAGGATTTTCTGGACATGTAAATGCTATGCGACTGAATTTTCCGCCTTTTCTGGACGCCACCGCTGACGAGCCAATTTACCGCTTAATCCACCTCAAATCCATGACACCCGACCAAAACACAGCAACATCATTCTCTCAAACCCAATTTTCGATTTTCTGCTTGTGCTCCCGCGTGTTCAGACATCAAAACATACCCATCGCCCGTCACGTCGCGTCGCTTATTCATAGAGGAGTTCGATTCGAGTTCGATTTTCTACTACACTAATCCTGAAAGAGGTAAACAACACTGTTTAGTCATAAAAGGGTATCCATCTATATCCTCATTTATTCTGCAGCTATTTGCCATATCCTTGCAGGATGATTTTCAAAAATGATGCCCAAAACTATGCCGCACTCACTCAATGCTAGAAATAAAGCAAATAATGCTGTTCTCTGGACTGGGCAAAATTTTATTTAGTTGTTGAGTGTAAAACAATTTTCTGTATTTGCATTTCAATTAAAGAGGAGTTAAAGATCAGCGGTGGCAATGAAAAATTTCTGCAAAATGAATTTGGCAGAAAAGGCTTCTATTTTATCCCTAATCAAAAAGAACATTGGCAATATGTAATTCGTTATTCATTTTAAGGTTTTGGATACTTATCGTAGACATTTTGGGACTTACAGAAATATGAACCCAACTGGACTACACTTTTATATAATTTTCATACATTTTACCCCAAACAGAATGGTTGTATACTGGAGGCTCTTAATGAGTCAAGAGTTCATTCTTATAATTTGATTCGTCCTGAGAAGATTTTTTTACCAGTAATGAGAATACTTTAAGGGTTCACCCCTGTTGATAATAGCTTCAAGAGAGTTTTTATGTAAACAAGGTTGAAATTTCATTATAATTTACAAGGAATTGATGAAGGTTGACACTTTTACCAAATGACTGGATAAACCCAAAAAATTAAATTTCAAATGCTTTGGGAATTGTCAAAGTATAAAGCTACAAACAAAAACAATATTATTTTCCCTATGACATGTATAAAAATCCCTTTATTGGGTTCTTCCCTTATATAAATAGACCATAGTATGTACATAAAATATAAATTGGCACTATATTTCTACGAAACCATAGCATGTTAGAGTTAATGTCATTTTACTCGAAACCACGTTAATTAATTTTACGATTCCATTTACAATAGAATTATAAAAATCCTTTATTCCTCGAATCAAAATCACTATCCAGGTTCAAAATTAAATCCTTCCCACACAGAACGACAGGACCTCCTTATTGGGTATATGATGTACTCTCCTCATCGTAAAATCCCTTTAAACTTAAATTGTGGTTGCAATAAAAGTACATAAATGAGAACTACACCTGCATAGAAAGAACACATTTATCTACTTGGCTCCTTTCTGCCAGGGCTCATAAAGATCCCCTTTATCATAGACACTGCAGAGATTCATCAAATTGAACATGTTGATGTCCATGGGGATATAACCAAGTACCTGTTAAAACTAGTTCGTCTATTTCATCCTGATGCTGGACCTGCTCTTGCTCATCTCGAATTAATTTATTTAATTAAAATTGTACATAGTCCTGGGCAGTTGTTGGATGTCCTGGCAATCCTTGTGATAGTGAAGCAACATGGTCTGGTCAGTTATCATATATATATTTTATATATTTTTATATACATTTTCTCATCTCTTGGGCAATGATGAATCGTCCTTATGGTTGGACTTATCATCTAAAAACCTACAGAGGATATCTAAAACACACATTCAGATGACGTCACGAAAAGTTTTTATGTTGCTCCAGTGTTAGTTGAGTGTGAAGTTGAATAATTTCCATCATGATGGGCAGCTGAAACAGTAATGAGTTTAGACTAGAACACACACGGCACTCTACTAGAGCCATGATGACGATGATATGTTAAATTTTCTTTGATGACTGGGTTTTATTTAAGTGTCATATTTTATAATATTTTGTTTTACAAACGAGAAATAAAAAGCATTATATTTAAGAATGGCATTAATTAGTATGTGAAGTGAAGATATTAAGTTATAAGGTATATCTTTTGATAGATTTAGGTAATTTAAACTTTATATTCAAACAATACAATGGGGTATGCAACAACTTTAATTTAACCTAACAAGGCCATATTGACTTTAGTATTAACAGAATTTGTATTATAAAAACCTTTTTATAAGTAATTTATGTTTGTTAGCTTTCGAATTCCATTAACTAACTCTTATGTAACAAAGGCAGGTGTTTGATCATTTATTGAACTTTTTTAGTGATCCGGTTTTTGCTTAGTCATACCACCGAAGTTTTTATTTGCTGGGCTTGCCAGGATCAATCTAAAGAAAAACACTAACCTTCAGCAAAAGGGTCTTTGAACTGTATAACAGAATTTTGTATTCAAAGAAATTTTCAAGATTTCTTAAGATTTGAGGTCTTTTGTGCTCAGTTTCTGCTGCTTTATGCCCAAGATATAAACAAAACAAATTTGAGCTACGTTGTGCTCAATTTATGTTGCTTTGTGCCATAAATATTAAAAATAAATTCTAATTTATCGCATCTTTTTTTTTTGTAAATCGAAAACTGCTAAATTTACGCATAGAAAAAATATTTTATAAAATAATATGAATATTTTTTTCATTCGTTCTGCATATTGCAGCATAAAGTCAGCACAAAGTGCCAGTGCCAACTTCACACTTTGCAAAATTGTATTTGACGGTAAAGTTTGTATGTAAATTTTATTTTATTTTGTCGGTGCATGGCAGCACAAACTAAGAACAAACCGGCACAAATTTATTTCCAAAATTACAGAGAGTAAGGATAGTTTTGGTTTTGCAAAATTTTCTCAATAAACAATTCAACCATTTTGATAAGTTATAGGTTACTTAAAAAATAACTTTGAAATACAAAAATCTAAATTTAAAATTTTCAATTAAATTCAATTTCAATTCAATTCAATTCAATTCAATTAAATTCAACTAAATTCAATTTAATTTGGTTTTATTTAATTTACTTCAATTCAATTTCTCTAAAATATGCAGTAAGGAAAGACACTTCATGATCTAGCTAACGTTATAGATTTGAAACAAACGAGGGATTTCATACGATCCAGTCATGCATTTTATTTTAATCAACTTCTTGCGTTTGTTCGATACTAATTTATTTTGCTCCAATATAAAATTAAAAGGTTAAACGCAAAATATCGATATTTTTGTCGAAATTTTACAATTCTTTATCACATCCGAAAGAATACACATTACATAAAATGTATGTGAAAACATATGTTGAAGAATGTCATACATATGCTGTCACGTAATTTCAAAAGAAAAGTGATAAACACGCTTTTTTCATTCGATGCTCTTGAGAATCCTTTCAAGAATGTGTGTTTGTATATTTGCAAATTTCAGTTGTAAGAAGTAATGTGTGAACATAAATCAGTAAAAACGGGAGGTTTTTAGCATTACCCCTTATATTGAAATTTTTTTTCTAATGAAGTTCCTAAAAGGAAAAAATATCGCTTCATTACAGTTTTGTCCTACAGAAAGTTTGACAGATGAGAGAAATTTATATTGATTTTTTTTTTTACCTTCATTTGTCCATTTGTTAACATAACTTTCTTTAAAGTACTAATTATAACTACAAGATATTTTCTTGATTTTGCTAAATTTTTAATTCAGCTTACATAAAGCGTCTCACAATTTTAATTAAAATTAATTTTTCTTGTATCAAGTCATATTTCATTGAAACAAAATCTTTTTTCTGAAATCAATTCTTAGTCTTTATGATTAATAAAAAGCAATGCTATCTTCTCTTTTATGTTTTAAAATATTCTTCTTTTTATCACACCACATCCTGTCTTCTTATATCTATGATAAAGAAAATTTGTATCGGTACATCTGTTTCAACGGATAGCTTTGACACTCTCAACTCCATTTTGCCGACTAAACCTCACAATTTAGAATTCACTTAACAAATCATTGAAATTCAAACGAAACGATATCATTTGCACCATAGCCTCTTCCCTCCTCCCGAAATATCATTTGAATCGCATTTCGCCCAACCACAATGTAAAGCATCAGCCCGAACAGAAGCAGAAACAATTTTTTCACATCCGGAATTGATCAATATTCGCAAGATGCTTCAACATCACGTGCACATCCCTTTTAAATCATTTCCCTCACCAACTGTGTCAGTTATCATTACAATTGTTGTTTCCAGGATGGTACGTGAGGGAATACCTCTATAACCGTGGTGCTTTGGAAAAGCAGAGCTGGAAATAGAAGAAAAAAAAGTATGGAACACCAGACACTGCTTAGAGTTCTGCTGCTGGCGTTTGGATTTCAAAAGCTGCTGGAACTTATATCCTTTGGACCCGTCGTAAACGGTTCTGGGTAGAATCACATTTAAGGAAGAAAAAATCCCATATATACGAGTACGGACGTGGAAACATGTAAAATAGTTAGGAACAGGAACGAACAGCAGGATATGCTGCACTACTTACGTACAATGCTGCCAGAAAAGAGTTCATTCTGAATTCAGTGTTCAGTGTGCCTGGCAAAACACAATTCAGTGCAATGATGGAGTGGTTTAGTGAGTGACTGCTATCTAGAGACAAAAAAAGGGAAAAAATCAATCAAAAGAATAGATGAATATTTGCATACATGGAAAAAGATGTTGATTCGATGACTGCGGGTATTTTTGAAAAACATGGATGTGAATCTAATAGAGCTTCTCCTGACTTCATATTTTTTTTTTAATGCAACTCGCGAATATTTTCTCATACCAAGTCTTGGCCTCGTGATATTTTTTTAAACTTATGTTTGTTTATGAAAGCAGTGGTTTCTGACCTTAAATAAAATTTGTTTGGATAAAATAAAGATGGAAAAAGAAATTCAAAATACTGAATTGCAACTAATTCGATTATGACATCATAACTATTAGAAAACTGAGAATTAAAGGATATTGGTTCTTTTTGTGGAAATACAAATAGAAAGAGTTTCTATCTTCAAACATCAAAACAATTTATAATTAGTTTTTCACTAAGTCACTCGGGCGTGTACTTAATATAATAATTTTGTGGTACTGTTTTTTAAAAAAATATTCAGTCGACTTTGATAAATTATATATGATTGGAAGGTCATAGTCGCTGAGGTATGCGGAGCCACCTACTTACACACTGTGAATCATTTTAGGTTCCATTGTCAATCTCTGCGCATATTTTAAAAGCGTACTATCGCTAAAAAAATATCAAGTTGGTGTCGAGTTTTGGCTTAGAGTTATAGTCTAATACTTAGTACTTCACCTTAAACTATAGCTCCCTGAAATCCAGAAACAGGAAAGGCCAATATTCGTACATTATAAGAGAGTGGTATTATAGTTCGTAATGAGTCAGAATCATGGCATCCCGAAACCATATATATTACTTTAGCTTTTTTTCATAGCCATCATAAGACTGAACAAAATTAAGCATTTATATATTTCGTTCCACACAGAAATCAATGCATCACATATTTATAATTCATTTAACTGATTCCATAAAATTGCCACTTATAACATTTTATACACCAAAGGAACAAGGATAAGTACTCAGTGTTCTTCCGATGCAATATATGTAATCAAATAATTCGAATAGTGCTTTTCCATCGAATTAAAGGAAAGATATTGTATGCATGGGTATGACCACCATTTTTCGAGCTGAGATTGCTTAATGAAAATGGAAGTTGCTAATTGCATTAGTTCAATATTCGTTAGTGCAGACCATGTAAAATTGCTGATGTAAAAATATTGACTATCTACTCGTATACCTAATAATAAAAGGTTTTAAAGTTTTTACAAATTAGTTCAGGGAACCATAAAAGTTGAAGCTGTTATAATAAAAATGAAAAGACTTTTTCTTCCAATTTAGGTTTAACAAAAAATTAAAAAACAGACATTTTAACTTGCAATGGATGCATAATCAAAAGAAAATTCACTGAAATATTTATAATGGAGCCACACTATATAAATCGTATTCCTTTTGTGATTATGCGTCTAAAAAAGTTGGACCTACAATTTATATCTCCTACTGTTTTATGAGCCAAAATTTTTCTTTAAGTTTGGAATTATTTCTATGCTGTTTGATTACATACTTGGCAAAAATAAACTTTGATTTCCTTATTTGGCATTAAATATTATCTATTGAATAGACCGAACAATGAGGGATATAAAGGAACAATAACATGCAAGAGTTTTCTTCATTGAATATGATTGTTTAGCCTATAAGCATGCTTAAAACCGAATATTCTACTAAAGTCATTTATGCGTTTCTGATAAAATGGTCACATTGGCCACTTTTAAAATTTTTTGGTATAACTTGAAAACTAAGCCGAATTTGACAATATTATACTTAAAGTTTTTTTTTCAAAATTAAGTTTTCTATCGAAATGGATGGTTTAAATATTTTTTTTGCTAAAATTGAGCTGGAAAAGTTGACAAAAACCAACCTACAAAAATCAAGATCAAGAAATCCTCAGACAATATATAGTAGAAAAACTAAAGGCTTTAAAAATGCATCAAAAATTCTTTTTTATTCTAACCTGTATTTGGTTAAAATCTTGAACTTGAATTTTGTACGAATGTAAAAAAGCCATAAAGAACCGAAAAGAAAGCTTTCGGGCAAAAACTGTGTAAGAAATTGATTAGTTTGAATGCATGTCACCTTAATGCCTTAAGACTCTAGTTCATTTTGTTTAAGCATCACTCGAGCGTATCTTTGACTCGAAAAAAATTTTACGCAATTTTGAAAACGATTTGAAAATCTCTGATTTTTGAATTTTTTCTTGTTGGTTTTGACAACTTTTTCTGCTTAAATTTTTATAAAATTTATCATTTATTTATTAAACCACTCATTTATGTCAAATTCAGCTTAGTTTCCGATTTATACCAAAAATATCGAGAGCGACACCATTTCCTCAGAAACCCTTGGGCGAATTAAGTAGCATTTTCGGTTTTAAGTATGTTTATGGGCCAGACAAACATAGTATTCAATAATTTAATAATCAAAACCCTTGCACGTTATTGCTCCATTTTAAAAAGTCAATTTAATAGCCTATTATTTAAAATATAGCTACAAAGTATTTTTATCTTTTCTTATTTTGTATTCCATAATTTCTCTTTGATTGATTCTTAAGAGCGATTCAATCAATTTTAACGTTAACGCTTAGGCACGAAATATCAATTTAAGCCCCAATATGTACAATTCAGTTGTACTTTAATAATTTGAGAAACTAGTTTGTATGGTCATGCAATATAATCGTTACATATATTTGTTTCAGTACCACATTTCAGTATTCTAACATTGTTTTGTGGCAGGTTAATTAACAGCTACAAACTTCACTTAAATGACTAAGTTCATCATATCAAATATGGAAAAGAGGTGCCAAACCAATATTATTGGATGTGTGTTCGGTTATTTTCTTCTTTAAGAAGATTTAGCGAGACTTAAGAGTTGATGCCAACAGAATTATCTTCTTTATGACAATTTTTTTCGTGTTTCAGGAATAAATTGATAAATTGATTACTAATTGCTCGAAGGGCAACTTTATATCCCTTGGATTAATATTAATTTCATCATCTCTTAAAATAGCACTTAAAAATTTTACATTGTGTACAACATTATTTATATTTTTTTTTTTTTTTAATATTCTTGTGTTTGCATATATCAATACCCAACAACGATGGTGAAATAAACTGAACTAAACTATAAAGATCTAACTCAAAGCTTTAAACAAAACAATATAAGGAATGTTTTGGATTTTCAGAAAATGTAATTTCAAAATGGTTTTCATTTGTACTTTTCCAATAAAAAAATATATCTAAGAAATTCTGTTTTTACTTTCTAATTGAGTTATCAACTAGCTATCATTTTTATAGCCAACTTTTCTCTCTCTGGTTCAAAACCCATTTGTCGGAGTGAAAATTAACATTTGCTTAGGTAAACATATTAAGTAATTCTTTTTGTTCTTTTTCTTTTTCAACATGTTCTCAGTTTGCTTTCGGTTTGCTTGGCCAAGCTATATAAAAGTATTCCATAAAAACAAAAGAACTTTTGAAGAGCTGTTGAGAGTTTTTATTTCAGCTTGTATTCTTTTCGGACATAAAATTTTGGAAACTTCTTCATGAAATGTGAACTCAAAAGAGATCCAAAAAAGTATAATTTACGTTGATTAGAAGAGGATAAGATTATTACTTAAAAACAGAAAAGCAGTCTTAAGGTTTGGGGAATAAACAAGTACCAGTAAATAGGCAGTAGGGTACATATTTATAAACTTACCGAAACCAAAGAAATAAACTTACTTCAAAAATAACGACAACTCTATTTTGTGGGTTTTTGCTCTCTTAAATTTACTTTTTAGATCCATGTAGCTATCTACTCGTACCTTACCTATATATACAGTCCGAAATATTTTATTAGTGAGGCACTTATATTTTTGTTAAAATCTACTGTTTTTGGTACTTTATTACTTTTTTACTTAATGGAAGCATATAAATTTGAATATTGGGTCACAAGATGACATAGCCTGTCTGAGATTAAGTTAAGTTTTAACACATTTCTTAAAGCTGGTGGAGTTTCTTAATGTGATTTGCATTACGTTTTTTTTTTTTTTTGTAACATTAGAATAAATTCACTTGGCTTTTTTGCCATTTGAAGCGAAAATTTCCAAATTTTATTGATGGAAATATATTGAACAGTGGTAAGAGCAAAGTTTAACTTTTGGACGCAGAAAGAAGCTAAAATACCTACTATATTCACTAGTTAAGAAAGAAAACGTGGTTTTTGCATTCCCATCAAAGCTAAGATTGGCCTTTTAGAGCCATTATAGGAACGTATGTCGGTAGCAAGCATATGATATTATATTTATATTTTATTTTTATTTATATATAAACGAAAAAATATTTATTATATTTCTTCATTAAAAATGCTAGAAGCCAGAGATGAATAAAGATGTCGACATCCTAAAAAAATTACCTGTAATCAAAACTAAATTTGTGAATTTAAGACTCAATAAAGAAAAAACTGATCAAAGCTACTAGAGAGACAAGTTTTGGTATTCGGTGCAGTCTCTCTTTGGAGTCCAATAATTAGTAAGGTTTTCCTCAACTGTAAAATGACAAAGAGATTCTAAAACACCATATTGAACACATCCTCGCAGCAGTTTAAGGATATTTTCAGACCACTGCCGATTGTTTTTCAGCGAAAAATGGTTCAATTCATGCAGCACAGGTGTAAGATATACTGGGTTGCAAATCAATACTTGACCAGTAACTCTCCTTTTTCACCCTTCTCTCTAGATTTGAGGATCAAAATATATTGGGTTGGCTAAAACATAAAGCTTGTGTAGATGAGAAGAAGTAATCAAGTTAATAAGAGCCAATTGCAGGCATCAAAGTGCCCTAGTAGCATCATTACATCAGACCTATTGAAATCTGTGAAGGATTCTCTAGACTCACATTTTTTGAGGTTATTAAAAATATTGAAAGCAATAAATAGCACTAATATAATTTGTGCAATTGCAAAAAATTAATATAAAGTGATTTCCTTAAAAAATAAATCGATAAGTTGGTATTTTAACTGCAATAAACACGGTGAGGCTATTCTAATGTTTCAACAAAAATGTTAATTTAAGTGACAGCAAACCAAATAAGCTTAAAATTTCCATCAGTTTGTATAAACCAATTTGAACAACTTAACTTAAACTCGGGAAGGCTATCTCATCTTTTGATTGTGACTTAATACACAATTCCGTATGTTTACATTAAAAAAGTTGCAGAAACAGTTAATTTTTATAATAAATATAAGTGAGGCTATCAAAATGTTACGGACTGTATATCTACATAATTTAAGCATTCCAAAAGAGATCCACACTAAAAAAAATGAAAATTGCTAGTAAAAAGACAAAAATATTCTGTTAAGAAGCTTTGTAATGATTAAAATGTGTGGTTTTGAGTAGGGCACCAAGTATAAATCAAGATGGTTATACCTGACTTCTCAGCTTTTTTAGATGTTCCAACAACATCAATAAAAGGAATGAAACCCTCTTCTACTTTAGAAGGATACACTATTTGTATAGTGATAAGTTGCATGGGTTTCATTTTACCAATGGACTGTGAAAAGAACCATAAACATTTCACATTTTTCCAGAAATCCCAGTAGCCATCAATTTGGCCCTCAGAGTATATGCAAAACATTTTTTCTTCATTTCGAAAAGATTGATTTTATTGAATTGTTTTTTTTTTTCTAAACTTCTTAAGCTATGTACAGACAATTGCCAGATCTACAAATTTAGTCAGACCTGTCAGCGAAATATATGTGTCCCAAAATCTGGGAATGTTCGAAGATTTCAATGTTATGAACATACTAAGACCAAACTATTTTGTTTTCTTTCTCATGGATTATTAGGTAAATTATAACAAGAGCATACATAACTGCGCAGAATTTTTATAGTTCTTTTCTTTGGATCAATCATTAATATACTACTAAAAACTGCACTACTTCAAAATTTACCTCCATATTGACGTTTCTGACAATTAATTTTACAAATCTTATGAACTGACAGTTTTAAACCTGACAACGTTGTCAGACAAAGCATTGTAAGGAAAATTATCTGACTACGCAATTGTCAGACTTTGGGACAAAATTGTAAAATATTTACAATTGTCCGCTCATTGCCAGGTCATTGTCAGAGCATTTTAAACCTGACAATCGCCTGTACACAGCTCTAGTAACAAATTCAGCTGCGTTCTAATCGTTGAATAAAAGCAACTTGACAATATATAAAAATATTTATCTTTTAAGATGACTACGACCCATTTTGCTGAAATGAAACTTAAAAAAGGAGCAGAGGAAAAAGGAGTTAAGTGGAACATAAATATTTGACTTTTCTAAGAACATTCTACTCAAATGCTATTTATTTACCTACAACAAAAGGTGTCACCATTATAGGCGGTGAGAAATTTAATAGATACCGAGTCTTAAGTCTTTGCTCCATGAGCTTTTACATATTCCTCGGACGATTAATATTCAAAATCACAAAACCATGAAACAACTAATTGGATCTCCACAATAGGACTCAGAATTTGAATGACTATGGGAACCTATTATGTAGGTACCTCTACCTGTGTATTTTCCTTTATTCTTCAAACCTCCAGTCAAAGCCTTGCCACTAAATTGCTTTTAATTTTCTCCTTCAATTGTTTTTCTTCCCATTCCCCTCAATCTCAGTCGTCCATTAAATTCTCTATATAGGTATACCTATACACACGACAAGATAATACTCCATTAAATCTTATCATTCTGTGGAAAATCTGCCCATCACCTACTTCGTGTGCAAATATTGAAATTTGTGAAAATTCAATTCAAGCGCACAAATACAAATAGACTCAAATTCAAACTTAAGTCTTTATCCTTGTTCTTATTCTGGAAAGCAAATAGCGAGCGTCTTTGGAAGCAAAAATATCATTCTCTCTTCGAAGAAAAAGAAAACTAATGGGAAGAGGTCGGCAGCGGCGGCGGCTGTGGCGGCGGGCAGCTAGATAAGGGAAAAGATGAGTAATTCATTGCGAAGACAAAGAAACGTGTTGATAAATTCAATTATATTCACCCTGCCCGTTCCACTCCGTTAAGCCTTATCCTGCCTTTGGGATGTTGATAACGACGACAATGAAGAATGTATAGAAAGAACAGGAACAAGAATACGAAAAGATTTTATTCCACTTCTGAGACAATATAATTCCATTTCCAACACAGCATCGCATTAAAGTCAGCGAGAAGCAAAAAGTTAACACAGAAATATAAACGGAAAACCCGCCACAGACCTGGGCGTTGAGATGGCGATGGCGAGAGATAAAAACGATCTGTATATGAAGATGAAGATGAAGAATATTGTTCCGTTCCAGATTCAGAGGAGTAAAATTCCAAACCGACCGAAGCGACGCGATGACGACGCACGGACAATAGAAGTAAAGTTTATTTAAATAATCAAGCCCGCCACCCTCCATTTATTTCCATGGCTGAGGAAACCCTTGGGGTAAAGGGGTATCCGTGTGGAAGAAAATTGTGATTTGATGTTTGGGATTGGTGTGAAGCAGGAGGATGAGCATTGAGCAAGTTGGTATGTCAGGGATTGGAGGATTTTAATTTGTTTTCCTTGAAAATTGGTTTGCTTAAAGCACATCTCGGAAATCGTTGGGTTTCATCAGGAAAGTGTTAGTCTATAAAACACATGACTTGATAATGATTTCAGGGTTTTGACCCAACTTTGAGTGAATGAACTTGCATGCTATAATTAGATAATATTAATCAAAACATTCGTACTATAGTTTGTTTATTTTAAATTTGAGCTAAGCTTTCGGCAACAGTAATAATTACCGGATAGAGTTCTAAGTGATTCGCTCGAGGATTACAGAAATTACTAATTAAAATCCTAAATTATTCATAGGATCTGGTCTCTGAGTAGCGGAAGACCATTTATGCAAGAAATTATTACACCCAAAGCTTTATGACATTAAAGTAGATTTTATTTGTATTTTATTGCTTAGGCAGTCTTGGGAATGTTTTAAAATGAATTAACTGTTCAAATTAAAGTCTTTATTAGGCGCTAGTTATAGCTATCATTGAACATTTTAATAATTGGTTTTGAGACGTTAAGGAATTAAAATCAATTATTATTCTGATTGACACATAAAGCTCAAGACTTAATCAATATTTTTTATCGAACAAAATTTCAAATAGGTCCAACTTTCCACATTTAATAACTTTTAATATTTCAATGATGATTGGTAAGGTAGTTCAATCATTGAAATAAGAAAAGTCTATTTATGTGGAAAGTTGGGCTTATTTGAAATTTTTATATTACTTTAGTCGGGTGCTATACCTGTCCATCAAAATAATAAATGTTTCTCTTTCGAAATGCCTTAAAATTGATAAGCAAAATTTTCAATGGTGAGTTTGAAAGATTGCCATTGAATAGGTAAAAAATTTTTGATTGCCATTGGCCGTTATAACAACTAAAAAAGTGGAAGAAATTAATTTTTGTAAATGGCATAAGAGAAAGCATCCAATTTAGGGGAGAATTAGAAAACACACAATCTTAAACGTTCATGTTGAAATCTTAGCCCTTTTTTTTCGTTCATTTGAATAGGTACATCTATTTTAACATCACATTTTTTTTTGCTAAATGAAGGTCAGACTTTTTAGAGCTAGTTTTAGGTTTTATATCATGGATTCTTTGTTATGACACAAAAAATTGAGAAAAAGTGGAGAATGGGTGGAGGAAAAGCTCTTTGTGCGGTTGAGTACACGCGAATTTTTAGTTTTCGTAGTCATGACTAAGGGGACATCAAATTTTATAAGAAAATTAACAGAATCTCTTCTTTGATCTATAATTATTAGAGAAATAAACAAAAAGAATGCAAGAAACCTGCTGCCTCCGCATGTGATAGACGAAAAATTCTCAGGGTTGCGTCAAATTCATCAGTTTAAATGGCTAAAATAAGGCAACAAGCTAAGTTCAATGCCACTTTAAGAAGTGGGCTCTTATTGAAATTCACTTAAAAGCTATGAGTTCCTCTTTTTAAAAAAAAATATATCTTTGAGCTTCGAAAAAGAAAATCAAAAATCAATACTCAGCTCGAGAACCATTGATGGAATACTGAATAAGAAGACAAAATATTTTTGAATGTTGATGCACAAATAAAAAATGTATTTCGTCTCTAAAAAAAAATGTTGTTTGCAATAATGAAGGAATTAATGACAATGTGTGGCTCTGGAACAATACAAACATGCTCCCAATTGAGCTATCTGGAAAGTCAATACCTAATTCCAATACCAAACGCAATAAATGAATACAACATAGACAATGATGGGTGGAGTGGATTCTTTTGATAACAGAGTTAGAATAAAAACGTAAATAATAGAAAAAATTATTATTTTTGTTTTCATTTTTGTGAACTGTTGAATGTAATTCAATTTAAAGTTAAAGTGACCTTCAGTCCAAATGCGTTTCGCCCAGGTACAACAATTGGGCTCATCAGTTAGATGTTGTTGTACCCTTCTAAGACGCATAATTTTAGTCGATGGTTACCGACACGTATTAAATAAACAGCACAAATGCACTGTAAATTATCTACTTTTATGAAATGAACTTCATGTAGCAATCCTGAGTACATGGAAAATGCATTGCACTAGTAAGAAATTCTTTAATGAAACACTATTGCCTCAGCTAAAAATCAGAACATTCGTGGAAGATTCCTTGTTGTGGTCGGAATCAACTGTTCTTCAAAAAGAAGGAACACCGCATGCAGTTGATTATTTTGACAACATAAAACTACACAATCATCAAAACTGAAAAAGTCTTTGATATCGCTATTCATTCTGTCAAACCCTTCTTTCTTTTAAGAAATGTTAAGAATCTCTTCAACCGAAATGCTTTGATGTCAACCGCGAAAAGTAGAAATTTTTACTAAAATATCATATTTCTTTCACACTTGATTGTTTATTTAAATTCTAAGCGCACTTTGCCTTAATCAATACATATAAGCATTTAATAAATTTTTTATTAAAATATTTCAACAAAAGTGAATGAAATTCCATATGAAAATTTTGCTACTGCTTTTGACAAATGCTGCGGAAACGCAACGTAAACTTGAAGCTTTTCCAATTTTTTTTTCAGATTGCATCTAATTAGCCCAATTAGACAGAAGATATTAAATTTCAAGCTCCTAGCTCCATTAGAACTGGTTATGGGTTAAAGTTTTGTAGTCCAATACATAGAGCATTTCCTTAGCAGAGCCATGTAAGCGAAGGATCCCCTACCAACCCACCTACTAATATGTTAAATTGCAAGTAAAAAAATATTCAAAAATAAAAAGGAGCTTTAAAAGACAGTGGGGCATATTGCTAGCTTAAGCTGTTACTTAAAAAATCTGGAACCAAGCATATGGAAAAACTTCATCAGGTAAGCTCAGGTTTGTCAAGCAAAAGCTTAAACAACACTTATAAATATGCTTCATTGTGAGCAAATTTTCAAATTCATGACCAAAACTTGACATTAAGTTATTTGATTACAGATGTCATATTGTTAAAAGCATTGGTTAGGAACATTACAATTTCATGGTGTAACGCATATTTATAATCTTATCCATGCACCTTGTGCTCTTCATTCATCTTCATCTAGTTTTGTATAGAAACTCTGAGTCCATACTTTTAAGCTGGTACACAAAAAAAATAGCAACGATTTATCTTCTTTTTTTAAACTCACTGCAAAAATCAATTTCACTAGCTTTCTGTCATTGAAGGCAATCCATTTGTCTCCTTATTGAAACAAAAGCATCGTCTGTCAATTAAAATTTTGAAAATTCAACACACGTTTGATGTTTTCCATTGAATTGGTTCGAACATTTCCTCAGGGGCATTTTTGGGATCATGTACCCCAGTCCCTACCACACCGTTACTGCGGTCTTATTGTTTAAAATTCACTCTGATGTTCCAAAGTGTGCAACCATTATAACCAAACCATCCTGCAAAAAGGCACAAAAAGTTTAACTGTCAACACACATAGACTCGACTATAAGAGGAGTTCTGTTTTCTATTGCCACATATAACTTCGTATAGGTGTGTATATGCCTTGAATCGGCCGTCCTTTATTTTTAGTGAGATTGTTGGTATAGGTACAATGTATGTTCCCTTGAAGCCCTGTCGAGGCAGCATTGTGAATGAGGTTGAAAATTCTATGAAATCGAATTCTCAACGAATTCAGGCTTTCTACCCAGAAGATTCAGGATAATTTTTGGGTTCACAAATTGATGGGAAGGATGGAGATGGGCGGTGGGTTGGAAGGAATGGTTTATTCCTGAAACATGATATCGATCGACTTTTGTCCTGAAAACAAATTGACTTCCATGTCATAATGCGCATACATGATACATGGTAGTAAAGCTCTTTATGTCAGAGTGCCGAAGTCGACCCACAGTGGGTAAACCAATACAAACATACATTTATGTGTTCATTAAACCTGGATATTGAACGATGCCAATTTCTTTTGGAATTTCGAATGTTTTGATATAAATTTTAACATCAATATCTACCTTCATAAATGTATGAATGTAGGTTTGTTCATAAATTACTACCACGAGAATATTCATATAAAATTTCCATTTCTCATAAGTACTTAGTCCCAAAGGGTATTTATTTAAATATAGTAGTTTACTTTTATGATGAATTGTGTAAATATAGGTGGGATGTGAAGTTAAGATACGAGTATCCTTTCACTGGATCACTGGATGTACATATTCCTGTTTACAGAGAAGGAGCAAACGAATACGTATTTTGAAATGTTTATCGAGTATTTCGATTTCAGACAAATATTTCATTTTCGACAAAAGTGAAATTTGAGAAAAATAATCTAAAGTTTCTATTTTATTTGTATTAGATGTCGATAGTTATCTTTTGCTTTGCTTTTATTAATTAAAAAGTTCCATGAAGCATAAGAAATATAATATCACAGATTCAAGTAATGATTCTGCATATCATGATTCATGAATTGCTGACAGTTGAACCCATTGTTATAATGTTTATATATTTATTTGTTTATTTAAATATTGAATGCAAATGTGCATCTTCAAGAAAGGTTGATTGATTTTATTAAAAATTTCCACAAATTGGGTTTCGTATTATAGCAGAATAAATATGGAAGGATTTGAAAGCAGTAATTGATTTATACTCGTGATAGTTTTGAATTAGGTTAAACTAATTTGAATTCATAGAATTGCTAGCGTTACGTCTAAGATTTGAATATCTCCACTAAGTTTTGACTGGGACAGTGTGTATATTATTTTCATAAAAAAAAAATGGTGATCGATAAAATCAAACAAACTTCCTTTATTACTTATAGTTTCTAACCAAGAGTTGGATCTGAAATATTTATTCTCAATAAAACAAGATAAATTCCTAAATTTTGAGTTTCAACTGTTTCGCTATGAAGGAAATGCGCCCTTTGAATAAAAAAAAGCTAACTAGTCATAGCTATTACTAGTAGCTTTACTTACACAGTTCTAGTTAAGGCTTTGTTAAATGTAAATAAAAAAAGATAACACTAGGAAATTCTAGCCTAAGCTTAATATTTTTTGCTTTCGTCTATTTATTCGGATGACGGACAAAATACCAAAATTTTGAATCCAGAAAACCCAAACACCCAAAAATCCAGGATCCTAAAAACCCAGAATCCTGAAAATCCAAAATTCCGAAAACCGAGAATCCCGAGAACCTAGAATCCTGAAAAATCCAGAATTCCGCAAATCCAAAAACCTAAAATCCTGAAAACCCAATATCCAGATTGGCCAAAATCCCAAACCTATAGTTGAAAAAATGTAAATAATAGAAATAAACAAAGTTTTAAATAAAAGGTTACTGCCATTACTGTGACTTGAAGAAGCCAAATTCACATTAAAATTCTGATATTTATAAAGTCCCGATAAGAAAAAATATATCTTAAACAGGATAAATGAATCACTGCATCGATATTTGATTAGCATTTAGTTTTTTTATCATTATATATTTTATTGTAGAGAGAGCGTATCGCTATCGAAAAAAAAGTGTAGATCTGGCCTTATTAAATCAAAATCAAATAGTTTAAGCAAATAAAAATATTTGTATTTATTGGGCTTTCGGGATTTTGGTATTTGGGCTTTTCGGGATTGGGATGTTCGGGATTCTGACCCCAACAAGTTTATTCACATGTTTTGGCTAAGAAAGTTTAGCTTAAACTGCTATTTTCGGGACCGAAAATCTAAGAAATATTTAATTGATAAATATTTCAATTACATATCGTCTCCTGATTGCAAGAGCTAGGTAACTCAATTTTCAATTTTTAGAATATCTCTGCAAAAACGGTATTATTTTGTGCAATTTTCAAGCCTTTCCGTCCAATTTTTTTCTACCATTAGAAAATAAAAGATATTTATGAAGTGTGGGAAACATAAAAATTAAAATCTCAATCGTTCTCTAGAACGCTATCTCCAAAATGGTTAAAATTGAGTTACCTGGTTCTAGCAATCAGGGGACGATATAATAATTAGAAAAAGTAATAAAAGGGCAAAACGTATTGAAAAAACCTTTAAAGATTACTTTTTTTGTAGTCAATACACACAAATGTAATTAATTACACATAAAATCAATTACAATTAACAACACAAATTTAATCGATATTTTTTGTAATCAATTACACTTGTGTGTAATGATTACAAAAGAAGTAATAGTTACAGGGTTTTCAAATATTCTTTTCGGAACAGTTACCTACTCTTTTTTCAACAATAACTTTTTCCAAAAAAATTTCTAGTAAAAGCATTTAATATATTTTATGCACATCACCCAATATGAAATGACTTTTCTGAAGCTTTGAACAGATACCTTGAATACAGATACTTCAAAATTATAGTCAAACAAAATTATAACCTTACTTCTCAAGCAATACAACATAGATATTCAAAAATATTATAAAAATATTGAGTATTTCGATATTTTTTATTAGCTTATCTAAAAATTCCTGAACATTTTATTCAATTTTGGAAGTCTATACAGTAGGTTTAGAATGTAGATATTTTGTACAGTTTGTTTGTTTAATATTATTAGAAGAAAATACTTGCACATAATATACATATGTATGTTGATAAAAAAACTTAACTTTTATTTATAAAAAATAATAATAATCATAATATAGCTTCATAGATATTTACAACATTTTTCGATTATGGAACCAAAATCAATATTCATATTTTAATCCTTTCTATCCACTTCGATTTAAATCTAAATTTAAAGCTTATAAGAGAGGTACACGAATATTTATCTAATTTTTAATTTGTTCATATAAAAATGAAAATGTATGTAAGCATACAATTTTACGAATATCAGTCATGTAGGCACACAAACAATACTCCAATTATAATCATAGGTATAATGTGGTGAGTCAATTGAAAGCCTCTCTCCTTGAACACAATGGAAGTTCATTAGGTTCAGTCCAGTTCTAGGTATGTCATCTCCTTTGGCACCGGACTTTCAAATGCATTCAAAGTCGTATTGGTAACAGGAGCCACAGTATTTTGTGTGGTCGATTGAGAATTACCAGACGTTGCTGTTCCCATTTGACTATTGACTGGCACAAAGACACTAAAGAGAGAGAGGACAGAACAATAAAGGTTAATTCGATATGTTATTAAGGATACAAATGCAATTAGTCTTACCTTAACGAGTTTGTCGATCTGTACAAGGGTGGGGGAGTATTGATTCGGAATTGCGGATGTTGAGCCAGGGTGTTGGTCATGTCCCGATGGAAAAGTAATCTGGAAAAAGAATTTATTATTTTTAGAAAATGTTTTTAATGAGTTTCTTTTGTGTACTATACTCCTTACCCAACGGCACACTCATTCAAACTGGTCAGATACGATGGTGGCGGAGGACGATGCTGGAATTCTGGATACATGTGGTAGCCTCCGGGGAGAATTCGATTATTGCAAAAGGGACTGTTGCAATTGCGACATGTTTCCAAGTGCCTGAAGCAGGGACATTCATCGGTCTCATCCGGTATGCTTAGTCTCCAGATTGCGCCCGATATCACCAATAGGGACACTCCGATTCCAATCATGAGGAGAGCCGCACTTAAATATTGTGTTGAATGTTCGATTAGTCCAGTAGAGCCCAAAACAATGCCACCTAGAGTACAGGCGACGCCACCCAGTGCTAGAATTCCAATCACAAATGGTAGGGATGGCCTGGAAAACCATTTTCTAAAGCATCCACGTTGCACAGGATTTGCCTCGGGTGTTGATCTAATTTGAAGAGAAAAAAAAAGAAGAATTTATTGCTTTGTTACAAAAATACAACTCACACGAATGTTGCAAGGTCTTTTGTCCTTTTGGAACCTATGTAACACATATGTTGTCCAGAGATTTTCAAAAGAAAAATATTTTTTAAATCAGGGTTAGAAGGAAAACAAGGATAAGAATGACATGTGTGTGGGTTCCATATAGCAAATATTATCCACAGCTGAAAGAAAAATAACTTCGTTTGTGTGTGTGAGAGAGCAGGTGCTGAAGTTCTTATGGGGCACTTTTTGAAATTTATTGGGATGCCAAATCTATTATTGTCTTGGATAAATTATAGGAAATTCGACTGTGGCGGTGTTATTTTTCCAAAGGAATTGTATTTATGTAGGTTAGGTATGTATGGGTTTGCTCCTTTGTGTAAATTCTTTTCAGAAATCCTATTTCTGTGAATTATCTGCGGGTGTCTATAGATACAAAATGAACATAAACACTATTTGAGTGGAATAATAGGACATTTTAAGGATCCCCATTACTTTTTTTTTTTGGAAATTCTTTTCTACTTGATTGCACTTCGATGTATGTGAGGGTTCTTGTTTCTTTTCAGTAATTCATTTAGTTTTTGTTGGTTTCTAAACAAATATTTCGGTTGCTGATCCTTAGTTGTGCTCTTTTGCTAGTCTAACAGGTAGAAGAAATTATTCAACACAGGTTTCAAAGCATGCAATGAGATTTAATTTTTATTTAGGGAACAACTGGAAGGTTGAAATGCATGATTGCATCTATAAATTTTAAACAAACAAAAGGGCATTATGGACTCTAGGAAATTTTAACGGAAACATAAATTATGGTTTGCATAACAAAGCTTGGAAATACAATCGAAATAATTAAAGTAAAATTTTATTCGAAATACATCTTATGTGATTTGTTGGCTTCGTTCTTTTTTTAATGTTATTTCACAAACCATGCTGCACAATTTAATGTTTAACAGATACGGGCTATTCTAAGTCGCACTAAGAATGATCCACCTCCATTTGAGTAGAGTTTTGATATTTGGATAATTTAAGCCTTGAAAACCATGAAAACTAATTTCTAAGTGAATATTATTTATTGAATTCAACACACCTTGATATTTAACTGATGATATATGCACATAATGTATATACCTACCCCAAATGCTATTGCAATACTTATTAATATAGCGACTAACGAAGCAGTCTTCCTTTTGTCATAAAATGCATTTGAGAAGTAAACTACAAATTACATTTGATTAAGCCAAATGGAAATTCCAATTTGCACTAGGGTGTTGTTGTTAGCACTGTTAATCACATACGAATCAATTATTTAGCTGTAGGAAAGATAATTAAGTTGTTAATTTGATTCAAGCAGATTGTGTCGTATTATTATTAAATTTCGAAATTTGGTCCTCCGCAGGCTTTACATATGATTGGAAAAACAATGTAGTTGAAATTAGGAAGGTATTAGATATAATATAATTTATGGTTTTATTCTCCCAGAATCAAATGCTTCATTTTATAATAATTGATCTTGAATATATCGACCGAAAAAAACTTAACTAAGGCCTGTGTGTTACTTTTATTTAGCCCATTAACCTTATAGTTATCACGATGATTTCTTAAGGCTCTTTTTGTGCATCCTAAAAAATTTAGAAAACAACTAAAAACAGAATGTGCGTATTTGAAAAGGTAGCACTCATCATTAATCATAGATGCAGGGTCTTCCACTAAGAGGTTTTATTTTCACTATCGCGTAATTTTTTAGTTATCAACATTAAACTGTGGATCGGTAAATGGGCAATTCTCAGCAACCTGATACTTTTATGTCTCCTGGGGATTTAAGGTACTTACTAAGTATTTTTTCCACTTTTTACAACGGTATTAGCTCGAAGATTATATGTTTGATGTATGGAAAGTTCAATTGTAAATAAAATCACTTGTGTATATACATATTTTAAATATACTTATTTATACCCCAAATGTCACTCTGTGGAATATGTTATTTCGAATAGCATTCATGGAACTTGTATTCATGGATCGGACCATTTTCGAATAATTTTTCCTAAACTAATCTTTAATTTACTTGGAATATAATTTGACCGTAACAGTAATTTTGCAAAGTGAATTTTAGTATGAAGATGTCACTACCGTGGCAGGTGAACACTTCTGTACCGTCTAATTTCACCATTTTCGCATGTAAAATCTGGTGTCAAAAAATGTTCACTTATAGTGCGAGCACTTTAAGTATTAACTTTAGTTATGATAACAATACTTATGGCAACAAAAAGGTTTGAGAAATCTAATCTTTTACAATGTGCTGAAATAGTGAAATTTCACTGCAAAAATGTAAAGCTTTCGTAAAAGTCGAAAACCCTTTTGGTAATTATATATTTTTGAAGGTTTGGGCAGGTTAATATGATGTGAAGACTCTTAGGCGACAGTTTTAGCTATCATTGAAACTTAACTTATCATTGAAAATTTTGTGTGTCAATTTTAAGGCATTTTGAAAAGGAAATCATTTATTGATTTGATGGACAAATATAGTTCACGGCTTAGTTAATATTTCTAGCCAAAACAAAATTTCAAAAAGGCCTATTTTTCCACATAAAAAGACTATTCTTATTTCAATGATAGAACTACCTTACCAATAATCATTGAAATAAAATCTCCAAACGCCTCCGCCTGAATTTCCTCAAATGGAGAAAATGTATGGAAGATGAACAACAAGACTTATGTACATATGTCGTTCGACAGGTATTTTTGTAATAGTCACTTTGGCAGATCATTTCAAATCACTGTGTGAAAAAAGTTATTCACTGACCTTGGTTTAACTTTATTGTATTTTACTATAGACAAATGTATAGAAACTGGTGTAACCAATACTAGTTACATGTATTTATGTCGTTAGAAAGGTATTTTTATGAACAATAATAGTTTGTATGCGACCTTATTTAAAATCACTAGGTATGTAGAAAAAGTTATTCGCTGTTAAAATGTATTTTGGTACAAACCAAATTTTTGTGGCTAATTTAGCCCCCGCCAGCCTTTAAGAATTAAAAAAGACATCTTTAAGTTAGTCAAAATTAATAGATTCATTTGAAGAGTTTTACATTCATCACATTCATTGAGCTCATTAGTTCATAAGTGCAAACTGTTCTCGAAAAACCCATTTTCTTTTTTTTTGTTTTACTTAAGTGAGGTTTACTTAAGATTTTTATTTTCAATTTAGTTCACTTAAGTGAGGTGCACTCAAGAGTCCTCATCACTTCTTAAGCAAGAGTAAATTTAACTAGATCATACTTAATTAACCTTAATTATGAGTAAACGTATTCACTTAAGAGAAATAAATAATCTATCATTTTTGTGCTTCAGCGTCGTCAATTTCACTTGAGTGAGGTTTACTTAAGGTTTTCCATATTCACTTAAGTTCACTTAAGTGAGGTTTAAAGCAAGAAACCGTAATAATGAGTGAACAAATTCACTTAAGTGAGTGATCTTTAACTTTATGTGCTTCAGTGTCGATAGTTTCACTTAAGTAAAGTCCACTTAAGATTTTCCATTTTCACTTAAGTTCACTTAGTTAATTCAACTAGACTAAAAGAAACAAGCAAAAAATAGTGCCTTTTGTTTTTAGTTTCACACATTCAGTAGGTATGCTTCAATCATATTTGTTCCAAAGTCTATTTTGTTAGTAAATGTGTTTTTCCTTTATAACCGACGTTATTCTACTTCCGTTAAACAAAAATCAAGGAAGCTCATTCATAAACGCATCTTCTAAACTGTATTGAAATTAAATTACTATTATGCTGATACAGCATATATTTAGCATCTGTTTTCGCTCTTGCACATGAGCGGGCGCTATTGAGTAAAAGCGTTCGCCTTTGAACCCTGCGTACGCTCGGGGCGAAATATGAGTTGAGAACGTTTTATGAACGCTCATTTCCGAGCGTTTCGGTACCATGCTCCTGAGCAAAGTAATTTTTCCAAACACACCAAAAGGTATTTACACAAGGCAGTCAATATCAAAATTTTCAAAATAAAAAAATTTTTATTTCTAAAAAAAAATTTTTGAAAATTCAATATCTCAAAAATTTAAGAATTTGTTGGTAGTAGCTATAAAAAAATATTTGAATTTTTTTTTTCATTCAATCAGGAACAAAAATATCATTCCTTTTTTCACTTAAACTATCAATTTATTTTATTTTATTAATTTAAATATCGTATGTCATGCTTTAAAAAATGTGTTCTCATAGTTTCCATATGTCTTTATGATTGTATTAAATCCTCAACCTCTTGAACATAAGAGTAAGAACGTGTGACCTAGTAGTGCAGTTTATTTTTTTCACATTAAGAATTAATTTTGATCACCCAATTTAATCTTGCAAGAACTTTAGGCTAAGAGCCTACAAAGATTTTTCAGACAATTTCTTCATTAAATGAACATGAACAGAATAAATAGTATCAAATAAACATTATTTACTTACATAATGCCGTTGTTAATTAATTTCATGAATACTACTACAAAAACAGACAGGCATTGAGAACGTTTCCTTTTTAAAACCATTGATAAGAAAGTCAGGTGCAGAGAGTATAATTTTCTTTTTTAAAAGCCAAAGTCAATATCGTACTTAATGAATAATGAAATTTTATACAAACGAATTTTTATATCGCCCCTGCAATAAATCATTCAATTTTCTTCTTAAAAAAATGACACTTCTAATATATCAAGAAAAAAAGTTCATCTTATCTTGAAATTTAAAAAGCAGCTGTGAACATTCATTTAAAGGAATGAAGCAAACCGAACAAACATGGAACATGCCATTCTTTCTTTTATTTTTTCCTTGTACATTGTAGTACCTTTTCCTTAGAAATATTCTTCTTCGCCTTTGTAACTCAATAAGATTCATTCTTTCTCCCTAAGTGATGATAAAGTGTTTTCCCTTAAAATCCAAAAGCCAATAAATTTTTTTCCCGAAGGCAAAAGAACCGAACAAATTGATGTTCAAAGTCACTTTCAAAATATTGTAGAGGAATCCTACATATACTGAAATTCAGCTGGTTCATCTTCTATAGTCTCTAGCTCTTCTAGATGGTATAATATACACTCCCACATGCAATCAAATAAGATGCAGGCCATATTCCGAAAAAGGTCGTTCTTCATATCAACACCCCAGGGTGCTATTGATGATTGTCAGATCAACTTAATTGAATTTTAAAGTTGAGACAAAATGTCTGTTTTTGGATTTAGACCGATATTTTTTTTTTTGTTTATGCTTACATAATGCTGACTTACTTGATAATGTTGGATGTGAATAAAGACAGAAGCAATTTTGTTCACTTCCTATAGGGGGAAAGCACGACTATCAGAGCTAGTAGATCTGTGTGATTTTTTATGACCTCTAGAGCAATAAACACTCCTTTTGTGTGTTCTGTTAAGCTTTTGAATAGAAGAAAAATTAAATCTTTATATGTTTTCCTTGTAGATACGTTTGATCTTAAAAATATTTTTAAAGACACGTGTCGTAAATAAAATACAAAAAAAAGTTAAAACAATTTTCTTTTCGAATACACATGTAAGTGTGTTTCAGTGCATGTTAAATCATTATCTATACAGGGTGTTTCTTTCCACGCAATACCATAAAAGCTAATCTCAGAAGGGCTTACAAGAGTAGACCTTTTGAGTCCAGCAAAGTGCAGTAAATTTTAAGAGGGACTAAAAGATTTCGGCACAATATGACCAATGATGAGAATATTGAAAAATATTTCAATTCAAGAATAATTCAAGGTAAAAACAACTTTTTGCCCAAGCTGTTTCTAGTTTAAAACTTACCTACTTTACTTTAGATGGCACTCACAGTCCAGGATGGACTACGGCCTCAACCGTTTTTCTAGTTTAAAAACCAGGTGAAAAAAAGCCTTTGTTATAAACTCTAATATTCACCACTGTGCTTGAGATTATATACCTATCTGGGAATTTGAAATAATTGAGAAGTAATTAAAATAAATTTGAAAGTGGCCCAACGCGGGGAATATCCAATACTGGTCTTGTTTTAGACACTTTCGAATAAATATATGTTCAAATAGGTTTGACAGACCTGCGACGAATGGTTTAATCAATGGTTCTCAAAAAACACTTAGGGCTTTCATTGACATTAGCAAGTAACAAGAATTTCTGAAGTACGATAATTAAAACTTTAAACTTTGAATAAAACAAATCAAAGTTCCATATTCTTTCCATTTTTGTTAATATTTTAATATAATGTGTCTATCTTTTATTTTTTGTTTCAAAAATAAACATTAACCTGCATCACGTTCTGCAGTCACAAGTCAGGTCATTTTGACAATTTATTCGTTACCTCAACTCGCTCCCGATAACTATTTGTGAATTATATTCTGGGAGGCGATCGAACACGAAGCAAAAACCCCAAAAAGTCTGACTGACTATCAGTAAAGTATAGAGGACAGTGTTAGCATTTATTTGATATCCAACTGATGAAGTTCCTTAGGAATGTGACACGTATACTTAGTCGAAAATGCAACCCGAAAACTGCATTTTCTAAACTTAGCAACCAAGAAATCTTATCCAACCAACAGCTGTTTTGTAAATGCTTGAAATAAAGCCCTCAGCTGGTATCCTGTTTCTCAGAAGCCGTAATAAGATAAGAAATCTTAAGGTAGTCTCTTAAACTATCATTCACAAGTACCTTTAAGTCTTGTAGTTTAATGAAATAGGCCCCAAGGGACCGATTCTGAAACCAAACATCAAAAACTTTCATGTGAATAATTTTCTTTCACGCCGTCATTTGGGAGTGAATATCCAAAATCAAAACGAGAATAAGAACAAACAATATCAAATTCAATCATATCTCTTTCTCTGTCAAATCAATAAAGAAAAAAGTGTTTCCATCTCATTTCAGGAGAAATGGTAAGGTTGTTCGATATTATAGTTTTCATTCATAGAACCAGAATCGATTATCTGTGCCAAATGAATCGCAAAAGTTAAAGCAATGCTCGACAGCGAATGTGAAAACTATATATTCGATTCACTTTTCACATAACCAGAATAGGCCGCCAGGTCTCAAAAAACAAAGAATTTGTTCGTCAGGGTGAGTTTAAGTTTTTTGAAAATCGCTTTAGGGACTTAAGGTCTCAACGAAAAAAAAACCATTCTGTCCAAGTTAGAACAACTGGTGGCCATTTGTGAAAAAAAAAAAATTCAAAATGCTAGTTTAGTTTCAATTTCTAGACTTTGGCTGCGGCATTTAGAAACTGGCCAACAGAAAGTATTATGACACTTCCTGAGCTTAAGAACAAATTATTTCATATTTAAGGCCGGTAAAATCAATATGTAAGTTTTAGAAAACAGCATTTGTCCATCAAATTTTATTCGCTTTTACCTATCACCCAATTGTACTTATGTTCCCACAGGCAAAGGTCATTGAAACACTTACTAATCATCAGTTTAAGAAATAAAGTGAAGAACAAAAGCTTCTGACAGACAGAATACGGCTTTCACAGCTATATTTCACTGATGAACTGATTTGATCTGAACTCACTGAAAAATTAAATTTATATTTCAAAAGTGTTTCATAGAGTTTGGAATCAAAATCTTAAGTTTTATAAACTTTGTGATGATGTGCCTCAAGAGTCCATTTTATCTCCCGTTTTCTTTATTATTTTCATCACTTGATATGTTGAAATAAAAAAAAAAAAAGAAACGTCTCCACTGAGAGATAACACTGACTGTCGAAGATACCTTAGGCCTCACACTCGAAGGTTTGTGTTTCTGATAAAATGTATAGGTACCTATATAATTGTTTAATTATTTCTGTTTTTGGAATATTGTTTAAGTTGAAACACCCTATTAGCAATAGTCTTACAAAAGATAAGCAAGAAGAGATGTGCAATCATCATACCCTCTTTACTACTTACCTTCACTATGATGATGGTCATCATCATTGAGCATGGGTCAGAGATGCATTTTATTTTAATGATTTCCCTTAATTCGAGGGCTTGGTTGGTGGTCAGTGACGCTGATGCAGATGATAAGATGAGATATATGATGCTCGACATGCTTGTCGTGGTTGTTTGTCTGACGCCATGGTATGTATTGTGGAATTGAAATAATATACCCTTATATACAATTTATATGGTCTTCTTCTAGGCTAAGCCACATATAACGGTAGTGAGTAGTTGCGGGAATAGGAAACATAAATTATCATCACACCAATTTGAGTAATAGAAGAAAAATGAATGAGGGCAACTCTTTTACTACTTTTTTTTTAACAAGGAAATGTAAAATATAGAAAACCGGAAGCTTTAACCAAATGAATAAAGGAAAAGGATTTTTCTCTCACACTTTCAAAAATGATTTATTCAACTGAGATTGGGTTTCCAACATACATATATCTGCTGGGTACACCCTTGAGAGTAATAAATATCACTCTTTATATTATAGCGTTGTGGGTTATGATCTGATTGTATAGTTCAACGTTTTATACCTTTTTATGATGGCTAACCAAATAATCGTTTCGTAGGGTATATCATTAATAAAGCTGAAATAACATTTGATTTGCAAATAGATTTCCCCAAAGATTTAAAGCCCATACATCAGCTTAAAGCTTTAAGAACTGATTTTTGTTTACGAATGAAGAAAATGGTCAAATGATGTTTCATTTTTTATTGAAAGGCCCCATTCTCTTCCCTGGAAAAAATGAAAATTCTTTTGTCAAAATAAAATTAAGAAATAATAATACAGTCGAATCTCGATTATCCGGCATTCGATAAACTTAGGACAATCTTATACTCAACCTATATAAAATTTCTTATGGCGAGTTGTATATTAGTTGATATTTAACTAGTTCAGCAATTTTATCTCACTGACTTTAGCAAACTTACTGAGGTTCAAAGATAGTTCATTGATTAAATTGGCTCCTATGACATACATACTTATACCTTGAACCATCATTAAACCTGAGTAATTCCGCTTAAATCAGCCGGTAAAAATGTTTGAACCACGGATCAAAATTTGAACCACGTTTGTACAACCAGTCCTGAAGGTTTTGATCTGTGGTTCATCAGTTTTAATTAGCTGATTTTGTCTGATTTACTGAGGTTTGACGATGATTTTAAGTCCAATTATGTTATAGTAGCCAAAGCCGATTAAATACTTGAACAGTAATTAAACCACAGCTATAATACCCCAAAATCAGTGAAACTTGCTGAACCACGGATTAAAGTGATCCTTAGGATCGGTTCAGTATAATGTGAATAAATCATTGATGTAAGATATTTTTTATAATCCAAGATAGTTTTTATAGGAATAACAACTGCATTGTAAGTGATATTTTAGTGTACGTTGAAAAATAACGGAGAAAAATTAAAAAAAAAGTTTTTGGCTATGTACGATTTACTTTTGAGTATTCTTACTTTCTAATGAAACAAAATTATTTTCAACAGTTTCAGTCAACATTCGGTATTGATCCAAAATTATGTTTGTGAATCTATTTTTATTAATAAAAATCAATTGTTGTGTGTTAGGTCCTGGCCGGTGATTGTTTCTATGAAGTTTAGTCTAAACTCGGTTTTTCGGTTTACCAGCAAACATGCAACAACGCTAAAAAATCAATTGAATTTTGACTTTTTTTTTGACAAAATAAAATTAAAAAATAGAAATACAGTCGAATTTCTTTTCTACGGCATTTAAAAAAACGAGATTTCAAAGTTCGGAATGGTTTGGTAGAGTAATGAATCAATTAATGATACTTTGTTTTATAATGCTGTATGGTTATTGGGGAAGCATTCTGTGCATTCTGAAAAATTTAAAACAGTTTCGAGCCTTCATATTTTCACCACAAAAAAATAGCAATTAAATGAGAAAAAACCAACTCATTTTCTATAGTTTCCGACAACTTTCGGTGTTGGTCCGAAATTAAATGAGTCTATTAATTTTCCAATAGACGAAAGGAACATTTGAACAATTTTTCCACCGGTTGCCTTAAAAGTAGTTTAGTTTATTTATATGTGTATGGGCTTATTTCTTAAACCACAAGTCCGACATTTATAGTTCTGTAAGGTAAGAATGATTTAAGAAAATTGCGCTTTTAATTGGAAAAATTGGGCTAAAAACAACAAAACAAAATCTTAAAAGAAGTTAAAAACAGCTATAATGCTGATTTTTTTATTGCTAGCTATTTGTTTGGTAAGGTATTTCTGTTATGTACCCAAAGGATTAAGAGAAAAATGTCAGGAATCTTTAAATTAGGTATATGTCTACTTATTTTCAAGGGTGCTCCCAGTGCTTAGTTTCTGCCCAATTAATTATAAATAAAATTTAAAATGGCTGAGACTAGGTATCTACGTATGCCTACCAATAATTACAATCCAATTAATTACTTAACCCTTAACTGGGCGCATGAAGAAAATCACACAAGTAGTCGCATGGAGTTTCTGATGAACCAAATCAACTCAAGATAATTTCACGGTTTTATGTTGGCAATCAAAAACAAAAATAATACAATTTTGTAAAATGCTTTATTTGTTTTGACAAGATGCAACAAAAACTTTTGACTCGAAAAATATGAAACTGAGACAGGTTCAAGCACGCCCTCTTAAGTGTTAATGTGGAACGAAGTTCTAATTTATCAATTAAAATACCACGAAAAAATGTTGTGCAAGTAAAGTTGTCAATTTAAAAATGTATTTTAACTCTTTTCCTGGTCCTAAAGGCAGGTGTACTCTTGTATGACCTAAAAAGGAACACATTCTAATCCAATAAAAATAAGAAATAACTTTCTTAAAGAAGTTAAAGCTAAAATGATTTGAAGCATAGTGCGGATATATTTGCCCCATATTTTTGTTCCCTGCCATAAATAAGTATCGCTTTTTCATATCGAATTGAAGCTTCAATTTTAGTTTAGAAAAAAATAGTCTAATACCCTAGGTAGTAAAGGCTTCTATAAACAGTTTTTTGTGATATCTTCTGATGCATAAAGTGAAAAGTAAAGCGAAATGGTAAAAAAATTCTTCTTATAATTGGGATCATTTCTCATTTGTCTTAATAATTTGTTAAGCCAGAAACATAAAGATTTTATCAAAAATTTTGGAGGAACACTTTCATATTTAAAATTATATATCTCTGCTGGTGTCGTATGAATTGAAAAAAAAAAAAACATTTTTCAAAAAGCCAACAGTACCTTCCGGACTTTTAAATTTTTTTGGTTTTTTTTTTGTGTATGTTTCCCATGGTTTATATCTGATGCCCGTATGAGAAACTTACATACAATATTCAATCGATTATTATTAGTATTTAGAATAAACACCTATCCACTTTGACAAGCAAATAAACAAAAGTCAACAAAAAGAAAAACTATCGATGCCACCTGAGTTTCACTGTTTTGTATGATTTCCACGTTTTCCTCACCAAAATTTGACGATAAGTAATTTCTGTAATAAGAAACTCACCGCAGCAGTGGCAGTCGAAGGGCAGAGGGACAAATAAGTGGACATGAATAAACATAATTGTCTGTGTTATTTTACATTATAGTGCTCCAATGGCATTGAAATGACGTCTCGGTCTCCACTTATAGATACCCGAACCGTAAGTGCTCAGATACATTTCCATTTGAAGAAGTTCATTGTTGTTGTCGACGTCGTCGGGAATATACTCATTAGACTTCAATTTCATTTAACAGAAAAAAGACAGCCAGTCGGATAGTACGATAGTAGATACTTGAGGGAACATGGAGACATTTTGAAGGGATAGCAACAAACTAACAACTAAATACAACCTCCGTCATTATGGAGGCAGGAAGTGCGTTTGTTAATTACCTTTCTAATGTCTATCACCATAGAGCGGTGGATACAAAGTCTCAAATTAACGAACTAAGAATAAGAACTGAAAATAACAGACAATGAGGGACTTATGTTTAAAACCCACTAATGACAAAAGAACTATTAAGTCTCAAGAAAAAAATAATATTCAAGCGACATTAAGAACCTTCAAAGGGTTCAAATTTTAAATATTAATTGACGCCGCCGCTGCTCAATGGCTGTTTGGTCCATTGTGTAGCTTTCAAAATCTCTGCTCGTAAGCTGCTTATTATAGAAACTTTTAAGCTTCAAAAGAGAGATATTATGATTCTGTCATTCTCATTAGACGATGGATTTAAATTTAAATCACTGTTCTTAGAGCACAATGGATGCGGATGAATGTGGATTGTAACGTTTTATTTGTGTGGCACTAATGACAAATTTAATGAGATCGACATATCATTTCTCACTCAGTTCAATTTCAAAACTTCTCGTGATTTCTTTTTCTATGATATGACAGACAATTAGGCTCACTCATTAGGTGTTGAAATATCTGATGGTGATGTTTGACATTTTTGTTTATATTAAGAATGAAAGTAAAGGGCTTGGTGATTAAAAATTGTCTGTTTCTAATGAAATGATATTTTCTACATAGAGTTGCAGTTAAGTAGGTCACTTCTCCAACTATTTTTAAAGATTGGTCTATATTAAGGTATTGGACTCAAATGTTTGACACAAATTGTGGATCAATCTTATTGGAAAGACGAATTTTATTTTTGATCTTCTTTCAAAATGACGCATTGCATCATTGTATAAGAAACTTTTAAGTACTTTTTAATTGAAGTTAAGAGATAAACGATTAAGGAAAAAAATTTAAATTGCTTTTTAAAACTTGGTAGTTGTTTAAAATAAAAATACTTGTATGAAATCCTTGAAGTGGACAGAATAGATTTTAAATTTATTTTAAAAAGCTGCTAATTATTATTTTTATTTGTTACTATTTTGTTCTAAAGAGCTGCTATCGATTTAGATAACTTAATTTGAAAATAAAGTAAAAGAATAGGAGTCAATTCAATTCAATTCAATTTATTTAAAACAGGACTAGTCGTAACACAAAAGGGATCATCGATCAGTATAGTCGGTTGTTCTAAAATATTCTTTTTTTTTACTTAAGTACTTTTTTTTATACTTTTTTACTTGTTTTTAGGGCTGGCCTTGATACTAGAGAAGTCTAGGTATCGTTTGGTATCGAAAACCGAAGCGAAACCGAGACGATATCGAGCCGATACCGTACTTTTTGGACTGAAATTTACCGATACTTGCGACAATATCTTTTGATATTGGAAGAAAAAATTGATTTTTGAATATTATGATTAATTTATTACAAATATACATTTCTTGTAATTGGTTTTTCGGAAAATCCGTTGAACGACATTTTCAGTTCTCACTTGCGATATACATAGGTACCTACTAAGGCAAGTTTTGCATTTGTGCAAAAAAAAAATCCAGATAGCAATCAAACATGACATTACGGATACAGAACACCAAAAACGTGGGTGGTAAAATTCTGTCTATGTCTGTCGGTCTGTCTGGATCGATTTTCTTAAAACTTTGTACATATTGGTTTTTGGGGATTCCACCCACACATTTTCTTAATTCTTTTGGAACTAAAAATAACGGTACCTGCCATACAATTTTTTTAATCAATTTTATAAAATCTTATTTTCTCAAAAACTTTTCTTTAAAAAAACTCAATAAATTTCTTTTGATAAAAGCTACCTTTGGATGGGAAACTATTCTTTTTTAAATGGTTATTAATGGCACTTCCCAAACAACCATTTTTTTCAAGTTTGATATCAACTTGATGGCATACAGTATTCCCCGCTTAATTGCACTGGCCATTTTAAAAAATTTTGGTCAATGGTCCGGGTAGTTCAATTAACCAAAATCTGTTTAGTTGCACCAGTCAATCAATTAAGAGATAAATAGGTATTCTTCTGAAAATTTCAGCATCAAATTTGAGAAAAATATAAAAAAAACTAAATACACAAAAATATGTATTTGAACATATTTTACTCAACAAAAAAAAATGAATAACTATGAAACAAAAATATCACTTAAAATAAATAAATAAATTTAGTGGCGCAACAGCTCATGGAGAACCAGGGCCTAGTGACTGACAACTCTCAACCATTCCTGTGTGCGTGTTGTTGGCAGGAATGGAGGGGACCTACAATTTTTTGCCGAGTCCGAACGGCTAGGTGAGAAGCACTTATTCATGACAACTATACTCTTGGAGGGTTTGTCAATTCCTCGCAAGAGGCAGTACCTCGGAAAAAAACATTTCTGTTTTTAGGTGGCAGTGGCTGGGAATCGAACCCAGACCGTTGGCATGACAGTCCTACGCACAAACCATCATGCCACGAGGTACTACAAGAAAATATCACTTAAAAATCCGAAAAGGGTAAAAGAAACTCATAATATTTCTGTTCTAGTACCTCTCAAAACTACGAATTCCTACGAATGTAGCCCAAGACTTATTAACACTAACGATTTTTAGGTTTGGTTTGATTGTTAAGGGGTGTTTACATGGATCAGCATGCCCGACAACATCGCTTGATGGAACTGGAAAAAGTTTTGAAATTCTTTTAAAAACCATATATAACATTGGCGGTTGTTTCTTCCGTTCAAATGATCAAACTACGAGCATGTTGTCAAGCATGTTGGACACTTATTTTTGTTCATTTATGTGTTAATTACTGTAAATAAAACAAAGCGAAATGCCATGCAGTGCCACCAGTAGCCCACATTGAAATATCAAATGACAAAAAAGCATAGAACAGTCTGTCAAGTTAAGTGCTTCCAATTTTCTTAGGCTTAAAATAATTTTTTGTTTGGGCCGTTCAGTTAACCGGAAATTTTACTTGTGTTATAGCAGCATTTTTTTATAATCAATTAAGCGAGTAATTCAATTAAGCGGGTATTAATTTACGGTATAAAAAGCTCTGAGAAATCCGGTTTTTCCAATTCCAATTCAATTTTTGTATATAAGAAATTTTCAAACGAAAATGCTTCGGTCAATTAAGCGGGAAAGTCAATTAAACAGGGAATTAAATGGGGAATACTGTATACCAACCGAGTTCTTGGATGTGGATTTTAAATTAACAACTGCTTTTTTTGTAGATTCCAAAAAAAGGGCGATGCTTAAAATTTGCAATAATTGATGTGGTTTTACTGTTTTGCCTATGTTCTTGAAATTGGGGGCCACGGTTGGTCTTCAAGCAGATTAGAGATAGGTGGTAGGTTAGTTTAGGTTAATTGGCTGACAACTGAACTTGTTACCGTCACACTTAGATCAATGTAGATCCATTGTAATACCCTAGAGATTGTGACTCCCAAGAAATGAAACCTATGATTAAACCCATGACAATCAAGCCCAAGCCCGTGGCGGGTGTTGATGAGTTTCAGCAGGCTATAGCCTGAAAGGTTGGTGAGTATTTCTTAGTAATTGAAGAAAAGTCTGTCGTTGCACAATCAATGCTTAGTTTGGGAAAGAACGACGCCTTTGAGGGTGTGTTCAGACTATCACTTATCATGAGAAAAGTCCCTGAGGAAATAGACGTATACTACGTCTTTCTGTAACATCCTAATGTCCCCCTTAGGATGGACAATGATGGATGGGAATGACTTAGCTACAAAATATACATACTACTAGGTTAGTATAAAATATTTTACAATAATTGCACCGCTAAGTAGGACCTAAGAGCAAAAAATTGAAATAATGATAGCTTTCAATTAACACTGTTAAAAAATTTAAAAATATTTTTTTTTAATTATATAGCCCCCTTTTAGAAAAAAAAAAATGTTTTTTTTAGACGGGTACATAATATTAAAACTTTGTATGAAGTTGTTTTTGATTGCGTCATCGTCATTTGTGAGTTATACGCTACAAACCGAAAGTTTTGATATTTTATTTTTTTTTTAATGGAATATCTTCAAGGCAATCAGTCAGAAGAAGAAATTGTTTTAACTCATTTTATAGAAAACCACATGATTTACAAGTAGGTGCAGTACCACCAAATAATTTTCTAGTGTAAATGCAAAAAAGAACTATTCTATTGATTTTGAGCTGGCATAACTTTTTATGCATACCTACTCGATTTTACAACGGACTTTTAGGTATAAGTGTGCCTTATGCCATAATAAACGTATTTCCATATAAAAACCTTCACTAGGATATTTTCAACAGTAATAGTTAATTTTCCCTAGGCTATCTAGTTGAATTCATGTTAACTTTTACCTGTACAGTGTACAAGATATTTCAGTAAGTCCTTCGATGGGTTGTCTCATAGGCTTCTCTTATTCAAATTCGCATCTCTCGGTTTCCTTTCAGCTTTTATTCAGAGGATCAGGTCACAGTTAAAGGGAAGAACTTGCTCTAAGGAGAGGACTGACCTGCTTACTTCTTATTTTCTGGTAAACCTTAAGGTAGTCACTTTGGTCCACTACTCTTTAAATTTTCAATCAATTATGTTGTTTCGATTGTTTAATCTTATCGCAGAGAACTTTTTTTGTTTCAGATTATCCTTGACAGACGTTAGAAAGTTATTATTGTTGTGTTTTCACACCAATTCTAGGTTGGTTCTATTGATTCTGCTGATAAGATGAAATTGACTTAATTTTTAAAAGCCACAATTTATGGAACACTATGACATTATTCATCCTGGCTACCATGGCTATTATTCAAAAAATGGTCTGAATGACTTGACTATACCTCAGATTATAAGTGTAAGGAGCTTTACATACATTTTCTGTACTTACCTGCACATAGACTTTTTTTCATTACCAAATAGATTTTTGAACTAAATTTTATTTTCTAATCCTTTTATAATACCATAAAAAATATAAACCTACATACATGTGCCATAATTGTGTTTATAAGGTAAACCTACCTACTACCTACCTACTATAAAAAAAAGCAAGTACCTACAGAAATTCAATATCAAGCTCTATAACCGCAAATAATGCGAGGAGTCAAAAGCACTCAACACCTCCACAGCATTATCCTGATTGCCCATTCAAATTCATGGGACACGCATGTAGATATACTATGTGTCTATCCCATTGTGTGAAGCACATTTTAACCGATTGGAATCTGTCTTCTATCCGGACTCAAAGTGATAAATTTGTCGAATTGAAAATTTCAATTTCCCTCAAAAAAAAATTAAATAAAAAACAATTTAAGTGAAAAAGGTACATTCGTACATAAGTACAATGAGTTTGCACAATGTAGGCAGGAACAAAAGGAGAAATAGACGGCGACGACCTGAAAATTTGATCCATTTCACAGGATACGCGATGTTCCGTGACATGCCCCAGTAGCCCACAAAAAATTCTTACCTTCCCACATATATGCCTTTAGCAGGACGAATTTAAAATTGCGTGCCTGCTAATGCGATTTACATTTAGGTAGGTAGGTACTTTTACGAAGAATCGTGTGTTCACATTTTTTTCTTTTTCTTTTTAAGCTTTATGTCCTTGTGTCGTGGTTCATTCAATTCCTTTTTTCTTGTACACCTTTGGATAAAATTTTACGATCTTACTTTCGCCATTAGAATACGAGCTCGACAAGATTACGTTGGTATCAAAAAAGAAAAATCAAGTAAATTTTATTTGGCATTTTAAACGAGGATTTCCATTATTTCAGGAGGCAGGTAGGTAGATAAGCAAGAATATTTTGTAGGCTATAGGTATGATTCATTTTATTTGCTTATATATATAACTGCGTTGAAGATAACTAATACGGTTTTTCTTAAATCCACCGCCTTTCCCAAGCGACATTTATGGCTTGAAAAATGTTTCTTTCTTTGAAATACCTGTTGTTTTATTACTGATGTATGCGTTGTACCACATTGCGTCTTTGCTGAAGAACGCACCTTACCAACATGCTGTTATATAGGAAAATTTCAATAAATTATTCAAGAAAAAGACTCGTTATTAATCATTGGAAAAGATTGGTTGTAATTTGTGTGTTGTAACTATAAACCATAATTAAGGCTTAAATAGCTTCTAGGTGTGAAAATGAGTAAAACAATCTGATCTTGAGGTATACTCTATACTCGTAGCTAATAGATTTTTTATTCAAAGATTTATTTGCCTTAGCTCTGTTTTTATCTTAGACCAGTTTTTTTTTAACTTTACTGGTCATAAATCTACTGGGAAACAACATAAATAAGGAAGGATAAGGTCAATTTTATAGGAATTTCCACTGTCTGTTAGTATAACAACACCAAAGTCAAAGGGAAATCGACTTGCCTGCATATTAGAGTCCAGCTTGATAGTCTTTCACTGAAGTATTGATAGAATCTCTCAATCGAATCAAAATTTATTGAAATTTTTATTAAAGTGAACCAAGAAATGATAACGACAGCTTATCCCGACTTAACATCATAATGTCTAAAAATACATATTTTATAAATTCTTGAAAATATGAGGTAAATTTTGAAAAGTTTTAAGGAATCACCAGTTTTCTAAAGCCATCCAAATCAACGGAGTTGATAGCATTGCAAATTTGATTAAATTTTTGGAAATGGCCAATGACTTATGACACGATTGAGCTACATATTCAGTTCAGAATTATTATTTTAAATGTATTGAGGGTCTGAAATCGACACAGTTGGTGTTGTTAACAATTTGTATAATGTTTTAACCCAATTACGCCCTGCACGCAGATTTGTTTTTACTGCAAAAAAAATACATTTTACATTTAAAATAAATTGAAAATTTCTGCATTAAAAAATATTAATACATAGTAAAAAGTTTTTTCATTTAAAAAAATGTTAATGCCTTATTCAAAATGTTTGCATTAAATTCAAAGTTTTAGTACCTCTGGGAGCACCGGGGTTTCTTCTTTAAAAATAAAAAACGGCTACCACGGAAGATAAAGTGACAAAAATCCACGATCTCGTATTGGCAGACCTCCGACTGAAGGTGCACGAGATGGCTGAGACAGTAGGCATTTTAAAAGATCGTGTGGGTCATATCCTGCATGAAATTTTAGGCATGAGAAAGCTGTCGGCGAGATGGGTGCCACATTTGCTAACTCCGGACAACAAACACAACCGTGAGACCACTTAAGAGCAGTGTTTGACACTGTTTAAACACAATCTAAAGAAGTGTCTGCGTCGTTTCGTCACAGTCGATGAAACATGAATCCACTGGTACACCACCAGAGACCAAGGAGCAGTCAAAACAATGGACTTCACTCGGCGAACGTGCTCCGAAGAAGGCGAAGACTGTCCCATCAGTCGGAAAGGTGATGACCACCGTTTTCTGGGATTCACAAGGTGTGATCCACATCGAGGGCAAAACGATCACAGGGATGTTCTATGCCAAGGTAATTATTGGGCCGATTCGACACCGAATAATAGAAAAAACGGCCCCGCTTGGCGAAGAAAAAAGTGTTCTTTCACCGTGATAATGCACTAGCTCACAGCTTCGTTCTCGCCACGGCAAAATTGGTTGAATTGCGTTACGAACTGCTGCCCCATCAACCGTATTCTCCAGATTTGACCCCGTGCGACACATTTTTGTTTTCAAATTTGAAAAAGTCACTCCCCGGGCAGAAATTTCAGCCCAATGAGGAGGTCATCGCCACCATGGAACGGAGGCTGCGTTGCCGGTGTGGTATTGAATTCATTAAAACTGCACTGTGGCACTCAAAGATATCATATGAAACTTTGATTTTAGTGTAGCAATATAAAGTATTAAAACAAAAAATATTCCGTAGAATATTTAAAAACCAAAACTTTCATCACTTATATTAGCTTTATTTTACCATCCTCATGATCTGATCCGTAGATTTGGACAACAAATTTCAGTGGATAAGTTACATTTTAGAGTTGGACAAGTGTCTAAAGTTACATATGCTTCAAATGGGTGTATAAATACCGCTAAGAGTGAATATATAATATGGTGGGTAAGTATTTTTGTTGGTGATTTGCGGAACTTGGTATTACGCATTTGTTTTTCTTTCAAAAATTTTATTTGAATCAGAAATTAGTTGGTGGCACCCAATGACCTAAAATCGCACTTTCTGTTGTTGACAATGACACTTTCAAAAAATAATTTCCGGCAACGCTGTACGGAGGCCTATTTTGCAGACCGGTTAAAGAAGTTGGAGCATCGCTGGGCCAAGTGAAAGGTGAATGAAAAGTGAATCGCCACTTTTCCAAAATTTTTATTTTTCTTTTCTACGTTAAGTACTTCTTGGACCACTGTCGTATGAGAATTCAAATGCATTGTGGTCGCTAACAGACGCGAATTGTTAGAAAAACATAAACCAGTATGTCAGAATTTGCAGATTTGTGGGAATACGTCCTGATGTTGTGGATTGAGAATAAGTGTTTGACAGTTCGCAAAAAAACATCTTGTGAGTGGCGTAGAAAATATAACAATGTTAAATTTTACAATTTAAACTAGTTTTAGGCCATGTTTTCTTTTCAAAATTGTAGATAAAATATATGTAGATACATAGATAAGTTATAACAAGAATTTGTTCATACATATTTGCGCTTGGGATTGCCAAAGCAAATTAATTCGCTATTCATAGGTCGCAACTCATGTGAAAGACACTTTACGTACATATCATGACAGGACAGCACATACATATATTTATTTCGCTTGAATCAAAATTTCATAAATTTCTCATTCTTCATTTGAACATTTTTCATTATAAGATTCAAAACAAACGATTCAATACAAAATGTTAACGAAATTTAATGTTTTCTTGAAGGATAATTTTGTATATCCTTTACAGAAATTGGTTGGTAGTCAATTCATGTAAAAGAAGTCTTTTAATACCAACAGCACAAAACTTTTATCCAAATATTTATGAAAATAAAATATCCAACAGTGTTTATACCTATGTAAATGCATACGTAATGTTTATATTCTATAAAATGTCAACATAATTACTACGCCATTTGTTCTTTTCAAAGTCTTTAAATGTATTTTAAAGTTTACCCATTTCGGGAGTCAAACGATTAAAAAAAAAACACTTAAAAAACATCAGTCATAAAAAAACTAAATTGTTTTACAAACACATAACACATGTTATCCATATTCCATCTTCTTCATCATCAACATGTGACCATCATGTGAGTCCAATCTTGTCAAAAAGTCAAACAAACTGGTCAGAAAAAAAAAAAAGTACAAACAAAGGGGAGTTTTTTTTATATATTTTGTCCATAACCTCAAATATTGTCATTTGAAACCCTGAAGGAAGTTCACTCAACTAAATGCCCTTGTAAAGGTACTTTGACAATTTAAAGAGAAAAGACCAAAAGAGTTCAACGTTCTTATAACGTGAAATAATATTATTTTAAATAAATTCAGTGGACCATTCATAAAATTGATGATAGATGAATAAAGTTGGTGTTTTTTTTTTTTTGTAGTTGTTGAATGTGAAGGATCAGATTTCATGGGCTTAACTATATCGTGAATATTTATTTTATATTTTATAGAAGAAATAAGGAAGTTTTCCCTAAACGTGCGTAGAACAGAGAGATAGAAGGTATATCTTACCTGTACTCAATGAACTTGAGAGATACTTGAAGATTAATGAAGGTTTGGATATAAAAATTATTTTTGTTTTACTAATAAAAAATTGTTTGTTCTTATAGATAAATGAATTTATAGCTATGCACTATCCTAATAGCAAGGTATATCTCTGATTTAAGCTGGATACACACCTCACAATGTGTTTGTGAATCAAACACCGCCAAAAAATGGGAACGATTCATTTTTCACCCGTAAAAAATTAACGATGACCCCAGTAATTCGAAAAGTATTGGTTTCATTCAAACTGACGATGATATTACAAAAATTTGTTGGCAAATTTATAATTTAATATGCATTGTACTGAAGGAAATGGTTAATTTTCTGAACTTGAACTGATGAGTTGGATTTCGAAGCATATAAAAGGTAATGTTGAAATTTCTGGTTTTTGTTTAAAAATACACGTTCTACGACTTCTTTGGATTAGGTGACAAATTGTGTTTGAGTACCAAGTGTTGAATGATCAATAAATCTTGGTTCATTATTTCAATCACACTGAAAATCATAATAATTAGTTGACACCTCATGAATATTTGGACCTCAATTGTCAGCAAACATTTGTACAGTTCCATATTTTGTAAGTCGTTCCCATAGAGAGAACAAGCGGAGGCCTAAGAATGGAACCTTGAGGAACTCCAAGGTTGAGTGATTTGCAATCTACGTTGGCATCAGATACAATTGATCGCTGTTTTCCAATACAGTCAATTCCGCTCAACTGCATTCCGCTTAACTGAAAACATCGATTATTTGAAACACCAAATTTATAACGGAGCCTTATTTTTGAACATTTTCACCCAATCTGATCCCATAACTATACTTTGGATAATTTCGGATAGTTTTTTCGTATCAAATGAACATTTAGAAGGTGTTTCTTTATTCATTCTAGGATTAGAATAAAAAAATAGAATAGATGAAATATTTCTCCATAATGGGATAAATAAATGGTTTATCCAGAATATTCCGTTTAATAAAGAAACGCAAAATGCTCATTCCGAATATTCTGAAAGTTCAAAATGAATAAAGGAACGCACTTTTAATAGGACTGATACAATCCGTACCGACTCTGTCTCAAGTCTCAAGTTTTTCACGCCCTTGCAATTTGTATTTGCCAAAATGTGTGCAAAACTAATGGTTGATTCTTAAGCTACAAGATGACGATTTGCAAAAGTGGCAGATACTATCAAGTAAGTATGACGTAACGTTTACGTCAGAATTTGGCAAATATGCCACAAAATTTGCGATCTTATTTGCGTGGAACGTGATCGCTTATGTATTTGAGAACTTTGGGACAACAGCCGTTAATCGTCTGAGCACTTGTATTTGCAGGTTTCCGATCTGCAATCTCAACGATTTGGGACTATTGCAAATCGTCTGCTCGTTGATTTAGTCTAAAATAAATTCTCATATTTAAAAAAAAATTTGTATTTAGCTCGTATTAATTAGGTAACTTAAGTAAAGGTGGCTTTATGATTAATGCTGCTTTTCATTATTTTAAATTGGGCCTCTTTAAAATGCCCAAAAAGCCAACACAAATAAGGAATACCAATTAGTGAATTCCAAAGCCTTAAAAATATCTAACAGAAATGGTACTCTTGTCATCGTTTAACAAAAGTCCTCTCCCCTAAAAGATTCCATAGCATTCTAATAATAAAAGAGAAATAACTTTTCTTCAAAGATCCAGATTCCTTGTAATTTATAATTTTTCCTTTCCTCATTTATGCCCAAAGAATCCAACAAAAAATGTAACAAACATCAGCAATTTATCTGAACCTACAAAATGAATAAAGGAATGGAAACCAAAAAAACCATACAACTTAAATGCTCACAACATTATAGGAAGGTTTATGCCCCAAAGGAAAATTGAGCCAGGTAGAGGTATGGGTAATTTGGGGGAAACGTGGACTGAAAGAAGGTGGAATAGGTTCCTACCTATGCGGGAAAAGAGCGATTATGATTATTGGTATCATTACCTGTGACCGCTTACAGGAACTCCCGGCACCATTTGATGATGTTGTCTATCGACAAACGGGCTCGCCGCTGCCGCAGCAGCAATTTGTTCGATTGGACTGCTGGAGAGGTGGTGTAGTGTACCAGGATTGGCACTGGGGTCTATGAAGATTGCCGTGTACTGTGGTGGAAAGGCATTAGCGAAAGCTTCAGCCGTTCGCAGGGAATTGCACTTCTTCGACCTTCTGCGGGATTTCTTGCTTTGGCGAGATTCCCTCGAGCAAGTACTGGTATTGAGGACATCTATGGTGTGTGTCTGCTGCGGAGCAGCAGGCAGTTGCACTTCACTGTAAATGCTACTTTCTAGGATGTTACTATCACTCCCGGAATAATTGAGGACGGAATCGGTAATCACAGTCTCTTCGTCGAGCAGAGCTGTGCTTTCATTCAACACTTCGTCTTCCTCTTCTTCAATCGAATTATCACATTTGGTGTCGTCATTATTTGAGGAAACTACAATTTCAGGCATTGCCACTGATACGCATGACAAGGGACGCGGCAAAGATGTCACACTTTCTCGGGCTGCCCCTAAGGGGGTAGCACTTTGGATTGCGCCCTCAAGGGTGCCATTTTCAAACACTCTCATCGAATCACGTTTAGCACTATCCTTTGAACTATCTGTCGTATCCTTTGAGTTACGTTTGGAATTCGTAACTGCACCGAGTTTCTTCTTTGGAGTTGTTAACATTGCAAGATTAAAAAAAAAGCAAAAAGCTATCCAAGTGACAGATCTATCTATAAATTTCAATTCAAAAAATCTAAATTATTTCCACCGAATCCCAAAACTATACCACAAATGAACGAACGAATAAACAACGCCACACGCACTTTCGTAAAATTATGTTCTTTACAACATGAAGGACCGCCAAAAACTGAATTCCGAATCTGAACATTTTTGTTTGGAATCTTTGGTTTGGTTGTCGTGTCGGTTTGGATCGGACGGACGTTCCGTGTGTCTCTGTTTTGTTGTTATTCTTATTGTTGTTGTTGTTAACGTAGATTGTAGATGCAATCGATTGCTGCTTCTCTGTCTTCCTTGTGTTGTTTGTGCTGCTTCTTCGCCTTCTTTTTTTTTTACAGTTTTTCACCCTCAGTTTTGTGTTTTCTATGGCTTCGGATTTTTTTGTCTTCTATTTTATTATCCACGATGTTCTAATGGGTCAAAATGTGCGTTTGTTTTTATTGTTTTTCCATCCTCAACTCTGGAGGGAGGAGTGTGAGTGATGCCTTTGGGATGTGAGATACCTATACACACTCAAATGCAATTGGGATGGGAATAAATCAATGGCAGACGCATAGTTTTTTTTTTTATAGATTTAGGAGATGCCCTTATGATAATGGGTATGAATTTTAACAAGACAATAAGGTAAAGGTTAAGTATTGGCTTTGTAATGTTTAGTAATGTTCTAATGTTTGTTTTAGCCAATTAAGCATCTCTTCGGAAAAGGGCTGAAACTGCTTTAGGTACATTTCCATGTAAATACCTTTACTTTACAACCTTGTTAATTTGTCACTATTTAGTCGTTAAAGTTCAATTTTTAGTTGCAACAAGAATTTCAATAAAAAAAAATTTGGTGGCACAACAGCTCGTGAAGAACCAAGGCCTAGTGACTTACAACTCTCAACCATTCCTGTGTGCGTATTTTTGGCAGGAATGGAGGGGACCTACAATTTTTTGCCGAGTCCGAACGGCTAGATGAGAAAGCACTTATTCATGACAAGTATACTCTTGGAGGATTTGTCAGCTCCTCGCAAGAGGCAGTACCTCGCGAAAAAAAACATTTCTGTTTTTAGGTGGCAGCGGCTGGGAATCGAACCCAGACCTTTGGCATGGCAGTCCTACGCACTAACCATCATGCCACGAGGTACTACTAATTGTTGTTGACAATCTAAGGATTGACATAAAAAAAGTAACTTATCAAAAAGTGGCAACACTAATTTTGTACACGTTGTTGCGTCTACTTAAAAACTATCGATTACATTAATTTTTTCAATACACGTTTGGCATTTCTGCAACTTTTTTTGTGTTACAAATATGCAAAATATACCAAAAAAGGTTAAGTCCCACTTTTTGACAAAACAAAAATGTGACTGAAAAGTGGGAACACTGAATTTTTATGCGAGGGCGCGTCTACTCAACATTTGTTTTTGTAAGGCTACCAGTTGTTACTTCCCAACATGCCTTTGGCATTTGGAGTCACTTTGCATCTTTTTCGTAATCAAAATATTAAAAATTATCAAAATAGTCTGTTAGTTTAAGAAAAAGTATGTTCCCGAAAAGTGGCCATATGTAGTGAAATTTAATCGAAAGATACCTCTAGTCAACACCTATCTCTTAAGATCTTTGCTTTGCTGGTGGACATTTTGCACTAATTTATTTTTTTAACTAATTTCCACGGACCGGGCGCCATTTTAAAAACGCTACAGGATTACATACACCTTAAGCATGTCCATAATAAAATACAAATACAGAAATAAGGACCGTCCAAAGGACGAGCAGATTTCGGTTTCCTCATTGGACTACAGATTTGGCGCCATTTTTAATTTTGTTTTTATTTCTATCTGGTCAGAACAGAATACACAAATATTAATATTTTATGGCCCTTTTCCGTTAAATTCATGGAAAAAACATAATAAAAGGTTGGCACCTCTCTGATATTAAAATTTTAAGCTTATTAAAATAACTAAAAGTGAGAACAAGGACCTAGTAAAAGGTTCTTTATATTCTCTTATCCGTTAGGATTTAGCAGAAAATTGAAGGTTCATTATAAGGGGTCTATTAGTTCAAAGTGTTCTATAGTAACTGTGTGTGTTTGGCAATTAGTGCCTTAGAAAAGTTTATGATGCCAACCTTTTAAACATAAACAAAAATCAGATAAAATGACAAAGTTATGAAGAATTCTGTTGCTCACTTAGCCCTTATCCCCTGCTGATTCAGGCTTGTAGTATCCATTTACACCTAACAATCTTACAAAGTCAAATTTACTAGCAAAAAAACACAACATAAAATCGGGAATATGATTTAAAACCAACGATCACTTAATAAAACACCGAAGATTGGTGTTATTTTCAAATCCGAGAAAGCTGCTCGTTAGACAAGTTTTCATTTTTTCAGACTTGATTTTCAATATCATATTATTATTTCAACTGAAGAACTTACTTTGTACTATAATAATGAGTAACTTAATACGACCATGTCATACTCATAACACCTTTTCGTTCTTCTTAAAATTGCTTATAAAATGCATGGTATTAGAAAAAGCATTGCCAGAAAGAAAAAAGTAGATATTGAACAGGCCTGCATTTAAAAATGAAAGCCTTAAGGTAATGTAAACAAATAGCTTCTATTCATAACAGTAATCTGATAATATATACCTTATCTATTTCAAGTAGGAAGCGCAAAATTTAACCGTAAATAAGTACCTACAAATATCTGTTCTGGAGTTTTCCGGTTTATATATCAAAAATAATCGAACTGATGCACTTTGATATTTAATAGTAGAGCATCCTTTTTACACAATACCGGAGCTTGTTGGTCCTAGGGGCACATTGACTTACTGTCAATAACTACCCCACCTGCGAAAACAATCTAGTTTCAAACGAGGCCCTAGAAAGTTTTACATTCATACTAGCAATAAGGGCATGGAAAAGTAAGGGAGACTATCGAAACTTTCTTTACAGTTATGTAACCTTTTCCCTTTAAAAGCAAAAATGAAAAAGTGGCTCATCTCGGATTCGATCTTGAGATTGTTTGTTTACCAGTCCAATAATCTAACAAACTTATATTAGGCTAATTCACAATAAACATTATGTAGTTGGTCGATAATGAAAATAAATCCTTAACAATACATATATCAATACTTTTATTTCGTCATACTCATAGATTACCTATACTATCTAGAGAACCGAATCGTACCCCTCTTACCTAAAACATCCGCAAATTTTATTTGAGCACATTAAGAGAAAACTCTCTTAAATTCCCTGTCCGTGAAAACGTGTGAATTGTGGATGGCTCTAAATGTGACGTTTTCAATTCAATTTTTTGTTGTTTTCAGACTAATGAGCCTAAATCCATTAAATTATCATTGTATTGGTGTGGTTCCATTTAAAATGCATTGGGCAGCTATTTCATGCTCAGCAATGTGTTTAGGAAATTCTCTTAGTGCAGTTTGTAGGGTGAAAGAAAAAGCCCTGAAGTCGGTTCTCTAGATAATATAGGTACTCTATGGTCATACTGCTGTTACGATGGGTATAATGTTTCTGTTATGTATTCGGTATTTGTAATGGAATAGGAGAACTTGGCCAACAAGTTCTTACCAGCAAGGGCCTCACGAATACTTAGCAAGTTTTAACCGTCTAGATTTCTCTCACGGAAATCCTACCAAAGTGCATTTCTTGAAAACCTTTAAATAAATAAAAAAATATTTATAATGTATAGCTCTACATAAAAATAATTATCTGGCAATTCCGATGAGAAAACGATGTTTTTTTGTCTCTGTTTCTACGTCAACAAATTGATAGATATACTCTTCTGGTGCTTCTTCCTTTTTGCAGTTCATTGCTGCCGTATCCTCGTATCACTGTTTCATTCTCTTTTATAGACTCACACATTAAGGTGAAGGTAAAGCTATAGAAAAAAAATTATTTGTTATTTCGTCTGCGATGTCTGATCTTCCTTCTTCTGCCTCCTTAAATTTGTGTGTTGTTCCCTTTTGATTGTGTGTACCAATGATTGGTATAATCACTAGCATCATCCTCATCATTATCATCGTGTTCATGATGATAATGCAACAATAGCCCAATGGACGGACATATGCTGCTTGATTGCCAGCAAAGCATGGCAAATATTATACTTCTACAGTAAGCCCTTGGTTTTTTTTTTGGTTTTTATTTTAATTTTCTATGATATCCAACTCAAAATTGCGGCCTCAAATGATGGCAATATGCAATCAAAAACACGCAACCTCAATCAAAACAAAAACTCCATTAACGAAGTGGTCAAAAAAGAGATAATGACTTCGACCTCTCTGCCAAAAGCCATCATCTTCATCATATACCATCCTGAATCTTCGATAATTCAATGATGAATATACAAATTATTATCGTATCGAACTAAGCAATAGTCCCTGGAGGGAGAAGCCTTTCCTTGGTCAGATGGTTGAAAAGACATGGATCAAATTTTCTTTCACTCTTTTAGTACATATAGCTAGGTAGGAACTGTACAACTGTATACATATGAGTTAAATAAAACATAACTCTTGTGATATAATTTAATTTTGAAAATGTTCGAATATGATATGAATTTTTGGTAAGACAAATCATATGGAAGGTGATTTTTCATACATATTCATTGAATAGTTCTAAATTTTAGTTGCGAAAAGATGACATTGAGTGAATAGAACTAGAGGTTTTGTATATGTAGAATTGGGTGCCACAAGGTTCTCTTTTAGAACCCCTTTTATTAAAGGCATATAAATAAGCAACCTTATGACCTTTCTATTTGACTTTCAAAGAACCTATGTATGTATATTGAGTACATATAGATATTGTGTGATATAGTACAAGTCGTTTTTCTATCTTTATCACACATATCCTCGCTGGCTTATTCAAGGTATTACAAAAAACATGTACCCACCAGTACCTAAATACTTATAATCGTCAATCCTTAAACTACAAAAGTAAGTTCGTGATGTCAAACGAAGGATTTAATTTTATTTAGGCTTTGTTTTAACACCAATCATAACAATTTTTAGATATAAGTAGGTACCTGCAGATTCATAATATAAAAATAAACGATGTCAATGTGAAAAAGGCTCTCAATAGGTATTATCTCTAGGTTTTTCAAAATGACAAAGATTGATGATTTAAAGATAGACCCAGACTCTTTCTAATATAATTTCTTATTGTTAAAGATGCCAAGAACCTAGAGAAACCTTAAAGTAGGAGACCATAATTATATAACCTTGTCAGAGAAGCAATCCACTGATCGACCGACCATAACCGCTACAACAATCATTATGATTAGATTTCCAATTCATTTCCTTCCAACATCCACTGGAACCTAGATATATATTTCTTTAATTAGATACCCTCACTTTGAAGACGTGCCAAATATTGTTAAGAACTAAAGAATGATTGTTTCAAATGAACCTCTGCATGTGTGTAATTATAAAGTAGGAATTTTTATTTTGGTTTTGTTTGGTTCTTTTTGGAACACATTCCGCCACCCGTGAAATTACAATTTCGCCGTCTGACTTTGAACAAATTCTTCTTTAAATTCCCTCCACTGTGCCGCGCACCGTCTGTCTGGTTCAGTGTGCCGCTGATTTTGTGTTCCTTTTACTTTTTTTTTTGTCGGCAAATTGAATTTTTAAAGTCAATTTAACAAACACAGGCAACATAACATCGAACATGACCATGACGAATTACGCGCTCCTGGAGTTCTGAGTTATGTCCTTTGAGCCAATGCAATGCGATGAACAAAAAAAAATAATAAGGGATTCGATGACAGCAGCAGGGTATTAGTATAGCATAGGGCCAGTATGTCGTCGTCATCGTGTGGCTTTTTAAATTCATTCAATACTTTTTGGTTAACAATGCGAAAAGATAACGCATTCAAAACGAATTGCATCAAGGCCGTCATCTGGATGCGTATTTCAATTTCAATACAAAGCACAGTTGCAAGGATGCTACTTATGGTATGAATGTTTCGATTTTATAATCTCTCTGTGAACAGTAGGTAGCGCAGGTGTAATAATTCTTATTTTGCGTTTGTTGAAGGGAATTCGAAGTTGGTGGTGAAAAAAAAAACATGAGGAGGTTCTTTTTTAGATCGTGCCGAAGTCGTAAAATATTGCACCTTGTAATTTACACCGATGTCTATTAAAAGATATTGATTGAACATCCTCCCATAATACAAACTTTGTTGTCAATTTAGCATTTGTGACTTGTGTTGGTTAAGGCTAAGCATAAAAGATTTAACAGATTTAATTTGAGTGTCAAAAAATAATTTAAACGAGATCCTTCAGATGAAGACGTCTGTGAAGTAAGCAGGGCAACTTTCACCTAGCAAATGGGATGAGGAATACAGTTTTCTTTACATTTCTGTTCCCAATTTTGCAGTTCGCCAAATAAGGGCAGATAGGTGCAATTGAATTATCTGTAAATTGCACAGCAATGTTGGCTAGTCACATGGTGTGTCTCAAGGTGAAGGGAACTAAGTCCTCAAAAACTTAGTCCACCGAAGCACTTAGTTCTCTTTCAATGGGAATTAAATCCACTTTAGGGAAGTTGACTTAGTTCCGAGACAAGTTGAGAAAGTAGTCCATTTCTTTATGAGAACTACATAAATACTTTTAGGCCGAAAGGCAGTAGCATTAAGTTATTATAGTTTAACTTAGAGCGCCCGACTGGGGCCAGTAAGTTAGTTTTAAGATATTGATAAGTAGGCTAGTTTTTATGAATTTTTGTCTAGCTTTAAGATAGTTTTAAGAAAATTGAAAATAAAAATGAATTTGAAAAAAAAAAAAAAAAAAAAACTACATAAATACACATTTTGAAATATTAGAAGGGAACAAATTTTCAACGATAAAATTTACCCAAATAATGAAAAATTGAGCGATTTTGGCATTAATTATTTTCAGAGTCTTGGAAACTGATTTTCATAATGAAAACACGATAAAGTTCTACAAGACCCGCAGTAATAAAGCGAAATATTGTTGGAAATATAGCATAAATTCAAAGTTTCTTTAAATTCTGATTCTATAAATGCAAAAGAAACTTTGCATACACCAAGCCTCGTACCTACCCAAAATCCTGTAGTGAGCCCCAGCAGGGTGGTTGCAGGGGGTAGCATGTCCCCCAAACATACCTCACCGTCAATTCACTGTAGTGTTGGGTGTATTTTAGTATAAGGCAATGAAAGTGAAAATAAGATTCTGAAAAACCAGTCACTTTTGAGGCTATAGTTAAGATTCACGCACGGGAAATTTTTTCGCCAAGAAGAGAATTTATTTGGTTTTTGTGAAATTTCCAGTCGATTTGTGCTCAAAAAGGCTTATAGTGAGCAAATTGTAGGGTGATTTTGATTTCCCTTCTATGTTATGTTTACTAAGGTGCTTAATCCAAATATTCGAAAATACGTACCATACTATTGAAAGTATACACAATTTCCCAAAAAATCTCTGTTTAAGGTTTTTTCCATTTGGACTAGTTGAAAATTGACGTATTTTTACTGTTTTGGGAAATTTTGTTTTAGAAATTAATAGAAATTAGTTCGTGTCTAAAACATATGAACCAAAATACTATTTTCTTGAAATCGCTCTAGTATGTCACGTTTTTGAGATATTCGAATTAAGATATAAAAAATGCGTCCAGTCAAGTAGTTTTGATTTCCCCCCTATTTAATGTTTCCTAGGTTGCTGAATCCCAACCTGAGGTTTGCGACTAAAATTTCGTGATGCAACAAGCAAACATTTTAAAAAAGTGCAACAAAAATGCCTAAGACAAAGGTTTACGATTTCTCGAAGAAGAATAAGGGTATTTAATAAATTCAAAATTCAAATAAATTCCTTTGAATTACTGTACAAATTTTTTCGAAAAAAATTACCTCGACAAAAAATATACCATACATACCCATCAAACTTGCATATATCACATTTTTCTTATATCTTTTCAAATATCTCAAAAACGTGATATGCTAGAGCAATTTCAAGACCAGATTCAAACTCAGCGCACCAAAGACCATCAAATATTAATACTTTGGTTCATGTTAAATTCACGTATAAAGTAGTTACTTATTGCTTCCGAGTGGATTTTCGAAAGCGGTAAAAATACGACAATTTTCAATTAGCGCTTGAGCCCAAATGGGTTGTTACAGAAAAAAATCGTGAACAGTGATTTATTGAAAACTGTGTCTATGTACCTTCAATGATTTTTTGATGTAATTTTCGAATAATTGGTAGCGTTTTCGAGCCATTAGCGAAAAACTCCCTAGTAATGCATTTTGGCATAATTTTTTGCATTTTTTTCCATGTTGCGTCATGCAGACGTCAGATTCGGATTCAGCCCCCCCCCCTCAAACCCATAAAAGAGGGGCAAAATCAAAACTACCCGACAATTTACATATCTAGTAAAAATACAATATCACTGGATAAATCTTATATATCCAACAATAATTGTATAAAAAGTATTTCTATTTTACTTGATTTTTTACATGGAAGTGGGAATTAAATGCATTAAAATTACTCTGTTTTTGAGGCATTCAGTTCCCACCTTCCTTACGGGAACTAAGTCACCTCACTTGGATGGATTTAGTTCCTATTTAATGAGAAAAAAGTCCCTCAATAGACTTAGTTCTCGAAGACTTAGTTCCATGCACCGTATTTCAAGTCTCTAGCATATACTTGAAACTCTCAGTAAAGCTCCAAATTTTCAGTTATTTTCATTTCAAGAACAGACTAGCTCCAATTCTTAAGTCCTTAATTAAAAAACAAATCACTGTACAGTTAGCAGGTCGGTATGATTTTTTGTTAAAATTAAGGGACACTTGGATTTAGCCTATACTGTAAATGCAAAATGGTTAGTACGATGGACTACCATGTTAAAGGTCTGGATTCAACTTTCAGCGGCTACCACCTCAAAACAGACAAGTTTTTTCAGAGGCACTGCCATTTGGAAGGAACTGACAAGTCTTCCAAGAGTGTATTTGCCATGAAAAATGCTCCTCATCTATCCATTCGGAGGTTCGGACTCGGCAAGAAACTGTAGGTCCCCTCAATTCCTGCCAACAGCCTATAAACTCAGGAATCTTTGAGGGTGTTGTAAGTCACTAGGCCCTTGTTCTGTATGAGCTATTGATAGTTTATTTTTATTTATATACTTAAAATACAAAAAAACCTCAAGTTAGGATTCTAACTGCAAGTTCCTTGTATACTCGGATCCTGAGATTCTACATGCGCCTACTTACTTACAGAAAAGTTAGCAAGTCTCACGATTACACTCTTTTTAGCTGAACTGCAAAATCTGAAAGATAAATAAAAATAAAACTGCAAAATCTTGTCTACCTTCTTTGCCACATGAAATGTGCTCTGCTAACTTCGCAGACATGAAGCTTGAAACTAAAAAAATAGCAATCAGCTGCCATTTTCATGATTATTTCAGTTGATAGATACGATATGCTTTCGAATGATTGATTTTTTGCAGCATCCACTATACACGTGCCATAAGATATCATCTGCCTCACTATGGCACATGGTCTTTCACGCTAAACAAATGCAACTCCCATTACAACAAACAGAACATTTCCGACAATGCCTATACCTTTAATTATGATGTATCTAAATCCTCAACCCCAAATCATATTTTTCAAAACGGGAAAAAGATGCATCTGCATTTTATGATTTTATTCACAAGCTGAGGGTGGTAATTAACTTAATGTCTCAGCTGTTTACCGGGTTTTTCTTGTTTACCTTCGGTTCATCCTATAAAAAGGATCAGGTTTCATTCATGTTAATTAAATCAAATCAAGATGATCTAAAGTTTTTTTTTTCATTTTAAAATGCACCCTTCTTGGTTTTCTGACTTTTCACAGGAACCTTTGTACACATTGAAGCTAAATATATGGGAAGTAGAATATTTATGCGGGTCTTGTTCCTTTTCCGCACAGGAACCATATGTCATAACTTAATACTCATATTCCTCATAGATGATGTTATCTTAATAAGAAAAAAATCTTTTTGGCAACATAAGGTCCTTATGGGGAGATATTTCACCATTATTTTAGCAAAGAAAAGAGAAAACTGAACAGGGAAACAAAAAACCAGAAGATGCAACCTCGAAGACTATTTTTTCCTGATGTGATGTCATATGCGTGTGTCCTGCTGGTTATAAGTAAAAATTGCAACGTGACACCGGATAAAGGCTTGCGAAGGCTGAGTAAATATGAATTGGTGCCATTGCTGCGTGACCAAGTAAACGTCCCTAATCTGGTTAATTCCTTAATCAATACAGATATGCCAAAGGCAACCATCACCCTTGATCAAAAAGGACGATTGCCAAAAAAAGTATTACTGTCAACCATATGACACTTGCTTTGTGGTCCTTCCGTCACCCTCAGAAGTAACAGATGTGTAGATATATGTACGACACACACAGGACCTGTGCAAAACACATGTAGGATATTTAACCATTGTGCAATGACAATATAAGTATATGTACCTTGTAGTTGCTTATATTTATATCCTGGAAAGAAAATGGTCTCCTGTTTCTCTAGATTGTGCAAAAGCAAAACTATACACAAAAAATCAAACAAAGGATCAAAATGCCCCATCAAAGTGCAGTGCACATCCCACAATGACGAGCATTTTTATTTGCTGATGTCCTTTGCTTTTTATTTGACTGTCACTTCAAACAGGGTGAGGACGACTCTCATCCTGTCTATTTTACGAAAAGGAGGAAAAATTCACTGCACAGCAGGGCACCTTTGGATAGCTGAAATCCACAAAAAAAAAATTGTAAAAATAAAAGTGATTGGTCATCCTCAAATAATAACGAGGATACACTCATAATCCTTGTCCAAAATTGGGGTGGCTGAATTAGTAGAAGACCTCTTTATATGCAACCTAAACCTCTACCCCTAACTCTGCATAGAGATTTTTGATTTCAGTCTGTCAGTTGCAGTTAAATACACATAAAGGTCCTTCTAGTTTGTAATTAAGAGGCGGAGGGAGTTTTCCTGAAAATGGCTGTTGTTCACATGACTGAATATCCTAGGGTTGAATTGATTTGTATGTTGTTTTTTTGTTTACTATTTTTTAAGGATTAGGTTTTTATTCAACAGGAATTCCTTTTTTTATATATGATCAAGTGCGTAATCTCCAGCTTCAATTGCATTTTACCGTTTGTTAATATTTAATTGCAGATATTAAAATTGAAGTGCCTCAAGAGCGATGTAATATTAATTCGTTTCTAATCAAATGCATTCAATTGAACGAAAAATCCAATACAAATTTACCATAGTTTGCAGTTTGGAAAGCCTTTTACCTCTTCTACCCTTTCAATTTAATTAGAAGCTTAACATGGGATGTACTTTCACTGGGAATTAAATTGAATTAAAAACTGCAGCTATTTCGAAATTGGCATTATTGTTGAAATACCAATCAATTTCAGGGAGAAACTTTTTTCAGATGATTAATTATTTAAGTTTGACTTTATTTAAAATCCAACAGAGAATTCACGAGGATATTCGACTTTGGTCAATGTTCTTGTATATACCAAGTTAGTTTTTCTGAAAATGTTGTGTTTGTATAACTTGTGTTCTTTTATTAAAAGTTTATGGGTAGTTTTGCCTGAAGAAAGTTTATTTCTATGTGATTTAAAAAACTGGGGCAAATCTAGTTCATAAGGAATAAATTAAGAGTTCTTTCCCAAATGCTCTCAGATATTCTTAGCCTTTTCTGTTTAGAGTGCAGCTTTGTCTTTTTGAGTTTTGGAAATCGGCTGAAACTGTGCTCGCGGTGCGTTGCGAATTTTTGAGATTATTTCTTAAATATTAGTAAATTTTTGCTAATCACAAAGTTTCAGACTCATTATTTAGAAAATTTTTTGAAAATAAAGAAAAATAATGTTTTCATTCCTTAAAATAATCTTATTGTGACATTAGGTAAAGTTGCCGTTTTGTAACTCATAGACGTTCTGTCAAATTGAATTTGTTCATCAATTTTCGCATTTAAAAAAAAACTAAAGTAGAAATAATTTTCTCTTTTAATCCAAAGGCTTACGCCCAGCTTACAAAATTTCTTCGCACTTCAGAACATTAAAAAAGTGTTCTTTGTTGCTATAACGCTTCCATAACGCCTCTGACCGGAAGCAAATACAATGCGAGTTTAAGTCATTCCTTAAAAACTCTTTTCTAGTGCAAATTATATCAGTGTGATAGAAGTAGATTTACGAATGTTACTTTAATCGCCCTTTAATGCTCTTATAAAATGACCAAGGAGCTTTTGCTTCAGTATTGAATATCTGAGATTGGCGGAGCTGTTAGCTAGTAGGACTATTGGTGCAAAGGGTTCGGTTTAGGCTTGTGTAGTTCGCGAACTAACTAATTAAATGAACTAGTTCACTAAATTGAACCAGTGAACTTAGTTGTATTGTTCATTTAGTTCGATAAATTTTGTTCAAAGAAAGAGAAAAGCTCATTCAATTGTCTTTTTTTGTATTTTAAATAGTGTTAAAGTGGCAAAATTACAAATCGGATAAGCTAGCTAATATGGGTGAAAACTTGGTAACAACGTGCAAGTGAGGTAGGTAGTAATTTGAAAAATGTTTTTTTTTTAGTAACTGGTGTTTTTTTTTTATTTTAAATGTCATCAGAGGCCATTTTTTCACATGGTTAGATAATAGATTTTTTTTGTGTAACGGACTGTTGAACTAAATTGAACTAAAATGAGGGAACTAGTTAAATAGCGTGAATTGAACTTAATTGATAAACTAAACTGCCCAATTCTAGTCCGATTCGTAGATCTATTTTTTTTCTTTTATACTTCTATAATTAAGTCCATTATAGCGCAATAGGAGTTGCCTTTTTCTCTATGGAATATTATGAATGCTTTAATGAGTGGAATGAATGAAAACGAAAAGCATCTACGGGTGAATATAGGAGTGAAACCTTTAAGTTCGTTTTCTTCTTTTCGATGCATCTCAAAGATATATTTCTATGTACTCGTTCTTATTTTTGAATGATCAATGTCCTGGGAACGCCTCAGTTTAAACAATTTTGTTAAAATTTTGTTTGGCATTCAATTTGTATACTTAATATTAGATTAACATTTTTACTAATCTTTTAGATCTGAAGCTTCATCAGACTATGAAATGGATCCTCAGGCTTTCCATAAGCATTTATTTGAAAATACTGAACAGAGATAATTTAATTCAATTCAATTCAAAACAAAACAAAGCTATACAACACAATAAAATACATTACAATAAACCACAATATAAAACAAGACAACAACATAGTAAAAGCAAAAAGATGCCACTATTCCTATTCTCATTATTAAACTTAAAACGAAAGTATGAATTATTGTAAGAACATATATTCTTGAGGATCAAATTGAATGAACTCAATTGAATTGGACTGAATTGAATCGAATTAAAATGAATTTAATTGAATTAAGTTGAATTGAATTGCTTTGAATTCAATTTATATTCAATATTTTAGTAAAATATAATTGAATTCAAAGCAATTCAATTCAACTTAATTCAATTAAATTCATTTTAATTCGATTCAATTCAGTCCAATTCAATTGAGTTCATTCAATTTGATCCTCAAGAATATATGTTCTTACAATAATTCATACTTTCGTTTTAAGTTTAATAATGAGAATAGGAATAGTGGCATCTTTTATAAGGAAACTAGTTTGGAATAGATACTCGTAATGTGACATTAATAATACACTTTGTGTGGAGTCTACGAAACTAATTATACAAAATTATATAATATATATACTCATGGCAAAGATATTCAAACGATCAATACCATGATCAAGTTAGTCAAGTTATGAAACCAAAAAATGTTCAAACCTGGAAATTATTTTTCTCCAAGTATAAAACTCATTCTAATTAAATGCTCTGAATTTTTTCTATTTTGACTTGAAGCCCGCCGTTAATAATTTTTGTACGAAGAACAAGTCTTTTTATGTTTGAAAAATCTAAGGAATACAAAAAAACAACGCTTTTAGGTTTTTTGTGTGTACCTACCATACTCAGAAATTAAAATAAATAAAATATTTAAAAACCTTTATTAAAATATATCATTTGTGTTAGTATTCGGAATCTAAGCAAACTCCCCATACCTCCTACTTTTTTTTCTCAACAAGAATTTTGTTAATACTTTTAAGCCACAAAACGTGATCTACTTACTCTTATTCCACTTTTTTCTTAAATTGCTGATGGCTGTAAAATAATATAGAAAAAAATCTTTAATTTCCTCAAATTTAATTTCCGGAGCTGATCATTTAAGCTTTGCTAATCCACCCAATTTCATATTCCTTTAATTGGATAAGAAACCATCACCAATTACCTTACAAATTCTAGCACTCTACAAAAAAATGTTTTCAAAAAATCGTCTTCGTTTACATTACACTTCACTTCGCATCTTACCTACATCGTCACCGTCACCACCTCCACACCAAAACAATCACACGAAAGTACACTCTAATGAACCCGAAAGTATTTTCCTCATTAAAAAAAAAAAAAAAAGAACACAAAAATATAGAAATGCTCCACTTTCACCCCATCATCATCACACCCCTGTGGAAACACGTAGCATGCAGGGAAGCAATGATAAATCCAGTTACCAACCGGATGATAGCTTAATCTCCGGAAATGTGGAACATGGTAAATCATAGAGAATTAACCTTGTTCGTTGCTGGAGCAGAATTAAACGTCAATATTGCCTTCCTTCCCCACTCTTTTGTCTTGTCAGCATGCTCTTTATCCGCGGCTTGTATATAAGGACTCATGTCTCATCGCTAATGGAAAGGGAGTTGGAGGGGGTTGTTTTTGTTTTGAACTTATTTCTAAGAATACTAACGTACCTGTGCCTTCTTCCATCTAAGCCAGCAGCAACAAGAGCACCTTGATGATGCAGGTGCTTGTTAAGAGGCAAACACTCATAGCGGGCAGAAGAGTTGTATTTTTACTGCTAACACCAGGGACCGAACCCGCCAGTAAACAATCACAGGATTTAATTAAACCCACAGGACTACCAAGTATAGTGAGTGTATTCGTGCGTGTTTTGAACTTCACTATATTATTGGGAGAAGAGAAGCAAGAAGTGGATCAATAAAGGGGGTGTAATGGGGCGTTTGTTTCTCAAAATAATGTACTTGTATATTTTCGGGTTTTTTGCGTACAACACTTTCTCGAGTGGACTGAAAGGGTTTGGTTGGTTTCGTATGCACTTTAAATACTTTATAAATGAAGGGGTAGGTAAGGTACTTAAAGCCTTCAGGATAAACAAACATGTTAAAGAAGTCCTGGTGGAGCATCTTGAAAATATTGAAGTAGAGAAGTCAAGGACGGATACCATGTAGAGATTTGGATGTGGGAGAGATTGTGTTCATTCTGACTTTTTGTTTTTTTTTTTTCTGAAAAATTTAAAAAGGATCGGACAAATGTTCATTTTGTAATTCCAAGAAGCTTTATAAAATTGAGGAGTTATCAAGACATTTTAAAGCCATTATTTTGACTGAAGTAGCTTGTAATATTTACGCAAATAGGATATTTGAATGTAAAAATATCCTCCTAATTTGGGTAACACAAAGATTTTTTTATGTGTAAGAAGGTTCAGTGCATGTTTTAAACTCAAGTCTTTAGGTGGTGAAAGACCAACCATTTCATTTGGGCAAAAAAGGAGTTCTTAAAAGTTTTCCGCGCTTAGAAGTTATTAAAAAAAAAACTTTGGTTAAAATTTGTAGACAATAAAATTCTTAAGAATTTATTTTAGGACACTTTTTAGTAAAAAAAAAGTTTTAATCAAAATGTTAACACAAATGTTCGTTTGTTTTTCGTTTTATAACTCTTTATTCAATTCAAAGTTAGAAGTGAAAAACTGTTTTTTTTAAACAGTCTGGCAGGGTGAACTAGTGGTAATTGATGTTCACGAATGATTCGTGGAACAACTGCATAAATGATTGACGTGAAGATAATTTGCTGAAGCATGATGAGAAGGTTCTTCTATAAGTAGAAGATCATGTCATAGGACGACCTACTCACAAAAAGGTGCGAGATGATCGTCAAACAGTTTTGTTCGTATGAATAGTTTCAAAGAAAATAATTTTCGCAAGGGCCAAAATGTGGGCAAGTCATAGGATTGCTAAACAATTAACCGCAATTTTTGTGTTTTTTTTTTTCAATTATTTCCTCCAGTTTAGATGGTAACCTTAAAGATAAAACAAAAATATCACATAAAGAAAATTTTAGTTTAACTATAAATGAAGTACGAGATATTTTTACGTACTTAAAAAAATTTTAAAAATTCAGATACATTTGAAAGTCAAGAATTACAAAATAGAGGTTTCGGGAAAAATTTTTTATACATCTATACGAAAATAATTTATTTGAATTTTTGAATGTATAATGCTCAAATATATAAAAAAAACGAAACATATATATAGATTGAAAGGGCAACAATTGTAAATAGTAAATATTACATTACTTTGTTAAAAAGTTGTTCCTGACACTGGCTATGACAAATTTTGTATTTTTATTAACGAAGTGGTTTTTCATGAAAACAAAATTTGTTAAGGGCGATACAGAAAAAGACACATGAGTACACAACACATAAATGGATTAGTAAAGGTTTTTTTCCACTGTTAATCGTGACTCATAAATATACTCTATGATTAACTGACAGCAAAAAATTGTAAGAATTCGAATCGGTGTTCGCTAAAAGAAGTAAGTATTCACCAGAGTGGACAAAACTAAGGTTATAATTATATAATTCATAGTTTTCAAGACTTTTTTCAAATCTTTTTCTACCATAGACGAAAGAGGAATATTTGTGAAGTAAAAAATATATAAAAATTAAATTTTCCATCGTTCCGTTCTCAAGAAGATTGTGATAAATGAGAGTTACTATCTCAAAATCAAGTTTTTGTAATCAAGAAAGGATTTGATACATACTTTGTGTGTGGAGCTTTCAAGTATCTATGATTCTTAAATCGTCATAACTAGTCTAGGCAATAACTTTAAAAGAAAGTTATTTCATATTTCTTGTCAACAATGGATGTTCTTTTGATGACTCATATACTCGTATGTTATATCTTAATAGGACGGTGGGCTTTTATTTGCGGCAATCTCGTCTTTAATTACTTTTTTATGAAAATTTTGATGACTGTGTGTTTTTATATATACCATGGTGTCAGCTAAACTGGAAAACAGGTAAAGTCAGGGAACACAATTTTGATCATGGAAAGTCAGGGAGTGTCAGGGAATTCTGGAAGTGGTCAGCGATTTTTTCTGTATCAAATTTTTAAAAATTCACTTAGTTCCTTTTTAACTTTTTTCTGATCGAAAATTTCATATCACTTGACTGTATAGTTTCCCCTGCCACACTGTTTAAAAAAACCTGTTTTCACTTTGAACTATGAACTTTTTAAACGTTCTGGCAGGGCTAACAATGCTCTCTAATTGTCTCAGATACCATGATATGTGATCTCAGGAGCTTATATAGGGAGGAGTGAAAACCAACTTCGGCTAACATGATTTGATAACCCTCAAAGTTGCATTCATATTTTTTATCGATGCACAGTTTAGTCACTATAAAGCCCCGATTGTGGACTGCAAGACTCCGATTTTTTAAGTAACCCTTACTGAAGCTTTCGACGCCAATACTTTTTCTTTGCTATCACTCGCATCCAAAATCTGATGCCGACTCTCGGTCTGATATTTAAATTACATTTTGGTTTTGGAATCTTTCTTCATAAAAAAATTATGATATCTCTGTAATCGATTAAAAAAAGTCAATAAAATTCAGAATTAAGTCTGCCCGAGAAAATTTGTAATCAAGGCCTTAAGTTTCATATGGTCACGCAAGGACAAAGCGTTTTTGAGACCTCATTTGTGGAATATTTACAAAAATGTTTGTCATCTGAAAAACCAGTAGATCGTGAACTATTTTCAGTAATCAGTCAGTGATAAATTTTTATTTTAAATGAACTTGTAAAGTTTCACTATGACCTTTCATGTCGAATTTTTCAGATGGTTTTCCATTTTGCGATCATCCTAAAAATTTGGTGCCAAAAATCTCTTGTGACCTAGAAAAAACAAAAACTTATTAAACTATAACTATGAAAATATTCAAAAGATTCATACAAAAATATTTATGGCTGACCAAATACGGAAACTAACTGACCTTTTATGACTAATTCAGTAATAAAAATTTGTTCTGTGAACTTGAAAAACTTTAGTTACAATACAATACTTTCTTATACCAAAATGAATTACGGAAATAGTTTTCCCTTTATCACGAACACTAAGTTCTTCGGGTGGTGCACAAGGTATGTTCAATAAAATAGTGACTTTGAGAAACTTTGAGTCTTGATTACAAGTTTTCTAGGGCTAACCAATTTCTATAATTAAATGACCTTTTTTAATGTTTTTTAATATGTTGGTCAGGGAAAAATTGGAAATTGGCCAGGGAATGTCAGGAAAAGTAAGAGAAATTTATTTTGAAAAATCCTGGACACCAGGTTAACACACTTAATTTTGTTGGTATTTTCTTTGAAAAGCACTTACATAGGTACATTTGAATCATTTGAATTAGGATAGCTCTATTAGAAATGCGGCTATGCTTGGTTGTTTTTGAAAACTTTGTCCATAGCCAATGTTACTACTAAAGAATCTATGTCTTTTTTTTCGCTAGGCAAACATTACCACATTTGTCACTTTCTTTTAATAAAATCGATTTAAATTCTATCACGAGAGTTCGTAAAGTTAAAGTGCACTATGCTCAGACCAGAGGCAATACCTAATCATAATACTACAAGCTCATTTGAGGCTCATCGCATGATGCATCAAAGAATCAACCGAAATTATTTTTAAATAATAATAACATCTTTCTGTCTATCGACCCGTTCCAACTTCTCTTATTTTTGATCCAATTAGGTATAACATGCTGTGCTAACAACCCGTTAATGGGTTAAAGTCTACGGTTTCGTGTTTCATATTATCTACACATAGGTATATAGATATGTACATGCAAAAGATATGGCTCTGCGCTAGAGCAACATATTAATTTCAATTTACCGGAAGCCATCGCTAAAGGTATAAATGTATACACATACCTCACTATTTAAAGGGAACAACAGGCAAAGACTTACTATTCCATCACATGGCCAACCGACACTCCAACCCCCGTAACTAGGGTAAATAAACACACAGCCAGCATCAGAGCACACGAAGCTTTGTTTATCGTATGCTGCGGTCACGCATAATTGGCAATATCATACTAATTTGTACAACCCTTTGAGGCGTCCAAAAACAAATCCACAGTTGGCATGAAATTGGGGAGGGTGAAAAAAGCATTCTCTGTCCCTCCGCAAAAGCCTTTTCGTGGAAATTGTTGCTTTGAGCATCAATATTAAACAGTACAAGTTAGACCTGGAGGTTTCTTTTTGTTTGTCCTTATCCAAAAGGACATGTACTGTAGTCGAAAAAAAATCATTCTGTTATTTTGAGTTAATATGCAAATCAATTTTCATCAGCGAAATTCAATTTTAAACTACGAGTATTTAAAACACATATTTTGGACCTGGAAACACTTTTGAAGTTTTATATCACGTTGAAGTCATAAAACCCAATATTGTGTAGAAAAATTCCAACGCTCTTATTTTGCAAAGGAAATGGCTTAAACACATACCTACACACTTTTGTTTATATTTTCAAACAGTATTGTAGGACCTTGCTTTTGGATTTTAAAATTTTGTTTTAATTTCCATTTCCAGGAGATACGTTTTTAGCCTCAGGGCCGTCAATTGATGAATTACGTTTGAAAGTTTGTACTATACACATTTGCGTTGGCATAGCGCATATAGGCTCCAACAATATACAACACATAAGCCTACATATATGTATTACTTCAAGGATTCGATTGTACGTTGAAATAATTCATCAGTTGCATTGTGGGGACCTGATTGTATGCATTGAAAGAGTTATTCAAACAGTATTGGGGAGGTATTGGGCTTTGGAGTATTTATGCCCACACACGGGAGAGGGATTCGCGATATTGTGGTTTACTGCAGCATTTTAGTAATTATCTGCTGTCGTGTCGTACAATGTGAGCTGCTTTTCCGACGCAAAAGGATATTATTTCAGTCATTCGGAGTAAGAGTAAAGGCTGGTTAGACTGACGTTGACACACAGTGTTGGTTGTAATGATGAAGGGTTGTGGCTTGTGGTGATTTAGGACTTAAATAATGAATTTGAAGAGCATTCTCTCTAGAGGAGCACTTTTATTAAGTTCATTCATTGAAATGAGTTGAATTGAATGTGTAGATAATGCGTAGGTAAACAGTATTTTACTTTATCATTATATAGACGAATGTTAGTTATAGAGCTCATTTGAGGATTTGATTTTTGATTGTGGCTTAAGTTTGCCATTAGAAAGTTATTTTTAATTAAAAGTAGATACATGTTGTAAAAATAAGAGACCGTGGTTTGTTAGAAAATCAATAGAGTACATTTTTTTAAACAAAATATGTACATGTAAGTGTGGTATCTGTAACCTTATTTTGAGAACATTTATATTCTTTGGTTTTACAGTGTATTATTGTTTTTTCTACAAAGTTTGTATTCAAATGACCAAGCGGTTTTTACCAAAACCTGACATTTTTCAATTAGACTTGATTGACGAAATGATTTTTTTTCTAATTAATTTTAAAAGTTCAAGTGGCCTCAACTCCAAACTACGTTTCACCGAGGTACAGTGAGAATGGGCTTATCAGTTAGAGGTTGATGTAGTTAGCAAATTGTGTGTGGTCAATTTTTATTGACTTTTATACAAATTACAGAAAGAACATAGATATCTGATGTGAATTTTATTATGTATTCTAAAATAATTGGTTTAAAATCAGAGACCTAGAAAATAAATTCCATGTTGAGGCTTTTCACAAAGAAAAATAGGAAGAAATTTACTTGTCTATTATTCAATTTTATAGTTCAAATGACCTCAATCAATCGGGAAGGGTGCAAAGTCCAGAATGTGAAATTCCTGAATTGAAAAGCAATGAGAATCCTGAATGTCATAATCCTAAATAATCCATAACCCTCGAATGCCAAAATACCAAATGGACAAAGTCGCAAATGAAAAGAATAGAATTACAAAAGCAAAAACACCGAAAGATTGAATTTCGAATTTCAATACCGTCTCTCGAAATTACAAAAATCACGAAATATTTATAATGCATAGAACAAAAAGTTCCTCAACCCATTCCAAATGGGAAATCAACAAATACCAATAAGTATGAAAACAAAAATTCAAACAGAGTAAATTTTGAAGGTTAGAATTTTGAAGGGTAAGTACTGTTTTTAATCGCGCATGCGATGTTGATTTTCTGGATTCTGTCATTCGGAATTCTGGATTCCTCAAATCACAAAAATGTTTTCTTACAATTTTAAAACGGATTTTAAGATGGTTACACATTAGGGCTGTCCGAATTTTGTTTTTACATTCAAAATGGGTATCGTGGATCTTGTAAGGGATTAAGAAAGAAGTAATTTTTATTCTGGAACATTTTCCAAAATTTCCAAAATTGAATTTTGAGATACCCCACGGCCATTTTAAGATGAGGCACTACAAGTCGAAAAATTGGTCAGAAAAACCATGAACCAAAGAAATTTTTGATTTCTTTACTCATTTGTATTGACTGAATATCAATTTAAGCATGCTGTATAATCTTCCTGGGCCAATTCGAGCATTTCATAGAGAAAAAATAATCGAAAACAGCTTAAAAATCAATGGGCTTTTATAAAGATGACATTTTAAGGAGCTGTTTTGTTATTCTATTTTCTTATCAGCAACTTACAAAAGCAAACAAAATCATTTTAAGTAGTTTTGACCACATATTGACCCAACTTTAAATACCCACTTTCTTTCTTGGTTTTTTACATACAAGACCGGCCGTGGGGTCTCAAATTACATTTTCTTCTTCCGAATCCAGTTCAAAACTTTTCAATTTAATTTTGTATAAGTATTCTGAGAGATCACTTGTTGAAATTTATTCTTACTTTACTTATGTTGGAGCTCACAGCCCAGGGTGAATTACGGTCTCAACCAACAAGCCAGCTCTATTCCTAGCAAGCTGCCTTTTTTTAGCTTAAAATTGTTTTGCTACCTTCACAGACGTCAAAATCACACACAACTTAATAAACCAATAGCTCTGTTGCATAGAATTTTGGTCAAAAATTGGCATGTCACTCTGTCAAATTTTGATAAAATTCTCTCAGAGAGAAACAAATTTCTTGAAAATATGGAACGGTTTTGAGGTTTGATGGCAATATTATTTTAAAGGCATAACTCAGGGATTAATTTTTGGCAATTCTTTGGTACAATCTTTCCTACCAGTCTGTATACAGTATTACTATTAATTACAATGTTTGAGCTTCCATGTCAATAAGTAGCTATCTATAAGTATCTTATTATTATATTACTTTTCTTGCATTTTATGTTTTATGAGTGCAAAATTGTCTTAATAATACTCGTATTCCATGCTTTTAAGTTTTAACAAGAAAAAAAAAAACAGAATTTTTACTGAAAAAGTCAAGGAGACAGAAAATGTATAAGAATTATATTTGCCTAACCGACCGTGAAGGACATGAAATACAGCCACTGCAAGAACCACCTCACGACCAAACACCAAAGTAAACTTAAATTCTCTGAAATGAAACCACAGCTACCTGTAGACTTTCCATAGAAGTTGTACATGCTTGTAGATGCATACATACGGAAAAAATTCTCATAGGTACATATGTAGATATTTCATATTTCGAAACAGATTCCGACTTCGTCTTTCTCGAGAGGAGCAAAGTGAATTGCGTAAACAAATAAGTGCATTCAACACGTTCCATCCTCGTCACGCCAGCCAGCCGTCACGTAATATGCGAATATGTTCATTTTATGCGCACATTGAATAGCAACTTGGACATACGTTATACGTACGTATGCAATCAAAGCCTTGAACCTTAGGATGGATGGACGGATGGAATGCATGCATGATGCATGCAGCATGCATGGAATTCGTGTCAATTTTACGAAAAAGTTAACTGGAGCAGGATTTCATTTTGAAATACAGGAAGAAAAGTGTTGAAATTAAATGGTGTGAAATTGAACGGAAGTACACAGGTATAGCGAAATAATGACAAGTTTTCATATGCATCAGGTAGGATGGAACACATATATTATGTAGAGCTTATATAAGTATATACTCGTATTTTTGATTTGGAGACAAAATTAAAAGGTTAATAAACACACACAATTCGTAATGTAGGTACTTACCTTTGACCTTTTAATGGTGCTTCAATATAAATAAAAGTAACAGCAAAATACCAACCTCAACCTATGAAAAAAACCTAAAACTCAGACTCAGGTATTTAATTCTCAATATCCTAAGGATTTACTTTGTGATATTGATTCCATGAATTCAAATAAAGGTCAATCGCTGGTAATATTTGTTTCTACCTGTAAAAATGCACAATATCAATCCAAACAAGGATAACATTGAAAAGGAAACTTAATTTAATGTTTATTGGTATAGCTCCACGATAAACTGTTTCCACTGTATTGGCAAATTGACGGATGTGGCTGGCGCCAAGGATTTATTTTTATTTTAAAACCTAAATTCAAAATAATCATAGGCTTCAGAAGAATGTGACTCAGAAAAACGGATAGCAATTAAATTCACAAAACAAAATAGGTAGGTATAGGGTCATCCAACAAAGCGTGTAATTTTTTATAATTATAATCACGCAATAGAGTTTCACGATATATGTGTGGCATGCTGCGCTGCCCCGTCAAAAAATCACTAAATCGGGTTTGAACAATCCGAGATGAATTTTCTGGTATTAGGTATAGCCAGGGCCAGCCCGATATAAATTAGCACCCTATGCAAGCTTCATCATTAGCGCCCTCAAAGCTTTTTTTAACGATAAACACAAAATAAATAGGATTTTATTAAACAATATGAAATGGATTATTATATCACAAATAAAAGCAACTAAAGAATATAAAAATAATTTAAACAAAAGCTAAAAACAAATCAAAAAAATATTCTGAATTGAAAAAAAAGTATTTAAGTAAAAAGTATTTAAAAACTAATTCAAAAACATAATCAGCCTTATTGTCAGTTTCACGTGAACAAAATTCCACGCAATGTTTAGCAATTAAGAGCTTAAATTGTCTCTTATTTCTGTTATTTTTGTTTATTTTAGGCCAAGAGAAGTTCAAGGGAAAATCATAACAGCTTTTAAAATTCCGAGGGAACGAATATTTTCGGGTGAAGTATTTTCCAAGTGAAACTCATAATTAGACTGAATAATTAACCGCTTGCACGTATAGCTTGTTCGGCCCTGGATTTAGTATAAGACCACCAATTATTATTTTTTTTAAATAACTTCTCTTATATTGTGTGCCCAAACAATTAATATGAGCAAAACCAAACTTAGCACCACCAAAGGAGCTTAAGGGTCAAGCTCATACGTATCATACCTATAACTCCAGGCTATAAACTTGATAATTACACATACAGGTTGTTAAATAAAGTTAAGATCCAATTTTTCAGTTGTTACATTCACTGAAATAGTCCCACAATCACCATTTGCGAAAGAAAGAATAACCAATTGATACCGACCGCCAACCTAACCCAGTTTTTACTTAATTATATTTAAATAAAATGATAATGATAAGTTTTGAAACTATGCGATTTCATATTAATTGAAACCTTTTGTTGGATGACCCTTTAGTGTTTTTTCCCAAAGAGTCGGGATATCTTCCTTGAAGCAACAGGTATTTTTATTTTTATATAGGTATGTACACGCAGTCACATATATATGTATGTATATCTTTTTTAAGTCCTTATATACTTTATAGCCTACTCGTTTCGCTATGATGATTTACGATCTTTTAATGCTTTCAAGGCGAAAGTGCGATGTAATTATATAACTTTTTGAGTAGAAATTACCTATACCTTCTGCTTTTAAACTATGGAAGTTAAAAATTTGTAACAAAAAGAAAAGACTTTAATGGCTGTTCATGTCCAGTTATGGGGAGCCCTAATTATTTTCCGTGACATGAAAGTGAAACTTCATTGTAAGCTTAAAGTCAAAGGGTAAGTGAAAGTGGGAGTTGAGACTTGAAATATGAGGTCTTTGGTCTCCAGTATTGTGCTAACTTATTTTTTTTTGCGTGAAGTTTGCACCGCCACTTTTAATTTTCGAAAAAAAGTTGTGGTGAATTGTGCTCAACTTGTGCTGCCTTGTTTTGTAATTTTTTTTTTTTTTTAAATCGCGAATTTGTAATTTGGTGAATTTGAATTGAGTTTTTTCTAAAATTTGACCATTTCTTAAAAAATAAAAGTTGTGCTCTGATTATGCAGCTAAGCCCCAAAAAGATAAGAAAAAAAATCTAATGCTTGCAACTTTATAGCCAAAAATAAACTTTGCGAGGGAAAGAAGCTTCTAAAAAGTTGGCACCTCCATTATTGATTTTCAAACAAAATATATACCCTTGTTGTCCTGCCTTTTGCCGATTTTTACCGAAGAACATTTTTGAAATTTTTGAACTTTGTAAAAATTTAAAGTTGTGCTGTTTCGTACTCAGTTTGTGCGGCCATATTCTGAGCAGATACAAATATTCAAATATTTGCATCACAAACTAGCACAACTTTTGTAACAAAATTCGCTGAAATAGCAAATTTTTATTTTTTTTAAATATTAACAGCACAGTGCAGCCCAAGTTGAGCACAATACAGCATAACATGTTTTTTGTTTGGAAAATCTGAAATGGTGGTGCCAACTTCACTCTTCGCAGATTATTTTTGGCCGTAAAAGCTGTAAATCTACTATTCTTTTATTTGTTCGATATATGGCAGCACAATTAAGTTTTATAAAAAATGTAGGACTTAAAAAAATTATAAATTAGTTTTTGGCCTAAAAGTTGCAATCATTGGAACTTGAATTACTTTTTTTTTTGTGCTTAGCTGCACAATCTGAGCACAATTTATTTTTTTTTTAATTTCGCAGTTTAAAAATAAATTCAATCGAAAAATTTGCAAATTTGCTAGTTTGTTTCTAATATTTACGACACAAGGCGGTATTAGTTGAGCAAAATTACACCTTTTTTCGAAAATAGGTTCCCTCTAAAATCCATACCCTTTATACAATTTTTATTTGAATAGGTATATTAGGACACAATTTGGGCACATTACAGTTATACCTCTTTTTTGAAAATCCAAAATGGCGGTGTTAACTTCAGGCACATCTTTATATTTGTGTGTATTATTCTTATCGCATAAAGTTTCCTTGATTTCTTAATGTGTTTGATTAAATCTTAAGGCTGTGCCCCTTAATGCATTGGCAGTAGCATAAGTACGTAAGCCAGTAAATAAAGTTAAAAGTTTTTAGACTGAGAGCCAACGACACAAAAAATCATGTCATTTGCGTAACATTGTAAGTCATATCAATAATATCTAGATTTTGTGGTGTTGAACCAATAACCGTTTGTCTGCCTCCCTAAGCACGTGTCGAACATGTGTAAAATTTGATTTAAAATGTTTACATCGATTTATTTCAATGTCTATCTGGTTGGAGGGAAAAAGAGTGGACACAAGAAATATTATTCCACTTGCAATTTTGAACAATTGTTGCCTCAGGTCAAACTTTCTGTAGATAGTCCCTAAGAAGGTTGAGAGGAGCGAAGTTTCCAGACATAACATGACATTACTTGTTTACCTGAGCGATTTTTGGCAAATTTGCCGCTTTATATCTTCCTTGGGACTTGCTACAGAGAGTCGGACCTAAGGCAACATTTGTTCAAAATTGCAAGTGGAATATTTCTCGTGTACACACTTTTTCCCTCATTGAAATAAATCGATGTACAAATTTTACGTCAAATCTTACACGGGCTCGACAGGTGCTTAGGGAGGTAGACAAACGGTTATTGGTTCAACACTTCTAAACTGTAAGGAGAATTAAGTTTTCAACAAACCTAAAAGTACCTAGGTAGGAACGATATATAATATCAGTACATATTTAAAGTGCATATAGGAAAATGTGCCAATTGCTAGCCAAAGAATATGCACATCCAATCCATCTTTCATAAAAGCAAAAGCACATTCTATGGCAATAATTTTTTTTAGTTTGCAACTACATACGAGTATTCATATCGAACAAGTGAAATTTCTTTTGTGCTTTTTGTGCATTGATAATTTTATAAACCCTTTGAGACCACACTTCAAGGCTTGAAATCAATATACCTACAACATACACCAACCATAGCCAAACAAACCAACTTTCAAAGGATTATTGTGTCCAAAATAGGACTCAGAAATTTAGGAAGGGGATTTAAAAATTTTGTTTTCAGGTAGAATTTTGTGAAATATTGAATAAGAAGGACATATAATGCACGCAGATTGAATTCTCCATGAAGAAGAACCAAAGAACTGAATAACTTTGCTGCGTCTTCATGTGTGGCCATGGCCAGAGATGATGATGAGAAAGGAACACAGAAGCATCAGGCAGGCATATTTATTACTCGTATGTTTGAATGCAGTTATAAGTTCATGCAAGGCTTTTATCATAATGAGAAAAGTTTTATGACATGTGTGTGGTGACCTATCATACATTTATAATGAAAACTTAGCTCCGAAGTATAGAACACAAAACTTCTGTCTGTTAGAACCAGAAGTCTCTAAGTAGAAATGGATATGAACGACATTTGGTTTGTGAAAAGGCTTTAAGTTGATATGATTTAAACAAATTTTTGATTATATTCAGTAAAGAACTTGGTATTTTTTTAAATGTCAACCTCAAAACTTTATGAAAAGGTGAATTTGAAAAAAAAATAGAGCATAGCAAAAAAATGTAATATATAGAGGGATTTCATTAGAGAATAACGTCACAACTTTTTTTGTTAAAAAAGTCATGATAGATTTACTTTGCTATTTTGGCAAAGATAAAGTTTCTTTTATAAAACCTTTCCGTCAGAAAGAAACCTGGTTTGGCAGAAAAGGACCCTTAGGTGCCAGTTATGGCTATCATTGAAACTCAGCATTGAAGACTTTAATGATTGGTTTTGAGACATTTAGGAAGCAAAATCATTTATTATTTTGATGAACAAATAAGGTTCAAGACTTAAGTAATATTTCTAGTCTTAAAATAATTTCAAATAGGACCAACTTTCCACATAAAAAGACTTTTCTTTTTTCAATGATTGAACTACCTTACCTATGATCATTGGAATCTTTAAAGTCATTTTATGTCGAAAGCTAAGTCTATTTGAAATTTTGTTTTGACTAAAAATATTAATTAAGTCTTAAACTTTATTTTTTCATCAAAATAATAAATGATTTTGCTTTCTAAATGTCTCAAAATCAATCATTCAAATTTTCAATGATGAGTTTCAATGAAAGCTATAACTGGCGCCTTAGGGACGTACATGCTTGGATCATTTAATGAAACGACTCAGATTAGAGGTTATTTATTTGCGAATTTAGTTTGGAGTAATGAAACTTTTTGAAGGTATGTTTGTAGGTATGAATTTAATAATATATAATTTAAAATAAGACTTTTAAGCTTCAAATAGATTAACAAAAAATGCGACTTTTCGGTTCGTTCATATTGAAATTAAATAAAAAATATTGGTGGTATTCTTCTTTGATGATAAAACACCGAGGTGTTAAAGATCATTTCCTAACCCTAACCAAAGATTTGTGGTGACAATTTCAATTTCGCGCTGAAATTTTCATATACATTTTTGCGAAGCACTTTTTCAAAAGGGAGTTAAAACTTGTTTAATTGAATGATTTATTACTTTATAAATTTCGTTTCAAGTCATTGATTAGATATGACAATTATTTCAGTTTATTGTGCGATGTTTTCTATGTTTTTTGTTTGCTGTTTTGTTCACTTCGTATATGAAATAGCAAGTAGGTAAAAAGACACTTTATGCAATGAGGTAAGATCTTTTTACTATTCAGAATTTAAAAAAATCGTATTCTTCCGTTTCAATGTGTTCATGTATGCGTGCGTCGGTAAGCATCAATCGAAATGTTCACCGTAGAAGGGTACAACAGCACCTATGTAACTGATGAGCTCAACTATTGTAGTTGGGTGAAATAGAGCTTACATAAAATTTTAATTAAACTTCAAATCTTTTATATTGAACTGTTTTGCTTGAATTGTTTTTCCAGTAGAGCTGTTTTGGTGCCTCCACTAGCAATATTTTATAGAATACTATTAGAGTTTTGTTATAAAAATAGCTTGTGAAATTAATTGCAGGCTGCTCTATGAAGATTTTATATCATTTCTTACTCGGCAATTCAATTCAATTCTGCTTTATTGATCATTTCTATTAACAAATTACAATTATTGGCTTAAAATATTATTTAATTTATGACTATAAGGGCCTAACGGTACCGAAATTGGTAAATTTAAAATAAAATACCTAAAACTTAATACAAAGAAGTCGGCTTGACTATGTCTTCCTCGCGTTGTTCAGTCCCGGTTGTCCAGGTAAGTGCATTTATTTAAGGTGGCGTTTTGACACGGAAATAGGCCGACCCTGGGTCAGAGTAAAAGTTTCCTGTTTCATCGTTGGTGGTTATATTAAGTATATGAATTGGGTGGTTGACGATGGTTTAACCCAGTTTATCCGCAAGTAGCATTAAGTGCTTGCTCAGGGGACCTTGGCTTCAGAGTAGAGATGCTCGTTTTAAAATTCTTACGCCACTGACGATAGACTTGAAGACCAGTCCCCAGTGCATGGCCTTAGGATTTTCCTTTCGAATATTTGCGGGTGCTTCATAGATGTTTTGGAGATGGTGAACCAAACTGTGAAGCTGTAACTGAATACTGGTATCAGGACTCAGATACTCTTTCTTTTCATCAGTGGGGAATAGGTGATGAAAGGAAAAATTGGCTTCTTTGAAATGTAAATGTGGGTTGAATCGCTGTTTTGCTGGTTATCTGGTTCTACCTGGGAGTGATGTTGGTAATATTTCAGCAGTTCCCTGCTGAACAACCTTGTCTGCCTCTGGTCTTCTGAAACAGACAAGCTCCAATTTGGATGGAGTTTATATCCGGAAACCCCATTTGGTGTAAGACTTGAAGATTTTGTGGATATGAACAATGGATATAGCAATATGTGAGTGACGAAACCTCGAAGAGAAGGTTCTTACATCCGCTTGAAATTGGTTGGTCAGAGGTCATGATCTTGTGTAGAGAAGTGGACCCAGTGTCAACTCTTGGGCAACTCCAGATCTGATACTCTTCATTGTCAGTGTTTGCAGTTCTCCACGAAAATATTCCTGGAAGAAAGAAAAGAAAAAATAACTTCAATTAGTGCAATTGGTTTTTTAACAACAAATTATCCACCTGACCGTTTTTCGTTCTACGAATAATGTTTCGCTAAATTGACACTAATTAAATATTCATTTCAAAAACTTATCTTTGTATATTAAACATATTTGCTATAAGTAACAGCTTTGTCTTACCATGACTAATGGGAAGAAAACATAACGGAAAATTGAAATATAAATTCAACAATAGAAATGATATAAAATTGCCGTGCCTTTCTTAACTACCTACCCTCCTAATACCTTTTGCTATTACATGCCATAGAACGTTAGAGTTCTCTACTCAGCTAGTTAAGAGATAAAGAAAATGTATTTTGGGGAATAGCCGAATCTTATATCATTTAACAGTAAATAAATAATAAAATAGATTAAATGCTAATAGCATCAGACAAAAACAAATTTTTCTTTAAATATAAAAAGAAACCCATTGCCCATCCCAAATTCAATTTTCTCACAAACCAATAATTTAAGATCATAAATCTTAAAGTGTCGACTTGTTTCTCTAATTGTTTTCCCAACCCGCCTTCAAAAAAAAAAAAACAGAAAATGTAATTCGTTGATAAGCAATTGATCTTCGGGAAAATTGCATTTTTCAACAAAGACTCGATATAAAAACAGCCCCGCTACCGCGCGTCGTCGTCATCCGATTCGATTCGCTTAACAACAAAAGATTTAATTTCAAAATTTAATAGCATCAAAGAAAATCGTAAAATATACCCTCAATATCCTGCGCGCCGTGTAAATTATGACCACATCCTTTGTTGAGTGAAAAATTGGGATGTTCTCGTTTGAAATATATTTCACTACCCCATATCAGGACAAATTCCCAAGCAAAAGGACGAGCAGTTCCTTTCGGGTTTTATATTGTAAAAACTCATAAAACAGATCAAATACAATGTTGTTCTGTACAAGCTGAAGAGGATTTAACGAAGTCCAAAGTCCCTAAAATTTGTAAGGATATCCACCAATATGTGTATGTACACATTAACTTGTACAAAAACACTTTTAAAGGATACAAAATTAATGTAAATACTACATCATAAAAAATAGTTCTTCCATGCGGTCACTGCAGTTTTTGTTTAAGTATGGTCATGCTGAAAAAAAACACACATTTAGACACAACAAAACATGAATGTCCTTTTATCACACCTTTTTGCCGATTACAATTGCAATGTGTTTCATCAGTTTTGATCCCGATAATAGTGCACTGACACAAAACATCTGCACATCTTCTTTCTAAGGAACAAAGTGGATAAGTCACTTTTGATGTACCCATACATCTCATCCAGGATAGCATACGAACTGTATAGATGTTATCCAGGTGCAATTTTTTGTATTATTTTGTATTAACTAGAAGTAGAAGGACAATAGAAATCCATTTCATTGGTTTTGTCTTGTGTGAGGAATTCGTATTTCTTCGACTAACAATTTAAAGGAGATATTTTTTTCTTTGCATTCTGCTTCATTTTTTTTTTTTTCTTAATGATTGTTATCGCAAATATTCAAAACCCTATGCAGAATAAGAAAAATAATGACGATAAAGATACAAAAACCTTTTTAGATACCCACCGTGATTCATATAAGGAAGAATGTTAAAAAGGATCCTTTTTTTAGATTTGATTAACAAGGTATTCCGAAAAGAGTCTATGGGAAATCGGCAAAACAACAGATGCATTAGGATCGGTCAATATTTGCTTCTATTTTTTTCTTTCTTCACATCGGCAATACTTTGAAGAAGATCTTAAACATCATAAAAAACTTTTAGCACTTTTCTGATCCCATATTTCAGAAGAGAACCTACTTTTCTCAGATACCTACCCCGACCATTAGATAGCCTCTCAAAGTGCTACTGTTTACTTATATCAAAAAGATTTCGTACGATTCTAATTGCCTGCTAATGGTCTAATAGTCTGGTGATTCAGTCTTAATTGATTTAGTATAATGAATGTATCATGATTGTGGCTTAAAATATCAACCATCCATTCTATAGACTGAAATTTTATAAACTTTCTGCATAAATCCTTTTCCAATAAATTACAAACTATAGTCCAGCAGCTGTGCATGGATTTAAGGTCCTTTCGAAAAGTAGAAATACAAACACGTCGAGTATTAGAAAGGATCACAAAATAAGGACATAATATATCCTGGAACATATCTCTGTCTGTGCATAAATCCCAAATAATATAATAGACACTTTTGGAACCACTTTATTTGCCACCCTCTCTCTTCCATATTCATATAACTATACATACTCCAGGATTCAGGACTCAGAAAATGTTCGGATATCCCTCTCTTCTATGCACGAAGTAGACAAAATAAACTGATTGCTTTAATAGAGATTACACATAGCCACTCGATTGATTTCCTCCCGAATATCATGTGGCTTCGGTTTTGCTATGCTATATTCTCTACTTCTTCATCTCTAGAAATATTTCGCTTGGATGAGTTTAGTTGATTAATTTTATTTAAGCGGAAATAAAAAGAAGCAAACAAAAACACCACAAATGGATTATATTTTTGTATATAATATATAAAAGCAAAATGGCAACTTTGAGTGGAAGTGAATATAAAAACTGAAGTATCATGCTTATTTGGAGTAATTTTTCAAACTGATGATTCACTCTAGTTAATGGATAGTAAAAATAAGGCAGTTAAAAGTCATTGAAGAAGAGAACACCAGTATCATAATAAATTGGTTCATGTGGTAAGTTAAAGATGAGGATTTGAATAGTGCATGTGTGTCGTACGAAGACTGTTTGCAATTAATATACTGAACGTCAATAAACTTCATTTTGAAGTACAAAAGCTTAACATTTTTTTTTATATAAAATTTTATTTTATCAAATGTAATATTTAATTCTAATTTGTTTCCTTTCCTTAACATAAATTCCCCAGCAACCCCTGCCGAAACGTTGGGAACAATAAATGACATTTATTCATTGGCAAATCCATTATGAACAAAAAAGTCAAATTAACATCCACTTTATAAATTCATTTCACTTTTCACCTATTGTCAGTTTCACCCGAAAAACGAAAATTCCCCTTTTTTGTGTGGACCTACTCATTTCGAGAGAAATGATTCGTAATTAAAAGCTTGAAATGTCACTTAATTTTTCGACGGTGAACGAAAAAAAACCAGAGGGGACTGGTGCCCTTTGCGCAAGTTTTTTTGTTTGTTTTAGGCCAAGAGAAGTTCAGGCCAAACTTATAATAGCTTTTAAGTTTCTGGTTGAAATATTTTCCATGTGAAACTCACAAGGTTGAAAAAATATCAGATGATTTAGAAGTGACATTAGGAGATAATATAATTACTGACGTTATCAACTGAATGATTATTTGAAGAATACTGAGGATGTTTGATCTGCACGAAATGCACACGGTGATCGGTAAAAGGTGCACCAAAAACCTAGAACGACTAGGTTGGGCTTAGACAAGAAAAACATTGTATACGATAGGGAATCTATGTCCCCTGGGTTAGGTAGAAGGAGCAATTTTCTAAAAAAATGACTTAAAACAGAAAACAATTTATAAAAAAACAACGATAAGACTTACAAATGCCATGCTATACCTTTTTGGAAAGCCAGAAATATCTTCTTTTATTTTAATTTGTGTTATTGGTAGGTTTTTGAAAAATTACTTTTAAAACTCGAAATTTCGAAAAAAAAAATTTAATTTCAAACTGATTTTTTTTAATTTTACATAATTAAGTATATTTTTTTTAATTTTAAATAAAAACAGAAAATCGGATGCTAAAATGTATCTTAGTTTTTGAGAGATTTAAAAAATTATAAAAATCTTTTTTTTCAAGGAAAAACCCTTTTTTGTTTGTACTATCTTTGCCTTTAAACCATATTAAGCAATAAAAAAATAACTTATTTAACTAGTATTATTTTTTATATCTGCTACATTTTAGCCAAAGGTACAATTTATAATAAATCAGGTAAAAGGGTTCTTAGCAATTATGTACATATAGAATTCTCCATTTGAAACCGTATTCAAAACACGTGGTCCAATTATCGTTCGTTTAACAATGGCAAGTCACACATTACCACTAAAGCGGGGCTGCCAACTATTTTGTTTTTTTAACATGTAGATTGTTGTGACTCCAGTAATACAAGTTGTGAATTGGTAACTCCATCTCTGGTTAACTACGTTTCATCTGTCCCGATTTTCCTTTTAAGGAAGTTGTGTTCTGCTTTTTCCTTCAGCGTTTCCAAAGCGTTCTTCAGAATTCAGTCCTCGCAATATCCTATCACATGATGTCATCTCATGCAATGAGGTAAATTCATATGGGTTAAGGCTTTCGGTGTGATTCACTGTCCAAACTCTATTTGGGGTGATCCACGCATAGTTCTCGTGGATACGTCGTACCAAATCCAAAGTCCGTTCCTTTATGTATGTTGATCCACCTGATGAACATTCTCTCCTTCGAGTCTCCAGCACTCCATGTTCCCAAAGACGATTGGGAAGTTTAACAAAAAGTGAATAATGAGTACATCTCCAATTGGGGTTTCAGCTTACAAACTTTGTGCTCCAAAACTAGAACCATCCGCTAAACCGTAGCAATAGTGCATATCTGTCAATTAATTCCGACAGTAGTCTCAGTCTAAGCAGCTGGATCAATCTTTCACCAAAGCCTAGCAACTTCAGTTTTGTTTTTTTTTTTAATTCGTCATATGAGAAATTTTCAAAAATAAATACGGGCATAATTGTATAAGTACGTTGGACTGTCATGCCGAAGGAAACGTTTTTTCAGAGCTACTGCCTTCTACAAGAAATTGACAAATCCTCCAAGAGTCAACTTATCATGAATAAATGCTTCTCCTCTATAGCCGTTCAGACTCGGCAGTAAATTTTAGGTCCTCTCGATTCCTGCCAACAACACGCACACAGGAATATTTGAGAGTTGTAAGTCACATAGGCTCTGGTTCTCTACGAGCTGTTGCGCTTGCGCCACCAAATTTAATTTTATGTACCATTAGAATTGCTCAAAATAACCTTATTTTGCTCACGATAAAAAAAAGAGCTGGGGTCATAATTCCGTGTATGTCAAAAATTTGGACTTCAAAATTCTGTTTTCCAAAATTCTGTATTTCTAAATTCTTGGAAATCCGAAATTCTGTAAGTGCCAATATTCAGTTTTCCAAATTCAGTAAGTATTTGAAAATTCTGTAAATTTAAAGTTCTGTATTCCGAAATTCTGGATTTCAGAATTCTACCTCACCGACTTTAGTAAATTAACTGCTGTTTAACGATTAAGGCATTAAATTGGTTACTAAACATACTTAAACCTTGAACCATAGTTGAACCTCAGTATTTCCTCCGAAATCAACCACGAATCAAAATTTAAACCATATTTGAACATTGAAGATATGTGTCGTTGACAATCAAACAGAGACCAAAAATTTGAACATGCAACTGAGTAAAAGGGCGACAACTTGTAATTTCTGAAATATTCAAGATTATTCAAAGCAGTAAATTTTATTTAATTTGAGAAAGTTATTTTTAAGATGGGCTAGAAAAAATAATAAAAGGACATTATATTTTCGTACTGTAGTAAACTGATTTTTTTTGTATGCAGTTTTGTTTGTTAACAACATATTTAACGCATTTTGAAAATAATTTTTTAAACGGTAACTTTTTGATTCTCAAATGCCTGTCAAATAAAAAAAAGACACCTCTTGTGAAACGAACATTTTAAACCGGTTCAATATACACTTGAATTATCATTATGAAAATATCATTTTTTTCACGTGAATTTATGATACTCAGTGTGGAATTTTTAATACTCACTTTGAGTGGAAAAATAAATCAATTTTTATGAAATTTATTTGACTGAATCTTGAAATATTTTTTGAGGAATATTTATTTTTTTTTTTCGTATTTTGTGGTATTTTGTGCCTTGTGTAATTTTTGTATTTTCGGTAGCAATTAAAATAAATCAATTGACAAATGTCAGACTTTTCCACATCTCTTTATTTTTTCCTTGAGGTTGTAATTTGGGAAATGAAAATCATTTCGTGGAATATAATATCGAACGGGTTCATATTTCACTCTCGTATTTGGGTACTCACCTCTCGTTGCGAATTTCATCGCTGTGCATTTTTAATGGAAATTTCATTTTCACTCGAACTGAGTACTAGGCTTAAAAGAGCAATTCCTGAAGGCAATGAACTGAGTCCCATTATATCAACCCATTTACCCGGCCGCATAATTGACCTTGATACTCTAACGTCAGATTAGAAGCTCATTTCACCTCTTGTTCATATAATGCTGCAAGGTCTAGTTCTTACAAATTGTTTAGTTGGCCCTCTTTTGAAAATCAATCTTATCTGCTTGATTTAATTTAGAGAAAAATAGAGTCGTTTGGAGAGTTAAAAATAATTTTGTATGAAAGAAAGGCCCGTTTTGATTATTAGAAAAATAATAAATAGCCTTGTTTTGATCCCAAACTCAAAATTAAAATGATAATAACTTCTTTAACTGTCTCGTTTTGATAAAGAATTGTTTCATTATCTGATAGCTCACTTTGATACGCAAATTTTGGTATATCACGCTCAATATATTGAAAAAATGGCCTCAGTACCGTTTTGAATGTCATCAACACAAACATTAGAATTTTAAAAAACAAAATTTTAGATTTGCGGAAGAATACAAAATTTTGGCACTTCCAGGATTAGGGATTTGCAGAACTTTAAAATACAGAATTCTGAATTTACCGAATTTTAGAATACAAAATAATAGAAAAGTAGAATAATGGAATACAGAGTTATGTTTATACAGAATTTTGGTTACACAGAATTTTGGAATACAGAATAACGAGCCATTCCTAAAAAAAAAAATAATTTATGATTAAATCTGTTAAGAGTTTAATTGAAGTTTGGTCTATATTTTGGTATCAGGACAAGAGAACCGCGTTTTGGATTTTCGAATTTTTTGTTACCCTAAAAATCGTGATATCGTTATTTCGATCAAATTATTTCTACCAAGAAATTCTTCTCGAATTTTATATGTAGCTACTTGTAGGTATGTATAGTTATTATAGGAAAAATTTATTTCGATTTGTTATTTTATACTTGGAACTGATATATAAAAGATAATCATTACATTTGCGTAAATAGTTATATAAAACATGCAGAAAACGTAAAAAAAAACTCATATTGTTTGACCAACCCCAAAAATCCTTACAAAAAGGATATCATGTGTAAATGATTATTATATTTCATATTTAAAATGAGAATCAAGCTACTGCTAAATCCCAAAATCATTGTTCCAATCGCTGGATTATTGATGTATTGAACATCTTACATTAGGTGTATCGGATATAGGTATATGCTTATACGAGTATATAGAAAAAGGCTTTATAGGGATAATCTTTAGGAGTGTGTATTGCTTTTCAAATGGAAATAAGGCAAACGAAGGACTAGACCAGAGGATTTAAATCACAATCATCATTATCCTTATTAAGATTTACCAAAATATATAAATAAACCAATATTCCTGCTCACCAGGTTCCAGGTAGAAACTATAAAGGGAAACTGTAATCCTTAACTGGATGGGTGCCTATAAGTTGAGTTGCTTCGTACTTCATGGATTTGTTATGGATTTGTATTGAAAACTCCTTTAGATCAATTGTCAATTGAGTCAGATATCAGAAAGAGAAGAGAACCAAGGTTTTGGTTTGGTTGGTTTACCTGATTGAATTTCTATTTGTGTATTTTACTTTTGCGATAAAGTAACAAAGGAATTTTCATTTCTTTGTTATAATATAGGTACCGTTGCATTTACTTAGCTAAGTGAATGCGGTATCATTATTTTGGGAACAATATATATTTTTTTTTTGTTATTTTATCTAAAGAAAAGGCTATTTATGAATTTGTCAGCAATCCCGGAAATAAGAAACAATTATATAAAATTGAAATGAAAATAAATCAGCTTTACTCAAGATAGAGAGAAAGATGTTGAAAGACTTTAGAAATAAATGTGTTTGTCTGTAGAAAGAAATGTTTTTGTATAGTGATGCATTTTAAAAGCAATCATCTGGTAAGATGTTCATCAGGAAAAATGAAATCTTAATTTCCTTCAACAAACAAACGATACCTAGGTCAATATCTATTTTAGAAAGAAGTTGCTGTTTTTCAGAGTGGAGAACTTAATCATAGGAAAAAATATAATTCAAAACTTGTAAAGGGTTCAAATAGTTAAATTATAATTGATTGCATCAAATTTCAAAGGGACAGTAATTTAGCAATTTGAATTAATCGATTTTGGTGATTTAACTGAAGTAAGAAGTTCAACGATCGATGATTCAAGTATTTAATTGGCTCCTATGACATACTTAAGCTTTGAACCATGGTTGCACCTCGCATTGTATCCTCTGAAATCAGTGAGAATAAATTGCTGAACCGCGGATCAAAATTTAAGCCACGTTTGTACAACTGATCTTAAGTTCATTTGACACACCCCAGCCGTTTGTTTAAAACCGGGTTTCCCAAACTGTGCTCTGAAAAAAGATATCTCAGCGACCTTAGCAAATTTTGCTCTGTCAAAAAGTGATCAAATGGATCCAATATTTTTGTTCCAAAGTAGTTTGGCAGCAAAATTGAGAAATTTTGCTTGTGAACCATGTGAGACTGAGATTGCTGATGTCTGAACACAAGGCTGTACGCAAGGGCTAAGGAGGAGTCCTTGCTTTCCTAATCAAAACATATTTCACAAATTTGATATTTTTTCTTCTTTTAAATGCACCTCAAAGCTAGATTTCTATAACAAACCAATTTTCGAATTAATTTGTCCCCCTGATCGATATCAAGCATACGCCCTTATCTAAACATGCCAGTTTTTTTGAAAGAAATCAAATGGCAAACTTTAATTCACGACTGAATCATGATTTTAGAATATAAGGCTAAAGCATGGTACGATGGCATATAAATATGGATAGTCTGCATACGTCTTTACTTTTTCACCCAGAAATAAGGTTGTTTTCCTTTGGCAAAACACTGAACTCGAAATAAAGGCTAAAGTCAGAACCTTTATAATTGACGACAACTTAGTTTTATGGACAGGTTGTGTAATGAGCGTTGACCTTGGAAATTAGCGTATCTAGCTGATATTTACAAAAAAGAATGAAATACTGTCCCTAAGAACACCACTCAAATATTAAGGAAAATTAGATTTCAAGCCCATACTCTGCTGAATTGGAAATGCAAACTTCTCTTACATACTTTGCTTGTAATGAGGTTGAATAAAATCAAGCATCTCATCACCCCCCTTCTCTCATCCTATGTATCTCTGACAAGATATCATAATTTAGGTAATTTTTAATCTTTTTTTTTTTTTTTTTTATTTTGAATGAAGGTTTTGTCAGTAGTTTCCTTCGATTAAAATTTTAATTAAATAAAATATCTCAAATACTGTAGTTATAATTGACATTAGTAAGGTAGAATATAACCATATCTATGTAAATTGTGCAATTCAGCCATGTTGAAAAAAAATGTAAAATTTTGCTACAATAAACATAATAATAATAATAATCATTGCAGTTTGAGTATTTTATTGATTTGATAGGATTTTTTACTAGAGGAACAATTTTGGAACGAAGAAGTCTTTGTTAGAATTCTGATGTGTATTGTAGGACGAATCCATTTTTAATTTTTAGATAAAGCAAAAATAATTCTTTTGTCATTTGCAACAGCAAACACAACCAGCCTTATTTATAACTTGATTTAGGGACGGAGTAAAGTTACTCTGACCTTACAACGCCTCTAATCCTGAAAAACTTATTTAAAAAAAAATACACAAGGAATAACGGCGGCATAAGCTAAAACTAGTTCATAGGAGGTATAAAGCCGTAGTAGAGCCGTTTTGGTATATAAATGTCATTTTGACATAATATCGTGTGAAATTTACAAAAAGGAGTGTAAATGAAATTTGTTTTACCTATTTTTACGAAATACTTTTTCTTTAACTTTTCTAAACCATTTACTAATTATTACTTTACCAAAATTCAACTAAAAATAATTAAATGAAATGAAAAATTGTGGAAATCAGCTAGGATTTGTTTACGTTTTTTATTAACCAGAGTTCTAGATTTGTTGTTTTTTTTTGACATGAGAAGGACGTATCTAAAATGATTCGGAATTTTTTTTATAAATAAAGATTTGTTTGACTTGGCATTAAGGCGGAGTAAGTGCTTCGACTCAGTTTAAAGTATTAATAAATAAGGCTGAATAAGTGCAAATTCCCTGCGTCTGCCTACGCTCGAAACAAAACAAAACATTATTTTGAGTAACTTAGCAGGTAGTTAAGAGCATTAACGGTCTAAGGGTCAGTTTTTCAGTGCTGAGTTAGCTTTGAGTTAAATCAGAGCTTTAATCCAGCAAATATAGGTAAAACAAGCCCACTAAAAAGTAATATCTCAGTGGAGGTCTTAAAAATGTCAACAGTCAAAAATGTATTGAAATCAAGGTTCTGCTCTAAGAATGCCACCGTTTTATCTAAATCGATATCATGCAACTACTGAAATACCATTTTCATAGTGTCACATTTCAATTCCAAATGGTTTTTTTAACGTCTATCGGAAATATCTGTTCAGTTAATCCAATGATTAACTTATTTAAGAGTTAAAAGGGGATGGGTATATAAATGAAATAAAATGTAAGTTTTGAGAGTAAACCCATCACTGAAAAACTGGGACTTGAAATTCTTTCTGAAGCCCAACATTAAGTTTATGCAAAATTATTTAATTCTTTTTCCTTTAATCGAAACCGGCCTTAAAGAAAAAGTTGAAAACAAGAAAGATCCTTATTGGCAGGTATGTTTATAACGTTAAAAGAAGTTTTCAGAAATACTAATAGATATTACACTGACATGTTTTTGTATCAGAATCAAAAGAGTCGTTTTCTAGAAACACAGTATTTTCTAAGACCAATTGTATGACAGATATACATCTTGCCTACCTTGCATATGAGGTAACTGATAATTGCCTTTGATTTACATTAACAAAAAAAAACAACAGTTGTTTAAACTCGAGCTAATTGGCTGGTAGAAAAACTAAAATCCACACATCCTAGCTCATAAAAATATCCTAAACATGAACAAACCAAAACCAGGACCTCCTTCTATATTCCCATAATACTCGTTCTTCTTATTCAGGCCACCATCAGCGTACCAACTCAGTATACCTACAACATTATAAGAAAAGGAAAAAATCTCAAATTAAATTTGGAAAACATCTGCTAGAGTTTACGGGATTAGAATTCATGGTATCCATCTTTAGACGAAAACAATAAACACTAAAAGTAAGGAATATAATAAAAGAACGAACCAACGAACCTCTCCATCTCCAAGATCAAACGGTGTTCGCTATAATCAGTTCTGAGTGACGCCCTCTCGTCCACTTAGACAAAAAAAAATATTTAAGACAACATTCTCTCTCATGCTTTTAATTCCTTTTCCATATAGACGATAGACCATGAGGACACAAAAAAAGATCATTATGATGATAGTTTAATAGCGGCTAGCCGCCTCTAGAGCTGAAGAAAGGTTGGCCAGAAGGAAAAATGTTTCAGATTTCACGATTAACGCTTGGATATTATATTCACTTTTACTCGAAGGTTGAATTTTATCGAGTAGAGGGTGTAACAGAAAAAAAATTGTTTTCGATTTTAGATAAACTAATTCATAGGGTATAGTGGAATTTGATGGCAAGTGTTCAAAAAAATAAAAAAAAAGTAAGAATTTGAGTTGTTTTAAAAGTGTGTGTTAGACATATACTGTATCACCCCTCCTTAAGAAACTATCCATAACAGGGTCTACTAGATTAAATCCATTAGCATCTTCATAGTTATGAACAAATGACGAACAAAAACAAACAAAAATATCGAAAATCTACAATAATTCCAGTATTTTGGAAATTGAAGATAAAATTGATTTGTTTCGGTTAAGTTTGAATGCAAATTTTTTTGTTGGGGGAAGGTGTTATAGACCAATAACAGTCATAGGTGATATAAAGCAACCTTTTAATTAATATTTTTTACTATCTTAATTTATTTAAGGACTTGTTTCACAATGTCTACCTAAGTAAAGTTCCAGCTAATTTTCCAAACCTAAAAAAGAAAACATATACGAGCCATTGGGTTTCACTTAAGTCACTTCATCTAGCTAAAAAAAAAACCAAGTCTGAAAATTTCATTCAAATGATTGGCGTCAGAGAAACAAAGCAAAATAAAAATGAGTCTGGAAGTGAGTGGCTCTAATTTAAAGAATTGCTTAAACCTTCTCCCTACTTAAGAGAAAAAACTGTGAGAATGTCATTCAAACCGTTACAGCCATTACCGAGAAAACAATTACAAGAATTGTTTATTCGTAATTAATTAATTATATTTTCAAAATTCACGGTAAATTTCGGTCCCAAAAGTATGATCTCGTTTAACTTAGTCTCGTTTGGTCTCGTATAACGAAGTCTCGGCTCGGTATCGTCTCAGTATCGCTTTGGTTTCCGATACCGATACCGAGACTTTTCTGGTATCATGGTCGGCCCTAATCATCGTAGTGTCATGTTTAATTGTTAACGCAAAATTTTGTTGCATGAATCTGAAACTTGCCCTGCTATAGCACCAATTTCGTAAATAAAAATATATAGGGTATACTAGTAATATTCGCAGAACAGCTCTAGTGTTTCTTTTTTTTTTCTTCTCTTTTTTTCAATGCGAGTCATTTTATCTATTGCGCTGCAGGGAATGTTTTGATAAGTGCTACAGGATTGATACGGAGTGGAATAGTGCTGCTAGTGCATTCTAAGTGTGTTAATGGCGTCCATCTGGTGTTTGAAATTCCACTATCGTCCTCGCTACCTCCATCAACATGTCCCGTACAGCACACGTACGTATATCGATGGAGTGTTTAGTGCTCCGTAGATGGAGATGAAGAAATAAAACTGTTTTCTACAACAACAAAAACAAAAAATGTCAAGTGGAAGGAATAGCAGTGCTTAAGTGAAGCGTTTTCTTTTCCAAAACAAAAAGGAACACAGAATTCCTTAAAACAGAGAAAAAGGATCCTTGCCGCTTGAATGATTTGAATATTGATTGAATATTATCGTTAACCACGTTAAACACCGCCCCGACCACCGACTTTGAAGTCAATGAATCTTAATTAGAATTATTTTCTTGGCTTCTTATGGTTTATTTTGGGTTCTTTTCATTTTGAATTCTCTAAGAGCTGAAGAGCTGCGTAAGGTCAAATTTGGTTTTTGGTCTTTCCTTTTGTTTTTCGAAACATTATTATATTTGTGTAGCTTCATTTACACCCAATTTGGCGCCGTAAATTAAGTCGAATATGGTGTTATTTAGTGCTAAGGCTTATCCATGGTATTTGTGCTTTGTCACGTTCTGGTAATTTAGAAACATGAAATGCATTCTCATGCTTGGGGGTGCAAATATAACAACCCCAACTCGAAAGTTATCCTGTTCTATAGATGGCAATGAATTTAAGTTTTTCTTGGGCGTTTGTTTTAATTATTTATTGTTTTTCATTGAACTATTTGGCTCTCTAGGTGTGGATTCAGGGAAGAGGATGTGTTGAGTAGTGAGTACCAACCTTCAAGGCTATAGATTATTATAAAAGAAACAAAGTTTGCAACAGATTGTTACTGAGACACGAATTTGTCCTTAATAAAATGTCAGGGCTTCGAGATATTAAAAGTTTATACTATGAGTTTGTTTTTTATTTTTATAAGAGTGTATTTACAATCATATAAAAACTTTCATAATTAAAAAATTAGGCAAGTTATAATGTGAAAACTTTAATAAGATTCCGACAAAGCTGGATTTTGGTGTTAAGTTTTGTTTTGTAATCATATCCTAAAAAGTAACTACCTAAAGAGTTAATTTTATACGACTTTTTGGCATAAAAATGAGAAAATATTTGAAAAAAAATGATATTTTCTTTATAATTTATTTCATTTTGATTTCTGTTGATGTACATTATTTTTATAAGAAAGGGGCTAAGACAAAATCAATGATTTCCAAAATTGTAGTCTAATCTAACCGATTAGATACTAAAGCCTATTACGCATATCGAAACAGCAGCCTCAGCGTAAAATTTGACAGTTGTAACCGCTTTACGTGAAAAGATAAAAGAAAGTCTCCACTTAATTATTATTCTTAGCATTATTCTTCTGGACAAATTGTGACGTTTTATGTATTATTCGCTTATATAAACTAAAATCATCTTCCCTTTTTTTATTCTTTCCCTTACGTTGTGGGGACGCACGACTTAAATATAAATATAAAATACGTAAAAAATTATGACATAAGAATGAGAATAGAATACTTAGAACAGCTGTTTTAAAGCAGTCAGTGGCATAGCTAATGGGAAAGGGTACAAAAGACCAACATGCAATTAAGAAAAATATATTTTTTTTTTTTCAATAAAATACTTAAACTGATTTCCAAACTGGGTTAAACTTATTTGGAATCAGTAAACTGATTTATCCTGACTGAAAAAGTTAATATTGATTCAATTGTCAACCAATTGCCCTAAAATAACTTTTTTCCGGAGATGTAAAAACTTCAAACATTTTTGAATTCTTAGAGGTTTCTTCATCCATCAATGTCATAGCCATCCTTCAACATAATTTCATAGTTGATGGCTAGACGGATGGGGGACAAACTATATTTTCACGGTAAAAGTTCATTTTGATTCCAATGGTACTAAATTGCCCTAAAATCGCCTTTTTGAGAGAGTTATAAAATTGAAAATTTCAAAGGTATCTTCATCCATCCTTATTATATCATTCAAAATTTAGCTCAGGCGCTTAAATTTTTTTGCTCTTTAAATGCTTTGAAAAATCTTATTTCTGTACTTGAAATTTTCAAATTAATGGGAATGAATTTTTATAATTTTTTTAAACTTCTAGCTGCGCTACTGTTCTCATTTGACTTGAGTTTTCATCTCAAAACCTTCACAATTTGTCTTGAGGAAAAAATATGTAGAGATAAAATGTCTTTGCTCGCCCTGCGTACTAGGCTTGACCTTATTCTATCACGATCTAGTGATCTTGACTATAATACTTATACATTTTATTCAAATATTCCATTAATGAGGTGCGAAAATCACTCATGACCGTGCCGTGACCTTGCGAAGCTTGACTTGATTAAAAGCAATTTATTTTTTGTGAATTCTCATTACCACTTTTGACCACTCTCCAATTTGTTTTGACCACCCATAGTTTGAGAGAAAAACAATTTTAATAAATGGTTTGCCCAAAAAATGCTACCCTCCAAAAATCGATTTTTTTTTTTAATTTCGTAGGTCTTTTTCGAACATCAATTTTTTAACCACCTCTTAAAATATATTTTTTATATATAGGTTCATATATGAAATATTTTGTTTCGATTTATTCTTGATATTTTTCTTTTAATTTTTGTTTAATTTTCGAATTTTGAAAGATAACCATTGTGAAAACCTCAATCATCTTTAAGGTGCCGTGACATAAGGCCAAGTTACAAAAGGCCAAACCAATATTTTTAGCCTTATGTCACTTTAGAAAAGCGACATAAAGTCTAATTTTAAGAGTTGTCCTTATATCGATTTACAAAGTGACATTATGCCAAATTTGTTTGTGACTACGAGTATAAAGACCAAACGTAAAAAAATTGTTAAAAAATTAGTATTGTTTTTTCTGAAACTAATTAATTAAATCTTAGATATGTATGTATTTGCTTGCTTACGTATTTCGGGGTATAAGCAGTAAAGTATCTATTGGGGCATGCTGCCCCTGCAACCCAACCACTTGGGATCACTATAGGATTTAGGGTGGGTGCGAGGTTAGGAGTATGCAAAGTTTCTTTTGCTTTTAAGCCACTCGACACTAACACCTCAAAGTGAGATCACCATAAATACCGTAGTATATATACATAGGAGTTAATAAATCAATAACTAAAACCTATAAATATAAACGCGTTTTAAGCTTGTTTCGCAAATTCTTCGAAAACTTTCTTTAGTCCTGGTACAACAGTTACAAGGGACATACCTATAGACAAATTGTCCTTGTCACTTTGCCAAAGCCACATAAGACCAACTCTTAAAATTTAGCCTTATATCACTTTGCCTCATGTCACGGCACCATCTTAAATTATTCAAACGTATTAAAAAGTATTTTTTGTTTCGAACATTTAAAGAACATGAAAAATTTGAAAAAAATACTTTTTGATAAGTTATAGTAATTTTTAAGGATGGTCATTGAAGATACTTGAGTTTTTTACAATGGTCATCCTTTAAAAATAAGGAAATTAAAAAAGTGAAATAAATGTTTCTGGGGGTAGCTAGTCAAAAAAGTTAAAGGATTTTCATTGATGTTTAGAAAAATGCCTTTCGAAAAAATTAATTTTGGGGGAACGTTCTATTGCTCATCATTTTTCAAAACCTATTTTCCTGAAAACTGTGGGTGGTCGAAAAAGTTAAAAGGTGTTCAAAAGTGATTATCTTATGCCAAGGAAATTAGGACACTTTTAAGGGACCAAGTGAACACAGCTAAATAAAATAAAATTTTGTCCTTAATAAATGAGGTGAACGCTTGTTATTTGAAAACATATTTTAAACAAGCATTTTCTTTTGTGCAGTTTAAGTCTTTTAAAACAAATAAATTCAAACAGTTTGGATTTCTGTTTTACTGGTAACTTTAAAACACATAACCGTAATCAAAATTTACTTGATTATTCCACATATTATGCTTAAGAAAAATTAAAATACATGTTAGCTTTGATTAACATCTATGCCGAGACATTGGACATTTTTCTTATGCCTAATCAGAGAAAAACTGCAAGCAAAACTCAGTACGATTGTGCTTATTTTCAATTGAGTTATTCTCATAAGCTTTGGTCCTTATGACACCAAAGATCTTTAGTTCACCAATGTGAGACCTTAAGTGTAAATCTAGTTTGAGGCAATCTCAATTTAGTAATTTATTATCAAATAAATAAAGAAAATTGAGTAAATAAGAAATATTATTTTTTTGTACATCATCTCTTGTATTACAAGTAGGAATAGTCGAAGCGTATTCAGTTGGTAAGCGGCAAAGGTGTACAGGTTCAAAATCCAAGTAAGGCGCCAGTTATAGCTATCGTTGTAACTCATCATTGAATATTTTAGTGATTGATTTTGAGTTATTTTGAAATCAATTATTATTTTGATGGACAGATAAAACTCAAGACTTAATTAATATTTCTAATCAAAAAAAAAAAAAAAAAACACTTTAAATAGGCTCAACTTTCCACATAAAAATTAAATCTTAAGATTATTTTTTTAGCTTATTTTGAGCTCCTACATTCTGGAAATTATTATAAAGTTACTTATATTACGTACTTCAAAGCAAACATTTTCAACTTATTGAAGATGAGCTCAAAATATGATTTTCCACTTTTGCCTTCCGAATTTCCTAGCTTGCCAAACTTTCATCGAAGGTTTTAGCTTATTTTTTCTGAGTCCTTAGCTGTGCTGAACAGAAACTTATATCTACATTACCATGTCTTATATTACATAAAATAGAAATTAGCCTTGTTTGGTCCATGTATATTATATAACCTATTTATTATGTTAGGAATTGATAGAATTCGTTTGCTGTGGTTAGCTGCGCTTTCTATGAAGTTCTATCTCCCATGTTATCGAAACAAATTTCATCTTTAGGTTTTTCTACTTTTGTAACTGAATGCATTTAGTGAAATGGTTTGTGTCTTAAATGTTTTTAATTCTGCCAAGCCATCTATATGAGAAAAGAGAATATGTTTGAAACTAGATATACTGGTTGGTTGTTGTCACGACTTAGTTTATCTTCAAACAAAAAATAGTGTTTTTAGCACAGGTATGTCATTGAGGTTATTCATGAAACGCTAAATGGAGAAAAATCTTTCAAATGGAAATTCAAATTTGTGTGGCTGTCGACAACAAAACGAAATGCCTCCTTGCAAATTTCACATAATGCCAAGGCCAATCACCAATCTTACTGTTCCCACCAAAACAAAACCAAAGATTTCAGAAATCTGAGATTTCAGAAAAAGATCCTGCTCCACCAATTTAAAATCCCAAACATTTTCAGCTGAATTTGTATTTGTACTTGTACTTGTACTTGTACTTGTACTTGTACTTGTACTTGTATTTGTATTTGTATTTGCATTTGCATTTGTATTTGTATTTGTATTTGTATTTGTAATTGTATTTGTATTTGTATTTGTATTTGTATTTGTATTTGTATTTGTATTTGTATTTGTGTTTGTATTTGTATTTGTATTTGTATTTGTATTTGTATTTGTATTTGTATTTGTATTTGTATTTGTATTTGTATTTGTATTTGTATTTGTATTTGTATTTGTATCTGTATTTGTATTTGTATTTGAATTTGTATTTGTATTTGTATTTGTATTTGTATTTGTATTTGTATTTGTATTTGTATTTGTATTTGTATTTGTATTTGTATCTGTATTTGTATTTGCATTTGTGTTTAGTCAGTAGTATTCATAGTACATACATAGGGATACCTTCCTGTAAGAATGTATTAAGCGATTTTTTTTTTTTATTTTAAATACACATTTTTTAAAAGTCTCTTTTTCAGTTACTTATTTATGTATTTTGTAGTACTAAACAAATTTTTGAAGGGATTTTGCGTTGTAAATTCCGTTCCAAATCTTTATATTCCCTTAAATACACGTTAATAACTCTAAAATTTTTGAAATGTCACCTAATACAATCCTACGGGAAGGTATCGATATGTATAGTTAACAGTTCACATGTGCAAAAGAAATACATGCATATATTCTCGCATGTCAAAAATAATTGATGTGATATACAAAATTCATTGTTTGCACAATTGGTTTAAAGTTTCATGCAAAAAAAAACATTACTGTCCTGGAATGCCATGCAAAACAATAAACCGGTAATTGTTCATTCGAAAAAAGTGTGATGAATAAAATGTTTTCTTCTGATTGTCGGTTAACACTAAAAAAAATATATGCATTACCCTCAAGGCATTATTTGCATGCAAATGGGACCAAAAAAATATATTTTCCATTTTCAGGCCTATAGTTTAGTAATTTAGGTTTAGTAAAACGTGAGTCAAAAATTGAGGTGAAATGCCAAAATAATTGTTTGCATGATTGGTTTACAATTTCATGCAAAAAAAAAAAATCATTGCTGTCATGAAATACCAACCGGCAATTGTTTTGCATGCGAAAAAAATGTGGTGGATAAAATTTAATTTTTTAATGGTCGGCTTAAACTTAAAAATAAAACATCTATTGACCTCAAGGCATTATTTGCATAAAATGGTTTTTGCATCCAAAAACAACTATTTTCCATTTAAGGCCTAAAGTTTATTAAATTAGGGTTAATAATTATTAATGACTCAATGGGTGGTTTAGGCCAAAGCAAATATATTTTGCGTATTCCCACTGCCTTATGATTACATAGCTGAAGATAATCATAAACAGCCAAATTAAAAAAAAAACGCGATGTAACGAAAGGTTGGCCTTATTCTGAGCATTAAGTGCAAAATTTTACTAATAAAACAGAATAAGTTAAGTGACGTTTATATTAAGCTAAACCACCGAAGGAAATGGTTTAGAGAAGGAATAAGCAGCAGACTTTTTTTGGTGGTGTAGTTATCAACATTTTGTTATTCCTTTGTTATCAACAGATTTATATTTTCTATAGTTTTTTTTTTTCTATGCAGAATGGTTTCAGTAGGTTGTAAGGAAAAGCAAAAATTTATTTATATAGTTTCTTTGTTTAAACTTACTTTGTCATTGGTGCTGCAATTTCTCGTTTCATTTCCTTCTTTTAATTAAATTTTCTATAATAATAATATTAAGGCACATAAATAAAATTTCACTTAGACATAGAAAATTATACTATTATATGTCAAAATTGTAATCTAATTTAATGCATTTAAATTAATTTCCTTGGAAAAGCTTAATTATCTAAAAGATGTTAATCTTAATATTAAGTTCCTTAAAATAAATAAATACAAATACAAAATAAGCAAAAGAGAATTTTTAAGCTGGCCATTAACGAACTAGCCACCCAATCCATTTGGCTTAGTTGAATTACTCGTACTTACTATACAGTTTGGGTGAAAATCAAAATTGGATCCACCCCACACACGACTGATTTTGGATTCGCATGGGCCATTTGGCTCTGTCGTGTATGGCCAGTTTTAAGGGTGTGTTTGGTAACATCAAATTTTTAGCTATCAAAACCCACACGAAAAAACCCAAGCTTGCAAAGCTTGGTAAGAATTGCCTAAACAGGCCTCAAAGGGTTAACGTCACTGAACTATTCTACGGACATTAGTTTTTTTAATGGAAAATTTTAACCAGTGGCTTAACGCTTAAGGTAGACCTAGAATAGGCCAACGCTTTCGGAAGCTAGTGTCAAAACCGACCGAAAAGTAGCTTTCCACATCGTCACAGTCGAAAAAAAAACAAAATAAAATGGTTTTTTGGGACATACATTAGGTTTGTTCGTTGAGCCGTGAAAGCCGCAAATTCAATTTATTTCAATTTAATACCTGAACTAACCCTGACGAGCCAATTCTGTGTTTTATGGAAACTGGGGTCGCCATGAACTCGCCCTGAAGTAGAACTAGGTTTTTTGGTGGGGCGAATTGAGGTTAAGAGTAAAATGTCAAAGTGGTAGGAGCTCTAAAGCATGTTTTTGGTTGTGGATTCACGTGCTACAGGTAATTCTTTTGTTTTTGAAATGGAAATCCAAGGAATAAAAACATTAACTTAAATAATAACAAATAGAAATAAAAAATGGAAACTGTGTTTTCTTTTTCATTTCAATTTTAAATCAAATTTTGTTTCTTGCAACGAATAAATCTATTATCTACCATTATTAAGTATTTTTTGAAAAATAATTTTAAAACCACAGGTAACTCTCACTCCACTTCAATGATTTATTGATTTTTTCATTTTTTTAATGAATAAGAGTATATTGGAACTTAAAAAAACTAGGTACACTTTTAAAGAAGAAAGATCAAAATCACTCACCTACTAGTACCAATCATGAAATAATTGAGAAAGTAAACAAAAGACGAACAAAAAAGATTTTTTCACTTTCATAAAAACAGCTTTATAAAGTAAAATGTATAGTAGATATGTGTGTTTAATGTCAAATTAAACGAAGATTTATTTTCATAAATTCTATAACAAGAACAATATTTTTCTTTCTTTATTTTTACACTTAGAATGTTTTCAGCCAAAAATATTTCCCGTGTTTTATGTTAGTGAAATTTGTATTTAAACAAAACATTAATTAAAAATTATTATGTCTGCAAAAATTATTAGATATCTTACTAACATTTTTCGTTGTTTTTTTATTCTTATTTTCCGCACATACATATATGTATGTATGTATTTATAAATAATAATTTATATTATTAACTTGTACACAATTAAAAGTCTTATAATTAAATGGTTTTTTATATAATTTATAGAAATAAAATAATAAAAAAAGATTTTGCACAATAAAACAATAAATAAAACAGCTTTTTCGCTTTATGTTAATCCTTTTAAAGGTAAACAAATGTTTTGTTCAGTTATTGAGTAGCAAAAGTATTTAAACAGAATCCTTGAATAGAAATCTATAATCCTTGAATATAGCGTCGTAATTCTTCTTCTGTGTCGTAAATCATAACCGGGAATGGGGAACCCGGAACGAATTCTCCAGCCCATTTAACTTCTACTCGGTAGTCACCAGGTTCCGTCGGATCGTACTATATAAAAGCATTGCAAAATATTATATGGAACACGGAAATAAACTAACACAAATCATCTTACCTTGCAAAGTATCGTCCTGTCCTTCTGGCTCTCACGTTGCATTTCAACACGGAATGCACCTTTTGGACCTCGCACTCTCACAGTCAGTTGGCCAGCTCCAGCTCCTCTTGTGTCACAAATAAAACGTGACTGAAAAGTGGCCAGCACCCCATGTTCAATACCAGGACCATAAACACGAACCTGTCAAACATTTTGAAAACTTAAAATCTTAAACCAGAAAAGTCTAACTTCAGACATACCTTGCTGGCATCTGGAGCTCCAGCAACCTTCAAGCCAAACGGTGACCCGGGAACGTGTTGGCCCCCATACTTGATTGTTAATAAGTGCCTTCCAGGCTCCTGTGGCTTGATATTCAAAGTGAACGTTGCATCACCATGATCATATAGCTCACAGTAGGCAACTTTCCTTGGACCAGCACAATGAGCAGTCAGTTCTCCAGGGCCAGCTCGCCTAGTGTCTATCCAAGATTTGATCTCTTTCCCAACAACTCCATGGCGAAGACCTTCCCCAGAGGCTATGACCTTTGAAGCATCCATAGAAGAACCAACTGCTACGGTAAGAGGGCATCCCTTGACAAGTCTTCCATTCCACTTGACCGATAGAGTCAATGAACCGGAAGACGATTTTTGCGGAGTGTACGAGGCCAACCAGATGTTTTCATTTGGTCTTGGTTGAGCCAAACTTACCGGAACAGATGTGTTGTCTTGGTGGACAAGGATGACTTCTGGCCTTCCAGCTGGAGCATTTGTTGCATCGATGGTAAAGTGTGCAGCCTCTCCAGCCTGAGAAGCTGCAAGACCGCGTCCAGTTAAAACAACCTTATCGGCTGCCTGTTGAGCTGTAACATAAGCACTTCTAGGACATTGGACAATAGACATGCCACTCCATGTCAGATCAAGATCATGCTCTCCAGGAGCAAGATTATCGGCCGAAACAAAAAGCCTTGTCTTCCCATCGCTCAGTTTATCCACAGGAATCTCAATACCGTCGATTGTACAGACAAGCTCGCCTGGTCCAGCTTGGTCAACATCGAAAACTATCCGAGCTGGCAAAATCAGACGACCTTCATGATCAAGAAGAGTTCCCCATCCTCCGACTGGTGTTACCTTTGATGCTTCCACACATGAGACATTCCATGGAGAACCTGGCAAGGAACCCCTGTTCGGACAGCTCGCTCGGATTTCATACCTACCCACCGATAATATTGAGTATGAAATTCGCCACTCGTTATTTCCTAGGGCCTGAAATGAAATTGTATTGTAAAAAAAAGTCGTAAGAAGGAAAACATTCCCCAAACCTTGATTTTTGGTTCAATCCTTTCACCAAACTCATCAACCCGTTCAATTTGAACATTCGGGGCAATCGGACAGTAAACAACAAATGAAGCTTCTTTATTTCTGTGGCACACTTCAAGACCTGTACCAGCCGCCCTTGTGTCACTTTTGCTACCAGTTGCAGAAATTGTAAAGTTAAAGGGTGATCCTTGAACAGTTTCACCACCATAGAGTACCGTCAATCTATGATTTCCTGGAACTGACGGTAGAAAGTCCACGGAATAGACACCATCACTTTGTTCGGTCACTCGAACAGGAAGATTCTGGTTGCTGGGTGAAACTGCATAGGCCTCGACTTCTGCAACACCAGCTTGATCAGTTCTCACTAAAATGAGTTCCAATTAGTGTCAACTCTTATCGTCAAAGTAATTTTACTTACATGTGAAGCAAATGGGACTATGAAGAGCCATTTGCCCCTTGGGAACACCCTGAATGGCCACTTTTGATGAATCAAAAGACTCACATGTGAATGGACTTCCCGGCAGTGGTTTGGATTGATGAAGCACCTCTGTGGGTTAGAAACAAACATAGTTATGAGGGTCTTGAAGATCTAGGCAAATCTTACCAAGCACACATTGTCCAACTTTATTGATTGTAAATTCAGCCTGTAACTGTCCACCTTTAGTTTGATAGCAGCGAACTGGCAAAGCTTGTCCTCCTGGTCCCGAAACCACAACATCAAACTCTCTCGCGGGTCGCCCCACCGTATCGATAGCAAACGAAGTTGTTTTTCCCACACGGGCCTGGTAGAGCCCCAATCCGCTTACACTGATCTCCTTGCCAGCTCCAGGTGGCAGCACATTGATCTCAAGAGGCTTCAGGGATACCGGGACTCCGTTATACAAAATAGTTATCTTATGTGGTGCGACTCTTGTGGGATGATATACTATCTCCCAGATGCCACTCTTTGAAGGTCCCCGAATAGAGTGAGGAACTTCCGTGGCACCGCATCGAACCAAAGCCGTGAGTGTCCCCTGTCCGGCTTCATTCAATGACACGGATATGGTAGCTGGTCTGTGGCAAAGAGCCTCTCCAACCTCAGTTATCTTCACCAAGGATGGATCGAATACAGTCAGGGTTCGCGTTGCAACATGTTGCCTGGTATCCCGGTCGATAAATCGAATTACATAATTTCCAATCATATTCGTACGGAACTCTGCACTGTGTCTTGTGATTGTGTATGCTACCGGTTTGTGGTCGGGACCGGATATTTCTGCAATCTGGTCATCGGTAGGGAAGTCAATGGTTGCCAAACTTCCAATTTGAATCTGTTGTGTGGTTTGTTGGATATCAACATGGAAGGGGCTACCATCTACCGGTACGTCATTGAAAGTTATATTGACATAGTGAGGCTCGCTACTTTGTGGTATGAAAGTTACATCATAAAGTCCACGAGCACATGCAACTACCTCAGCCTTGACAGTGCTGGTGTCTGTTGAAACAACTAGTTCCAGAGTACCTTCTCCAGCCCCAGCAGCATCAACACTAAATGTAACTGGAATGCCCAGTGGTGAAGGCCCCTCGTGCTGTTCCAGACCACTTATGGTCACCCGAGATACGTCGAAGACATTGCACGAGAAGGGGGACCCATTGATATGTTGATCGTTGGCTGTAACACTTATTAAATGACGTCCCACTGCCACCGGACGAAATGAAGCCTTATAAGTATCTCCACGATGGCTGATCTGACAGGCCACATTATCCCCCGATGGAGAAGTGACAAATATCTGTGGTTCCACACCATCGAATCCGTCTAGTTCAAATATATTCTCCATTTTCACAGCAGCCTGTTTGAGACCTTCTCCTGAAGCCATTGCTCGGGGAAGTGATACCGGAGCTGCAGCAATATGACACGTGAACGGTGATCCAGGAACTGGATGTCCATTGAACCGCACAGACAACGAATGAGCTGCTGCTTCGGTTGGCTTAAAGTTCACTTTAAATCGAGCATTTCCTTCGGATTGGACGAAGTTCGGAACATTTTTCCCATTGACTGCAACAATTATCTCCAGATTACCAGCACCAGCTTGACTTGCATTGATGCCAAAACTGACACTCTTTCCAACGACTCCTGGACGAATATCAGTTACGACAACTTTTTCGGCAGAATATGCCTTCAGCAGGAATGGGCTTCCTTCGACATGTCCCCCTCCAGGGAGACGAACTTCCACTGAATGGTCTCCAACATCAACTGGCTCAAACTTGACACTGTAGCCTACGTCTGCACGCTCGATCTTTGTTGCAACGCTTCGGCGGGCAGGGCCGAGGACCTCAACCAAAGGCATGGTATCAGATTCCACGACAAAGTCAAACATTCGGCCAACGCTGACCTTGTCCATTGTTTCCGGGGACACTATGCGGGCAGCTGCTGATACCCTGCAAGTAAATGGGCTTCCTGGAACATCCTGCCCATTGAATCGAAGCTCCACAGTGTGATTCTGAGCATCACGTGGAGTGAAACTGATAGCATAGGTGTGCTGGCCCTGACCCTGAGCAGAGGTAGGAACCCGACCACCGTTCACAGTGACTTCAAGATTTCCTGGTCCAGCTTGTGAAGTCTCAACAAGGAATGTGACTGGTTTTCCAACGGTTCCAGTGCTTACATTTTTCACTTTGATTGCATTGACATCATAAACCTGCGACGAAAAAAAGTGAAAATGGCTTTATATTGATAGAATTTCACAAGGATATTTTCAGACTCACCTTTGCGGCGTATGGACTTCCAGCGGTTGGTAACCCGTTTACCGTTACATTCACACGGTGCTCACCAACAGAGCGTGGAACAAAATCAGCCTTGAAAACACCCTCAGCGGTCTGGTGGACTTGGGCTGGTACGGATTGCCCAGCTGGTCCTGATTTTGGGACAAATAGCCCAAAACGATCGTAGATTTCAGTCGCAAATTTTTATTTGCGATTTGTTTGTATTTCAGTTTTATTTTTTTACCATTTATTTTAATAAATATTTTTGTTGTTTTTGTATTTTGTTTTGTTGGTAGTAGTTTTGTGGTAGCAATAAGGAAGAAGACAATGAAGTCAACATTTTTATGGCAGCAAAAACAAATATGATTTGGAAGCGTGGGCGGAGTTTTCGGGTTGAAAATGAATAAATTAATAACAAAAGCCTCAGATTGAAAGGATCAGTGGTTCTTACTTGCAGAGAGGATTCATGCTCAAAACTCAAATGTGCATAACCAACAATATTTTTTTTTTAAATTCGACTATTATCTACAAAAATCCACACCAAAGAAAGTTAAAGTACTATAGATTGTGTTAGTGGCAGATTAATTTGGTAAAAAAAAAAAATAATTAAAAAAATAAATAAACTTTTCTTCGCCTAAAAAACTGTTTCTACAAAATAAAATGCAAAAAATTAGTAAATAAATTTTTATTTTATATTTTTCATTCAATGTTAAAGAAATGTGTGTGGTAAAAAGTAAAATACAACAAATTTATAAAACTTTGTGTGTTTCATATTGTTTTTTTTTTTTAAGTCTAAGGTTATTGCAAAAGTAGTAATTGTAAGATTTTTAATTTTTTTTTATAAAAATCAAAAAGTTAAAAATTAAAATATTTATAAAAGTCTAGTACAAAAGTCTTCGTCGCCCTGAAATAATATACAGATATAAAAGTGAGAAATAAAAAAAAATAAAAACAGGAAATAAATTAATTTTTGTTTTTAAATAAATCTTACTATGTATAGTAAAAATTCAATTGAAAACACAAAAGATTTGTATATTATAAAGTTTACAACATAAACATTTAACAGACAAAAGTGTGATAGAAGAGGGGGGAGGGGGGAAAGATGAGGAAAAATGAGAAAGTGTATTGTATTGGTTGGTGTTAAGTAAACAGAAATCGGTACGTAAATGATTTTTCACGAATATGAATTTTAAGATTTCTCAACTTGGGACAGTCACGGACGTTAATTAAATTAACGAATCTTGCTATGTTGTTTTTTAAGTTTAACAAAAATTGGTAGGTTAATTGAACCTACTTCTACCACCTAGATATATTACAATTGGAAGAGTAACCAACTTTCTCTCTAGATAAAACTAATATTGCCTTTTATGGAAGGTCTTCTTGCATGGGAGCTTAACAAAATCATAAAAAGAAGAAGATACATACATACATCCCTACTTAGTGAACATTGGTGTACCATACTTAAAGTGACAAAATTAACTCATATAAACATTCTTAAAAAAATGTATATAAATGTTCCAATATTTTTATAAATACATTGTTAAAAAAATAATCTTAAACTTTGTTCTTAAATTCAATTCTCGATAAGGCGATAATACTTAAATCCAATGCGAAAAACCAACTGCCAAAACAATTATCCGATAGCAATCTGAATAAATAGACCAATCAACTTTTAAATATGATTCTTAATAAAAGTAGCTTTTGTTTGTGAGTTTTACTTGGACATAATTAAACCGAATAATTACAACTTCTACCCAAGTTTCGACACAAGGCTATTACTTATCAGATAAGATACTTCCTTAATAATAGTATATTTTCCAATAAAAATAAAATGCATTACTGGGTTTCACGAACGAATAGTATTTAAATTATTTAAAAGTTTGGAGTTAAAAAAATGCAAATCTAAGTCCTTAATGAAATTTGATTGCATGAAAAAATTTTAATCATTGCGTTGAAGCGGTTTTTTTAAAAAAGTAATTTTTGTATTATCAAATTCTTAAAACATTTTCAAGTACACATTTTGGTTTGTATTAAAGATTTATTTATTTGCAACTTGGAGACCGAAACCAAAACATTTTTTAAGGTTTAAGTACATATGCATGAATGCTGGTGTTCCACAAAGATGTGTTCTAAGTCCGGTTTTGTTCCGTCTTAAGCTTAGGTGAAATTTTGAAAAGCAGGTTATTTATTTTTTTATACTCTACATAATTAGTACCTATTGAAATTGCTACAGAAAAATATCAATACGAGTTTCAATTTTCAAATAATTAAATGTATTAACTCAAAATTATA